>JAJEKV010000001.1:14996244-15725202 GCA_021234155.1 Isoetes taiwanensis | reverse complement strand
ATCGGTACTTACGTTCAGTTACGTATTGCTCTTTCAAATATAACAAAATAGACCATCACGAAAGTTACTTAAAAGTGTTATTATAGAGTTAAAGCTGAAGCTTCAAATTACATTAACAAATATTTTTTTTTATGCATGGACCAATTAGTCAACTGCTTATATAGGGTGGAAGTAAAAATCATTTTCTTGGATTATAAATTTTAGTGGAAAGCGATATACAGAACCATGTGGTCCTGAAATGACTGTTTTGACCTGTCATGTTTTAGCGGCTATATCTTCCCTTTTTAGACTTAAGTTTGGAACGGTTTTGTGTGGTAATCAACTTATCTCCGTATAGAAAAATACCATTATAATGCTGAAAAAATCAAATCCTTTTATTGAGGCAGTTTTACATTATGTAGAAACGTAGGAAACAATGGACTTGACCCCTTGATTCACTTTCACATAACTTTCAATTTTGGGGTATATGCGTTTTGCTATTTTTCGTGCAACATAAGCTGCCATATATTAACAGAAAGGGTTTAACTAAATTTTATGTCATTGTTTTATATGTGATTTCATGGCTGGCACAAATAGTGCATTTATATAGTGCATCAAGGGACAACTCTGGTAAGCTACATTTTATCTAAACAATGTAACTCTTATAGGCAAGATGCCTTCCTCATCTAAACATACGTTTATATTTTGTATAATGCATTTAGGTAAAAATATATCTAAAAATAAAAACTAAAAAAAAACTTACCAATGGCGATATACGTTGAGCTTGACCCAGGCCATTTAAAGACATGTCTTTAAGGCCTTCCAAAATAGATCTGGTACTGCATAATTCCGGTCAAATTCTTTGTTTGGCGCCCGGATTTCTGCGGCAATTTAAGGATTTTGCAAATCATATCTTCCTTTGACATACCTCACGGTCAGGGGCGTTCCATTTGAATAATTTGTAGGCGGAATGCGCTTTACGCACGAAGCATGCTTTCACCATAAGCGCCAATTCTTGCTCATCTGCGGATCCTTTCGCCGCATATATTTAGCCAGCGGGTAGCACCTGATTTCGCGCTTAAGGTAGGATCATCACGGGAGGATGACCATGGTGCTTCCAATGCGCCCTATCACTCACGAAAGTTTGTTCTTTGAAATCAACTATCCCATTTATGACAAGGAGTTTGGTGGCGATAGTGATTCTTTTGAGGAGTGGAGCGCGTTTCTGGATCTCGCATAAGATGCGGTCACCACAGATGCGAAATCTCCAGAATATTTACATTTGCTCAGTGCTCAACGTCGCCCGGGCCGGTGCTACTCAAATATTATCCGGATTGATTTGATCAAGTACCGTCACGGGTCCCTCCAAAGCGTGCTTGTCTCGGCGCTCCTGCCTTGAGCCCAAACCGGTGATCGCGCGATCGCAATCAGGTTATTTTAGAGACTGTGGTTCGGTTATGGCTCTCACTTTTATTCGAGAGGCCTTATAATCTGACCTTGTTGGATTAAATTTACGACATCCTACGCTTTTCAGATCCATTGGCTCAAGATGTATTCTCACACATTGGTATTTGCATCATCTTCTCGGCCGGATGGGATCAGACTATGATCACGAGGTTCGCAAATGGACTCCTGCTCCATGATGGGCTTCTATATGTGCGAGATGGTGCTACAAACCCGGAGTTCTTAGGAAGCACATGATTCTATGGCGGACACTTTGGAATAACCAAGACTCTTGAACTTATTGATGAGTATTGGTGGCGAGGACTTTCGTGTCGTTAAAGAAGCTTTTATTGATCTTTTGTGACATGTTGTCAAGCCAAGGTTAGAGCATCTTCTATGCAAGCTGCCGGCCTTTACGGTTCGACGGTCGGCAGGAAGAGTATTCGATGGATTTTATTGTCAAGCTTCCATCCTCCCGGAGCCATGGCGCCATCCTTGTTGTTGCGACGTTTTCCAGATGTTTCAATTTAGCGACTTATCTCTGGTAGAGCACGGCGTTCGCTTCGAAGTGGTTGAAGCTCTTGGCTTTTGAGGATAACATTGTTAGTGACCGCGCGGCCCACTCAATTTGTTGCCGATTTTGGGCGTGTTACGCTCTTGCATATGGAGCGTTAGCTCTCTTCCGGACATCACCCCAGGGGCCGTGGGCCGAATTGGGCGCACTAGTAAACCCTTGGTATTTGTGATGCTTCGTAATTATGGCCGAGGATGGCCCGGGTTGATTGGCTGCCATTGGCGAGAATTTGCTTATAATAATTACATCCATGCCTCCAGGCGAGACTCGTTCTTTATTAATTTTACGGCATGCATCGATGGTCTTTGATTTGCTCTGGATGTGATTGATCCAATCCGGTCTTAGAAGGCAGGCACAGAAAGCTCATGCTCCGGGGCGTCACTTGACACCATTTTCTCGGGCCCAACCGTTCCGTACTTGTAACAAGCTCGACTAAACTTAGGACCTATCGGATCATTGGCCAGGTTGGTGATCTTTGCTTTTCATCACGGAACTTCATATGGGTTAGAAACTTCACCGATTGTTCCATGTGCGGTGCCGACCACATAACCAGAATCCATTTCGGATCGGTACCTCCACACTCCACCGCAGGTCAAGATTAGGGTTAGAGGTTCGAGATTAGGACTCCAAGTTTTCTCGATGCGACGATTGTATTACTTTGTTGTTGATTGGGAAGGTTACTGTAAGTGATGAAGGCACGGGAGCACGGCTAGAATCGGCTAATGGCACGACGAAATTGCGGAGTTTCACCAGCATTGCAGGAACAAACCCGTTTGAGTACTCTGGCCCCGGCACCCGAGGACTGTCAGGTAAATTAGGAGGGGGATGGTGTAATGACCATCACGGATCGTCGATCGTTATGCTACCATTATGTACAAAGATGGGTGGTGTCGCAGATGCAAAGGGTAGTTACTGAAGCCAGGGTTTGAACTGTAACCTTCCAGTGCTGATCCACACCCTTGCCGATCTTCTATCAATACTTGTTGAAGGCGTTCCTTCACGCGTCTTCCTCATATGGTTCTATCTCAGAGTTTCACGATATTCTAGAACTTGAAGCCATCGCGACATGGCGTGATCTTATCCATTGGGTGTGCCCGATCTTGGCCAGATGCGGCCTTAGATATGATCCGGGCTATTGTATTGTGATTCTGTTCATATATCGGATTCTTTGCGATCTTGGCATATTTCTTAGTATTTCTTTAGCATTATTTTCCGTATTGCCTTGTTTTAGTAGGTTCGCAGCGGTTACATCCTTCCTTATAGGGGTTTTAGTGTCTACTATTTTTCTTTAGAGAGCAAGGTTAAAACGGTGCCATGGGCGCTTTAAACTTCTTAATGGATGCTGTAAATGATCCTCTTTACCATAACATAGATACCTTCTTTGTCCATTTCCTTTTGTATTTTCAAATCATAGAAACTTGTATATTATCCATGCAGTGCTACAAAATGAGCATAGTAGCTCCTTCTTTTCACCTATCCATTATGCCAGGCTTTAGCGGCATGCAATATTTTATAGCTAGAATATTCAAAAACATATTTCCATATTTCATATCATGCTTGTATTACTATTCTGTTCTACGTGTATGAATTGAAAAAGGTTTAGCTTGTTTACAAAATCACGAGGAAGCGAAAAACTTATAGAACTACTGCCAAATTAACTTGCCAAAGCAGGGGTATTTTTTTAGCTAGGGTCGGTGGTAAATGTCAAATTGCTCAGTCCGTCCTTTTCACTTGATTCATGTTCTCCTTTTAGCAGCTAACACCTCCCATAACTTGTAAAAAAGCCACGGTCAGGAGAAGAATACCACCGTACACTACTGACCAACCAATCTTGGATTAGCATAAAATGGGTAAAGCAGCGAGGGCCAAAGGTACATTGGTGCTTCTTGGCTTTTAGCCCTTACCCAATGTGCCTTTTTGCTCACTTGTTCAATCAAAAGCATATTAGAGAAACATAAATCACTCAAAAGACTTTGTCCAACCACGAACACCTCATGTATTACCATTTTGGCGATAAATTTTTGGACCATATAGGTATAACCCTAATAACACCCATGTAAGCTAAACGCAACATGGTATTGCGGAGCAGCATATTCAATATTACGCGGCATAAAACATTGGGATTATAACCCATTCTCTGTCTATATTACATCCATAACTAGGAAATATAATTAAAAGTGAGTCTTCAGATTCTATACGAGACCAGGCATTCCAATTTAGTAGGCTAGGTAACTTGCTACTTACATGTACCTACAATGCGTGCATACAATAATTTTAAAGCTGTGTGTATTTTGGCAGATCCAAGGGCGAGCTGGTATTAACCATATGTGCAGACATGCTTTGGTTTTCTATTTGTATTATCTTGCCTTATAACCATAAGCAGAAATTAGAAACTATTGTTATTGGCGTATGGACGGACTTAGTCGCTTCATTATCTTATACCAACAACAAACCTGTTTCATAGCTAGATAACTGTACCCATCACAGGATTTATATACGCTTACGGATGTGGGCGGTCATTTTATGCTCAAAATCCACATTATTTCCCTCCCCGAGCATGATTGATAGCATGCATACCTGAAATTCTTCATCTTAGAAACAGGTTATCTTCTGGGGTGTGTTGAGGAACATATTCATTAGCATTTCCTCTATGGTAGGATGTTGGTCTTACCTTTCATCCTCCTCTTTTGTTAGCATACCCGGTGTTTCCCTGCTTTGGGCCGTCTTGTGTCATAGTTTCTACCACCACCTGTACCTATCCTGTTAGGGGCCTCAAATGCAGGCTCCTCCTTATACAAATGCATTCCTGTTGGTATCCGGAATAAGTGCACCTCCTCCCAGAACTGTGGCTACGACCATCGTCGAATTAAGCCGTTCTAAGCAAAAGGAAGAAGCGCTCTGATTATATCTATATGAGTCCACATTTTCTTTGTTATAGAAAAGGGGAGGTCTTGGATAGTGGAGTCTACCATCATATCCCTTGTAGGCAACATAGACTTCAAATAGCACGCCATTCTCATGGATGCGATGGTGCCTGGTACTGCATCCTCTAGGCCTAGCGAACTCTTACATCTTGACCCTTGAGATCTAAACCATGGCGGTTAATGGCAGCTAGTGGAGTTATATGCACATTGATCTTGCCTCAACTTAGATATCGGTTACCGGGGAGCATTAGTGGCTTTGAGGCTAAAATTATAATATTGGAAAGAAAAAAAAAACTTAGAAGGCATGTGAGAAGCTGAGTTGCCTTTAGCACTAGGTTAGGCTAACTTAATAGGCATATATGCGAAGAAATTACCCGTTAGCATTAAGTTACCACTAGCAACCCAAGACATGTCTTGAGCCACTTTTTTTGCCATTAAATAAAAAAAAGTAACCTAACTGTTTTGGTCGCAACGGATTTAACTAGTTTTCCGTTATGTTAAAGTCTTACTTGAGAATTAACTTAATCTTGATGCGAATATAATGTCATGGTTCTCTTCTGCCTCTGAGAAGAACACCATTCTAAGGAAAGGGCGTTGTTTTTGGTGCCACGCGGAGTTTGGATCCGCTCTTTACGTGGCTGTGCTTTCTATAAGCGCAGGCTCTGTTCACTGGCATTGTCATCTATATATACTCACGAACAAATTGTAGGTGTCGGTTGGAAATTGTTGGTCATCGTTCCTCGAATTTCACGTAAAGGCTATTTCTTCGCGAGGTGTAGTGTTTGCAAAGACCTGTAGCACCTATATTCACCGAGAAATGGATGGGATTCTAAAAGTTCATTATCGGGTCATTTGAAGGCATCGAATGGGATAGCAGTAATGCTGGAAGTGCAGCTTCTAATGGCTCAGTCCTACCACGGCTTCTTGTTCTTTGATGCAGCGGTGGTAGCGCTGATTGGAAAACGGAATCGTAGTCGTCTATTCAAGACACCTCGGGATCCACTTATGACATATCAATCTAGTTTGTTAACCAGTCTTAAGCTTAGATTTGTTTGCAAGCTTCTCTTTGGCAATATTTTTTCTGCATATCTTTACCTTAATGAGAACCTTCAAGCTTTTGTATATCAAATTGTTGGGTTGTTAAATCTTTTCAATTTTAACGTGTTACGGGTTATTTCAAATGCATTACCATTATATACTAACACAAATGCAAAAGCTTAGGCGTAACTTGGAGTTATTCTGAGATATCTACCATTAGATATTTGCTCCAGGATATCTAATTTCAGAATGTTCCAATTTTTATGATCCCGCTTGAGCAAAGTAGGCGGCATAGAGCACATCTTTGAGGAAGGCGGGTATTATGAAGCAAGTATTCGAACCAGCCTCTCGCTGGCGATATTAAATATTTTTGCATTATTACATTACGTTTCTTTCTTCTTCAAGTTGTTACCAAGAAGGCGGTTTGCGGTAGAAATGGTTTACATTTTAGAATGTTTGAGGATTAAGTTTTTTTCCTTCTAAGTTCATAAGGAAATAGCAATAATGCGCTCATTTTGTGGTTACCTTTGTTGAGTTGAGAGATCTCAACCAGCAGTTTTTAGAATTAATCACTTTTGAGTTAATTACTGGTTTCTTTCATATAGGTGGTCTCTTGGAGCATGTGTTCGAAATGCTTGTGGTTATCCACCATTTTATTACGATGATTCTATGAGCACATGCAGAAGGTCTGCGGACTCTTGTACAACTTTGGTTTGCTGGTGGCTTTTGTAGTTTTAATTTCTGAATGTTGTAATTTAGGTAATCTCAAGTTCCTATTATGGCCTCCTGGAAGCTACGTATAGCATATTTCTTTCCACATTGATTTAACTTTCCCATTAGATAGCGACAACAAAGAACGTTTTGATATATTTCCTAATGGATCATATCGCCCAATAGTTTTTTGTCTCACTTGGTTTCTCTTGTCTTGATAAAAAGCATTTGAGATAGCCTGCCCTATTCATCTCTAAGCCCATACCATTGGAAATTTGAAGCGGATCCAGCTTCCCCCAAGCGATTTGAATAGAAACCTCACTATTGTTTACGGTTTGTATCTTTGAATGGTTGATTCAAGAATTTTGGTTTAGTTGTGAATTGGAGAGTACATCACGAAATTCACGTATGACAAAATTTTATCCAAGTCGAGGCAAAGGATCACGTTCTTTACAAGCGGGGAAAAGATACTGAAATCAACTAACATATAAAGTGAACATAATTATGTAGAAAATCTTACATCAGAATGTTCTGTCAATCGGAAGGAAAAACGGTGGTTGTTATTGATGATTTTCTATATGTCAACATCATTACATGTCAGTGCAAGCTCTCCCTCAACCCCGAGACAGTCGAAGGGAACTTTGCCATATATAGAACCTGCACATAAGTTATTACAAACTGAGTCTCGTAAGCATGTGTGATGAGCAAAAATGAAATAAAGGAGCACATGCAAGGATATCATAAAAACGGATCCCAAAATTCAACTGCACTCATTCTTGACTGGTAAAAGAACATGACAACCCTAGAAGAATAACATAAGCATCATAACTAAAGGTGGAAAAGCAACAAGACTTGTTACATAAGGTCTTGTACTAGGTCTTTTTACACAAGCAGCCAAAGGCATTACTGGAAAATATAAGAATGTTTTCCACGAAACTAGTTCTACCTGATCACGAAAATAATGTTATATGAGGATAAATCTATAACATGCCAAACCAAATAATGAATTGCAGTAGATGTGGTTATGAACCTTCACAAGGAAAGTACAGTACAAAGTACAAAAGAACTTCCATTAGGTCTGTGCAATATTCCCAAAAGCTAAAGTGGACGGTACTCAGGAGACAACCTTATTGATGTTTAGAGAAACCAAACGATCCATGACATAATGCTTGATATAATTGTAAGACCATTGCATACATCCTTAATTGCATGAAGATGAGTCTTAATGCCTTGCAATAGAAGAATCAATACTGCGGCGGCATTTATGGTCCACCGCACTGGATTGCATTATTTCCATCAAAAATATCTACACTTAATTCCTACAAATCATGCACATAGAACTTTCCAATTAGGTTAAGCTTACATCATACAAAATTCATGGACTTCCTTCCTATACTAAATTTACATTTACGCCCCAAAAATATCTAGTAATTGCTATAAATCATGCACATAGAACTTTCAGATAAAATTAAGCACATCGCCGCACATTTATTGCAGGCTCTGCAATCTAAATCCTCAATAAGATCAGTCAAGCCACCTCTCTTTCATTTTATTTTTCCTCCGCATCACACCAAGATGCGAGGAATGCGATAAGATAGGTGTTACAATATTGCAAAAACCTTGAATAATGGCGATTATCTACTTACTTGTTTATACTGGCCGAGGGATTGCATATAGAGATGTGAATCTCAATAGAAAAGGAAGAAATGTTTGGTTGCAATTTCAAACTAATAATGCCTAAAACAACAATCTGAGAAAAGGATAGATATTTTAACCATTTAAAATACCATCGTAATGCGGCAATCAAATACTAGCAACATGGTCTACTACACATAATTATCAAGTCATTTTACGCGAGGAAACACGAGAGGATGTCCACTCGTACATCTGACCTTGTCAACCACAGCAGAATATGTAACCATGTTAAAGAGCGAGTTACCATTCTTAAGATATATTTGAAAAGTACAAGCTTGCTTTTAATTATTGTTATCCCATGGCCCTCGTTCTTCAACATGACATTCAGATATGCATTATGTGTAACCTATCTTGCCTTCTAAGAAATGACATATAGCAAAATTTCAAGATGAGCGTCTAATTAATATTAGCAGAAATGATATTTACAGCATCAACAAAGCCCATGACGAAAATTCTTTGAAGGGGCTCACGAAGTAGCTAGATTTCTCGGTCAGCACGGATAGTGGTTTGTTAGAATTCAATGTAAAGATGGCAACAAGCGAACAGGATGTAAACTCATCGCTAACAATTCGAATCCTCAAATTACGCACGGTACCGGGCGTTCCCAATGTAGAGCAACCTCGGCATCTATGGTATATTGTTGAAAGCAGGCTTCCTTTGAATCTGTGGCGGGCAAATAAAAGACACAAACCCATTTTTTGGACCTTTTACTGTTTGAAAGGCCTGCGCAGTTTGGGGAACCCAAAGTAATGGGCGGTCGGAGAAGATGATAATGTACAAATGGGAGAAGGAAATGGGCGCTGCGCTGCCTTTGCGGAATGGATGTGATGACCCGGTTGGCCGGTTTCAAAGTGGCTGCCCAACAAAAGCGGCTCTGCGGTTTACACCTATATGGCAGGAGTTTGGAGCAGTCATTGGCATATTCTTGGCATATATTGACATGCCTGCTTAGAATATGCCATAAATGGACGGGGGCACCCCTGTAGGCACCATGATCTTTTGCGGACCTTATCACCGTGCTTAGGTTTTGTGTATCTTTTTTAGGGTTAGAAGCACGTTGAGGATGAAGAAAGGAATCCATCCGGCGCTGCAATGGCTGAACATGGTATCGCTGACGACGCACTCACCCGCGATCTACAACGTAGACAAGACGCATTATATCACTGATCCGGGCAAGCAGGCCGAACATGTGGGGCGCCTTGGCCGTTTTAATCGCCGTTACAAGCGTCAGGAAAAACCCAGCTTTGAAAAGGAGAATTCCAGCTCTGAAAAGGATGAAAAACCGTCTTCCTGAACATTAGGTCAGTCTTCAGCTTGCTAAATATGGCGATTTGCCTTAGATTTCTTCAATGGCATATCTATTGCTTTAGTTTTCTGTGGTTGTGGTAAAGCTTCATTGGGAAAATGATCTTTGAGTGACATATCGATTGATTAGGAGATTTGCAGAGTGATATCCATGTTATAAGACTTCGTTGGCAAATTGATTTGTGAATTGCAGTAATGTCTTCTAACTTTCCTTATATAACACATGGGTTTCACTTTGGAGAAAAATGTTGTATGTTAATTCTGTTATATATCAAAAAAAAATTGAGAGGGCCTTTTTGTTGTGATTCCTCGATTTGTTAGATTGCTTCTTCTATACTGGTACTTGTATCATTATCTAACTATATAAGATTACTAGCAAAACAAAGACTTTTGGGATTATCTATTAGTTTTGGAATGCTTTTTCTGTCAACAATTTCTTTTTCCAGAAAAAAGACCCTGTGCCATTTCTTCTTCCTTCGAGCTCCATAGGCGAACTGTCTAATGCGTCCTGCCCTCTCGTTCTTGCCTTTATAGCTTCTATTCTATGTAGGAGTATTTATTTCAGCTTGGGTCTGGTTGCATGGAAGAAACAGCCATTATACTCCTTCTCCATCAGTTTGCTTTCATTTGCGTTGGTTATGGCAGCACAGTGGTTATGGCAGAGGATTTTTATGGCTATGCGAGCTATTGGCTATGAAGCGGCCGCCCATCTGCCCCTTCCAGCTCTTCTTCTCTTCGATACAAAGATTAATTTTCGCAGATTAAATTCTCTTCAGGAGTTGAGCGCAGAGAGTTTTGGGAAAGGGTAGAAAGTGGAGTAATGAATGTCCAGTGTCAAGATGTGTTATCATCCTGCATGCACACCCATTAACCTAAAGGACTCCACCTAAATGAATCTAGGCCTATCTCATGAAATTTAAACGAAATTACTTTTTAAGAAAATTTGGGCACATTTCATGGAAGCCAAAGGAATTTAAATGAGCCCTCTGAAGGGAAATCTGATGAGAACGTAAAGAATTTTGGCAACGTCTAAGAAATCCAAATTAAGTGTGAATCTAGGCCAGTTCCGTATACAAGAATGTCACTTCTCATGTGGAAGCAGTGTGAATTTGGGTATACAAGAATGGCACTCATGTGGAAACCTCATGTGGAAGCAGTGTGAATTTGGGTATACAAGAATGGCACTCATGTGGAAACACTATCGGTGTGCCAAGGTGTGTGGAGGCAGTGTTTACCCAAGAATGGCATTCACACCAAGGTGTGTGGAGGCAGTGTTTACCCAAGAATGGCATTCATGTGGAAACACTATCAGTGTGCCAAGGTAGTGCTAGGTGTGTGGAGGCAGTGCTATGTGTGTGGAGGCAGTGTTAAGACGTGAGAATGTCACCTAAAGTGACATTTTTGTTATGTGAAAACCATTGATATTACATTATATGGGCAGAATGTTGGGTGAATGTTTAGAATGTTGGGTAAATGTCTAGAAGTATTGAATGCAAAATCTACTAAACATTCCTCAAAAGAATCATTGTCATGTACACATGATTAGATTAGGAGGCCAAATGTAATGCAAGTAGTTTTTACGTTGAAAATAGGCCTCAACATCAACATTTACATTAAGCGTCTTTGATACCAAGGTTTTGCACTTTTCGCCTTAATTTGCACAATCTCATTCTCCAACGCCTAACTTTGCACTATACGAACTTACACCACTTTTTCTAGGCACTTTTAAGAAATGTCTTAGTCTTGGGTCCAGTCACACACTAGTTGCCAGTTTTAGGACTTGCCCTACACCATCCCTAGAGTAAGCCATAGGAATACATATACTTCAGATAATTATCTCAAGCATATTTTGCAAATGTTGCAGCCTACTCTTTGATAGAAGGTACCATTTGGAAGGTGTATATCATATACAAAAATTTATAAGGCATGTAAAACATTTTGTCAACTTGCTACCACAAAGAGAATCGATTGGACATGATAAATAACTAAAAATGTTTCAATCTTGCAATTTGAACTTCCATATTTGCCAAAATATTGAGCGGTGTAGAAAACTCTATCGAATATAAACTCTCTTTCTTGCTAGCCCCCCTCCCCCTCCAATTTTTTCCTCTCATGCTCATCAAAATGATCCATGCACATTTTTAATGATACTACCTCTAGTTCATGTGTCATCATAGCTTTGATTCTTCCCATCCCTTTTACAAGCATAGCCCTACCATCTACATTTTATATCAAGCCTTGGCGGAGTTCGAAAATTAGCAAAGTGGCCAAATCGCGATTGAGCGAATTGGCCACTTTAGGATTTAGCACTTTGATTTTTGGTTAGAGGACTGAAATTTACATCAAGATGTTTTATATCTAGTGGCATTAGAAGCTTCAAGCCATACTACCTGGAGAATTCATTAGTGAGATTCTAACTCAAGCTGGAGAATTCCTTTTTGTATTATGAATCTCACCTCAGTTTATGTTTAGGTGCTACACCTCATGATGGCTTCTCTATCTGCATTGATGCATTTAAGTATCAAACACTTCAATGCACTCGGCCTTCATTACAGTGAGGAATGCTCTATTGCAAGTAGCCAGTTTAGCATAGACAAATTTACACTCGTTTGAAGTCACTGCACTTTCCTATATTTTGAACTCCACAATTTATTGAACACCACATCGAATGATTTGTGTCTTTGGACACCGCATCTTTTTATCGTCTATGGGAAGATTTATAAAACATGCATAGTAAGTGATATATTTGTACACCGCATCCTTTTCCCATTCAATTGCTTAAAGCGCAGCAGTCTTAGCATCCTAACGAGAACCGCCTTTTAGTTTCGCCATCCTTTATACCCCCTTCTCCTATTTTATTGGAGTGGTGGATGTTTTCACATTGCAACTTTATTTCGAAAGGTTGGCACGAATCTATACCTTCACGGATATTAGCAGGCAAGTATGGTCACCTTGAGATTAGATCTCATCCAACTAGAGGTAATTTATTGAAGAGATTCCATATAAAGGCACATTGCCTCAGATTAGAATCCTTTCTCTTAAATTGAAAAATGGCCTTCATGTGATACATTCTTACTCACAAGCTTTGCATTTTTGCTGCAACCTAAACCTAGTGTCATAAAATCACGAAAAATCCCACACATTTGATCAATGAATAACCTACCAAAAGCTTACCGGATAATGCGATCGCTATAGAAATATCTCACCTGCCCACCTGGGAACTCTTTGTGCGTGCAGCGGGAATCATTCATAAAATATGTGTTATCGCGGCGGATATGGCGGAACTAAGACCAACGGTAGAGATTTGTACGAGCAAAGTTTGCAGGGCGAAATGCTTGAAAATGATATCTGTGATGCTCCTCTGAGCCTGCTCACGATGCTCCCATTGTATAAATCACGGAAATCCCTCTTCCCATGGCAACTACTCCACCACTTTAGAAAGGCCCTGCATTTCCGGACCACTTGTGATGGGCAGTGTCAGGAGTGAAAGAACAGGGCGTGTCATTAGTCCCACGCCTTCTATGGAATCTATATAAGCGGAAGCATATACATACATGTTAGCACACGGCAATAATACAAATAAATAATGTACCACCGCGAAGTGGCCCATCATCATCTCGCTTTGTAGAAGATTCGAAGGTTTCGAGACATCTTCCTCGCATGGACTCTTCGACTCTTTATGCATTTCGAGATGTACCTTGGAAGAGTATTTACGTGGACTTTCAACTTTCTTTGCCACTCTCTTTGAGGAACCTTGATGCCACCATGGTCATTGTTGTCGCTTCTCTAGATGACTCATTTTATTTCGCAATGTCACCATCACCAATGAAGAAACAACGATATTTTATGGTAGTATCGGACTTCATGAGCGCGGCCTTCTCTACTATTGTCGATCGTGGACTCAGTTCGCCCTTGAGGTTTTTGGGCGACTTTTGGAGTTATTAGTACTAACGGCTCATTGACATCACGGTCATCGAATTAAATATAATAGGTAATGGCCGTGATAATCAAGACTCACGGAACAATATTTGAGATGCTTTGCTCGGTTATCAGCAGGGATGATTAGGTCAATTATCTTCCACTAGGCTGAGTTTGCCTATAATAATTACGTACATGCTTCCGGTGGCCAGACCGTTTCTGAACTCGGCCCGACATCCTCGTTAGTCTCTTGGTATCAGTGGTGACTCTGTATAGTAATCCTAGTGCCCAAGTCGGCAACTCCGAGCATTTCAATCCGGCTCACGGAGTTCTGGGCCCGATTGTGTGCTTCTGCGAGGGCATCATGAGCAATATGACTAAGCTCCTCCATAGTAGAAGTAAAGATTAGCCTCTCTCGATCTTTGCTTCACCGACGTGGACAAGGGCCCTAGAAGCTACGATCAATGCATGGGGTGCAAAGCTGGACCGTAAATTCTACGAGATGGGACGAGGCGGTGTAATAGTAGGTGCTCACGGGGAAAAGACACGACTACGTCTCTCTCTTTGCCTGGATTCGAAGGCCAATTATCTGGCGTTGCCAAATCTGGTAGTTCTTTTAGAATCTTATGATCCTCCATAGATAGCAACATATCTTTGAAATCCTCCCAAAGTCCTGCGAGCGGCATCATCGAGGCGGTATCAAATGCAATTTGATGGGATTTAGACACATAAACTAAAACTAGACAAGAGCCTTTATGCGAGGATTCAGAGTTTTGTAGCGTTTATTAGCTCTGGGATCATAAGCATTTTGAGCTCTGATGAAGTAGCAAAATCCTGCAACTCTGGAGCTCCTTTCTCCAATATAGGAAGCCAAAACATCTTGGCGAACCTATATAATCTTCAAAGGCATGATGTAAGAAAATGATTTTCTTTTCTTGAAAATTAAGCCGCCATAATTCTTCTAAGCCTTGGATGTTAATGTTACAATGGTTTTGTCATACCTTGTTCTTGTGGCCCATATAATTTGGTACCGCTTATGCAACTCTAATTAGTTAAGTATTTGTTATTTAGTTTTGTTTGTTCAAAACATTGCAGTGGCAATCTTTTCACTTTGTCAAATTACGTTATGATAGCTCTTGACCTTGGCTTAAGTGGAGCTGGCAGAATACTATACTAACAAAGGAAATGCATCATAAATAAAGGGCTCTACGGCTTTCGAACTCATGGAATCAGGTAGCGGTCAGGCCTCGAGATAACAACAGGCAGTCATAATAATGTAGGCGGCATAGAACAATGGCTTCAGGTAGTCCGCTCCATCCGCCCCTACTGTACACACACTGCGAGATAAGTGGCCCGGTTAGCCTTTAGGAGGCGCCAATCCCATGGAATAAGCCCTATGGAACTTCCTCGGTTATATTCTAAATTAGATGAAGCTGGGAGTCGAAGAAGCGTCCTCCCGAGCATGGCGGATCCTAGATTGTGTTAGAGAAACTGGCATGCCCCCTTAGTGACCCCTATGTTGCGTACTGACTTACTCCCTAATCTAAAGGCCAGCTCTTTTGCCCATTCCATTGAAGCCCAAAGTATTGGCTCGACGCAGGCCGAAGTGTCAGAAGCCCATACCTGGCCACTCTGGATTTACGATATAAGCCTAGCTGCTTTGGCGGGTCTGTAGCCACGCTGAGCAAGACCCACCCAGCTTCCACCCATCATACTGGTTATGCAGTGTTGAATCATCGCATAGCATCCCGGCCGGGTGGGCTCTTGTGCCTGGGCCGCGTGCAATAGGATTTAAGAGGTTTAACTAGGAGCATCACTAATTCTAGATGGCTGTAGGCCTCTACCCCCTTAATCCAATACAACACGGAGGAACGAGAAAAGAAAGCAGATGGTCTGAAGCATCCATCATCATCGTAAATAGATCTTAAGATAGAGAATCTAATCAGCACATCTACTCAAAACAGGGGTTGAATAATACAAACTCACCTTCTAAAACTAATAGGTATTATAGCTATCTCTCTGGTTCTCCATCCTTAAAACAAGACAAGGGTGGCAACTCCTCTCCACCGTTGTACATTTCACAAGCTCGATTTGGGGCAAATTGAGGTGGAAACTTAATTTGGGTGTCCCAAGCCGCACAGCAGTCTACCTTGCCAATCAATTTGGGCCAGGTGGCAGCTCTAGGTGGATTATCCCCTAACTTTATATTCATGCCTTTCTAATATTGGTTTGGCCCTAAGAATTGAATTAGGGTTTAGGGTGCAGGTCCCACCTTAATAATTAATGATGGCATTGCATTTATTCATAGTGACGTGTCATGTATTTGAAAGGGCATATAAATGCGTGGAGCGTCGATTCTCCACAGCAGAAAGTGATGTTTGTCCTCGGCATCAAAATTTCTTGCTTAGGGCCAACCCATGACATGTTGGAAGCAAGTCTTCCCGCATATGAAGGAGTAACTTACGAAGTATAAGTCACACAAAGGCGTCATGTTCCGGGTGATCAAGTTTGAAATGGCAGCGTGTGTGGTATAACTCAAAGCGAAAGTTGAGCGGTAATTAAATGCGAAGCAGCGCGTTATGTGGAAGGAAGATGGCGATTTATGTTACCCTCGGCATTTCGTTGGGTGGTTAACTTTACCGGGAAAAATAAATTCTGGGAAGGTGGAAGAATTTAGGTAGGTGATTAAAAAAGCATATATAGGCATATACTATCATTATAACAGGGCCGTAGTCACGTAAAAGTACATTGATCAGATATAATAGATAAGCAAGCACACTATTGGTCCGTGGTGGACGTAGCCTATAGGGCTAGCGGTGGAAATAGAAAACATAACCAACAAGGACGCTGGGCCCATAATGTTCCCATTATAGCCGTAGGCGATGGTGTCTAATATGAGTATATGCACATCCTATTTCCTAGAATGCATCTAACTTGATCCCCACATGAAAGTGGCTTTTGCATAGTCCCTGCCCGGATCTAAGACTTAGGGATATCAATTGGTGATTGTAGCACATCTTTGCTGTCGATGTCAGCTGAAGCTATTTGTTGTTGGCCTTGATTTAAAATGTTGTTTATTCACACACATGTAGGTGATTATATATTATCTGAGAGACATAGACATAAGCAACCTCTATTTCTTCTTTTAATATAATACATATTTATAATTCTCTGATTGTTTACTACAATTGGTTCTAATCTTAACTTGTCTATATGTGGTATACTCTCCTTTACTTTCGTTTGAACATTGCAGTACTTTATTTAATTTTTGTATTTAGAAATTTTGTTTCCTATTTTGTTGGAGTTTATGGTCATATATTGCTATCGATGTGTTACATACTTTCACATTTGTATATCTTTAATACAATTATGTATTATTGCATTATATCTACATTTTAGATATATAGTTTTCGTAATTACACACACACGTTATCATTTATTATTTTATAACCTTTCTAGAATGTATGTAGCTACCGTTATTCCTTCTATAGTTTGTGTAACACATACATAATTATCTCATTGTATTATATTTCTGTGTGTTTAAATGCTTTTCTTTCGTTTGATTATCTTTATTAATTTTACACTCACACTCTATTATAATTCTATCTTAACTTGATACATTCAACGTCGATTTTACATTTAGATTCATTCTTTATATTATTCTTATTTTAGTATATTTATCCATATCTGATCACTTTTATATTTACATGACATTGGTATATCTCACAGATACATTTGTATTAGCCTTTGTAAGTTGATACCACGAGGGGTAAGCTATCCGTGATCTTTGTAGCCATGCAATCCTCTTGTATCCTGCGAAGGCCCGATTGTGACCTCTGGCGTCCATAAGCGGCTGTAGAAAACATGCCTGAAGTCTCCTTCTTGAGCCTGTTTATATATAGTGATGGTTGAGCAGGTCACAGACTCTTGCATAGTAGAAGTGTAGCGCGTTAGGGTCTGAGGTGGTAGATATAGTGTTTTGGATAGGTAATTAGAAGAATTGGTATGACATAGAAGGCTGGACATAGCACTATATCACGAGGAGAAGTGGTATATGATTATACGCCATAGATACGTTAGAGTATTAATACTAAGGTGGAAGCTGGATTAAGTACCCGGCTCATGAAAGGGAGAATCCTTAAGAAGTGTAGGTTTGACAATGGTGTGAAGATGCGGAGAATGTTGAGCCCACATTGTATAGCTATTGCTTGAAGCTCAGTTTTGAGACGCTACTTGTTTCTCAGAGTTCCCTCCTTTCAACATCAGCAAGTATCTTAGCCCATAAACGCGGCGAGAAACTTCTATTAGAAAAATTTCAGATCTATAATTTATGATGTACTTCTTGCTTCTAATCCGTTGGGTTCCCGTGGACGTAAAAATTCATCTTATCTTATCTTATCTTATCTTGCTTCTAATGCTTAATAACATACCAACTCCAAATGCTTAGCAAAATACTAATGGCCATGATGTTCTAAAGATCATCAAGCACTGACAATCACTCCTTGTTTTAGAATCTTAGTTGCATGAGCCTTATCAAATCGCCGCATCTAGGCCTTGTAATTTCTAAGTTTGTTTTTTTATCAATATATATCTAATTCCTTTCTCACCCGAGTCTTTATTCTTATGATTTGTGTAATTCGATTTGATGAAAATGTGTACTTGTACATTCACGCTCGATAATCTTTCTGCCATATACAAAAATTACAACAAGATCCTTGTGAGAAAATGAATATATGCCCGTTGGATAAGAAACATCACGAATCAACCAAGGTAATCATAATTAGTTAAAGTTTGATCTTGTTAATTCCTTTCTGAGCAATTGAAATATTGGTTCTTTTGCACACATCATAGGCTGCTATTTATTTATCTATTTGAATAACTGGAGATAATGGTTTAACCAAGGTTTGATTCCTTGGAGCTCCTTTCGTTTATTTGCAATATGAAAAATACCAATTCCTATTAAATAAAATGATCAATATTCTAACTATTGCATTGACTAATAAACCGACTAATACGATGATCAATTTTCTGACTATTGATTTGATTAACTGACGAACTATTTAACTAACACAACGACGAATTTTTTGACTATTTAAACGACTAATTTTTTGAACATTCAATTGACTATTCATCTGACTATGTCTTATTAATGATCGGCGATTAATGCGTTTAAATGCGTCATATAAAACTTCGTCGGTGCATTCGTCGGGGAATAAGGTCTGTATGATTATGTTTTATGAAGGCTATTTGACGATTATTCTGATATTTAGCCATCATTCTCTTGTAGTGTTGGAGGAAAGGTGTTGTTTTTTTTTTTTTTTTTTTTGTTGGGGGGGGGTGTTTATCTTGGCAGTGATATGTTTGTTGCTCCTTTTATTTGGGTCATATAGGCCAAATGTTCCTATTATAATACCATTGACATCAGTATAAACACAATCTTGAACAACAATTTCTCCACCATTTCTAGCACAAACAACAATATAAACACAATCATTCTTTCAAGATTTGGCTCACCTGTTGTTTATCATTACCATAAGCACTCACCATTATAGGCACCTTCTCCAATATTATTATAATATCATTGCAACACCATTATAAAACCATCTTCATATCAAACATTGTCACAAACACTACCTTTTATCCAACAGTAAACACAAAAACCGGCTGCTTGTGCATACGCTATTAACACCACTATTGTTTTTAATACTATCATAGAGCAATAACCCATTAGCATAACATTTCCAACACCTTTATGCTTTTATCATATGTGTGGCATCATAATATTGTAGAAATAATAATAACCATATTCACACACATCACTGCCACGATAACTATCACCATAACAGTACACCACAATTTTATCATCACCACAAGTAGCAACACACAACTCACTTTGCATCCTTTATCCTTCTACCACTCCTTCATCCTTTTACTTTACATATCTCCATTACACACATCTAATCATTTCTCGCCTCAACTCTTTCCACATATCTCTTCAACTACACATCTTCTTTAATTACTCTCTCTCTAGATTTCTCTACCTTCATACTCTTTACTCTTACCATATATTTTCTTATAACATTTTGTATCTTCCTACTTACACTTCAACTATGTTCACTCAACATCACTTATCTATCCTTCCAGGGGAGGCTCTTATGTGACAACCTTGATAAGCCACATAGTCTACTTTAGAAAAGAGTGTCCCGGTAGCAGATTCGTCTCTCTCATATTTCATTGGCAATGGGGCGCAATGTGAGAATGCGTTGGAAAGACAAAGAGGGCTTAGTGGCTTCAGCCTTAGCGATTGTTGAACGCAGGGTGCATCTGAGGAGTGCAAACAAATGCGGATGTAAAGCGAGCAACCTTGACGTCAGCACCGAGCTAATACTGGGATGTGACTTACATGAAGAGGTCAAGCTAATATCATATTCTTGGCACCACATCAAGCTTGCTGGCGGGCACCGCAATAGCACGCCTTATACGCGCTGTAAACATATATTTGCTTCAATCCTACGAGAACTCGTCTTAGAGTTGAGATGGATCAATACTTTGGGGCTGAGGAGCCATGCTAGAATACTTTATTAAGCATTTTCAAGTAAGGAGCCGTTGAGGATAGATATACACCTTAATTTTGCACATATTATAGGTCAGGACGTACTTGGGCGTTAGAACCCAATCAACCCCCTACATATGATATTGGGGCTGTGGTGTCGAGACACGGCATGGCCTCCGGAAAGGACATGGATATGCATTCACCTGACATGCATCTCATGATGCATGGTTATGTCCAACAGCACTCACCTGACATGCATCTCATGATGCATGGTTATGTGTTTTGTATATTTTGTACATGTGTACATTTTCATGGCATTCTTATTGCTGCCATGGTTTTCCCTCTGAAAACCCTTCGGAACAGGGGTTTTTTAATTCGGATAGTAATAACTTTGATGCACTCTTTGTATTGGGTCCCATAGGTTGTTGGGTCTCTGTGGATGCTAAAACCCTTCTATTCTATTCTATTATTTCATTTATTCCTTCTTTTCACACTTCATCATAATGCCATACGGCATTATAACTGCTTACCTTCAGTACTATCTCATAACTTCATGTTCGCCTTTATTTAACGCAATACGGCCAACTATTGAGATGTTAATACAACTACCACAACAAATGTCCATCATCACTAATAAATCTTACCAAGGTTTCGAATAAGACTCCAACCATACGAAAACCTGAATCTGACCATAGCCACGACATTATCATAAACTCAAACCATATAATAACTATGCTCAATAACCTTTTATATATATCAAAACATACACCACAAACTTGATTATAATAACCTTATAAGGTATAATGGTGCTCTTAATACCTTATATATGCTCATACGCTCAAAAATATCATAACATCTAGATAATTTTTACTTCATCACATAATACCAAATCATCACCACACAACTGACTAAATTACTTATGCTATTTACAAATAGTGGATTTACTAATGTACTTCATATTAATACATCAATTGATTCAACACACAAACTCATTCATTGACAGTTTATAACAAAAATGCAAAACTACCCATCACGTAGTTTTCTATTCCATCATTATCAATATTATGCACACTAGTACCCACATCAAATTCATGTTTTTATTGCTTTCTTCTATTTCGTAGTTTTGATTAGTAGATATACTCTACCAATAATATACTCTACCAAACTTTACTTGTTACACATATACACAACAACATACAACAAAGAAACATGTCATTTTAACTATGCATACACTAAATCATGATCATCCTAAAACATTATTCATAAGTGATTTTAGTTTAAAAAGAACTTCAATATCTGCTTTCCATATATTTTAGCAATTCTTGATTAGTCTAAGATGTCAGTGATCATATTCAGCATTTCAAAGTTATTTACTTTAAAGAAAAATTATGTAGTTAGTAGTAGAATAATAAACTTAAAATCTGAGACTTTAAAATAATCTGTAATTAAACAAACATCAAAGCATAAAAACTTAGATATGTGTAAACATGTATGTATAACAACAAAACGTGCTGTCGTACGTTTGTACCTTCATATTTCGACATACACACAACTCAATATATAATACACTATAGTATTTCTCATATAGACAACACAATTCAACACGTCGACCATAAGTAGACATATATCAGCACATGCACTTATAATGCTTCGTTCAGATATACATGAACAACTACTATATCTCAAATGAATCATTAATATACGAATTCTAGGATGGAGATTTCGCGTAAGCGACAAAAACCTCCGATGGGTAACTTCTCATTCATCTCGTAGTTTTCCTGGCGGTGATAGTGGGTAGCCACACGTATACGAACTACCACTGAAGAAAAATAAAGGGAATATCTAATTACCAAAACTTGGAAAAACTTTGGACCCAGAAAATACAATGCTAATATAGATGTTTGGTTTGTGTACTTGCCTATAAGCTTATCAGAGTTAAAACCCCGTTGGGTTTTTAGGGACAACTATATCTCCAAATGGATCATTAATATGCAATTTCTAGAATGGGCTGCATGAAAGCGACAAAAAACCTCCGATAGGCCATACTTCTCATTCATCTCGGCGATTTTTCTGCAATGGTAGATGAGTGGGTATGTAGTCCCCTACTGCATTATACGGTGCACTGCATATACAGGCGAGGTTCATCCCCATACCGGCTCCATCCTTTATCACGGGGCCCTCCACACATGACACGCAGCGGTGGCGGATTTGCGGGTGGGAAAAGTGGAAGGGTCATTACACCCGTCTCCCTCAGGGCTACTGGGCTGCCCGGGCGTAAACATACGTATGGGTAGCACATCCATCAACATCATATGACAGCCATCACAGGATGGTCCTCCTATCTGCATAGACAAAGATCCCTGACATCACATAGGGAATCCTACCCGAGCTCGGACTCGGGGTGACCCGGCGGCAGGTCTCAGAGTTCATTACTTGAGGAGCGGAATTCTGCTGGCAATGGATTTGGTGGCATATGAACGACTTGGGTTGTCCACTCATCAGCCCCTCACATTGCACACTGCGAGTGGTGCGAAAGTGTGGGACTGGCCTTAAGCCGGCGGATGCCAGCCAGAGGGCTACTCCTGGGCTCATCTTGATTCGACCGGTGGTGGGGATCACTCCCTCGAGAGAGATCTACATCTTTGACTACCGAGGTGACTAGGGGGCCTTGCGTGTGCGAACTCAATGGAAGGTCATGTTCACCCACCTCACCCAGTGTCGAACCCATGCTTGCCCACCGCAGCGGTATGTGCATTAGACCTAGTCACCCAATGGTTTCCCGGTAGGCCTTACACCCGGAGAACGTTCAAGAGTCGGAGACATGAACCTCAGCTACCGGCGATGCATGCCTTCACCCCACATCGGGGTGTGGCTCTTGTGCCACCCGGGCAGATCTAGGTGTGCTAGAGAGGCTGCCTCACAGGAGGCATCGCCATACAAAACTTTAGGTCTCTACCCCTTCCCAATACAAAGAGGTTCATAGAGATGCATCATCATATACTTCCTGAGAGAACTAAAGAACTAGATCTAATCTACAACATAGAGTTAGGTTCTTTGGTTAGAATCTGCTATCTAAAGATCTGAAGGGCTGCAAGCCAATCTAGCGGCTAAACCTCTTTGGTTCTAGGACTAAAATAGGTTTAGACTATCTAATTGGGCCAAATACACGATCATGAGAACATACCTCACGACTGGCTTCGACCATCCTAGGCGGCTTCGAATCAAGGAAACTAAGGATAATTCTCAGTGATGCGGGATGCGGTTTAATTTTGTTGGGGGTAGCCAAAGCCAGGTTCTAAAAAACCCTAAAATGAAAATTGGGCTGGTGGGTTTCCTACCCTATATAGACAAGGGTTAGTTGGGGTTTCCAATTATCCTTTGGCATGTGGGATAATTGGAAATGGGCCCACTTGCCTTTAAAATTCGGTATTAAATGTGCACACATGGAAATGTGTGCCCACATTATGTATACATTGGAAAATGTGCGCATTAATTACACCTGGTGTGGCCCACTTGGCATGAAGTGTCACTTGGAAATGTGTGCCCCCGTGTGTGTACATTGGAAAATGTGCACATTAATGAGCCACTATTTACGTAGGATTACCCCTAGGGCTACTCACGGCTGCAGCTAAGCGTGCCGCGTCATTTGGGTAGGCGTTAATACTTGGCGTGTCAACGATCACGGTATCGTCTTTTGGAGGCATTATCGCATCGCTGGAAGCGTCATTCTCCCCACCTTGAAATGATCTTGTCAGCGGCGTAGGTGGGTCTCCACCTTGGGATCAACCTAACTTGCAACAACTTGAGTGCATCGATGTACTATAATTCCTCACGCATTTATTAAATTACCTTAAAATTAATATTTTTTATGGCAATATCACATTATTATATTATAACATAACTTATCAATTCACAACATTACTAACAGATTGCTCCAAAATTCACTTAATTACAGGTAGTTTATCAAAATTTAAGGATGCGTCAAGAGGCACTCTTCATTCCTTTACAACTTACATTCCAACAAAATTTGTGTTTGCAAGTCTTAAATAACCGACCTCCTTGCCCTTTCCAGGAAGCTCACGCTGCCAGTCGACACCTCTTGGTGGAAAGTACCATTTTAATTATTAAATAAAATTTTGGTTATATGAGTGACCACCCACCTATCTACAGCATGGATGCATGGCTAATCTCCGGCGTGAGAGGGTGAATCTTCGTATGGCATGAAGGCGGCGCCTACATGCCTATATAAACTCATGCCTACACCTCTAGTTTACTTGGCGTGGAGGATCCCTTCGCGTGGAAGGACAGATTCTCCTAATACAAGCATATATGGGGCTAAAGGTGCTTTCCACTATAAAATGCATTCCTTGACCCCTCCTTTTCTCGAAGTGCGTCTACTTCCGTGGAGACGAGAAGTAGACTTTCTAATCTACCACTGCCCAAGCGGAAAGCAGGTCATGCCTACATTGGCATTTTTACCCTAGAGATCACGTAGTGGTCCCATCATGGCGGTAACTGCTTGCTCGACCCATACCCCAGCATAGGTGGCATCGCGTAGATTAATCTTAACTACACCAGAATTAACCTACACAAATCGACATGCGAGCCGATTTCTTGAGGCCGACCTTGCATTGCTCCATAAAGCGGCGTGGGTTACTACTTTTACTAAATCTTTCTTGGTACCGTCGCATCTTCCTTGGTAAGTGTTTCCACTTGACAAATCTTGGAGAATTACGATCTCCTCGTTTTCTTGAAAGCTTTGTCAGAATCAGTGCGAACTATCTCCATTTGCTCTCGAGTCATTTTCCAACAAGCGTTGGCGAATCAAGACGTGGGTTTGGGTATCTTCTTCAACAAACTCCGTGGAAGACCTTATGAATCTTTAGGTATAAGAGCAAATCTGGCTTGTAGGATTGATTACCTACTCTCTTGACTGATACGAAGGTCCAGCCCTTGGGCAACTTCTTTGCAATTCGATCCGCCTGCTTCACCTTGATCTTGGGCAAACATCATCTCCAACTTTGAACTCTCTTCTTTGTTGATGCTGTCGTGATGCTCTTTGTCGACTTCTTCTTTTGCTATGAGATAACCCGAACTTCTTCCACAGGCTGCGCATATCGGCCAACATCTGGCTGCCGAAACTTCCACTTTTTGACCGCGAGGTTGTGCCAAATTATGCGGGATTAGTAGCGATAAGCGAAATGGAAGAGTGATCACTGCTTGGCGACATTTAAAATGATTCCTTGGTGCTGTGTATGCAAACTCCTGAAGTGAATAAATTCTTCCCACATACTTTGCTTATTCAGACGCCAGTTTAAGTGCATGTCCTCTAAAATCCTGTTGGTCGCTCCGTCGGCCCATCCTGCGAGGTGGTATGCGTCTCATGGATAGCACCGTGCGGATGCATTAGCAAAGGAGGTCTTGCCAAAAGCGCTCATGAACCGGATCCACGCCGGAGATGATCTGCGGCGTACCGTAGGCACGAAGATCTTTCTTTTGGTGAAGAGCTTTGCTGTATCCATGGCTGTATCTGGCGGTTACGCAAGGCACAAAATGTACCATCTTCGACAACATTAAACCACTACCATCAAGGCATCCTTGCCTCTCACATTTGTTCTTGAGATCTGTGATGAAATCCATCTTTGATTACCTCCCACACTTAGCGTTTAGCGCTAATGGCTCTAATGCCTGGAATTGAGCTGCTCGGCTTTAGATGCGCTGGCATAGTGACATTCCTTGATGTAGCGGCTATTTGCTTCTTATTCTTTGGCCAATAATAAATTTCTTTGCGCTTACTTTGAAATATGTTTTCATGAATCGCATGTGGCCAGCTATTGAGAACATTAATGTCATGGAGGATCAACTTCCTTACCTGATGATTAGGATGCCTTTAACTTGTTCTTGCTCGGTATAACAGGTTGCCTTCCTTCTTATAATGGCAAAGAGGCCTCGGCTCTTTATCGATTTCTGGCACTCCTTGAAGGCTTTGCCCATACTTCCACGAAATCCACATCCGTTGGCAGGACTCTTTAATCCTCTCTTACCAAATTGGCTGGAGAGGCGTGGAAATTGCATTACAATGCACTCTAGTTGTCAGGGGATGCCTTGAAGCATACCGCTGCCACATTGTTGAGCTTCCCGGAAGCATGGAGCTATATCAAAGTCATATTCTTGAGGAACTCCATCCATCTCATTTTGCCTCGGATTGAGGTGTGGTTCAGTATATTAGGAGGCTTTCTACATTAATTACGGTATCCAGTGGAACTTCCTTCCCAGAATGCCTCCTTATTCATGCTGCGACAGCCTTAAGCAACTCGATGCGTCGTTGGGTAAGCGGCGTCTACGATAAGTTCATCTTCACGAATCATCGCGGCTACCTGCACTCTTCTTGCGCCGCCTTTGCACACAATGCGGCTATCTTACTGCATCTGTTGCTACAAGCTTATCTTTCTCGGGTCGGCGGGGGGTTAAGGCGGGGAACATTTGTTAGCTTCCTTCAGCGATTCCAAACCCCTTTTAGCAGGCTTTCTTGTGCCAATGCTCTGCAATCTTTCACCTTCTACCTTTTCGTCAGTGCATTAGCGGGGCTGCTATCTTGTAAAAGTTCTTCCCAGCGAACTTCTGTAGTACACCGCTAGGCGAAACCACGACTTCATACGCATTCTTGGCGCCCGGCCGAATGGCGGCCTTCAATCTTGAGATGCATTTGAGATGCCTTCTGTGAAGATCACATGACCTAGATACTCCACCTTTTACGTGCGAAGTGGCGCCGACAACTTGGCTGACCTGGCGAATTGCCTCTTCAACTTTTCACAGCACTCTTCTCAAGTGTTATGCGTGCTCTTCAGGGATCTGCTATACACCAAGTATGGTCAAGAGCACAATCACCAAAGGTGTCAGGAACTCACGAATGCTCGTTCATGAGCCTCATGAGCGTTCTGCGCGGCATTGATAAGCCAAAAGGCATTCGCGTGAACTCGCCGAATTGCCCATACGGGTCTGAAAGGCGGTCTTATGGATATCTTCTTCCTTTATCTTTGTCGATGATAGCGACCTTAAGTCAATTTTGGAGAAGATCTTTTGCACCTTGGAGCTGATCCATCCGATGCGTCGATCCAGGCGCATACTTGTTCTTAATGGTGTGCTTATTCAGCTGTCTCTATAGTCATGCATCCTCAAAGATCCATCCTTCTTCTTGACAAAAGAATGGAAACTCCAAGCGGCCGAGACACTGGTCTAATGAAACCTGATCGGCGGCTCTCTTGTACTTCTTGACTCGGAGCAACTCCTGGCGTTGTCATTCTATGGAGCCTTGCTTGTTGGCTTTGTTGTTCCTGGTTGAGTGCTATCTGCTTTTCGACTCCTATAAGGAGGGCTGCTGATCTCATACGGGAAGAGATCATGGAACTCCGTGTCCGACAGCTACTTGCGCCCGGCAACTTCTTTGAGTACATTGTCTTCTTTGCTTCCTTCGATTCGGCTCACTAATCTCAAGCTTGAAGGATGTAGCTACCACTTGCTCCTCTTGATGCACTTGAGCGGCCGTTTGAAGACATACACTTGCATGATGGGAACAACTTCCTTTACATTATCTCAATGATCTTGCCGTCGGCGTTGGGAAGGTCACCTTAAAACTCCACGATCGATAATGGCCCTTGCTGTGGAACACTCCATTCCTATGATCCAAGTCCTTGCTGCCATTGCTTCTGCCCCCATGCGGATGGTAATCCACTGGCAGAGTAGATGTGAAGTTAATTCTCTTGCCGCCCGTACGCCTTACTGCACTTGCTACAAAATGCTTGGTCTTGGCAGGTTTTGACTTTGGCTTCAACTTCAACATTTGAATTCATTACGGGGATGCAAAGTTATGGCTACTTCACGAGTCTATCAAGACTATAGAGGACTTGCTTTAGCCCTTCACGTGGAAATACCTTATCTTTGGCTCTCTGCTTGCTCACGTATCTATTGCGAAGCAAAGATGTGACACTCACCACGGATGTGATGCAGCGGGCCTCTTAAAGTAGATGCGTCGGCGGTGCAATCTCCCAACTCGCTAGAGCTGCACTCATGGCGTAGGGACAATTTCAACGTCCTGTAGTACAGCTGGAAGCACCTGAGCAGCTGCTTTTATGCACTCCGCCTCTTTTCGCAGGCATAAACACAAAAAGGATTACCTTTGCTTTGGGTAGTTTGACCTCTCACCTTGTCGCGCTTGAAGGATACACCTTCTTCTCTGTAACCTTCCCGGTTCCCACCATATGGGGCTCTAGCTGGACACAGACTGGCTGCCCACAGGGTATAGCTTCTTTAATAGCCTTTCTCACGAGTATACTTGTGCCGCTAATGCGAGAGGTCTGACCCACACAAGCTTATAGCCTTGGTTAAACCCGATCTTGTCCTAGGGTTTTGTGCCCTCACAAGCTTCTTGGATCTCATATTCAACCCCTCAATATAGCTTTCTCTGTAGCTGCTCTCCCAACCCAGAGCTGCCTCTGGCCTTAGCCTAATGAATTCTTGTATATTTACAGGCTGATTTGTTTGCGCTAACAACTTTAACCATGCTGCATCATCTTTGGGACTATGTTCCCTTGGGCGTAATGGTAACGAAGGCTTTAGCAAACTTTTTCTGAACACAAGCATCCTGCTTAAGCGGTGTGCTTTGCATAACCTTACAAATCGAGCAGCTCCTTTCAAGTTGGCTATTTGCAACTCTGCCTTTGTCCTTATCCTTCATGCCATAAGCATTTCATTTTCATCATTTAGTCCAGCCATACCTCATGATCGACTTTGTTCTCCCCGGCATTTCCAGTTTCGGGTCTTCCATACATTGCCAGTCTGAATCTACCTTCTTACAGTAGTGGAGGCCCTGAATCTCTTTGTAGTCCCCTAAAGTTCCTCTCTGCCTTCCATCGTGCGTTCTGAGCTTTGTTCTTCCTCTTCCCTCGAATTAGAGATGCGAGTCTGGAACTTGAGTGGGAAAGATTCGGACTGGGGATCTCCTTCTTGCTCCTCTTCTTGTCCCTTCCTTCCCTCACGAGCTATTCTTTACGTATTTGAGCATTACACGAACCCCACTCTGCTTAGCGGTTGATGTGCCTTTATCTCCCGAGGTCTGTCCTCATCTGGCGCTATCTCTCCTCCTCTGGGGTCATGGGTTCTCTATCTTCAAATAGGTTTCTTCTTGGGGGTAGTGCAGGCGGGGTTGCTCTTCTATGAGTCTACATGATTTATGCGTTCCCTGGCAGCTTAGTCCTCTAGTACATACCGCAATTCATGGCTATATGATTAGTTCCATTTGTTCTTCTTGCATTGTTTATGTTTGTTGAGACATAATTGTGGGGCAAAATACATCATATGAGAAACATTTAAAAGTCGCGGCCCAGGTATATTTATATATCATATAATATTTTAAATACCAAAAAGTCTCGGGATCAAAAGTCTAACTAGTCTTGAAATGCATGATAAGGCAGTTCTTCAAAACTTCTTAACTTGGGCGGCCCTCTTAGGAGTGACCCAAGTTCCTGATGATCTTGCTGTGACACTCCCACGGATAGCTCTCACCAGGTCTTCTACTCTGCTTGTCGGATGTAAGGGCGCGGTGCTATAATCTCGCTGGCGTCGATTGGGGTATGTGAGAAGTCGAGAAGAAGGTCAAGTGCCATTGCCCTCTTGACTAAGACAACATAGTGAGCATTTGTTGCTATTAGAGGCATGCTGCAGAGCACGATAGTGCAATCGGCATAAACACTCCTTCTTAAGCCCACAGGACTGAACTTCGCGATTGAATTACATATTCTCCCATCCATCAGCGGCTGGTAAGTAGTATCGGCGACACATGTGCGTTTGTGTGTCGCGAAAGCTTCGCTTCGGCGGCCTCCGGCTACATTGCCGCCCGGCGTACTAAATGCGACCTCAACCGGTGGGCTCCCGCATGAGTCTTCAATTGTGCGGTCGGGCACTCACGGGGTGATTCTCCTTTTTGGCGAGGGTGATATCGAAGGACCGGCATTAGGATGCTACCGTGGTCTTCCCGCGAGATCCCATCGTTCTTGGAGGCGAGGAACTCCTCTCTGTTGGCGGCAGCTCGCTCGTCCATCAATTGCACGATCTTTGCTGTAGGCACGGATATCGAGGTCGTCTCCCACGTGAGTGGCCGGACTCCTCACTTGGCGGAAGTGAGGCTCGGTTGATGAAATCGTCAGTCCGCCCGCGGGTGGGCGATTAGTCCAACTGAGCTCCCTCTCCTGCGTCGGGGAAGGTTACGGATGTCGTGAGGTAGATACTCCTCTCCGTCGATGATGATAGGGGCGGCTAGGCGTGATGCCCTAGCCAGTGGGGGAACAACTTTCATTACCTGGCTGTCGCTTTCGAAGTGATCAGCTCCTGCTCTCCTTGGCCGTTCTTAGGTAGAATTGACTCGGTGTATCGCCGTGTGGAGCTCTTCTTCATCCTCTCTTGCTTCATTTCTGTTGAAGTACTGCTTATTTACTCTTCCTCTTGCTTTCGGCTATAGAGGGTCTACACCTCCATTGGAGGTAGAGGTTGCCCCATCACGGTTCTCGGCGGTGGGATAAGAATAGCAAGCTAGGCTGATTGTAAAGAAGTACTTGAATCTTTTTGTTAATTTGTCGGGGACCGTAATAGTCGGTAGTCTCTGGCCTTGTTAGTCAAGTACTTGTACGATGTTGGGGACATAAACTAAGTACTACTTGAAGGATTGGCGGGGAACAAGTATCTATGCAAGGGGAACTTGAACAAGGAGGGTCCTACCTAGCTGAGATACACTAACTTTACCTATAATTTGGGGTTGCATTTAAGTAGCTTTGGATGTCGATTTCTTTCACAAGACTTGGAAGATATGGTTGACATCACCTGTAGCATAGACGCTGGCTGTACCATGCTTAGAAATCAGCGGTAGCCATTAATCTAGCAAGGAAGGGTATCAAGCGGATCTTGAGAAGGCGCCTCGGGGAGCTAGTCGCCCTAGCTTTGATGGGGAACAAATTTCGCGAGGTACCAATTGAGAAATGGGGAACTTATTTATAGAAAAGGGAAAACCTAATTTTTTGGATGACTTAAATTTCTTTGGGATTAGGCAATACCTATTAAGTGATGCAATTGCAAGTTTGAAGTATATTTCTAGGGTTTTGAGCATGCTAAGGACAGCTACTGAACCTGTGTGTGATTTGGAGATCATTTGATGATGAAATAATTACGGGGGTCTCATCGTTAAGCCGGCCAGATTTCTAAAATGTAGAAATACGTACAGTGGCGTGTGAATTTATGAGGTCTAATTGAACAAGGATTACTTTCAATTTAGGTGATCTAAGGAAACAAATTCCACTAAACTCATCGAGTTAAAGCTGAAATTGACCCCTGCTTGAAATTAGATTTGGGCTGTTTGGGCATTTTTGGGCATGGTCTCTGCGTTCGCCCGGCCAGATTTCTAAAATGTAGAAATGCGTCTTTGGTAGCGGCGATGTGAAGATTTATCGTCAATTTTGCTCAAAACTACAATTTAGTGAAACAAAAGCTGGGATAGATATCTTGACCTATTTAAACAAGGTTTGACACTTTATTTACACAAAATTTTCTTTATATTAACAAAATTTTCAGGTTATTTACAAAACTCAAGGTGCGTTCACCCTTGATGTGCACAGCAAGATACATATCACTTGCCTCATGAGGGTAACCCTATTACGGCGTGCCTTGTGCGAGCCGTTGAATCTTCAAAATGCTTTTATGTGCGCTTGACGCCTCTTGTAAGCTCACGGCAACATCACGATGCGTCAGCGCGTAATGCGTTGTATTCTTGACCTCGGCCGGACCAAAGCGGAGCGGCGCCCGAGGGGAGAATCGAAGTCGTAGCACTCTTGGAAGTGGCGGATCTCCTTGAGTCTCCCCAATCTTCCGACTTCTTCTTCTTGCTCGCTTCTTCCGCAGTGCTCCGGGAGGCTTGAGCTTTGGTGGAGGGGCTTCGATTAATAGGGCTCTTAGGTCGGTTCCATATCGTTCTCACCCGGTGCTCCTGGTAATAAGGGCATTCGCGAGCCTCCCACTTTGCCATATCTGTCGTGCTCCCTGATCCTCTTCGATGGAGCCTTTGGGGGTCTATCACATGGAAACTCCGTTCTTTGACGTGGGGCCTTGACCCTATCCACGTCGGAAATGGTGGGGCTTGCGCCAGCTTGCCGGCCTCTCCTGTTCTTGGGCCGTCGCTTTCTGGGACCTCTTCCTCCTGATAGGGGCTTTGAAGAGCTTTGCCGTCTGGCGGCCGCGTAGTCTCCATCAGGAGTGCGTCGGTGGTGGTGAGGCGGGAGTCTCCCCTCCCGATGGCTACCGTTGATGAAAGCGGAGCCCTTGACTCGCTTCGACCTTCTACGAGCTTCCTCTTGCCTGCCTTCTGACTTTGGCCTCTCTTCTTGGAATGCTGTGGTGAATTAATCTTCGAAACTCTTTGTCCTCTGCTCGGCGGCTCCTTGGCCGTGCTTGTGGGCCGAAGCGTCGAGAATGTCCGACTTCTTCCGGGGTGAGTTCCGGCTGCTCTCCTCTCTTCCTGCTCCTCCTGCCGGTGGATCTCGGCACAGGGTAGTTGCCAGAGTTTGTTGATGGTCCGCTGCCCTACGCCCTCGTGGGTTGGCGTCCCCTTTACACTCCTACTGCTGCTGCTTCTACGCCTCATAGATTGCAATTTACCGTCGAGATCTGCGCTCATGGCGTCGGCGAGTAGATCCTCAAGATTTGCGATGATATTGGTAAGCAGGTCCGACCACCTTTCCTCACTTGGCGAAGATTAGGTAAGCGTGGAGAAAGCGTTGCTTGAAGAATCTGTGAAGAGTAGAGACGTGGCATTCAGGGAGGATAAACGGCTAGGCTTCCTTACTGATGCGCCCGTCGCGGGCCATCATATCTTACGGTTTTATTAGATGGGAGCTAAGCGCCGAGGAAGATGCGCCTTGGCAACTTCTGGCCGAAGTTCTAGGGAAGGAAACGGCGAAGAGGAGAAAAATGGAGGAGTGCAGTTCTATTTATAGGGCCAATTTTAGGTCAACCCTTAAACTACCTTTTTGGGTTGTCTAGAGCTTCTAAAAACACCTAATTAAGCAAGGTCTCACCACGTTAAGCCCGGCCCGTTCTAGATCTAGAAACTGTCTGGCGGCGTGTGAGACATGAATTGGGGCCACTAATAGAAGAGATAACGACAAACATGCTAAACCTACTAATTCTTAGCTTAAATTTAGGGTATCAAGGTATTTTCTTTGTAATTTACAACTTTTGATGTCAAAATTTGTGAATGTCTCCTGCGTTGCATGGCCGATTTCTAGAATGTAAATGCGTCTGTGGCGGCGTGTGCCCCTTTTTATTGGCTCATCAATTTTAGTCTTTTTTGGTTTCTATTACCGCTTTTTTAACTGTTACTGGCAGCATAAACTACAAAATGAGAAAAATTTTCATTTTAGGAGTTTGAGGATCTATCAAGTTAGTGCTCTGGGAACATGGCGGTGCTTTATGCTTGGTCTCCAAGAACGCAACTCATTACTGCTGTGGCGTCCTACTGGTACTCGGTGCACTCGCAGGTATACAACGAGGAGGTTCATCCCATACCCGGCTCCATGCTAATACGGGGCCCACTCCACATGACAACATAGCGTGGCGGGTGCCGATTGGGAAAAGTGGAAAGTCATTACTGTCTCCTCGAGGACCTTTTCTGGCGCTCGCGGGCGTAAACATACATGTCGGTAGCATCCATCAACATCATATGACCATCGAAGGATGGTCTACTCTTGCGAACAAAGTCGGCCACATCACGCAAAGGGGAATCCTACCCAAGGCACCGGACTCAAAGGGATGACCGGCGGCTTCAGGTCTCGAGTTCATTACTTGACGAAATTCATGGCAATGATTTGGTGGCATATGGGCTGTAACTAGGGTTGTCCACTCCATCCGCCCCTCACGTGCACACTGCGGGAATTAATTACGAAAAGTGTCGGGACGGCTTGTAGCCGCGGATGCATAGCCAGGGCTACTCACGAGAACTCATCTTCGGTTCAGATGGGCGGTAGGGATAACTCCACTCGAGAGAGATCTACATATCGCGTTCGAGGTGACTAGAGGAGCCGCTGCGTATTATTTGAACTCAATGGAAGGTCATATTCACCACCTCCAGTGTCGGGCCCATACCTTGCCCACCGCGATGTAAGCCGTGAACCTAGTCACAATGGTTCCGTGGGCGCCCACACCCGGAGGAACGTTCAGAGTCGAGGACATGAACCTCCTTCTCGGCCCGGTCGGCCTTCACCCACATCCGGTGTGGCTCTCTTGTGCAGGCGAATCTCTCTGATGTGCTTTAGAGAGCTACTCTAGAGGAAGCATCATATATAAGCACAGGTCTCTACCCCTTCCCAATACAAGGAGTTCCATAGAGATGCATCATCCATATACTTCCACAGAGAACTAAAGAACTAGATCTAATCTACAACATAGGGGATTAGGTTCTTTGGGGTTAGAATCGCTGTCAGGAATCTGGGGAGGCTGCTGTGGCCAATCTAATAGGCTAAACCTCTTGGTTCTAGGACTAAAATAAGGTTTAGACTATCTGGTGACAAATACTGATCCTTGAGGCTCCTCATTTGAGGCTGGCCATCTGGCGAGGCGGCTGAGATCTAGAGGGCTTGGGATGTAATTCTCCCGGCGGTGCAGGTCAGGTTTAGGCGTTGAGGCGGCCAAAGCGAGTTCTAAAGCCCTAAAATGAAAATTGGGCTAGTTAGGGTTCCTACCTATATATAGACAAGAGGTTGGTTAGGGACAGTATCCCCTTTTGGCATGGGATAGTGGAAATGGGCCCTTGCCTTTGGGGGCCTAGGTGGCCAAATATTGCACACATAAATGTGTGCCCACATTAACTGTATTACGTGGAAAATGTGCACATTAATAATTGCACCTATGGTGTGTGGCCCACTTGGCATGAAGTGTCACTTGGAAATGTGTGCCCCCATTAATGTGTGTGTGTGTGGAAAATGTGTGTGTGTGCATTAATATGTGTGTGTGTGTGTGTGCATACCCAAATTACTGGGGCTGCAGCTGCGCTGGCGTGCGTCGGTACGGGTGAAGCGTGTGCGGCGTGGCAGCGTCGCGATCTGGTATCGTGCTGAAGCGTCCGCAGGGGTAGCTTATCACAATTACCATAAGAAAAATAAAGGGAATGTCTAATTATAAAACTTGGAAAAACTGGACCCCGGAAAATACAATGCTAGATGTTTGGTTTTGTGTACACTAAAGCTTATCACGGGATTAAAAAACACGTTGGTTTTGGGAAAAACTTCTAGTGATAAACCCGGCAAAGAGGCTTGGACAAATGTAAAGGCGAAAATTCACTCAAAAACCCACGAGAATGGAGAAGTGAAGTTGTTGCCACTTGCCAACTGTGCACGCACATCACCAACACTAGAACAAATGTGAAAAACAGACCTCCCCAAAGTGGAGGGCTGATCGCAGCGTTACTGTAGCGATAACAAAAGAAAACCTCTTCAAATAGAGGGGCTGGTCCGCGGCGTGCCGGAAGACTTTAAATACATTAAACAATTAAGGGGGTTTCAAAGAATAGAGAATAAAGATGCTGCGAGAGAGCGCCGATGAGACATTGATGAAGAACCTGCGCCTAATATAGAGATCTCCAACCTTGAGAGAAAGCATGCAATGCATGCATCTGAGACATGCATGCTTTCGCCCCCTCTAGAATCTCAATCGAGGGCTGGGATGCGATGGGATTCTAGAGATGGAGACTACGTAAGCGCCAAAACCTCGAATGAAGAGAACTTCCTACATGCTCGAGGCAGGTTCGAGGCTGAGGTCAAAAAGGATTATGGTCAAAGAAGGATAAGGCGAGAAAGGCATGCCACGGCATGAAAGAAATACCAACTGGTCAATCAAGCGGGAGAAATATACTTTCAAAGAATAGAGAATAAGATATTCTTGAGAGAGAAGAGGAAAGCACCGATGAAGAACTTGCCTAATATGGGGGCTGGCGGAGAAAGCATGCAATGCATTGCATGCGGAACATGCATGCTAAGCCCCTCTAAATTTGTCAGGGGAGAAACAGGATCGATGGGATTTCTCTTATGGATTTCTATATGTGACTCGCTAGGAAAGATATTGGTCGAAACGCTCACCACCACGTATTTGACATACTTACATTACAGATATTATAATTCACTATCTACTCCCAATGTTATTTTTCCTACGTTACATATTATTACCATTTCATATATACTATCAACTATATTATTCATTCTATATCTATCGTTCCATATCTATCATCAACTTTGAAAATAGGAGTTCACGATGGAGGACTGAGAGGAACATATATCAAGGGAAGAACATCTTCGGCTTGGAGGCCTATATCAGCATCAGGGGCAAGATCAAAGAGAGGGATATTCCGTTCGAACAAAGAGTTTCAGATCCAAAAATGCGTGGGAACCAAAGGAAGTACGACTTCAGTGCTTCAGCAAGTAGTTCAAGTGGACCGGACCCAAAGGACGGATGAGTCGACCTAGCTAGCGGCTACAAATCACTTATATGCAACCACGATGAGCTATGGTACATGCAATGGAAATGACCACATGTTCAGACACATGGGGAGCATCTCGCAAGGGAATAAATTCCAAGAAACAAGATGTTCAAGTATTACCTACCTTTCTTGGAAAAAGACAGAGTTTTATCTTTCATAAGGAATTCAGCTTGTGAGGAAAAGAGAACAAGTACCTGTTGATCGCCCTCTCGGAGCTTTAAATGCATACAAGATTTTCGACTTCATCGACCAGACTAAAACAATCAACGACACTGCACATCTTACGTGCACGCCTTATACAGGGACTCCAAGCAGTCACTGCATCCCATACGATGGAAAAGGCATTGAAGTAGGAACATTTTCCATTGAAGGGGACATATCAACAAACATTCTTTGCAACTTGGGATGACGAGCTAGAATAAGACATGAAGTCATTCCAACTATAGTAGCAACATCTCAAAGAACCTTGGAGTCAACTAGAACGAGGAATACACAACAAGTAAGAAGAATCAAATGAGATAGAAGATGGGGAAAACCTAATGGAGTAAAATATCCCCTTATTTAATCTAGAAAAGTAGATGAATTGAAATCCCAATGTAATTGTATATGTGTATTATAAATATTGGGTGCTCACACATAGCACAGAAACGTAATTGAACAATGTTCGACTGTGTTTTCGTGTCATTTGTGAGTATCCTCACAGCTCCCTCACTTTGGCTACTAAAGGATAGGATGAGGCAAAGAAGTAGAATCATACCTCAAGATCAAGATTCACCATTCCTAATTCAAATAGATCAACATGTACAAGGAAAGAATGTCTAGAGACCAGGCAAAGTTTCCACTCCAAACACTTCAGAAATACCTTCAAACCAGCAAAGTGCTTGTCCAACATAATGTCAGGTAGAGAGACAATGCCAGTCACGTCAAAATCATTAACGCCCCAACATCTAGATTTCATACAAGGATACCTTCGGAACGCAACTCTATCTCCTTGGCAATGGAAACACTTGACGACCTCTCAGCACAGCTCATGGCCAGAATATTAGAATAAATTGCATGAAAAACTTCCTCCCATTTTGGGTCCGCGATGGGAACAACTTTCAGTTAAGCCACTGTCAATATAGCACAACAACATGGTTTTTTTTTATATTTTTGTCTGCGATTTTACTAAGATTTTCTATGATTTGGTGCTGTATTTGATGGTATACTAAATAGTATTTCTAGAGTCGTACCTTGTTTTGGTGGTTAAATTTCACATTCTAATGGTTTTAGCAGTAATTTATGATTTTATTTAATAGCTTAAACTTTTATTCCATGATTTTGTTTTCCTCTCGACATCGTGATCGAGCAAACCCCAAATAGGGTTTACTGTCATAAACGGAGGATTCTTGGGCCTGGGCGGTAGAGCGATGGAGTAAGAAATCAGGTATGCACCAGCAAATCTTATGCGCGAACTAGTTGGGCCGGGGAATTGTATATCGGCGAGAATAAGCAGCGGGGGCGAAAAGGCATGGAAGAAGAATGGGTTTGGTTTTAAAGGAATTAAGAAAATGGGGCGGATTTTGTTCTCGCCGCGCATAAACACACATTGGAAGCGTTGTGAGGAAGCCTTGGATTTCGTCATCACTTGCGTCGCTTGATGCGGTTTTCTTGATGCGGTTGCCTTTGCGGGGTTTTGCCATTCTAGTTCTATTACGACAAGGCATCTCCTTATCAGGTAGGTCTTGTGATTTAAATTAGTCACTGTCTTTTCGCATTTCTTGACTTTGTGTTTAGTTTCTTCCTTCTATCTTTCTTTTGTCATGACCCATTTAAGCCACATCGGTCGAATTTTTTTTGTTTACGTCTCATTTTTGCACATCTGTCGTAGGATTTTACCTTGAAAAGATTTGCATGGTGGGATGTCAATGGCTGCTTCATTCGTCCTTCTAAGTATGATAGTTTAAGGGCATCATTTTTGTAATCTTCTTACGGCTTTGTCAAATTTGTTTGTCCCATAGGCAACTATACCACGAGCCCGGCTTTCTTACATTTAAAAGTTTTCTTTGGCTTAATAATATGGTTTATGCTTGATGGGGAATGGAATGAAGTCCCCATCTGAAAATTTGAAATTGCGAAGCAGTTAGAAAAAGGCGGATGGATATTTTAAAATGCGTTCAATGGCGTCATGTTAGGTAGTAAAACATATCAATTTCACTCTCAAATTTTCTATGTTTAACGATCTATTACCTTTAAGCACATTTGTATTGTATTTGTGAGTTAACACAATAATAAGTGCCTTCTTTGGCCCCTATCGTAGAAAATAATTGCATGGGTACATTTCACATTGATTTATTACTTGAAATGCTTTAAAACCCGATTAAGCGTGGGAAAATGTATCTGGAAGAATGATATCTTTGAAGATATAGCGGGCAATCTTGAAATGAGAAGCGGGGAAACTATTTACGGGCAAAATATGGCGAAGGCCGCTTTCTGCTACCACTTGGAGATGCGCAAATGCTTATAAATCTTGAGATATGTTGTACATTTTTGTCATAGGTACATCTCATTTCACAGTCTGGAAACATTTCTGAGATCTTTGTTTTAAATATAGGATATAAACGGTACTGAATTTTTTATCTGATGCATCTTCATTATGACATGTGGCCATCTCATTCTGGCTTGGAAGCATTTCTAGATGCTATTTTAAATGGGATAAGACTTGATGCACTGAATTTTATCTGAACTACATCTTCATTACCACAATCTTTTTTATTTGTTTTGACATAATAATGCTCCTTCTTTAGAATAATGCTCCTTCTTTAAGTTGTTTTGAATTGTGCGGGGCAATCTTCTTGAAATGAGAAACAAGAAACTATTAATGGACAAAATATATGGCCAAGCGAAGGCAACCCACCGCTACCATTTGAGTCGACAAAATATCTACTCATAGATCTGGAGATATGGTATGCAATTTGGGTGCATGGCATTCATTCTGGCTGGAAGCATTTACGCATTTTCTGCTCTGAGTACACATCTTGTTATGGCGTCATGGCCATCTCATTCACGGCGGAAGCATTTCGAGATGCTATTTTAAATGGGACAAGACTTGATACGCACAGACACCTCACAGTACATCTTCATTATCCTACAATCTTTTTTATTTGTTTAGCGAATAATGCTCCTTCTTTAAGTTTGAAAGAATAATGTCTCCTTCTTAAGTTGTTTGAATTCTACCTTTGTCATTGATAGAATAATGCTTTCGAGCAAGGGGAGTTGCATATAATCCTAGAAATCTTGTTTTGTGGTCTAAGCACGGGTTGCATATAATCTAGAAATCTTGTTTTGTGGTCTAAAACAATTATGCACGAATAATTCAGCCTTGGGGAGCGGGCCTGGACCTATGTCTATTCGCATTCGCTGGTGCACCTTTGGAAACAGGGAATCTGAACTCTTGCACTATTTCAACAAGTAAAGATACGACATGCTTCCTACATATTTGAAGCTATGTCACGAATAATCTTTATTCAAAATAATTGGGTTTTTCCTTCTACTTTTCTTATGCGTATCTTTCTTGTGCATTTCAATTGCATGTACTTGTGCATTTCGAATGTAGTTAAAAGCTTCTATAATTGCGTAATACTTAGTTTAGGTAGATGCTCTTCTCATTTTTTCGCATTGGTGTATAAATTCCATAGAAGTGTGTCGATTAGTGGCATCTTGAAGCCTCACTACCGAGGTGATACATGTCCTTTAGGAATAAGCATTATAGCACCGATCACGATGGTTCCAAAAATCTCAATTCTTGTTGCTTCACATATTAATTTATCTTTCTATGGTTATATTATGATATATTGTATCTGAGGCTATGATACATTATCCATCATTAAGAGTATTATGTAATGTCTATGTCTACACTACACACCATCCTTAAAATTTGCGAAGAGTAGAAATTTTAGTTAACATAAACCATTAACACACCAACTACCGTAACATTATTAACACAAACCATTGCATTTAACTTACATTAAATTAAATCCCCTTAAGCCTCCTTTGATTTGCGTTATATTCTGAGTTATGCGAGGCGTGAGTCCTAAAAAATTTACAATACATGTACAAAATTAACACCATTAAGTACATTATCTCAAACCTTATAGTATTTTGCAAACCTTAATATACAGTATACACAAACTTGTACAATAGGAAGCATTTATCATTTCTATCACATTACTTATCTTAGCCAAAAAATATTTTTTGTGGCCTTAGGCCGTAAATCAACGTGACATTTTCATGAATATCATGCACCATAAAGCATTACATAAGCACTATACCATGACATATGCAAACCATGCCAAATAGAGCTGGAGAGCTTCTCACTCATTGCAATTTGAGATAGGGAGCTTCTCACCATACTAGGCCATGAAGGAACAATGCTCAGATATTAGTTCAAGCAATAAGAAATGCAATAAGCAATCCGAGCTCGTGTACACACACATAAGAAACTCAATGTATCCAGAGATGCCACATTGTATTCCCTCTCGAGGAAATATAGCAAGATTATAAGATCGCGAAGTTTAGTGTAGGAATATAGAATGTTACAATATCTAGCCAATGGAAAAACACCAGACCTGGATGGTATGCAAGCATAGTTGCTCAAATTGGGCAGGGTGGAGTCCATAGCACCAGACTAACTGCATGTTCAAGCGAGGATTAGGGAGGGTTTTTCCTACCGCAGGTGGACCACTAGTAGGGTTGTCCCGAATCTACACAAGGCGGTGTCTACCTTTGCCCGCGATTACTACACAATCATGGTCATTTCGGTATTAAGCAAGCTACTGGCCAGGGATTGATAGCAATGAATGATTGAAGGCGAGCAGAAGTGCTGACCCATCTTGTGGGATTGAGTACTGCGGCAGCTCTACGGTTGAGGACGGAACCATCGGCAAGACTTTTATTATTCTTTCATCGACTTCCAAGACTCTTGATGCTTGTTGCATCGAAGCGTTTTTGGGCAAGGTTGCGGCAGTGATAAATTATATGTGGGCTGTATATCGATTATGCAGGGTATATGAGATATTCTCGGGTACAGCAGAGCAAACCAACCATTAGAGAGTAGTATGTCGAGTGCGGGGATGCCCTCTCTCTCCTACCTTGTGGTACGTACATTGATGATCGGTTGGGCGGCTGGCGGTAATGGGCAGGCTCAAGTTTATCAGGATCACCCGGGCAAAAGCATTATCTTTGATGACATAGACCTCTAGCCTACATTGAGGGGGCATGCGGCCATCTGATGCCTAGGCCATTCTGGGGCGGTCGATATGCGTCAAATTGACCAAGAGAAAGGTGGTCCTCATATCATCCAACCGTGACTGACAAAGCCCTACTGCGACTTATCGAGGGCGAATGTGTGGGTAATTTTGCTTTATAAATATTTGGGAGTGAGTTCGATGCGCTATATGGGTACTTCCGTAGATTACCAGCATCAAAATTTGAAGCCTTTGTATGCCATGCAGAACAATAGCACAAGGTGGAGAGGGAGAGTGTGATTGGACTACGTTTGCCTATTGAGCATTAATGGGCATGTCCTCACTTATATAGGGTTGATCTAGGGCAGATGGTGTCATACCACTTGAAATGACTTGGGCGGTGCGAGAAAGCTACGAGCGACACTAAGGGTGAGCTCCACATTGCCATATCAAATATTGTTACAAGAGATATGCTTCTTACTCTTAGGAGGAGGCCCTTGATAAACTACATCATCTACTTCCAGTTGGTCAATATAGGTGGCCTTCGCCTCCTAACACGGCTTACACCATGGCAATGGGGCACCTGGCGGCGGAAAAAAAGGCTACCGATGGTTGTCTAAATGAAGCGTCTGCGGGAGACGCGGTGCATCAAGTGCAAAGCGATACGCCATAGCTTGAGCTTGATACCTTGACACATGCTTCCTCGGCAAGCTTTGCGGGGCCGGCGCCCTTGAGCGAGATCAAGGCGGCATATTACGGTGCCACATAAAGCCCGTTGGGCGGGGCCCTGGCGATACATGCACACCCATCTGCCCAGCAAGCGAATCCATTGCCTCAATTACGCCGCGAGGTGCACATAAGCCTCCAAATTGAGACAGGGAGATGGATTGGGGAGCTGCCCATGAGAGACTTTATCAACACTGGCAAGTGGGAATAATGGAAGATGAATGCCACACCCTTCAGAACTGTTCAGCATAGGGTCAAATCCGAGCATGCTACGCGGTTAGTCGGGGACCGACGGTCGATACATGAATGTCGAAGCCTGCGGTCACCGGTATGGATCTTTGAATTACTTCGCTTCAATGGGTCGTAAGGGTCAGCGGGATCAACTATGTCCTCGGGCGCTCGCATGACATGTATATATTTTTCTCATGGTGTATGTTTGTATAGTTTGACAACCCTCTTATTTTTGTCACGACCCAAAACTCCTTGAGGGGGTTTTTAACCCGAACAGTAATAAGTCCGCTGCGCATGTTGGGTCCCATAGGCCGATCGATCTCCGTGGATGATAAAACCCTTCTATTCCATTCTATTCTATTTCTGAAAGATTCAAGCCAAACTTGGAAGTTTGACCATTCACTTCTAACCTCAAACCATACTTGAAAGTTTGACCCTTCAATTCTAACCTCAAATTGAACACGGAAACTCGCTCTACAAAATTTTTTTGGGTCCCTTTCATTCATGGGACATAACATAAGTTTTGGCTTGCTGTAAAAGCAAGTCAAAGCCAACATCCAATGAAAATACGGCAAAAGTTCAGGTGGCGTCCTGTGAAGAAAATGAACGTGCCACGATCTGTCTCTAATATTCTGTGTCTGCGGCGAAGCTTTGCGATTGTAAGGTATGGTTATTGTTCTTCTTGGTGATTTTGTTTCGTAACTCTTGGAAGACGTTTTCATCCTGTTCGCAGCCGGCTAGCTGGAAATCTTGGTTTCGCATGAATAACAGGGCTGCATCATACCCATTGTTCGTTTCCGATGTCCACCTATCATGTAGATATTTGGAGGAGTACTCAGTGGCAGTTTCATTCATCAGGTAGTTCGATTGCCTAGAATGAAGTTTGCTTTATATTCCACATGCACTTTTTTGTTCTGGCCATTAGGGTTTGGAATCTCTGCTTGCTTCTTATGGCTTCATGTAATGGCTTCTCAGCTGTTGATATATCTTCATCTACTTGAATTAGTTTTACTTTATATGTTTGAATTTCTTCGGCTTTTGCTATTTGTCCCTTCGGAAGCCATTAAAGGTTTTTTCTCTGCGATTATACTAGAAGACATCTTGGTGCTATCATCTGGAAGGCAGAAGGGTTTCATATTTTCTACCAGCAACAGTTTTTATATAGAAGAGTTCTTTATCACAGTGGAATTTTGTTGTCAATTATCTATGCAACAGTTATTATGGGATATCTATGCAACAGTTGGCACTATGGATCTCATAAAAAAGGTGTACGCAAAAATAAAGGACTAGATGCTCGAGAGCATCTTGTATGAGAACTGTAGCATTTAAGCAAGACCAATAGGCTCTCCATGGCCGCCTATATATCCTTCTGGAATGTCACTCGGATATCATCAGTTTTATCATTTGACATGGTCATGAACAGAAACTGTTAGTCATCCTTTAAGGAAACTTTAAAAAGGTTCAGCAGATCCCCTTTGCATATAACCATTGGCAACTATGTACTTTCCAATGGTAAGTTTGTTTACTCGATGATTCTGACTATTGCTGCGTCATGCCACTCCAGTTAACTGGTTCAGTTAATTGGTTTATTATTGCTCTATTAAAGAAAATGTTTTCATGTAGTGGCATCTCCTCGTGGTCTAAAGCATAGGTCTATGCTTGTGTGTAAAGCTCTTTTCTTTCACTTACAATCTCCAAAATTGGATGCATCTAAATGTTATCTAATTCCTTTCTAAGTTTTCCAATGTTTTAAAGGTTGATTTTCTGATGGTACAACTGTGGGTTCAATCCCCACATCATGTTCAAACAGACTCTATTTTCCCTTTTCCTTGAATTTGCCCAATTTACTGAACACCACATTGGATGCGGTGCCACTGGCTACACTACTTTCTTGTATATATTTTAAATAATTCGAGGGTTCTTTGACCTTGATTTATCTGCATTGCTCTTCATAGTTGCCTGTTTATCATATCAGGATCAAAGATGATCAAGTTGGCCAATTTCAATGGCAGCCAGAACTCAGGGTGAAACACAACATTTATAATGCAGCGGTCTAATCCTTTGGTAATTATGCTGGCATTTTGTTAGCACAATGAAGGGTGCAGTATAAGCAACATGCCAAAATTGAAAATGTTTAGAAATAGAGGAATGAGGATGACACTAAAAAAGAAAATTAAAACTATTTGGGTTGCTTACCTTTTGTAGAATGCAGGAGCTTCATCGTATATATGGGTTTTCCACAAAAGTAAACAGTGGAGTGGTTGACCTCCGGAGTCCATCACGTGATATAATAAGCTATGTGGCAGGGAATTGTATTGTTATCTATCACTGTGCTTCTCAGAATCAGGTTTCCCAAAAATCATTAGGCTATTTTTGTACATTTTCAGGTTGAAATATTGAGATTACCTGTTATTTAATGGCTGTTATATGTAGACCATCTTACAAGGACATGTGCATCAAATTAGATGCCTAGCCACCACTCCAGACAGGAGTCGGCTTATTTCCTCCGATTGCGGACCAGATGCCACATTTGTTGTCTGGGACACCATAACTGGACAGGTGATTCTTTATCAGGTCAAATTATGGAGAATAATGCATTCGTTCAATATTGTAATATATTTTAAAGAATGCAGGTTTTGAGAGCGGTTTCACAGGATAGGACAGGCGGTATAGTAGCTATTGATGTATCATCAGATGGGTTGCTTATTGCCACATTAAGTGATTCTTGTAAGTGTGTGGTGAATTTATCATTTAGTATACACGCACAATTTCAAATAACAAAAAATGCATCCTGCATATGTGTTCAGACAAGGTCTTTCACGACCTGTTCTGTTGATGTTGTACTGTGATGCATATATAGTTTCGGCTTGTGGTTTGTAATGTGGCCATTGATGTATCATCAGATGGGCTACTTATTGCTACATTATTTAGTTCTTGTAAGTTCAGTCATTATATTTTTTAGATGCATTGCAGCATGCTTCACTTCAATAATGCAATTGCATCTTACATGTGCTGTGTCTTTTGGTTGCTTGGACAGGGTGTTTTGTATATAATACTGTCTCCTATATGTAATAAAAGTTTAATTATGAACGTAATGACTTGTACAGTATATGGAGAACCACAAGAATTATCCATTTGGGATATTGGTTTATCCAAGAATAAACCTATTGCAGCTGCAGTTGTTCCCTCTAGGAGAACTCAGGCAAGTTACCTTACCACCACACAAACCCCAGACCAAAAAAGCAAGACCTCACCGAGCTGTACTTGGAGCACCTACATGTCTCAAACACATCAAAGAGACTGCATAATGTCTCGGAGGACTGTAATGAATTCTTCATCTACCAGCAAGGTCAATAGGAAACTGCCTAGTTGACACAACAACAGGCAAAGATGTATATTGAAACTGACCCAAAGACTGAGTTCGCTGATCTAGTTTCTGACAGTACATCTGAGAGATGACGATTTTGATTATCATAATGTTCTTTGAACATGTTAATTAATCTGATCCATGCTTTGGAGCTTTTCTGCAGAACTGTGTACGCTTTAATGTAAACAACCAGCATGAACTGATTACCAACAGCAAACAGAATGCAATTATATGGTTATATCGAGAGGTCTGCAGAATGACATCTCCACAGATTGATGTCTTAGTCTAGCTGCTGACGAGTATTACTTTTCCAGGTTCAAAGCAATGCCCCAGAAATTTCACTACAAGGTGTAAAAGCCATACTGAATAAAGGTGAGCTGAAGCAGAATGTGGGCGATTTTACGGTTTCTGTGTTTGTGCCCAACACCCAGTTTGCTATTACTGCAACTAGTGATGGTGATGTGGTGGTGTGGGAAGAAGGCAGGTAAACTTTTAAGTTGTGAGCATTCTAAGTTGCTTTCTGTGGACGTTATGAAGACAATCCTTCATATGACTATTAGTAGGAAAGAGTCCGAGAAGGCTGCTAAGCTTGATAAGACAAGCAAGATGGAAAAAGCAAGGTTACTGCATGCAACTAAAGTAGTGAAAATGCACAGTACAAAGATTACAGTATTGACTACAATCAAGTCTTATGTTGCAACTGGTGGTGCTGACGGTTACTTGCATATATATGATTCACGGCTGGGAATTGCTGGTTGGTTAGAAGAGATGGACGCTGGTATGTTAGTTACGCACACCCGATACTTTGTACTTCCAACTAGGTTCCTGCAATAAACTACTTATATGTCATGCACCTAATATCATACATCTATTTCCTGAATACCATGCTGTGGATCAGAAGAATTTTAACATCTCTTGCTCTTCAATATGAATGGAGTATCCAACTAAGAAATATAAAGCATCATGGAAAATATCTTCTAAGGATATATACAAACTTAGGGGTGAAGACTTAATTTAAGGGGGTTCATGGAGCAATCCACATTCATCTTTACATCATGTCTTTCGTGCAATGGAAAATCACATATCTGGTCCAACGGCTTGAGACACATATAATTCGACGTCACTAGTTCCTAATATGGCAGAGTGGTAGATGTTGTAAGTGCGTCTCTGCAACACCTGAAACATAACTTTGCAGCACTACGTCACAAAATATCACGCCTTAAACCAAGGTCTATCAAGCCAATCTCATTTGTACTAACTGATTATAAAGCATCAACAACTGAAGTATTGGGAAGTGGCATGTGAGTCTGCCCAGTCATTAAATAAGGCTTCCTGCAATGAGAAACATTGTGGCATTTAGATTGGCTAAATTGGATTCTTCACATTATATGATCTGAACTACTTGTGTACAGGCATATCTCTGGCAGTTACTAATGGCAGTCTTTGAACCAAGGAAAAATCAAATATAGTTTAATGATGATGGCAATGGATGACCATACTTTTTCTTCTCTTTAGCTTGAAATGCGACAGGATAAGAAGCCGTACCCAAGGACGGTCGCTCAAAAAGAATAGCCACTTGGCTGAAGCTGAAGTTGAAGCTGAATATTCATGTGTTTATGACATATGAGGCTGGTTCTATTCTCTTTCAAAGATGCCACATCCTTACCAAAGCTAATTTGATTGTGGATTAGAAGTGTGTGGTCCTTTATCTTCAAGAGATGGCTGAATGTAGGAGACCTCTACTCAAGCAACAGGAATTTCAAGCACTGCAAATTTGATCCACAGGGGGAAAGCGAATCTAGATGGGTTTCTTTCGGGGTCTTCACAGAGTTTGACGACTCAAAAGAGTTAGTATTACATCAGACTCTGCTCCCGCTGTTAGAGACAATGTTGGGTTGCTTTGGTCTTCAGTATTTGGATTTTATTTTGATCTTTTACCTAGATAACCAAAGGGTCTTTCATAGAAGTTCCTTTCTTTCCTTATTTTTTTCTTTCATCAATAGATGTTCGACTAAAATGCTCAATTTTGGACTTCATGTAGTTTCAATTCTTTGGAGGGCAAGAAATATGCTTTCTTCCCATGGATGCGAAACATCATGAAGTTGATGACAAGTGTCATCGGTATAGAAAAAGCATTGAAGGAGGTTGAACGTCTACAACCAATTCCATGAAGGGTTTTCTATGCTGGATAATGAAATAAAGTAGGATCTATGACCCCACTCGGCCTAACTTTTGCCCAATCAGCTTAGTCAGTTAAGCGTTTCTTTCATTCAGCTAGTGTTATTTTCAAATTCAACAGTGAAAGCTCTATACACTTGCTTCATATAACCTCATAGTACATTCAAAATGATCAACAATGGTCAGTTGGATGTTCAGCTGTGAGATATTTGAACAAACCCCTGGCAGTTCGGAGTTTATGCACAGCTTTGTGTTTGATTGTGCCTGCGACTCCACAAGCATTTTGTTAAAGTTGGTGTATAACAGAAGATCTTAGTGTACTATGCTGCCAATAGCATCCTACAGGAACACATTTCCTTGATAGTGGACAATGCATGTTTCCTGAGTAAAATAGGATTAGGATTACATGTTTTACTATCCTTATCCCTATGTTGCCTTTTATGGTTATATCAGCTAGTCCTTCAAATTTATTTTCAGTCCATTTGTATTCTCACTTCTGTTAATTGGAGTCCTGCACACTCAAGATCACATGTCACATGGGGCTTACAGTAGTTATACATGGCACGAATCTATCTTCTGCTACGAGATTGTCCTTAATTGACTTGTTCCATTTTGCTTTGCAAGTTTGAAACATGTCAAAACAACTCCTCCTTTTATCTTCGTCTTGCATGCTAAAGACATTCATTGTTATATCTATAATTATTTGCAGGAGAAATATCTTCCATCTCATTTTCATTGATTGGGGATGACGAAAGTGAGGAATCATCACACTTGCTGAGGATACCTCACTTTGTAGTGGGTACAGAAAAAGCACATATTCGTTTACTCCATGCTGGTTTATTTGAAGAGCAACCAGGATCGCCAGATTCCAAGGTTTGCCCCCATTGCATCTAATGAGGTTATGAAGTGTGTTTTATAAGAAAATTCCCAAACTATTCACAAGCTTGAGAATGCATCATGCTCTTTATAGGTGGGGTAGTGCATTGAACTTTTTGTTAAAGCAAGGTATCTTATTATATTTTATTAACTGCAAGTCCAGCGTGCGACTAACTATTGGATGCAATTTATCTTTGGAGTAAATTTGTCTAGTACAGTGTACTTGATACATAATTACTAAATGGGTCCTGCTATTGATTGGATGGTCTGAACTTTTAGCTTTTGGTGCTATGTTGGGTATGTTTGGTTTTTGCGGGAACAGAATTAAGAGACAATGGTGTATCTTGGCCAGGGTGAGGAAATCATTGAATATATGCCAGAGACTGTGCAATCAATGTCTGCACATCCCAAACTTCCATGTTTTGCAACTATTAGCCTGGATGGTCTTCTTCAGGTTTTCAATATATGTGCTTTACTATCTATGTTATTTTTCTTAAGCTGATCCTAACATGAGATATTTGCTTGAGAAGGTGCATGATTACAGTTCACGGACTCTTATGCGGCACAGAAAATTTTCTCACTTAAGAGTAACCCTTTGTTCCTATGTTCTAATTTGAAAAGGATTTGTGCAGTCAGTTGTGGCCTTATTTTATCCAGTTAAGTTACTAACTCCAGGTCTTATTTCTTCAGGCAACCACAGTTACATACTCTCCTTTAGGCTCATTAATTGCTTGTGGGTTCACTTCCGGCATTGTCAAGGTGTGTTCAACTGATCAAGTAGTTTTGGCAACTCACAATTTTTAAGGCATGTGAATGCAAAAAGAAGCTAAGAATGTAAATTCATATCAGGTGTGTGCAAAACTACTTATATGACTTTATCAAGATTGCTAGTGGTTGTGTCCAAATGCATCTACTCCAGTTATACCAGAACAAGCATCCTTATCAAGCTATTGTCTATTGTATTCAATTGCAGTGGTTCTAGGTTGCAACTCTAATGCAATTAGCTTCCAATCTGCGGCCAAAGCAATCTTGTCTCTTGTAGCTGTATTGGGATACAAACTGTGCTTTGGCCGGCATTTTGTTTAACTTTGATACTTTCCAACCTTGGTAAAAGTACCATATCGTTAGTATCATCCCCAACAAACTATGTTATTAAGACCGTACAATAACCAGACTTTAGGATTTGTGCTTATTGACGTATCTTGCAGTTTATCGATGATGTTATGTAATGCATGTGAGGTCTTCTTTGTGTTTTGATGCTTTGTCTCTTGCAGTTGGTATCAACAGATACCTTTCAAGACTTGCAAAGTTTCTCATTTGCTTCATCAGGCATCTCTAAGGTATGCTTCCCAACTCTGCTACTCTTTGAGATCGTTAACGACCCGGTCATATTATTCATAAAAAGTCTTGTTTTAAACAAAAGTTTCATAAATGCACATGGAAGTATTTCTTTTAACATGGAAACATAAAGTGAATCTGGATAAGCTTTTTGGCTATTCACCAAAGCCTGTTGATTACTCGGATGCTAAAACTTCTTCCCTTGAAGCTTTCTAGGGAAGCAGTTGTTATTGCAGTTTTACAAACGTTCTCAATAACCTTTGAAAGGTTAGAAGATGTTTCTGTTGGTCACATCTTTAGTCTCCTCCCTCATCTCTAAGCTGCACTTTTCCTAGGAATAGGTTAACGATTGTGTGAACCATCTTACCTCATATCAGTACGACATATTTTCTAAATGACTTAGTTCAGTTGGATGACCATGTTATAGCTGTTTCAGAGATCGGGAAGAGAGTTTAGAGCGAGGACGTTATGCATAAGTTTTTATTCTTTGCACAGGTTCACAAGCCAGCTGACCCGCATTGTCCCAACTTTCCTAGGAACAAAATGTCCATATGGTTAGGACTATTTTTGATGTAAGAGGAGAAGATCTAAAGAACATAAAAAAGCACTTCAACTGTAAACTATGAAGTCGCTTTGGATTTTCGAACTACTACTCATGTTTGGTAAAAGTTATAAGAGGCATGGACCATGACTAGTAAGTAAAAATATCTCAAATTTCTGGCACACATTGACGATAGTTATTTACAGATGGTATTTTCAAAAGATGGGCAGCTTTTGGCAACTGCAGATGGTAGCCATGCTGTTTGCCTTTTATGCTTGAGACACGGTGTATGTATATCACTCAAAATCTTAAACTTGTAGTTTGGACTATCCTGATTTTTACAAGCCTTATATTGTTGCGCCATTCATGGAGGCAGGAAAGCAAGTGGAGTTACGTTGGAAAGTACAGGTCGCATGCAAGACCCATCGTTGATTTGCACTTCACTGTTGATAGGGGAGGACGTAACCGATTATTTTCACTTGGTCAGGTATGTGTCAAGTCCGTACTCTCTTGTTTGCATCAAACATTGTTGTTCATCAAAGGTTTAGCATGAAATACTAAAAATTGTTTGTTTATGGAATTGGACTTTGCTATTGTGGCTGAGGATTGCATTTCTCCATGCAGGATAAGATGGTGGTGGAGTACAATTTGGCAAAATCCTGTGATGAACATGGACTTAAATTGGAAGCCACATTAACATTATCTTCCTTGGCAATGCCATCATCTATGTTTTCCTACTCAGAAAAAGAGACTGGGGAGGTACAAATCCTCATTTTAGCAAAGAATAGTACCCATTTGTCTAAAGAAAGCGTCCCATTTGTCGAAAATGCATCCTCACATTATTGATTTCATCATCTGTGTTTGTTGATGTAACATAACACAGATGCATGTGATAATTGCTGATGGAAGCTATAAAATGCGCATCTATGATATTGATAAGCATTATTTAGAAAAGACGCTTTTGGGCCCGATCTTTGGAAGCCCAACTAACAAACTGCTGAAGATCTCTGATGAGGAATCAGGGCAGGTAAATGGTTGTCTGAAATGATATTGTGAGGAAGAATAACAAATCGGAAGCCTCTTGACACATCTGCATGATGCACTCAGGACTACCTTTTGTATTCTGCCAAAGAGCAAGTCATAGGAATCATGACGTTTCCAACGGCAAATGTGTCAAATCTCCATACACTAGGAGTTATAGCGCATGCAGGTCCAATATCATCTATTGCAGTTTCCTATGACAAGAAGTACGTGATCACTGCTGGTTCTGACAGGTGATCTTTCATGCTTCAAGATCAGGTAACTTTTGTTTATGTAGAAATATCACTCTTCCACATTTTTGAATGCAACTACCATTGAATTTTCAGTGTCGTCAATGTTTGGAGGTTGAGCATGCTTTTTCTAGAGCCTGTCTTAGAGGATCAGTGGGCGCATGCTGGAACTTATCCCATGTTACCACCAGGTAGAGAGGGTAAAATGATCTTGGAGAACTTACGAGAGTATTTCTTCTGTGCACAAATTTGTGAGAAGGTATATATAATTATTTAAGCATGCTATATGTTTTGGAGAATTTGAATGGAATTCTTTCTTTTCCAATATGTAACTTCGTTTGGGTTAAGTGAATTTAATGATCTAAAGAGTTTTCGTATTTTTTTAGGGGGAAGATTCACTGGAGGAACGTAATATAGACCAAACGATATCACTAGGACAGTTACCAAACTTATTGCATTCTTTGGGAGTGTATCCATCAAATGCTTATGTCGCTGACATCTTAAATGAAATTTCTCTTCCATTGTGAGAACAACTTACAAATTAGACGAGGCATATGAGAACTCAACTGATGGAAGAAGTTGTGTTTTTACAGCACCCGGAAAGGGCTAGATCCACCAAAAAGAATTTCGTTTCAAGATTTTGTTACTCTATATGTCAACCACAGGCCTACCATGGAGTTCAATGATCTACTTCAAAGTGCATTTACAGTATGCAATATAGACTATATATAAATCCTAGTTCAATGATCTACTTCAAAGTGCATTTACAGTATGCAATATAGAGTGTATATAAATCCTTATTCTGTACTCAAATCAGATTTTTTTTTGTGCCTGCTGTTCGCTTTTTTAAGTTCAATGGTTTTTGGTATAGGCAATCAGTGGGGAAACATCAGGTAAAGTTCCTCGTGAGGCACTGTTGACTATCCTCCAATCAGAAGGCGAAGCAATGAAAATGTAAGTTCAAAACTTTTATGATATTCTTGGTAGAGGGTGGGCTTCAAACTTTACATCAAATATCACTAAACCAATGAGCAGAAAAGAAAAGGTCTCGTATTGAAGTCATTTTTTCTCCTACAGGGAAGAGCTACAACATTGTCTGAACATATGTGCAGGAAGGAATGTGGATATACAAACCCTTCCCGACAAGGTTTATGCTTCATATTTTGCAAGTAGCATATTAGGTTTCTCATAGTGATATTTTTATGTTTTTGTATATACTCGCACTTTTGATTTGTTGACAGCTCATTAGATGTCTGATGTGTGGTCCCAAGTATTGCTGCCAAAGGTTTGATTTAGTGGCAATTGCAAAATAAAAAATACAATGATGCATTTATTGTATAGGAAAATAAATCTCACACAAGGGGATAAAAAACCATTCCATTCTATTCTATTCTCTATTGAAGAAGCAATTGTAGTAGGCAAGAATTTCCCCTTTATGTGAAAAGTAGGCAAAGAAAAAGGAAGATATTTCCAGAGGAAGGAGATAAGAATTCTGGTGGATAAGAATTGTGGAGGAAAAGTTAAGATATTTACAAATATAAGATGCTAACGCACTATGGGTTGCTCTTGCCATTATATTTGTAGATGGGGTGTAGAAGCAATATTTTGTAGGGCTTGTGAACCAGCAATTCTCCTAGTAGATACAACGTACCACCCCTTAGAATTAAATTGCACCTAAAAAGCAATGACAAATTTACCCTAAACAAAAAGGAAAAATATAGAGCGTCAGCTGAACAATCACAGCATGCATGCAGTTAAAACTACCATACAAACAACTCTCAAGGATGCCATACAAACAACTCTCAAGGATCCGGGTGTATTACATCGGGCAACCAAATTTTCAGCATAAAGCCATTTGTTCCACCTATCCAAACTCAAACAGATAACTCAGTGTAAAGATAACATCCTTCTAGACCAAATTGAAGCAATTTACATGCAACATAGTTGGCTAGCTTTTACAGGCCTAGGCGGATAATAGCATTGACCATTTCATACACTCCTCAAACTATTACCACACCAACACGCATCAGCCTACCGCAGGATGCGGTACTTTTGCTTAACCAACACTGACAACCTGTACTTACGGCATATCATGAAGTCCCATTTTCTAGAAATACATCATCACACCCCGCTTGCAATAGCGACAACGACAAAAGCTTAAGAATATATACATACAACCCCATTATTTGCAATAGATATTGCATACCAGGTTGCGGCTTCTTCGACGCTAACATCACCTTCACGATGACCACCTGGCGACAGCCTCCAAGCGACCTCTGCAAGCCTTGATCTAATACCCTTCTAGAAGCGAACTTATCGGTTTTGCATGCCTATTTTACCCATTATCAAAACACCAACCTTGCATGCTCCTCTAGTAGCACATCAAAAAAATGGTGAGCAAGAAAACTAGCATAACCAACATAACCTCTGCCAAAGTGGTGTTGCATTTCAAAGCGGTACCAAACACAGCAATAAACCAGTCTTCATCCGCTTTTCATCCTTGTATTCACTCAGGGCGATATTGGCTATCCTACTCTGATTATGCAGTGCGGCATACTTATCTGTTAGGTTTTCCTGTACTTAGGCTGGTAGGGGAGGGGTTTAATCTGTGATGTCGTTTGATGCTCTCTTTTGTTTAGGTTCCGAATTTGTCGATTCTCAGAGCGGGGACTAAAATCTATTCTATTCTATTCTGACCTACATTCTATTTATCCTATCCTATCTAACTATCTATCCTATCTATCTATCTATCCTATCTATCTGTCTATCTATCTATCTCTATCCTATCTATCTATCTGTCTATCTATCCTATCCTATCCTATCTATCTATCTATCCTATCTATCTATCCTATCCTATCTACTATTCCTATTCTATTCTATTTACTAAGCAAGAAACATTTACAAATAAGACTTATAGACAGTTGTACCTCTTTTTCAAATCACGTCTGAACATGCAACATATAAACCTCTAGCAAAAGCAACTACAAACCAGTGCAGGGAACTAAATACTTGACACTACCCTCTGAGGCTTATACACCTTAAGTACAATCACGTGCCTTCTTATGGGTGTATTACCAACTGTACTCTAGACAAAGCCATTAGGTCCTAAACCCAATGCTTTGCTATGCATATCCACCCTCCAATGGACGATTTTAGCAAGAAAAAATTAATTAAACCTAAGCCTTGCTGCTTTAGCTTACCATGTGATGCCTACTTTACCTATTGCAATACACAAATATATTCCACTAGCCTAGCCACACACAAGCCACTATTCACAGGGATAATCTGTGTAATCTGGCCTACAACTAAGCCCAAACAAGACTTGAGCACATAACATGTTAACAAAATGCAAGAGCCGTCAACGTTGTTTCTTTTTAAATCAGTATTTCATGTCGTCACCTAGTATGAGAATGAAAATTACAGCATATAATCCAAACAAAGCAACCTATTAGATCTATACAAAATGTGAACTGTGATGACCAATGTGAGAATAAAATCTAGATGCCTCGCCCAATAAAAAATGAAGAGCATGGGGGTTGTATTTGGGGCATAGAAGATAGCATGTATATGGCATGCTTCTATGCCATAATAATACATTTGGTTATGGCCACTTCATATATAATGGGCAAGGACTTACTTTGAGCTAGTCTTTCTCCAACCAATAATTTGCTATGCAAACAAGGACCATGTTAGAAAATCAGATCAAAATAGGTCTTCTCTACCAACACATTATTTGACATCTTGAATTATTTAATATCACTTGTTGATTCAAACACTTTATTGAGAGGCCCATATCAAAGGAGAAATAGACAATCACAAAACTTAATGACTACACATGGTCATGCCACATGGTTTCACTAGGTAGCAAGCCTGAAGCCAATTCATCCCTGACATCCCCTTTGAAACTAGAGATCAATAATACGTATACCTTAGAGCTGAAGCTTCGTTCACGTGCTAGAAATCTATAAATTTAAGCATAGATTACTTGAATATTTTAAAGCCGATGTGGTAGTAGTTGGATACCCTCTAACTACCACAAAGCGAAAATAGCCAAAGATGCAAGGAAGGCCGGGGTACATTAGTAACTACAAACAAAACCTAAGCCAAAACTCCAAATGCAAGCTAACCTCTTGCAATACATGTGCGCAAGGACAGGGTTTGCGCTAATATATCTGCTTGAGCTCTAAATCTTTATCTAAGATTGACAATGCCCTCTTCAAGATTGTTTTAAGCCCTTAAGAGTTGAAGCTCCATTTGCTTGCTAGAAATGTATAAATTTAAGCATGGATGACTTGAATGTTTCGAGTATTTTTAAGTCGATGTGGTAGCAGTTTGATACTTTCTAACTACACAAAGCGAAAACGACCATAGCTGCAAGGAAGGCCACGACACATTAATAACCACAAACAAAATCTAAGCCATGACTACAAATGCACGCTTACCTTTTGCAATGCGTGTGTGCAATATATAGGCTTACATGAAATCATTTGGCAGTTGAGATATCCCACCTCCACAACATTGTTGTACATCAAAGAGAGAAAGCAAACCTCTAAGCATTGAGCTACGTATTATAAAAGGAAACATTGATACATACATGCACATTGGCTCCAGCTATGATAATAGAACTATGGAAAGATTCTCCGTCTACCAGCATAATGGCTTTAGATGAACCAAATGTGCCAACTTCTATAGCCTTCTCTCCAGTATGTATAGGTGCATTAAAAGACGGGCTATCATGTCAGCAGACCTGCCCTCCAATCATATGTTTTAGCCAGAAAACAATCTTCTATGTAATAAAACAAACAATTTAGGGCATCATCTCTTGCAAAATAGGAGTCCGCCTTTCTCTTCATGGGTTTCTTAAGTGGTACGGGTCTCTCCGGAGGCGGCTTCAAGGTGTTCTTCTTTGTCGGCCTTCCTCCCTCCATGTGTGTTTACACTTGTTTGTAGTAAATTTGAGGTACTCTCGTACATCTTCGTATTTTCGTTGTACTCAACTTCTTCTGGCACTCGTTAGTGCTTGAAATACAAAGGATTTCTGGCGGTTTTGCCCCGCTTCTTGGGTTGATTGTTAACCCGGCCGCCGGGTATGAAGTGGCTAAATTCTTCCTCCTCATCATACGGGTTTGAAGGTCGGAACCTTCTATTGGTAGAACTCTTGATGCATCCTCATCAGTGCATATCCGATGCAGGCAATGGTGGGTGTCGAGGGCTCGCTCCTTATACTAACCCTTTTATTGGTGTTGACCGTGCCTGGGGTTTCTTTGGCATTCGAGGTCCTTCCCGCTTTGGCTTCCTTCGGCTGCTCCTCCTTTGATATGCGCACTCTCCCTCTCTGCAATTCTCTTCCTCTTAAGCCTCTTCCTCTTAGCAATTTTCTTTGGCCGTAGCTCTTAGAGTCGGCTCGCCCTCCCTCGTTGTCCTCCTCCTGGCCATTTCCCTAATCCTCGAGGTTTTTTTGATCATCGGGGTTACGTGATCTTGAGTAGTCCTCCTACTACTGGTCTTCCTCCACACAAGCCTCAGGTTAGGGTTGGGATTTTACACTTTTACTGGCTGGATTTCCTTAGCCTCTCTAGCCTTCTGTTGAGCTGCCAGAACTTAGATTGCTGGTATAATTCTCTGGCATAACAAATTTCAGGCTTGATCTCTCTTTGGTGGGGCCATGTTTGGCTCTCTTATTCGCCTCTGGCGCCTAAAATTGCCTTCTGGCTTGGTGGAGAAGAAAGGTGAAAATGAAAGAACCTAAGGGTCTATCTATAGGTCTGAATTTTAGGGTCTTGACCTGCAATTTCATGTTATACCATTACGTAAAGCATTAGTGTTTGCTAGATTAATACGTTTGGGTTCCTTCACGCCAAAAAGTACCTACCACTCACAATATGCGAAGTATTCTCAAAAACTTTTGGAAATGCCGGAAGCACTACGTGAGGGTCACTCCTTTTTCAACTTTAAGTTTTACATACATTCCTAGCTCAAATTCAAGCTTTAAGCTACTCTGAGCTAGCAAATTACTCTAATTATATATCTAACTAGGTCAAAATGGGTCAACCACTCACACAGTGCACGAGAAGCATTCTCAAAACTTTTGGAAATGCCCAAGACGCACTCTGTGAGGGGTTACTTCCTAATGGCCAGAATTTTTCGGTTTTTTTTTTTTCTACCATTCATCCTAACTTAACATTACTCTACTTTATTGCTCTCAAGATTGGAAAAAAAATTTCCAAAATTTTCGAGGTTCATGCTTAGGTTGATATTCCCAAGGCTGAAAGTCTACTGTTAGTCCTAAAAGGGAATGGTCAATGCCCGATCTTGGACTACCAAGATCATGCTCTGATACCACTATGACGTCCCCTACTTCGTTTACGATGCCCCCATCGTATTGGAAGGCGGAGTTCATCCCCCTGGCAGCCAAACTGACAGGGGCTATCCACCTGACACCAATCCCTTGACAAGGGATCGATGAGGAAGAATGGATGGGTCATTTGTCCCGTCTTCCTTCGGGACCATCCTAGCTGCGGAAGCGTGAGTAAACATAAGCACATGACATCAATATATAAACAGAGTCACCCTGAAGGATGACTACACCATAATATACATGTAATAACACATCAACAATATCATCATCACATGGAGAATCCTACCCAATGGCTCAGACTCCGGGGTATGGATTGACGGCTTGGGCCTCCAGAAGTCATTGCAGACGGAGTTCATAAGAATGGACTGGGTTGGCATAGGAACATGGCTGTTGGGCAGTCCACTCCATCTGCCCCTCCCATGCACACTTTGCAGAATAGGTTGAAGAGTCTAGGGACTGGACCGTAGCTTGCCGGGTACGTAGCCAGAGGGGCTACTGCTGGGTTGCATCTTCCCAGTCCCGATGAGAAAGGAGGAGAGTCACCTCCCCTCCAGAGGCATGCATGCCCATCACAGGCGACTAAAGAGCCACTGCCCGTATTTGACTTGAACCCCATTGAAGGTGACGCATCACCCAAGAGGTGTCGAGCTCATGCCTTGCCCACACGCAGTGGCAAACCATTAAGCCTAGCCCGCTAAGATCCCTGGTAGGCTTTACACACCAGAGGGATCGATCAGTGATGGGACAAGTCCCCCCTTATTCCATCGGTCTAGCCTCGCCACTCACAACCAGGAGGGCTCTTGTACACGGGCCACATTAATTGGGAATTAATGAGGTTATCGAGGATCATCTGGTACTGAAGGTTTCAGGGTCTCTACCCCCCTTCCCACATACACAGGAGAGCATAGAATGGAACAACATCATCATCAAAGAACTGAAATACTGAATAGATCTAATCTATCTTCCCTAAACATACATGGTTAGGTTCCTTCATTACGGCTGGTGATCTTAGGATCTACAAGGCTGCTAAGACTGATCCAACATACTACCCTAGCTCATTGCTGGGCTAAGTGTCGGCTTTGCACAACGGAATCGCAGGTTACCTGATCCTTGGCTTGCTCCAGCTCCCCAAATCGCGTCCATGCCTTCATTCTTGCTGAAGGCAGCTGCTCCTGAGAGAACTGTTGTGCAAAGGCGGCTTGGCGGTGCTTGGCAATGCGGAATAGCAGCTTGGCTTGGCCAGAATGTCTCAGGGAAGCCAAAATGCGAAAATGGGAAAGGTTTAGGGTTTCCCCTTTTGTTCCTTATACATGAACTTTTAGGGTTAGGCTAGAAAGGATCAAATGGGGCTTTTCCACTTGGCAAGGGGGTTTAATTGCATATGTTTAATATACATGTGCAACATACGAGGTTGCCCCCTAGGCGCAACTCTTTACGGCTCTCAAGTACTTGTCATGGTGACATATACATATGACGTGGCACTATAATATACGTATTCGGACCGTATATTATGCTGGAACGTCACAAATGTGCACAAGATCTAGAATGACGAGTATCTGGTAGAACAAAACAAAACAAATGCTAGGGAAGACGCACTCCTACCCTTGGTCTTCATTTTCTGTATTGCAAGAAAGGACTACACAAGTTTGATATTTTGGATTCTGATTGTTCTGAACAAGCTTCTTTGTACACAAAGTTACGATATTTGTCCGTTATGCAACGGTTTCTTTACTCAGATATTAACAATATTGTGCACGTAAATGGCTAATAGCTAATGCAGTGTACCCCAGTACTTGAATTGAGAAAATTGATTGATATGTTGTGGCCCGATGAGGCAGGAGGAGACCCCCCCCCCCCCCCCTCCCGGTGGTCCCCCCCGGCCCCTTTTTTTCACTATTAGTTATGGAAACAAGTATAATATAGTTAATGATCATGGTCGAGAACTTCATCAACCTTAAAGAGTTTAGACGTAAATATAAACCTTCGAAAGTTTAGTGGCCAAACATTTTGAGACCATTGGAAAAACAAAATCAATATCGTTTTGAAACAACTGTTTGTCATTAGAGTTCAGTTGTAAAAAAAATAGGATTGTGCAGAATCTAATTTGCTGAACCTATAGCCTTGGAAACTTACAAAAACTTAGCCGGTCTGCTCTGTGAAGATACTACGAAGCCAAATACATGTGCGAAAAGATAGTTTGAAAAGCATATGAATTAAGGAAATGAAAGTGATCTCGGAACTAAGGCTGCATGATAGGTACATGATAATTTTGCAGTAATTTTCCTTCGACTATCCCTGTCCAGAAACTATAATCACACTCTTTGAACTAAATATGTCTGACCTCTATATTTCCGAGCCTTTGCTTCATCAAACTGCAAATCAAGCTTCATAATAAAATTTAAAATATTCGAAGGCCTATGCATAGCAAAGTGTAACTCAAATCAGTCCAAAATGGAAAATAAATCCGGGCAGATAAAGATGTGATGCAATCTAATGGGCAATTTGGTGAAACTCTAGCATTAACATTCAAAACATTGGCATGAAGAATAGAATAAAGTTTTTATCGTCCACGGAGACTAATTGGCCTATAGGACCCAAACCGGAGGAGCAATAAGCATATTTACTGTCCAGGGTTAAAAAATGTTTCCATATTAGGAACACTCTTGCTAGCTACCAGCCAAATAAAATATGCAATTTTGAAAGCATAGCAGGATTCCATACATTCTTGAATAATCTAAACTCTATATCCTTGGGAATATTCCAATAAACACTAGCTTTAGAAGGGGAATCAAAATTAGTTGAGAAATTATAAATATTAAACATCTTATATATCTTTATATTTTGTAAGACCAGAGGAAAATACTCTTTCCCAGAGATCCATGCCAACTACAAACAGTTAGAGGGTCATGGTTCTCTCATGCCCGTACACAATTTAGCCCCACTGAGGTGGTGCACCACACAGGAGGAAGCAAGATTTCATTAATTAGAGAAATTTCATTTTCTCGTTTGAGAATGAAATAGGTCGGGGTCATGTCAGGCAAACTAAAAAATGGTTGTATGCAACCAGAATGAAGCGTTAATAATTAGTAAATCAGCTTGAAAAAATTACAAGCGCCGAAAATCTTTTGTATAACTATAGCCTCTAGGTTTCATAACATTAACAATGGGGTTCCAAAAGCATCACTTATGCTCCCAAAGATCGCCATGGCGATAGTTTGGACAAGAAAGCAAGACAAAATGTAAAGAGTTTACAGCTTGGAATTACCTAATATTAATCTAAAAAATAGACAAATCTTGTCAGAATAATCGCGGTCGTGATCTTTTAGACAAATATATTCATTAAAATTTGCACACATCAGAAAGCATGTATTTTCAAGACGTGAGCACAACTGCTTATTTTACTATTCACAATATGTGCTGCTCTTTAATTGATGGGTTCTCTATATTTGACAGGTTCTGCTTGTCATATTTTTATATCTGATTTTTGTGTCTAGAAGTTCTTACATTTCTAGATGTGATTCCCAAATCACTTTACTTCCTCGACTTCGTTCAGATATGGGGATGGATCTTTTTAAAATAGTTGATTCTTTTTGGAGCCTGGCTTCTATGACAGTTACCTTGAGAGTGCATTTGTTCAGGTCAGAAGCTAATTGTGCAAAGGATGCATACAATGTGCAGTGACATGGACCAGTACATAGTAATTCACGTTGGATAAAAGAAGGAACTGAAGTGTTTGGGATATCATTTAAGATTTATAAAGTGTGAGAAGTATTGCTTCAATTTTTGCTGTTGTAAGGTAGGGCATAACAAATCTAGAAAATACTCAAAGTGTTACAGGTGCTCCCAAGGGCATAGCCGGAATCGGACCCTTGACGGACGTTCATGAGCACGGGGATAATGTTGGTCACGATTGCCGGGCGGTTGTGATTTAATGGGCCATGTTGACTGTAATCAGTCTATGGTGACGGAATGCGGGATAAGTGGTAATAATGGCAAGCAGCGGGTAATGGTTCGCTAGGGGGCACTAATTGCTAAATATTAGTGCGGAAGGAGCTAGCGGGGTTTGCAGAGACAAAAGACCTATATGGGTGCATGGTTAGCATTGTTATGTTAATGTTAATGGAACTTGTATAGGCACTAGGGGCCAAATGTATTAACATAGAAGAATAATAAGTTAGCTATGGATATTAATGTTTATTAAATGGACACGTGGCACCAAGTTATTGGGTGGGTTCATTAAACCTGTTATGAATAGAAGGGAGCGAAATCGTATCAGAGATCCGGCTGCCAGATCTATTAGTTAAGCTATAGAGGACGGATTGGGATCGGATAAAAGGCTAAGCTGGCTGGTTTTGGTCATAGAAGACTGATAGTGAACTTAAGTTGATGGATTATAAAGCTGGGAGGAAGTATTGGCTGAGGGGACGAAATTGGATCAGAAGGATTGGAAGGTCGATTCTGCTATCAGACTTGTCTGTTTGATTCAAGACTTGGGCCTTGAGGTCGGATGTGCAGCCTGAGGCTGTGATTGTGGCCCTAAGGCAGATTGCTACTGCCAAGAGCCGGATTGAGTTGGGCAGCCGGCTGATATTCATCTGGGGCAGGGTGAGGGTGGAAGCTAGTCGGCGTTTACTACGTGGCAAGGATTGTTCATCAGGAAAAAATTTTGTGCTGCAACAGTGGTATCAGAGCGCAGTATGACTGAATCTGTGCCGGATATGCCAGTAGGATCTATTGACGGATTGCCAGAAGTGCATCCGCCAGAAGACGGCATAATACCTGCTCTCGAGGACATTCATCTGGAAGATGAATTGCCCGAGTTCAATTTGGACGAGATAGCACCCTCTAATGCTGCTCCAGTAGTAGCTGACCCTGTAGATGTTGTCCATGCAACTGCTGCAAGTGCAGCTAATGCAGATATTGGTGATGTCAAGAACGCTCCGGGAGCAAATACTGAGCAGGGTCCGGTAAGTGGGAACTTACCTGACCATAATGAAGTTCTTTTCAACCGATCGTCTAGGGAACTGAACGAAATGTGAACAAGCCAAGTTCAAGAATACCCTGGAGTTGATGCAAGAAAACTTGCAAAAGTGGGCTGCTGAAGGCAAAGCCCGGGAACTTCGTTTAAGTAATGCAGTAGAACAATTTCTACTAATGGCTGGGGCAGTTTCTACTGCTCCAGGGGCAAACCGTGATGTTTCTCACCAAGTTGCACGTCCTGGACTTAGTGCACGATCAGGAGTAAACACGGGGTTGGCCAATGAACCATTAGCTTAGGATGTCGTGGAAGGCGTTGCTCAGCCAGAAGAATCCCTGGGGGAGTTTTCTGTTGAAGAGATTGTGTCTCTGGAGCGTGTAAAAATGCCAGATTTCTATGGCAAGGATGTTATGCCTGAGCAGGCTATGCGATAGTTCAATCAAATGAAGTTGTATTTTGCAGCCACAAAGAAGGGCGAGAATGCCTGACTTATGTATGCCACCCTGAAGCTGAAGGGACCGGTGGCTGCATGGTGGGACATCCACACGGAAAATGGTCAAAAGCTGCGTACTTGGAGCGATTTTTGTCGCTTGTTCTGGCAAGAGTATGCACCTTATCATGATCGGCGTCATGCGCTCATACAGCTGAAAGAGCTCACTCAGACAAGGTCTCTATGGGACTATGTGACAGAGCTTAGGGCACTGTTCTCATGTTTACCTGAGATTACTGCCGGGATGCGCGTAGATCATTTTATAAATGAACTGCGGGATGCTAGCATTCGTACACATTTATTGCAGGCAGAATCTGTCAATTTTGAGCTAGCTGTCGAGATTGCCAGGAAACTGGTAGGAAGAGAAGAATCTAAGAAGGCACAGAATTTTGCTAATTGGAAAGCAAAACGGGCCGGAGGAACTTCTCAAGTGTCTCCGTGATTCCAAGGACAAGTTCACTTCGGGCAAGGCCAAGGAAGGCGACGCCAAAACGGATAAGCCTAAGGGGTGTTATCGTTGTGGGGTGGTCGGGCACTTTGCCTTGGAATGTACCAAACCTCGCAAGAAAGTTTTGGCCAGCACTACAAAGGTAAATGATAAGCCGGAGGTAAAGGCATTATCAGTTATCGCCCGAGAAGAAATGGTAAGCGCTACTTCACGTTCTTATGCAGCTAAAGTTATTAGATTGCTAAGTAGAATCAATGATAGAAACGTGGTTGTTTTAGTTGATTATGGGAGCACTCATAACTTTATTTCTACAGATCTAGTACACGATCTAGGGCTGGAGTTGAACGAGGTGGCTCCGTATGTGATTGAGTCTGAGGCTGGGCCACAAACTCAGCATCACAGTGAGCAAGCATGGAGCGTTTGCTTGGAGTTATTGGACAAAGAATCGTTGATGGTCACATCTATGTGCATGGATTTGGACATTGCTCAGTTGAAGCGTTATGATGTCATTCTTGTTGGGATTCACCATATCATTATGCTGATCATGCCCTGGAAGAACTTTACCTGGCATTACCCTGTAAACTATTATCCTACCCTAAAGGTGTCAAAGATACCTAAGGGTTGTGTATTAATGTAAAATATAAAAGAAGATAACCATTGAGTCAATGGTTAATGGTTGGCCTCCTATTTTGGAGCCAACCGAATGTTTAAAATAGAATGAGAACCAGGTGGCCCGGATCCTGCTCCAAAACCGACGTAAACAGAGATTAAATGGATCGAAGATAATCAGAGGTGATACACAGAGAATTTGGAGTAGTCAGCAGAGCACCAGGCGATCTAATACATCCATTAGATCGGATTTATGTGGTTCGAGATTGCAATGAAACTTTGTATAGCCCAAATGAACGGTGACGATAATATATTTGGTTTGACCATTGAAATTTAAATTCATCTATCATATTTAAACTTGTGAAGGTGTATTTGAATTAGCATTGTGATTTGCTTCAAGTGTTGATTGCTAAACAAGAACAAAGTTTGGATTATTGATTAACTTGGCTTGATTCTAACATTTGGTATCAGAGCCAGCACAGTAGAAGTCTACAAAGGTGGCTCAGGCTTTCAAGTTTGGAAAGATGCTATAAAGCATATTTTGGAAGTGGAAGATCTTTGGGATCTTGTAAATCCTTCTGGAGATTTTAATGGTCAAGAAAGCTCTGCAACAAGTGCTAATGTAAGAACTGGAACAGGGAGAAACTCCAACACCAATGCTGCTGCTATAAGCACTGGAGATACAGACTCAGAACAAACATCTGCAGCAGTAACAGCTCGAGTTGAGCCAGGAAGGAGCCTATTTGCAAAGTTAAAAGAAGCACAAGGTATCATTACATCAAAGGTTAGTCCAACTATAAGACTCAAATTGAGAAACATGACTGCCAAAGAAATGTGGATTTATCTGCTGAAACATTGTGAAGAGAAGACCTCTTCTCAAATTGACCTTCTTGAAAAAGAGTTAAGGAAGCTAAAGTTGAGAGATGAAGATGATGTCTCTGATTTCTTTAACAATTTTGACAATATTGTGGCAGATCTAAGTGGAGCAGGTGTGAATCTCACTGAAACATACCAGGTACTTGCCATAGCTAGAGCAGTTTCAGAAAATGAGCAGTTATCATTGTTCATTAGGAATATTGCTAAAACTAGAGAGCATGCTGAACAAATTGTGAGAACAGAAATTGAACAAAAGAAGGTAATGAGGGAGGATGAGGAGGATTCCACTGAAATCCTTTATGCAGGGAAAAAAGGCAAAGGCAAAAATGAGAAGGGGACGTGCTTGTTTGGGGTCTGGGTTCGGGAACGCCTGCAAGACAGCCCTCTGTGAGGACCCTTGGATCTAACAGGAGAATCCGGGGGACTATGTCACGCGGGATTTGCAAGAAGAGAACAAGAAGAAGAAAACAGAACAGAAGAGAACAATGAGAGGAAAATGATAAGCTTCCTTGATATCAATGATGAACATACATGAGCTCTCGCAATGGAGAGAAGACTGAAGAGAGACAAGATTCAAAACTCATCTAAAAACTCATGTGCTAGCTCTACTCATATATATAGTACAATGGCCTTTGGCCCAATATAGACACTCTGACTGATCTCGGTGCCGACTCACGGAAGGAGGCCTGATTTTGAGGGAATATTGGCGGTGCCTCTTGAAGTGCCTAGAATCACGTGACGCCGACGCTGGCGGTGACGGGCCGTCACTTGTCCGAAGGCTCTTGTTGACTCCGGGACGCAGCTTTGATCAGCGTGTGGGTCCGCTGGCTTGGTCTTCGGCTGGGCCTTGGGACGATCGACCCGCGGCTCGTCTGTGGATCCTTGAGCTTGACTTGGTCCGTCAGATGCATGAATAGTCCTGTACAGGAGGCATGGGACTAACACCCCCACCAAACGACACTCGAGTGAAGAAAAGGAGGAAGAGTTTCGAGGGCGGAAGCCATCCGCTCAAAGTGATCCTCACGGGAATGAGGATCGGGCACCATTATGGTAATCGCCAATGAGATCCCTGGCGCGGTTTGAAGAGCGGGAGGAGTGTTGAGGCCAAGGGCGTGATCTCGCATCAATGAGAAAACGAGATCGCACCATGTCTTCAAGGGCAAAGATGGGCGCCGGAAGAAACAAACCGACATTCCATGAGCAACGAGGTCCGGAGGCCGAAGGCACCGACGCCGGCATTCGGATTGCAAGTAAAAATGGGATATTTGCCGATTTAAGAAGCCGAGCAAGATGCATTTTAGAGCAGCACAAAACCCGCTTTGAAGGTGGACTGAAGGATCTGGTGAGGTGGCGGCATTCTGCAAGAAGGTGTCAAGACCATGTAGCGCATCAGCAGGGCGTTGCCAACCACGCTCATTAGCAATATAGATCCAATTCGTGGTGTTATCAAGAGTGGCACCCTCCTCCCAATGGGAGCGGCAAACAAAACGGGGATCCCACCGTAGATCCGGCCGAGATCTGAGGTGGAGTCCATCCAGCATGGCCATCCATGACCTTTGTCCAAAAGGGGAGACGCCAATCAGAAGTCAGGAACCTGGGGCGTGGAGGAACACCCAGGGAAGCATAGGGAGAGGGAACCATGCCCGTGGGCGTGGGTTGCTGAGCCCGCCCCGAATTCACCGACAAGGGCCGGATCAAGAGCTTTACACCAACGCATCCCGCATGCAGGCGCAGAGTTGAGAGTTGACAGGAGGGCTATCCCAGACTGTGGGGACCGTCTTGCTATCCGTAAGAGCACGTAATTGATTGTAACCCGTGAGGTGTTGCATATAAATTTGTGCATAGGGAAGATCCTCGGGGATGTCCCGTGATACTTCCTTATTTGTTGCGGCACTTCCGCTTGCCGAGAGGTAAATGATGTGCAAGCTCGAGGCATGTACTCTTGATGAAGAGCGTGTGTCCCGAGCATGATCAGCCGTAGGGGTTGTTATCCCCAAGCAACCATTGAAGGGTGGGGTCACCCCGATAGTTCCGCGGGTGGCCCATCCCGAAATCTCTCCGTGTATCACTTTCGGATAGAAATCATGAAAAATGTAAGCCATGGGCTGAACAACTCAAGGTGATGAAACCGGATCTTAGCAGATGAATGAGATCAAAGACTAAAAGGGCACAGCAGACACCTTTGTCTTCAATAGAGAGTTCGCCAAATCGAAGAAAATGCTGCGGTCGCGCAGTTGGAATATCCACGGACCATCAGCCCCATGCCACTTCAAAAGAAAGAGGTGGTGGCGGGCAACCACATAATCCGGATAGCGTGAAGGAACCGGGAAATCAACAAAGTGTGTTGCTAACGATGGTGATATAGCCGCCCGGTTTGGTTCGAGCCTCATCGCCAGACCAATAGCGTCGGTCAGAAGCCGTTGTTCGAGGTCACGGATCCCGTGGTTTTTTCTAACGTAATGGATGGGGTCACGGACCCGTTTCGGAGAAGTGTTGACCTGCGGAGGTGGATTGCCCAGAGCATTGAGTCGAAACACGGCAATCTCCGCCATCAAGAAGTTTTCTATTTCCGAACCTCCGTAGTCGATCTTGGAGGGATGTGAGCCGAGAAGTCAAGCGTGGAGAGCTGAGTTTGTCAAAGAGGCAATTTGAGCGCCACGCCAGAAGGTGTTGAACTTGAGTGTGTGAATTGTCACAAAGCTCGGAGTACAAGGCGCCGAGCTTAGCAATATCTTTCTCCTTGTCACCCGTGAGGGTGTCTTTGGACTTGTTTTGCTCCAATAAGTCCTGAATTTGGATTGAAGCCGAGCCCTGTTGATCCGCAAGTAGGCTGGTCCGATCCTCGCGTGCACTTTTGAGATCTATGCGGCCTGTAAGAGAGCCCCGTGCTTTTCTTGAAGTTGGGCTTCCAAAGTTTGAACTTGTGCGATTGCAGGCTTTTGAAGGTCACGGTGAACCGCGATCCGAGGTCGGGGGTACGCGGTGAACCCCATTCATAAGAGCTTCTTGGGATTCTTGTAACTTTAGAACAAAGCGGCTTGAGCATCCCGGCCGATATCGATACAACAAACCGACGAGGGTGCCGTGGTGGTGGAGCCCGCTGTTGCCCGGTTTTTGCGATGTTTGTGAGACATGGTGTGAACCGGAATGCTTGGATTCTCAGAAATGAGGAGGAGACAAAGGACATGGGAGGCGGAATTTTGACATGACCCGAGGAAGAAGGGCGGAAGTGCCGATTTGGTGAGTCCGGAGGAAGGGACCGCCGAGTGGAATCATGAGAAGGAGGAGGTGTGGGAGGAAAGTAATGACGGATAATGGCTTGAAGGTGGTCCCCACTTCGTAAATAGAAGTGGGAGAAGACGGTGGAGAAACGGTAGAGAAAGAATTGGGGCCAATCAATGTGGTGGTTGGAGTGCGTGAATGCTGAGCACAATATTATAGAAAGGCTTATTGATATGGGTGTTCTTGATAGAATACCCAAGGAACTTTCGCCACAGAAACTTAACAAAAGTTTCATGGGGTTTGTCTATATTTGTCAGGCGATGCACATTGGCGTGATAAGGAGGTGCACCAAACTCAGTGACATCTAGATCCTGTATGGCGCACCAAGATAAACAAGGGGTTTGCAAAGGAATATGGAATACCCTGAAATCAGGTGTTGAGTCACCGAAATGGTGGTGCCATCGACCACCGTGGTGTGTATCCATGCGGCCGTTGACGATGTTAGCGATGAACCGCCTAACCGGGTCGATTTGGAGCCGGAAGTTCATTTGTGAGAATCGTAAAGTTTCTCGGCGTTCTGCGACTTTCACGATTCGGGCCAACAAGGGCTTCAATTTAAAAGTGGGCGCCAAGAAAGATACGACTTAAAAAAGAGCCGGTTCCATGGGAGCAAAAGAGTTTGAAGTGTAGAAAATTTTGGTGCAGCCATGGCAAAGATTTGCGGAAAAGAACAGTGATTCAAAGGCGGAGGACGAAGGCAAAGAACGGAGGACGAAGGCGCAGAGGGTCGAAAAGGTTTAGGGCGCGCAAATGGAGGCGAAGGGGTATGATGAGGGCTTAAACAAATGACCATGGATGGTGCCGATGTCAAAAGATGCCAAGGAGGCGATGGAGAGGCAAAAATTTTGGCTAAGTCCCCAAACAACAAAGGGAGAAGCAATGAACGGTGGAGATGAGACATGAGAGAATGATCGGATGTGACAGGTGGCCAAAGGACACATATTAATGTTTGACGGGTATGAAAAGAAGCAATGGCATTTAATGCTGGCAACTCGAAGTGGGATATCATTAAAACGAATGTGTCAGAGGGTACCATGGCGAGATATGCGGCGGGAGAAAAGATTCTCAGTTTAGAAACAGCCTTGCATTGCAAACACGTTGGCGAGTTTGTTTGGTCCACGTCGACAAGGAGTTCCTCGGTTGGCTATATAAGACTAACTGGGGAGTGAAGCGAAGACATCCGATGGCGCCAAAGATGGCCGCCGCTGGTTTGAACGAAGGCGCACTATGCCCACTAACCGTCGAGGGAGTGGATTACCTGCAAGATGGATTGTCTGGACCTCTGGCGCTGCCACAATCGTGGCCTGAGAATGGATGGCTGGTGTGCCGGGATGGCTGAACATCCCGATCCGAAGACCAACGGGATGGAGGTGGTTCTGCACCTTCGCTGGGACCCCGAGCGTAACCTCTACCACCTCAAGATCACCTGCGCCCAACCCGGAGTAGAGGGTTTTTCTTCTTAGGACTTAGTAGATAGGGCTCGAGGCCGCTTTTTGTATATAGGGGCAGTGCCCATAGCGGAAATAGCCTGGGTTGTGCCCACATTTTGTAAAAAAAATTTCCACCTATAATATAAATATGCTGCTGGTTTAGTCACTATCATTTGTGTTTAAGGCCCGAATAGCTTTCGTTGGTTGATTTTCACTTTTCGTGGTATGAAATGTTTTGAGGCTTAAAGCCATTAACAAATGTAGGTAATGGAGTTCCATCTAACTCACCCTACTGGAAAAACTGGGTTGAACCACTTGAACAATTTGATAAGGGCCAAGCCATCGAAACTTAAGCTTACCCGGAAAATTTTTGTACCGAGAATCATAAAGAAGAACCAAATCTCTTTCTTTGAATGTTTTTGTCTTCAGACATTTGTCATGTAGAGATTTTTGCAACCGTTGTCCATGAAGAACACGAATATAAGCATCCCTTCGAAGTTCATCCAACTGTTCCAATTGATAGACCCTTTCTTTGAGTGCAGCAGGCGGATTATGGGCAGTAGCCAGTTGAAAACGGAGTGTTGGAAGGATGTATTCAAACGGCATGAGAGCTTCTTGACCATAAACCAATTTGAAGGGAGTGTGACCTGTAGCTATTTTGAAACAAGTATTGTAAGCCCAAAGAACAGTAGGAAGCTTGTTTTGCCAGTCAGTGCGAGAAGCGTCACAAATTTTCTTGAGAATTGTGACCAGAGTTTTGTTGGTGCTTTCTGCCAAACCATTGCCTTGAGGATAGTAAGGTGTGCTCTTGTGATGATGTATCAGGAGATAATCCGTCAGCTCCTTGATGGTATGATTGATAAAATGGACACCACGATCACTGACCAGCTCCGTGGGGCAGCCAAATCGCGTGATAATTTGTTGATATAGGACCTTGGTTGTGCTTGCCGCAGTGTTGTCTGGAAGTGCGCAAGCTTCCGCCCATTTAGTAGCGTAGTCAGTGAGAACCCGGAACGTAGCGGCAACGGTGTGCCGCGGGGAGGATCGATGGGTCCCACAAAATCCATTCCCCATTTGCTGAAGGGAAGTGGCGTGGCGACCGGCGTCAAGGGAAGAGCGTCACGGGCCGTGGGCCGTCCCACACGCTGGCAAGCATCACACGTGCGGGCGTGGGCGTGAGCGTCTTTGAAGAGCGTGGGCCAAAAATACCCAGCTAGAAGGATTTTGCGTGCCGTGGTGTCACCATGAAAATGACCACCACCTAGCCCTTGATGAGCTTCGGACAATATCCGGAACTTCATGAGGTAGAACACACTGGCCGTCGAAGGATGGTATCCTTACCCTTTTTTAAAGATGTCCCCGCAACCATGGTGTAGTCACGGACGCCGCTGAGAAATTGATGACGACGGGATTGTCGTTTTGGCATGAGAGAGCGCCATGTCCTCCGGTGGAAGAGCTCAGTGAGGAGGTACCGCTGAAAAGTCATGGAACCAATGTGGTGTTGCCGTGACTAAAAAGAGTTGAGCGCCGTGAAAGGCGCCCGAGACTCAAAGTGGAGGGATCATCCTGTGTGGATGCGTGAAAGATAATCCGGGACAACATGAGATTTGCCTACCTTGTGAACAATTTCAAAAGGGCAAATTCTTGAGAAGAAGGACCCAACGAGCAATGCGGCCCGTGGGCGTGGATTTGTTGATCAAATAAAGGAGTGCTTGGTGGTCAACAAAGAATTTGATCCGACCGCCCAAAAGGTAGTGACGGAAGCGTTGGACAAAGAAAATGAGACCCAAAGCTTCACGCCCGTGGCGAGAATAGTTGCGCCGCAGAATTGAGTTTTCGGCCGGGCGATCGGTTTGGTTTGTCGGCAGCGATCATATTCTTGAGAAAGAACAGCTCCAATAGCAAACGCCAGACATCGACATGAACATGAAAGGGCTTGTCCCATTGAGGAGGAACAAGAACCGGGCCCGAAAGTAAGCAAAAGCTTCAAGCTGTTGGAAAGCAAAGATCCTTTGGGAATTCCAAGCCCGTGTGGATTCATCACCCGTGAGTTTATGAATGGGATCTGCAATGGCCGCTAGTCCGGGAATGAAGGTGGAGTAATAATTGACCTTACCGGGGAAAGAGCGTGTCTCCTTGATATTGGTCGGTGCTTGAGCTTTGAGCACACATAACGATTTTTGGCAGGATCCGTGGTGATACCTTTCATCGACAACGTGTCCTAAGAACACCCGAGGTGACACAAAAGGTGCATTTCTCCGGATTGAGACTAACTTGGGACTCATCACATTTTGAAAGACGAAGTTCCAATTTATCCAAATGGTCAGCCATGGGAATCAGAGGGCGAGAAGTCATCTTGAAAAATTTGTAAGAAGGGATTTTCCTTCATAAAATCATGAAAAACCGAGAGCATGATGCGTTGAAACGTGGATGGAGAGTTTGATAAGCCAAAAGGAACCACCTTGTAGGCAAAAAGTGCCCTACTGTGGTGGTGAAAGTAGTCTTGAGTTGATCGATTCTTTGATTGAGATCCGATTGTAGCCCTAAAAACCATCCATGAAGGAGTACATCTCATGTCCAAAGACCTCTTCGTAACCTGGTCTGTGAAGGGAAGTGGAAAATGATCACGCTCCGTGGCCTGATTGAGTTTTCGGTAGTCCACGCAAACGCGGATCTTACCATTGTGTTTGAGTGCAATGACGATGGGGCTCACCCATTCAGAATGTTTGACCTCATAGATCAAACCGGCAGAAGAAGGAGTTTGTCAATTTCGCTTTTAACGCCGATCACGGTAATTGGGGTTGAGAGATCGCCGTTGCTAGACCGGACGACGCATCAGACTTGGTAGGAATGGTGAGTTCCCCCAAGGTTTTGTTGATCCCCCGAAGATCTCTGTAGCTCTAGGCGAAAATGTGTTTGAACTTTTTGAAGAGCGTGACGGCCCTGTTACGATATGGTGTCGGAAGATGTGCGCAATGCGACAGCCGATTGTTGCCTATGTCCACAATCTCGACTTCGTGAGTCTGAATATGGGGATAACTTCGCGGTCCCCGGACAATGTGAGCAGGAGGTTGAAGCATAACAGATGCGTGGCACTCTGCGGGTGAAAAAGAGAGGTTGCCGAAGTTTCATCGCTGCAGGTTGCTTCATGGCCGGCGGTACATCTCGTGAGCGGCAGGAGGTTCAAAGATTCGAAAAGTGATCAACACGTTGGATTCGATTGCAAGGAGCCGTGTAAGGGTCAAGCAAAGCAGCCACGCCACGGTCTGATCAAGAGTCATTTCTCCCCAAGGATCGCATATTCGGGTAGGGAGGACGAGGCGCACTTCGCAGTGGAGCCTCGAACTTGATAGATATTCCGGGTGTCCTCGAATCGGTGGTGGAGAGAGAGGGTTCAAGCATTGTCGACGGAAATAATTTTGCCTCGCTTCCAAGTCCATGGTGGCATTGAGGTGACCATCCGTGATGACTAACTGATCCGGCCGCCCACTAATGGATACTCTTGGCCCGGCGGAGAAAAAGGTCTCACGACCAACATTTCATAATCACACGGATCTTCTCCAGCCTTTCCAAACACCAAATTCCAAGGGGAACCGAGATCACCAATGCTGATGTGAAGAAGAGGCGGATGCCTTGAGGTCGTGGATATGGCCATTGGCCAATTTGATGTCATATGGGGCACGATAGAGTTGTTTGATGCCCATTTGTTTGCGGAGTTTATCCGTGATGAGATTGACCGCTACCTCCGGTCAATTTGAACATGATTGACTTGTTGATTGCCCACCGTGGCATGTACCGTCGGGGAGTAGAGGTAGCAACAGCTCAACCAAAACAAATCGGGGAGTGGTAACCGGTCCTTGAGAGCAGACGAGTTTCAAAATTGTGGCCAAGCTTAAAGGAATTTTGATTTTGGCTAGCTCCTCTTGGAGTTCCAGAGGGACATGAGAAAAAGGATCGGCTGATCCACAAGTGCGGGAGTGCGTGGTAAAGAAGCAAAGAACTTCTTTGAGTAGGTCAACCTCTGCAGCGATATTTGGATATGTCTGAGAGCGTGGAGGTTGAGACGTGGAAGGTGCTTCTTGTCTTTGTTGAGCTCTAGTGGTGGCATGAACATTAGCCAACGCGGCGGCCTTGGCCAGCTTTTGCATGAGGTTCAAAATGCTTTGGCAAACTTTAGGCATAACATGCATGAGTTTCTCCAAGTCAGGTGCAAAGTGAACCTTTTTGCTTCGTCATGAGGAATGGTGTCGACAAACAAAGGGCAGTTGCGTGCCATTAGGAATAATGGTTAAGGGACGTGACGCCCTGGTTTGGCGTGAAACCAAACCAACCCAATTTGATGGCTGGGCTGGAGGATTAAGAGCCTGAAAAATTTCTTCCTGTGCTTGTTGATCCATCTGAGGTGGATTGGCGGGAGCTGGTTGATAAGCGTGATTGCCGAGGCGCAGGAGGTGGCTTCCGAAGAACAGGACGCCGGGCCTTGTTTGCCATTAGCAATCCGAGTTGGTAAGCCGTGAGGCGACCGATGTGGTCTGATTTGTGCCGTGAAGCCGCACTTTTGAACTTGTGGAAGTTGAGGACACGCCGCGTGGTGGTATGACCCCATTCTTGACGGTGATAACACCGAAGCTTCAAGGATCAAAAGGAGGGCGTGTGTTGGGTCCCCGTTGTTGCTCCCCGCTGTCGATAGAGTTGATTGGGTTGCCGCAATGGTGGCTCGCGATATTGCGATTGGTGCCGAGGTGTGATTTGCACTTGATAAACCATCTTGTTGCGGAAAGGTGTAGGATGGGTGCGAAAGTGCACTCTTCCGCGGGCATGATTGCACATGTTGCATCTTTTTACAATGAGGCGGGCCATTGGTGGAGTTGCACTCATTCGCCAAGTGGCCTTTGATATTTGCGCATATGGCACCGATGATCCGCATATTTCTTAGGCCGCGGGATTGACGGTTGAGGTTGAATAATTTTCCCAAATACTTCTGGGGAACCATGACGGGTGAAAAAAGGGAGCTCCCCAAGAGCCACGCCAACGGAGGAAACATTATATTCCACTTATTTTAGTCATTTTCTTTGATTGACAAGATTCAAAAATAATGCTAACTAGCAAAGTCTAGGACTCCAAATTCATAATGCTAGAAACTAAATTAGTATTTTCATGAGTAGAATGATGTTAGCTAAACGGAGGAAGTCATTCTAAAAGTTTGGAGAAACCTAAACAATACAAGATTTCACTCTCTTCTTTCTCGTTTGGGGGGCTCGAGGTTGAGCTTGCCGAAAAAAGTTAAGCATTAGAGGTAATGTGAAGTCGTCCCCAAAATCCTCCAATAGAATGACTACTCTACGCGGGCAATTCTTGTTGAAGGTCATTTGAGTTGTTTTGAGATGAACTTTTGATCATCATCCGTGGTTGTTGCATTAGTGAGAAAAAAAAAGATATATGGTTATGATGTATTTCAATACCAATCTTGTGTTTTAAAAATATGGTTTTTTGTTCTTTTCTTATTTTTACATGGACATGGGTTGTCATTGATGAGCGAATCCATTGCCACAAATAGTGTTCGAATGTGGTTTTGGAAAAAGATGTGGAATTTCAAAAGTTAGTTGAGGTTGCACATGACCATTCAAAACAGCGAGCTCCTCAAATTGAATCCATTACTTCCATGTGGGCCTTAATGAGCAACTTTGGTCTAATGGTTTGCCTTTATTTTTTTTCCCAATTTTTGGGATACTTTTAAATTTTTTGAAAATGTCTGAAAAAAGGTAGAGGTGAAAGTGTTGGGTTGAGGTTGGCAATGGACGGGGAACCATAGTGAGGATATTGAGGTGGAGTTGGAGGTGGTATGGTGATTGAAAGACCCCGATGAAGGGGTGATTCAATCATGAGTCGGAGGAGGAAGTCCTTGGAGAAAAGACCAAGATCTCGAGCATTGGTTTTGAGGTCGAATGTAAGGTTGCAAAAACAAGGGAAGAGTGGTGGGAAATGTAGGGAAAGGAAATTCATAGGTAGGCGTTCTCAAAAGAGACATGTGGATATCCATTGATGAGGCCCACCGGTGGTGAAAAAGATGATGGTTGTGACCAAGGAAGAGGCCTCAAATTCTTCCATGGCTGAGCACTTTGGAGAGTGATGAATGGGTAGGCATGATCGAAGGTAGGGGTATGAAAGTAAGGTTGAGAAGGTTGAGCCCTGATAGGGCTCCCGATGAGCAGTGATATGATGAAAACAGAAGGTTGAGGTGACCGAGGTACATGAGCAATGTTTGCACGCTTGGGGCGGGAACTGGGGACAGACATTTGTGAGCAATGACACGAGGGGTGGGTGGCGCCCGGAGCCCGAGACCAATGTGGCGCCCTCAATGTCGTAAGCTGATCCATACATGTCGCGAACAGCTTCCCTTCGATGATATCGCTCCAAGCGAGATGCCGTCTGAGAAAGGAGTTCTTCTGGCGTGAAGTTTCGGACAGACATGGCGACAAAAGAAATGAGGATCGAATCGACCGGCGGCCCGGCGGCGATGTTTGGGGTCAGGTTCTGGGAACGCTGCAAAGGCGACCCTCTGTGAGGACCCTTGGATCTAATAGGAGAATCCGGGGGGACTATGTCACGGGATTTGCAAGAAGAGAACAAGAAGAAGAAGAAAACAGAACAGAAGAGAACAATGAGAGGAAAATGATAAGCTTCCTTGATATCAATAATGAACATACATGAGCTCTCGCAATGGAGAGAAGACTGAAGAGAGACAAGATTCAAAACTCATCTAAAAACTCATGTGCTAGCTCTACTCATATATATAGTACAATGGCCTTTGGCCCAATATAGACACTCTGGTGATCTCGGTGCCGACTCACGGAAGGAGGCTGTTTTGAGGAATGTTGGCGGTGCCTCTTGAAGTGCCTAGAATCACTTGTTGTGGCCAGGCGGTGGCAGGCCGTCACTTGTCGAGAGCGCCTCTTGGCCCCAGCCAGACCTTGAGGCTTTGGCTGCGTGGTCTGCAACAGTCTTTCTTTGGGCCTTGGACGACCCGACCCCGTGCACTGTCTGTGGATCCTTGAGCTTGACTTGGTCCGTCGTATGCATGAATAGTCCTGTACCAGGAGGCACAGGACTAACAGTGCTTTTACTGTCATGAGCAGGGACACTTCAAAAATAACTGCCCTAAATTGAATAAGGAATTTAATTGTTACACTTGTGGAGGAAGAGGACATGTAGCAGCAAAATGTCCAACACCAAAGGATTTTTCAAGGGAGAAAGGGAGAGGAGGATCTAGCAGAGGAGGAAGATCTTCAAGGGGTCGAGGTGGCAGACCTACAGGAGCATACTTGACTAGAGAATCAACAAATGAGAAAGAAGAAATAAAGGATGAAGATGAGGTATCTAAAATTTGTGCTTTCATTGACAAATCAAAGACTAATAAATCTAATGCTCTTGTAGTTGATAGTGGAGCTGAAAGATCAGTAGTCCACACTACTGATCTACTTAAAAGGGTTGAATCGTGTTAGAATCAAAGCTTAGGATATGAACTTAAGTATACAAAGATAAGCTGCTGCCTCTTCCAACCCGCACCTATCACTTCATCTGCAACAGATACCTCCATCTATCCCCATCATCCCTATATATATGAATATTTTCTTGCCAATCTGGACATATCCACTTGTCAAATCGTGCATGCCCTTCATATAGAAAGTTTTCCAACTTGCCTAGATAATAGGATGATCCTTAAGTTCGGTATCGTTGACTTTGACCGTTGACGGTCAACCCAAAACCCTAAGTGGCGGGGCAGGGGGTACCAAGCGATTTACGGCGGTAGCAACCTCGGGGTAGTACACGCCGCCACTTTTCAATTCGAGCTTTTCTTTCTTGCATTCAGCGCCTTGCTTGCTTCTCATGAATGCTTGTATGAATCCTCATTAGCCTAGGGGAGCCAAAATGTGGTCACTAATCCCCTTATGTGCTCGAATATCATATGACACACTCTTATGCAATGACCTCATTTTTCTAACACTCCTCCTTCATTGCATAAGCAATTAACCTTTAACTTGCTTTTGAAAAGCGTAAACTTACTTTACGGAAGCCCTTTTGTGAAAACATCGCTATTTGTTTGTGGGTTCGATATACATCATTTGGATATTGCCCTTTCTTTGCTTGATCTACGATGTAATGCAAGCTTAACTCAATATGTTTAGTTCTCTCATGTTCAACTGGATTTTTGACTATTGCAATGCAACTTTGGCTATCAGAAAATATAGTTGTAGGATTTATCTGTTTGATATCCAACTCTTCTAGAAGTCTTGAGCCAAACTATTTCTCACGGACAAAAGAGATGAGGCTGCATATTAAACCTGGCGAAGATAAGGCTATAGCGGTTGTTTCTTGGTTCTCCAACTTATTGTGCCTCCTCCAAGAAAAATCACATAACCTGTAGTAGACTTCCTTTCTGTTTGATCACACTGCCCGATCGCATCTGAATAGGCATACATTTCTAGATTATTATCATTGAAAGTTATCCCATAATCTTGAGTTCCTTTCGGATATTTTAATACTCTTTTTGCGACCAACCGGTGAACCTTCTCGGATTGCTGCATCTTACGCTTTCGGGATATTGACGGCATAGGTTATGTCAGGCCTGAAATCTTTGTTGCTCAAATCGGTAAACACCCTACTAGAGCACGATATGGGACTGTGTCATGTACTCGGTTCATCGCATCAACCTCGGAACTTACGGTTAAAATGATGACTGGTACAATTGGAGTTTTGATGATTACAAGCTTGTTGCATATTGAACCTTTTAAGCATATTTTCTATATGCCCTTTTTGTTTTAGTTTTGACAATCTGTTTTTCTGTCTCTAATCACCTCAATTCCGAAATTTTTGCAAGGGCCCTAAAGTCTGTCATCTTGAATGCATCTTTGTAGAATATTTTTGCAAACTTCGAACTTGAGTGGAATTAGCAACCATGATGCGATCATCTACATACAAGGCTATAATACAAAATTTATCTTCTATTTTGTATCTATATAAGTTACCATCATTTTAAAATTTTTCAAACCCTTGCTCTCTTAAAAAGTGTCTATGCAAAGATACCATTCTCTTGGAGCTTGCTTCAAACCATATCTTGCCCTATTCAATTTCCAAACCAAATTGTTTCCTTTCTCAAAACCGGAATTTTGTTTCATGAAGATGTCTTCCTCTAGTATAGCATTTAAAAAATTTGTTTTCACATCCATGTGATGGATTTCATAGTCAAGAGCATTGGCCAAACTTAATAATACCCTTAGGCTAGTGAGCTTTACTATGGGTGAATAAGTTTCATCATAATCTTGTCCCTTTTTTTTGAGTAAACCCCTGAGCCACTAAGCGTGCTTTATATTTTTGTGAACCATCTGCATTGGTTTTGATTTTAAAAATCCATTTTCGCCAACTATGTTTTGTCCGGCGAGGTTGCTCAACAACATCATAAGTATGAGTATCGCAAAGAGCTTAACTCATCATGCATAGCCTTTTTCCATTCTTACGCATTAACACTTTCTAAAGGCACGCTCAAGCTACGTTGCGGGTATTTCAATATCTTCAATTATTGCCATAATCTGTTCAATTTCATCCTCTGCTTGATTTGGTTTGCGGTGGTTCCAATCTTCTGCTCCCACCTAAAGGATTTCTTCCATAGACTTCTTTGTCAAATTTAATTTCATCTTGCGAGTCTTTGTGCTTACGTTCTCCTCTTTCGAGTCTTCTTTCTCGGTGCTTTATCGCTTCAAGAACTTCTGTTTCAGCTTCGGATCTACGAGTTTGAGGTATTTGATCTGCGGACTAATCCATCTATTTTATCCTCCTCCTCCTCTTCATAATCAATTTGATTATTTGTCATCTGTGAAGTTTGAGGAGTAGGCAATTCCTTTTGAACTTGATGTCTATGTTTGTACAAAACATCTTCCACGAGAATATCACATCCCTACTAATCACAATATTTTTATTTTACGGAATAAAATTCTATAGCCTTCAGTGGCTATCATAGCCTACAAGAAAACCAATCTCGACTTTGGCATCAAGCTTTTTCTGAGTTCATACGGTTTATGAACATAAGCCGGCGACCATAAACTTTAAATTTTTCATAATCAATTTACGAACCTTCTCCATACCACATTAAATCAGGGAATATTCCCTTGCAAGCTTGATGAAGGCGACTTATTTTGTATGGTATTGGCTGTCAATAAAGCTTCTTCCCATAAATAATTTGGTAATCCTTTGTTCTTAATCATTGACTTTGCATTCATAAGCGTTCTATTTCTTCTTTTTACGCTATTCCATTTTGTTGGGATTTGTATCTACATGTTAATTGTCTCCGATGCCATTTGCAATACAAAAACTCTTAAACTTATTTGAAAGATACTCTCCCCTCTATCGGATCTTATGCACTTTAATTTCTTACTGTTTTGCCTTTCGATTCGGCAACAAATTTGTTTGAAGGCTATCAAAGCTTGAGATTTGTTGGCTAGCAAGTAACATTTACATTTTACGGTATAATCATCAATGAATGTGATAAAATACCTTTTGCTTGTCCTACCTCGACATTCAAAGGTCCACACAAGTCGGTATGAACCAATTCAATATTTCCTTACTTCTTTTCTTTGCTTTGAGGAAAGGCAATCTATTAATTTTGCCTAGCATGCATCCTTCACATATATGCCCTTTTTCCTCATTTTCATATTTGATAAATCCTTTCTTTGCTAATAACTTGAGATTGTTTGCATGAGTGTGTGCTAATCTATTGTGCCACATCTCAAATTACGGCAAACATCAACATTTGACAAGGTAAATCATGCTCAAAGCTGAAATAGTTTACCAACTTCGCTTAGCATGAAACTTAATTTCATTATTCAACCATATGTTACAACCAACATCATCAAACACTACTCACGTAACCCAAATCAACTAAGCGGCTACGGATATAAGATTTTTGATAATTCGGTACACACAAAACATTTTTAATGTTCACTATATTTCCTTACCAAATCCCATTGGTGCAATAATCCCCTTCCTTCAATCTTTTGCAAGGCTCCATTTCCTACTTGCACACTTTTGGCTTCTCCTTGTTTCCAAATTTTTAAGCAAATGAGCAGAGTGGACTCTTGATCTTTCAGCTCCACTATCAACTACAAGAGCATGAGATAACTTGTTAGTATTGTTCTTATTTTCAACAATCGAATTCAACAAGTTTACCTCATCTTCATCAACAATCTTTTCACCTTCTTCATGTTCTTGTGCAATAAAAGCACCGGCAGATTTCTGCCTTCCCCTCAACCTCTTGATGCACCTCTACCTCTGCTAGAGCTGCCTCTACCTCTTCAAGTTCCTTTGGAGTAGGACACTTAGATGCCAAGTGGCCTTGACCACCACATGTGTAGCGGTAAAACTCTTTTTTCTTGAGCTTAGGACAATTACTTTTGACATGACCCGGGTTCATGATGAAATAACATATGATTTTATCTTGTCTTTTACCAAAGCATACAAAATTTCGGTTTCCTCTTCAACTCCTTTTACAACCCTTTTTTGCTCCACCTCTGTTCTAATAATTGTTTGACCTCTTCCCTGTTCTTAGCAATGTTTCTTATGAATAAACTCGGTGATCATTATCTACAATTGCTCTAGCAATTGCTAAAACTGATATCTCTCGGTGAGATCTACTCCAGCCCCACTAAGATCAGCCACTATATTATCAAACTTGTTAAAAAGTCACGAAACATCATCCTCATCATGTAACTTAAGATTTCGAGCTCTTTATCCAATAAATCTATTTGTGATGAGGTTTTCTCTTCATAATGTTTTAGCATAAACATCCACATCTCCCTAGGACTCTTGTTTCTCAATTTTAGCCTAATTGTAGGACTAACCTTTGAAGCAATGATCCCTTGTGCCTCTTTCACTTTGGCCAAACTAGATCGACCCCTAGCTCCCCTTTGCTTTCTCCGGAGGTAACTTCTTCACTCTTGGCGACATCTCCTTCCTTTCCCTTTTGCGGAGAGGCATTAACAACACTTTGGAACTTGCAAGCGTGGTTTGCAACACCTGCTGATAGGATCCACAAGATCCCACAAGTCTTCTACTTCCAACACATGTTTCACGGCATCCTTCGGATCACGGAAACCGGGCCCTCCTTTGTAAACTTCAAGCTGTTGCCAACAATCCGGCTCCAAAAGCGGCTAGACATATCTCCCAACTTTGTGCTCACGATACCAAATGTTAGAATCAAAGCTTAGGATATGAACTTAAGTATACAAAGATAAGCTGCTGCCTCTTCCAACCCGCACCTATCACTTCATCTGCAACAGATACCCCCATCTATCCCCATCATCCCTATATATATGAATATTTTCTTGCCAATCTGGACATATCCACTTGTCAAATCGTGCATGCCCTTCATATAGAAAGTTTTTCCAACTTGCCTAGATAATAGGATGCCCAAGTTCCAGCTGTCGTTGACTTTGACCGTTGACCAGTCAACCCAAAACCCTAAGTGGCGGGCAGGGGGTACCAAGCGATTTCTGGCGGGCGTAGCAACCTCAGGGTAGTACCTGCCCGCCACTTTTCAATTTCAGAGCTTTTCTTTCTTGCATTCACTGCCACTGCTTCTCATGAATGCTTGTATGAATCCTCATTAGCCTAGGGGAGCCAAAATGTGGTCACTAATCCCCTTATGTGCTCGAGTATCATATGACACACTCTTATGCAATGACCTCATTTTTCTAACAAATCAACTCACTCAAGAAGTGTTCAAGTAGGAAATGGAGCATTGCAAATGATTGAAAGGAAGGGGTTGCTGCAGTTGTATGATCTAAATGGAAATGTAATTGACATTGAGAATGTACTTTGTGTACCAACTCTTGTCAAAAATCTTATCTCAGTGAGTCAGCTTGTTGATCTAGGTTATAGAGTCACTTTTGACTCTGATGTTTGTAAGATTTCAGTTGGAAATGAAATTAAGTTTCTTGCCAAGAGGATTGGTAATTTGTTTCAGTTGAATGATGTGGTTGTTGATAGCATAAATTCTGTAACAGAATCAGAATTTGCACTTTGGCACAATAGATTGGCTCATACACATTGCAATAATTTGAAATACATAGCTAAAAGGGGTTGGATCAAATGCAAAGATCTTAAAGCTGAAAGGTTCTTATGTGAAGGGTGCATGCTTGGCAAGTTAAATAGATTACCTTTTTCTAAATCTAAACACAGGGCTAATGGTGTTCTTGAGTTAGTCCATACTGACCTTTGTGGTCCCCTTAATGTGAAAGGAAGAACCAAAAAGAGGTATTTTATATCCTTTATTGATGATTACAGCAGAAAGTGTAAGTGTTATTGCTTGGCACGAAAATCTCAAGCATTGAATGCCTTCAAACAGTTTGTTTATGAAACTGAAAGGGAAACAGGAGCAAAGTTAAAATGCATTCGATCTGACAGGGGAGGGGAGTACTTGTCAAACAAATTTAAACATTTTTGCATTTCTAATGGCATAAAAAGGCAGCTTACTTGCAGGTACAGTCCCCAACAAAATGGAGTTGCAGAAAGGAAGAATAGAACTTTGATGGATGCTGTGAGATCTATGATTAAAAATTCTGGATTGCCTAACTATCTGTGGGAAGAGGCTTTGAAGACAGCAGTTCAAATTCAAAACAAATTGCCTACATCAAGCCTAAGAGGTAATGTCCCTAACCTACTATGGTCAAATTCAAACGATGATATAAATTATGACATGTATAAAAGTTATGGTTGCTTGGTATATTTTCATATACCAATAGAGCTAAGGAAAAAATTAGATAGCAAAGGAGAGATTGGCTATCTAGTTGGGTATGATGAAGAGGCTAAAGGATATAGGATTTTTGTACCTAAGAATAAAGAAATTGTTATAAGCAGGGATGTATACTTTGATGAGAACACCTTGTACAAGGACAGAAATTCCAGACCTCATGACAGCAAGAACACTCAGAAGTTGGAGCAAGAAGTGGATAAGACACAAAGCTCTATTGCTGATACATGCTCACATTATGATTCAGACAAGGATTCAAAAAATTCAGAAACTGAAAATACAAGTTATGATGAGGAACCAGACCCAAGAATTCATAATGATGAACCTGCTGTACCAGAACAGAATTTAACTCAAAAGAAAAGGAAGACACAAGTAGAAAGGTTACTTGAAGAAGCAAACATCAACAATGACTGTTATGGCAGAACTGAAAGAGGAAGAAGCTTAAGATTAGAAAGACAGGGGCAGGAGCTGGATCAGCAGGACATAGATCAAATTCTAGCTATCATAGACGATGAAAATGTGCCATCTACAATAGAAGAGGTCTTGAACTCAAATGATAAAGAGAAATGGTTGAAAGCTATGGAGGAGGAGCTAGAATCTTTCAAATGCACAAACACCTATGATCTTGTGACTGAGCCTAAAGATAAGAATATTATAGGAAGCAAATGGATATTCAGGATCAAAGATTGTGCAGATGGAACAAAAAAATTCAAAGCAAGGTTGGTAGCCCAGGGATATACTCAAAAGAGAGGCAGGGATTATGATGAAACATATTCCCCAATTGTGAAACTTACTAGCATTAGATTGCTTCTTGGTTTAGCAAATGCTAGAAATCTGGAACTTCATCACATGGATGTGAAAACAGCATTTTTAAATGCTAAAATTGATGGAGAGGTCTATATGAAGCAAGCCCCTGGATTTGCTCAGAAAAATGGCATGGTGTGGAAGCTAAACAAAGCGGTTTATGGGCTAAAACAGGCCCCAAGGGAATGGTATTTTTGTATTGACCAATTTCTAAGAGAACATGACTTTGAGAAGTTGAAAAATGATGGAAATATCTATAGATTTAGAGATGGGAACAAATATTGCATGATTGCCTTGTATGTTGATGATTGCATAATGATTGCAAATGATGTCCATTGCTTAGATCAATGCAAGGAAATTCTCAAAGGCAGATTTCAAATGACAGATCTAGGGGAATTGAAACAATTTTTGGGCATAGAAGTGTATCGAGATAGGAAGAGGAAGATTTTGAAGCTAAAACAAAGCAAACATGTTCAGAATATGCTTAGAAGATTCAACTTGGAGGATGCAAAGCCAGTGTCAACACCAATAACTCCAGGTCACAGATTAACTGAGGAAAAAGAATTATCACAGGAAGAAATAATGGATATGGAAAAAGTACCTTATAGAGCGTTGGTTGGATGTCTGCTTTACTTGTCAAATAATACTAGACCTGATATATGTTATGTTGTGAATATTCTTAGCAGAAGGTCACATAATCCAAGTAAAGATCATTGGCATGCAGGAAAAAGGGTACTCAGATATTTAAAGAAAACTCAAGACTTTGGCATTACATTTGACTCAGATAATCTGGAACTTTCAGCATTTAGTGATGCTGATTGGGGAGGAGATCTTAGCTCTAGGAAGTCTACATCAGGCTTTGTAATTTACTTATGTGGTGGAGCAGTAAACTGGAAAAGTAAAAAGCAAAGTGCTATAGCTATGTCAACTGCTGAAGCAGAATATGCTGCATCATCATTGGTTGCTAAAGAAATATCTTGGCTTAGAAGACTTCTAGAGGAATTAGATTGTCCACAAAAAGGGGCTACAAAGATATGGACGGATAATCAAAGTTGTATTGCAATAGTTAAAAACCCTGTTGATCACGAGAGGACAAAACACATTGAGCTTAATATTCATTTTATCAGAGATTTGGCTGGGAAAAATTATATTCAAATGGGTTATGTGAAGACAGAAGATCAAGTTGCAGACATATTTACAAAGGCTTTATCAGTTGGTAAGTTTGAGCTACACAGAAACAGGTTGAAAGTCACTTGATTAAGTAAGGTTAAAGTTATGTTAAAAGAAGAAGTAACCGTTGCAGACTTTGGTGCAGTAAGTTATATCTGTGAGAACATGTTGCAGCTTACAGGTTTCAAACTTAAAGGAATATAACTTGCAGTTGATGGTCTTACAAGTTCCAAGCTTAAAGAATTAAAACGTGCAGTTGAAGGTGCAGGAAATTATGTCTGTAAGAATTTGTTGCAGCTTACAGGTTTTAAGCAGGTTTTAAGCATATCAGAAAATTTGTTGTAAGAATGCATAACGATATGGTGAAGGAGGAATGTTGGGATTCACCATATCATTATGCTAACTATGCTCTGGAAGAACTTTACCTGGCATTACCCTGTAAACTATTATCCTACCCTAAAGGTGTCAAAGATACCTAAGGGTTGTGTATTAATGTAAAATATAAATGAAGATAACCATTGAGTCAATGGTTAATGGTTGGCCTCCTATTTTGGAGCCAACCGAATGTTTAAAATAGAATGAGAACCAGGTGGCCCGGATCCTGCTCCAAAACCGACGTAAACAGAGATTAAATGGATCGAAGAGAAGCAGATTAGATATACAGAGAATTTGGAGCAGTCGGCAGAGCCCCAGGCGATCTAATACATCCATTAGATCGGATTTATGTGGTTCGAGATTGACATGAAACGTTGTATAGCCCAAATGAACAGTGACAACAATACATTTGGTTCGACCATTGGAATTTAAATTCATCTATCATATTTAAACTTGTGAAGGTGTATTTAAATTAGCATTGTGATTTGCTTCAAGTGTTGATTGCTAAACAAGAACAAAGTTTGGATTATTGATTAACTTGGCTTGATTCTAACAATTCTAGGTATGAAATGGTTACAAGATGTTGAACCACAAATTCTATGGCCAACACACACCCTAGTGAAGTTGTGCCGGCCGAGAAAAAATCAAGAACACAACCGTCCAATGGAACCAGCTCCTTCACCATGTTGTAAATATATGATGTCTTTGCCTGGCTCTTATGGACGAAGTCGCCATCCATTGCTGCCCAAGAGAACTTGGGTTTACCTGTAAAATACTCCAAATATTTTTTCTTTGTTTTTATGTCCACCTCTTCGTCATCAGTTAATGGGTATTTCCAAAGGGGCATGCTTTTCGGTGCATTGGTCATCTGAGTCAGCCGTAGCTCAAGTTTCGGCTTCACAGGCAACACACGAGCCTCACTTCTGTTTATTGTGACATGGGTCACGTAATATTGGAACTCCTCTATATTTTTTTTGCTCTCCCAGCCTTGTTCTTCATAAGCCCCAAGGGAGACATGAGAACTACCTTGAATCTGACTTTGACTGTACATGCAGTTTGGCAAATGGGCAGATCTGAGAAACATGACGATATGATAAACTTTGGCTTTGGTCATACCTGCAATCCTGCTAAATAAGTCTGTATGTTTTTTAACTTCCCATAGCGTCATGAAACTACGCATATCAATAAAAATCATCGTGGCATTCTCAGACACCGGTGCAGAAACAGGAATACCTGATTTGGTGACATGGTGCACGAGGTTCCTCTTCTCTTTATGTTCCCTTGCCTCTTCTGGCTTTATGATGACGATAATGGCTTCCAAAAAAGCACTGGGGAGATTTCCTTGCACTGAATCTTTATTATAATTGGCTTTAATATAATCAAAATATGTGTCAGCTATATCCAGCAATCGTTGTTCAGAAAGATCTGGAAAACATATACCTAACTCCTCAAAACTCTTGTATTGCTTTTCTGATATACAGTTGACGTAGGACAACACTTCATGATGCATCAATGACAGCATTCTGATGTCCAGCGCCCTCTGTCGGCAATCAAAGCGTCCTGTATAACCAGACTGAACTTTCAAAAATACTTTGTCTTCGAGAATTTCATCCATCAGTTGGCTGACCTTGGCATTATTCAATCCTCGAAGGTATCTTAGGAAAGTCTTGTTGAAGAACTCTTTAGAAGGCTTATCTGGCAGTTCTCCATGATCATCAGCCAGCTTCCGCGCTGCCCACTTGTTAACAACAGCAACTAGCTTGGACCATGAATCTTCTTGCATGAAAAGGAATTGCTTTTCATCCTTGAGTTCTTTAACCTTCAAGGTCGTTGTAGCTACATCGACAAAATCCTGTAAACAAAAGCTGGTCAGGATCGCGACGGCGATCTTTTATAACTGAAAATAAGAACCTACCTTCCAAGCGGATGATACTGCAGTGCCTGTTGGGCCTTGTGGAGGGCATCCATAAGCCTTGTGCTGATTCCTTAATTGCTGGAGCTTTTTTACTAGTGGCTCCTTATATAATGTATCCACTATAATGTCATTGCCCTATATCGATAACTGAATATACTCTTTATTGGAGAGATTTCCATTTAGCACCCGGCTTCTTCGCTTTGCATAAGCTTTAGCAAATTCCAGCCGTTGCTCGACATTTCCCATCATAGAACAAAGAATTTGTGCAGCAAAAATATTGTGATTACCAGAAATAATATATAATTCCTTGTTCAAGAGCTCCTCAGGGCATGACCAAGTGATCAACTTCCTGCATTGATGTCCCATCAATTAATAGGTATTATAAAAAGGCGGTCTAATAGAGAGAAATATGCAATAAAACTTACCTTGTCACTGGGTCAAATGGGACGATATCGGCAGGCGTGAGAACCTCCGTTGGGCACCGTTTGAAGCTCCTGATTAATGTATGTACATGATCATTAGATCGAACCCTATGAGTTAGATTTGCTGGGGTTGTCTCACAATAAAAAATGTTGATCTTCTGAAACCAATTCACTCCCATAGGATAAAATCTTTTAAATTCTTCTAGCTTGGAGGCGGTCTGTTCAGCAAGCTTCTTTTCTTCATCTGGATTGAATTTTAATTCATCGGGCATACGTGAAGCAGATGGCCAAGTCAACATGGAAGTCGTAGCTATAGGGTTGGTGGACAAGGTGGGAGTAGACGAAGTAGAAGGCTGCCCAGTCTCTTCAATATTTAAGTTTCGAAGCTTAATCTTGAAGGTACTTATCTTTCTTGGAAGAGGTGCTTCATGTGTATCCGAGTCTTTCACTGGAAGAGGCATAAGCATATTTTGACCTGAGGGATCGACAATGGCAGATCCGCCTGGATTTGTATTCTGTACAGGCTGAGATGACACTAAGGATTCTTTTGGAGTTGATGGTTCACCTGCAACAGCCAATGGGACTACAGGCCTTTTCTTAACAACTACCCGTAACCAGTTCGTGTCCATCTGGGCCTGCACGCGCAACAAGTATTTAAGTGTTTGGGTAAGTGCTTCTACCTCCAATGCTACCAATCCTGATGCTAGTAGCATATGGTATGGTGTTTGCATTTTGACCCCTAACTCAGCCAGCAAGAATTTTTTCTGGATCTTTTCTACTCTCTTCCACATGTCATCTGATAATCCCGGCCCCCAAGCTTCACATCCATACAAAACCACTGATTTAACAAGTGCTACATACAACTTTTTTATCAATTCCCAATCAATGATACCTGTCTTGCTACACTGGCATTGCATTGCATAGAGAGCTTTGATGCCCGCATCCGTACGTTGCTCAACCGCTTTGTTCCAACTGTAGTTGTGGTCAATAACCAGCCCTAAATATTTATATGAGTTCGTAACTTCCACCTCCTTCCCATTATAGTAGAAGTGAAACCCGTCTCGAGACCTTGTGCCAAAAATCATGATCTTGGTCTTGGAGAGATTCACCTTCATAGCACATGCCTCACAAAAGCTTGCAAGCGCATCTAAATGTTTTTGCATGTCTTTTGCATTTCTGGCAAATATTACAATGTCATCCGCATATAGCAGCGTCAATATTGTGTATCCCGCTAGTGGCGTGCCTACCCCTCCATGCTCCTGCATCCAGTTCTCTAACTGATCAATATAAATACCAAATAGGGTAGGGGAGAGGGGGCACCCTTGTCGGACCCCTATATTACTATCAACAGTTTCTTGGCAGTCTTGGTTGAAGGGGAAAGAGAGTTGCACCACTACCTTCTCATATAAGTTTGCAACCGCATTTCTCATTTCTGAGGGGACCCCTATCGTCTCCATGTGATCCCACATATTCCCTCTGTTTATTGTATCAAATGCTTTTGCCAGGTCTACAAACAATGCAAATAGCGGTTTTTTTGTTTTTTTGATGGAGTCCATAATAGCCCTGATGGTAACCAAATGGTCGACAGTGCATCTTTTCGGCCTGAAACCTGCTTGCCCTGTAGCCCTGATGTGGTTCCTCTCTGCCCACGTGCTTATATACCGTTCTATTATTGTTGCATACAATTTAGCAAACAGGCTTCCAACCATTATCATTCTATAGTTCCCAGGGTCGTGTATGTCACCTGCTTTATGCAATGGTACAACTCTATTCAGTTGCCAAGCGGATGGAAAGCCATTAGCCAGTGCATCATTTATCATGTTGGTCACCATTGTAAGCACTGTAGGGCCTGCCCATTTTATCATTTCTGCTACTAGGCCGATTGCATCTGCTGCCCTGCCATAGGCTAGTTTGCTGATACCTTCTTTGACATCCTCTTCAGTTACACCTTGCTTTTGCATTCTATCATCTAACCCAGCAATGTGGTAGAGTTTACGGACCTGCAATAAGAGTGCATCCACATCCAATTTTATTGTCTGTGGCCTCCTTGCCTTCAAGCGTGCCCAAAATTTGCGGGGGTCTATTAACAATTCATTTGCAAGTTCCTCTTGTTTTGTATTTATATACGCCCTTTTCTTCCTTTTGGTTAGCATGCGGTATTCTTTCCTAATCTTATCCCTGTCCCTCTTTTTTGCTGATTTAAACTCTCTTAGCTTCTGCTTGCAGTCATTATCAAACCAGCTGTTGCAAGGAGGGAGGGAGGGAGAGAGAGAGAGAGAGAGAGAGAGAGAGAGAGAGAGAGAGAGAGAGAGAGAGAGAGAGAGAGAGAGAGAGAGAGAGAGAGAGAGAGAGAGAGAGAGAGAGAGAGAGAGAGAGAGAGAGAGAATAGAATAGAATAGAATAGAATAGTTTTTATCGTCCATCTTGAGACCAATCGGCCTATGGGACCCGGATGAGCGCAGCAAACTTATTACCGTCCGGGTTAAAACCCCCACCAAGGGTTTTCGAGGGAAAAACCGTGGCGATAATAAGAATGCCGCCAAACCGCATAAGTATACATCATCATGAAATAAATGTGTATGTACATGTCAAGTGTGTGCCCGAGGACATAGCTGATCTCGCATGTCCATGACCTCCGGAAGGTATGATCCTAGCATCCGCACGGATGCCGCGTGCTCAATGTCACATGTAGCTGGCGGGCGTGACCAACTCAAATATAGCGTCCGGATTTGATCATATGGGCAACTTTGAAGGGTATGAGATTCATCCTCAATGACTCCTATTTGGCAAAGATTGACAGAAGCCACGGCCCCGACGTGGCTCACCAATCCATCCGCCTGTCTCAATTCGAAGATGATGTGCCCCAATGCGAATGGAGGCAATGAGTCTGCGTCTTTTCATGGGCAACCGGGTGCGCAGGTAGCATTGTGGGCCTCGTTCCAATGTGGGATTTATGTGGGCCGGTAGTGTCTTTGTCTTGACTGTTCAAGGGCGCTGGCATCCCAAAGCTTGCTGATGAAGCAAGCGCCAAGATATTGCCTCAAGCTATGGGCGCCTCTGTTTGCACATGTATGCACCTCGCGTTCCCGCACATTCCATCTAGCCATCCATTGAGCTCTCTTTTCCCTCCAAAGAGGCCTTGAGGCGTTGTGGCCCCATTGCCATGATATAAGCTAGTTTTGGGAGACGAGCATCGTCCATGTTGACCACCTTCCGAAAATAGACAATGTGGCGATCAAGGGGCGCCCTCACGAAGAGGCAAGAATCCTCGTTTCCGCAGTAGAATTTGATATGGGACCGTGGACTTCACCCCTAGTGCTCGTACCAAGAAGGCTTTTCTCGCGACTGCTCCAAGTCATTCCAAGTAGCGAGGGATACCTCTGGGCCCCATACTTCAACCCCAGATAAAAGGACAAAGCTCCACTAAGACTTTGAACAGGTGTGACCGATGGGTCCAATCATACAACTCCGCTCTATGACTATTGTTTTGCATTGCATATAGTGCTTTCCAGCCCGCCGTAACTTCGTCAGAGCCGTATGGATGTGTCCCGGTGCATAGTAGACGGAAACTCCACTCCCAAATATTTGTATGTGGATGCTACTTCCACATTCGCCCCTCGAACGGAAGGAGGGATCCCTACCGTCGTGAAGATGATATGAAAACCACCTTAGTCTTGGCCAAGTTGACGCATATCGGGCCGCTTGACAAAATGTGTCCGGGGGCATCGAGATGTCGTTGCATGTCCGCTGGTGTGTAAGCTAGGAGGTCCACATCATCAAAGCATATATTAACCGCTTGATGATCCGGTAGAGAAGGTGAGCCCGCCGCCGCCCCATTATCGCAAGCCGACTCTCCAATTGATCAATGTAAAGCCCAAACAATGTTGGGGAGAGGGCATCCCCTGGCGAACCCCGATACTACTATCAAATGGTTGGCTTGTCGGCCGCAACCGACCCGAGCATCTTTCATAAAGCGCATTAATCGTGCATTCTCGCAAATCTCGGAACCCCAAATTTGCCGCAAAATCTTGCCCATAGTTTTTCGAGGCACAGTGTCAAATGCCTTTGCAAAATCCACGAAGCAACAATATAGATCCCGACGGCGGTTCCTGCTTTGTCTTCAACCGAGCTTCGCAATGTGAAGATGTGGTCAATGGTTGAGTGTCGGGGTCCGAATCCCGCCTCGGGTGAGGGCCCAGATCTCTTTGCCGCCGCCCGCCCGTCCAACCGCTGCTCGAGAATCCCAGCCAAGCAATTTTGCAAACACCAACTGACCATGATTGTTCGGTAATTGGTCGGGCGCGGGTCACCCGCCTTTATAGATGGGAACAACTCGCTATTGGTCCATCAGACGGAAGCCTTCCTGTAATGCCTTGTTGAACAAGGCGGTCAGCACTGGTATTATGGACGGAGAGAGAGAGAGAGAGAGAGAGAGAGAGAGAGAGAGAGAGAGAGAGAGAGAGAGAGAGAGAGAGAGAGAGAGAGAGAGAGAGAGAGAGAGAGAGAGAGAGAGAGAGAGAGAGAGAGAGAGAGAGAGAGAGAGAGAGATGCCTTGGCCACATGCAGACTTAGAGGTTACGAGAGGCAATACGAGAGATGGGAGAAGGGGAGACATGGGTGAGAGTGGGTTTTCTTGACTCTCCACCTCGAGAGACAATTTCTCCCTCACAGGAGAGAGGGACATTCCCATTGACTTTTAATTGTTAGAAGTGTACTCTCCGGAAGTTCTTTTTTCTCCCTGAAATATTTTCTGGCTACATGCATTGCGTCTGGTCGCTAGCAGCTATGTCGCCCAGTCGTTTCTAAAGCTTTGTGCATGGATCATTCACTCGCAACTCGAAATCCGGCCTACAGCTCTAAATCCGGCCTACAGCAACTCGAATCAAAATATAAAAATCGTAAACATAAAAATCGTAGAACAGGGCTTTTGTAGAACAGGGTTTTTGTAGAACAGGGCTTTTGATAAATATAAAAACAGGGTTTTCGTAGAAGAGGGCTTTTGATAAACATAAAAATCGTTTGTGAATCATTTGATAAACATAAAAATCGTTTGTGAATCCAAGTCGAACTTGATCCGACTGTATTTTAGGAAAAAAGATTGATCCTGGTGGGTTTTGCAAGGAAGACCTTCCCTTGCTCTGAACTCTGCAAATCCACTGTCTTTATGCCGGATTGCTTCTTCTCTACCATTTTTTCTCTGATTCATGCATCTGGAGTAAACTATGACAAATAAGCCAATTTGCATCTGGAGTAAACTATGATCCGGAGTAAACTATGCATCTAAGCCAATTTGCTCAGATTTTGGCTGAACAACGGCAATCTGGGAGCAGAACCTTTTAGATTTGTTGTCGTAGCTAATAAAGGGATCCAAAACTAAAGGCAATAAAAAATATTCCGGCCGGTATAGGAATTTCAGGCCAAACTAGGCCAAACTGGGCCAGTTAGTGTGCGAGAGATAATTGTCTCTCGTCATCTCTATGTATAAAAATTATCTCTCACCGTATACGACGAGAGACAAAAAATGATCGAGCATGTGGCCGATGCAAGAGAGACAGAATAGAAAGAGAATATAAAGAGAGAAGAGAGTAGAGAAAAAAAAAGGAAGGCACACAATGAGGAGAAGAATAGAGAGACAATTTAGAACTCAAAAAACAATCAAATATGACATTGGGGCAAGTAGTGTGTTGGCACCTTTTAAAGCTTTTTTTTAAACAATCCCAAATTTGAAACTAGAAAAAACAAACAAATTTCCTTTGAAAATAAAAGGCTTCAAAATTCATTTGTATGAAAGCTATTTACACTACTGCAGTTCGTTTTTAGACACTGTTGACTTGTCATATCAACAACTAGCCATGTACAGTCAAATCGTTCAAATCTAAGCCACTTGATATTGATAGTAAAAAAGAACCTAAATTTTCAACACATTATCAAAATGAAGAGTAGATAAGATAAAATAAGATACGATAAAAGTTTAATGTCCACGAAGACCCTTGGGCCTGGGGGCGGTACAATGAGCAGGGCATTAAGCCCAATCAAGAAATGGGGCGAGGCCCCATCGTAGAAGCAATTAAGACAAAAATAATAGCCATAAGGCTAAACAGAGCAAGGACATATAGCTCACAAATACTATGCTGAGAAGAATAGAATAGAATAGGTTTTTTAGCGTCCACGGAGACCAATTAGCCTATGGGACCCAAACAAAAAAGAGCAGCAAGCGTATTACTGACAGGATTAAAAAACCCCCGTCCCGAAGGGTTTTCGAGGGAAAAACCTTAGCAGATCCCCATTATTAGAATGATGTTGGCCAAACTTGAAACCATGACCTCGGATGTGGCAATTTAAGGTCCTGCCACTAGGCCACGTCCCAAAGAGCAGAAACGATGTTTGTGCAATATATGAGATCATTGAATCACAACATCAATAAACCTTTTTAGCCCATTGCCATCTGTGGGGCTCGAACACCCGACCACAAGGTTAAGCGCCTTGCGCTCTATCAACATGAAGGTGATCTTCATGTTGTAATACCACATTGTCCTTCATCTATAAAAGAACCAGGTGGATATAACTCCTTGGAAGCATGAGCAAAAAAAGTGGAAAGAAGCATATTGGGACACACATCTCCCAAAGAAAAGGTTACAAATGTTTCTCTTATTCCAAATGTTTTCCAACAATTTTTTCTCCTTCTTCAAATGTTTTTTTTCTCTTGTTTGGAGACAACTATATATAGTCATAGAGTTGCATTTCAATAAGGATATAGATCACGACTTTTTATTTGTAGGATGTAGTTTCTACTTCCAAAACATATTGAAGAGTAATTATTGTATCATTAGGTACATCTTGCAAGGTATCTAATTTCAAACAATGCAAGTTGAGAGGAAGACTTAGAGTGGCCAATGCCTTTCTTTTCTAGTTGAGAGGGAGACAGAGAATGCATCTTCTATAAATTCAAGTTGAGAGGGAGACTTAGATGTAATCTGCATTGAAAACAATTGATACAATTTTATTCCATCATGGGATGATTCATGCTAAAGTCAATGAGATATATCTTTTACAAAGACAACTATGTAGTCTTATGCCATTCTACTTCCAATTGATATTGAAGTGTAATTAATGCATCATTATGTACATCTTCCAAAGTACCTATTTTCAAACATTGGGAGTGGCCAATGCATTTTCTATAAATTCAAGTTGAGAGGGAGACTTAGAACGCACTTTCCATAAATTCAAGTTGAGAGGAAAACTTAGAAGGCATCTTCTATAAATTCAAGTTGAGAGGAAGACTTATAGTGTATTCTCTATAGGCCAATTGGTCTTCGTGGACGCTAAAAACCTATTCTATTCTATTCTATTCTAATTAAAAATAATTGAGACAATTTTCTTCTGCCATGTAGATGATTCATACTAAAGATAATGAGGTATATTTTTTGGCACATACAACTACTACTATGCAACAACATTTACATGCACTGCACCACTTTTTGTGAGAACACAAGCCCAATCTTCAAAAGACTGAATGCTTAGTAGTTCAGTCTTTTTGACATATAGTTCCAACATTGCGCTACGATAGTCACGAAGTTGAAGTTATAGATAGCGACAAGTATCTTCGTGTAGATTCTATAAGAGCCCACTTTGTAAACAGTGTATTACCAAGCATGTGACTGTTAGTTAGAGAGCACTCTATTTGCACAGAGATTCATGATTGGTCACGAAAAGCCCTCTTGTTTTGGGCTTTGGTAGAGCCTGTTTTACCGTATGGTTATGAGGTATGGGGACCTGCCATTAGTGCTAGTGCTTGGGAGAATTTGGAACGAGTGCAAAAATCCTTTCTCACTTACAACCTAGGAGTGAAAATTACAGCGCCATATGCTATTTTTTCACAAAAGACGAGTCTTTGGCCTCTTCAACATTCTGCCATGAAGCATTATATCCACTATATAAAAAAGGTGCATCACATAAACGATGATAACCGTCCTCTTCTAGCGCTTGCCATGGCTGAATCTCAGTGTTCGAAGATGTTGGAAAGAGCATTGTAGTGCATGATTTGCCTACTGGTCTATGCAACAGAACGATGCATAGTATTTGTAGGTTCTGACCCCAAGCTTTTGGAACACTATCTAGATGGCCATTTTTTTCAAAAAATATGGGATGCAGTGTCTTGCACCAACTTAAAACGTCATTATTATGCACATATAAGCCCCACTTTGGCACAAGGAGCACAAGCTTATTTGCTTGCTTCTTTGTCTAGGAAAAAACTTGTAGTTATTGCATCAATTTGTACGTAGGTCCCACACGCTACAAATTGAAATAGATAGATGGGAGCGACCAAAATTGGTACGAGAGGCGGGATTATGTGCATGTGGCCAGTTACAGGTATTGAAGATGAAAAGTATACACTTCGGAGATGTCCTGCTTTTGAGATGATCAAGAATCGTTATTTTACATTAGCATTACGTTCCATGCCTCCACAACTTCTCAAAGCACCATCTCTGCATGATTTGGCTCTACATATACTTGAGGTTCTAGATGTGTGTCCTCAATTGCAGAATTATCAGAAATCACTATGATCTCTTTTGTATCAACTTATTTATTGCTAACTATCTCGTATCAGCATTAACGCAAAGTTCCCTTGGAAAGCTTTTGGGATAGGGGTTTTTTAATAGTTATGGTTGTAGTAGCCCATTATATGGGTCCCATAAGCCGATTGGCCTCCGCGGACGATAAAAGAACCTTCCTTCCTTCCTTCCTTCCTTCCTTTCCTTATATTCCTTAGTTCTCAATTACTTGAATATATAAGAACACCATTCAACATCTTCTCGACATTCTAAAAACACCTATGGGAAATATACCTATTTTACTCTTTCTTTTTTTGGTTGGTGCGACAGCATCTATATTTCATCAAGCACCTCCCACGCCAATATCACGAGTATGTTGCACATCCAGAAGTATTATCGTCGAGTTTTATGTGCATGATATATTCGCAGGATCCAACCAAACTTTGTTACAAGTTGCTGGACCTGGAACATTGTCTAATCTCACTTTTGGCCTTGTAGGTGTAGTAGATGATCCCATCACTGAGGGCCAATCTCTCACATCCAAATCTCTAGGCAGAATGCGTGGTTCCTTTTCTATTGTTTCTTTAAATGGATTAACTTTCCTTTTCTCTTTGTCTGCAGTGTTAAAGAGTGACAAATACAATGGTACTATCAGTATATTTGGATCACGGGATGAGACTCAGATTGAACGAGCTCTTCCTATTTTTGGAGGTACTGGTGATTTTGAACGTGCTTCTGGAGTTGCGGTTTCTCGTACCATCTCTACATTTGGTGATCCTGTGGGCACTATTTTTTATAGGCTCAACATCACTTTTCCAAACACATAGATCTCCATTTGCTCTTACAATATTTGTGCAAAAAAATAAATAAATAAATAAATAAATAAATAAATAAAAAGCTAGGATGAACATGCTTTTTGAGTTGCACTTACCGATAATATCTTTATGGTTTGTGAACTCCTTGGTGTTTTCTACTATTATTGCCTAGTATCATCATTACTACAAAGGTTTTTCCCTTGAAAACCGTTGTACTAGGCCATTGTATGGGTTCCATGGCCTCTTGGTCTTCGTGGACATTAAAAAAATCTATTCTATTCTATTCTATTGTTTCTAGCCCGTATTCACTCGTATTACTTTTCGCAATGATATTTGTGAGAACAGCAAGATGTTATAGGAGGTTGCTTTTTGGATGGTTAGTAGTTGATGTTTGGGAGGTCTTAGTCTTCGTAGTTATAACAAGCTACCCTTCTTATGTGTTCGATTTGTATGATATAAAGAACTTATTTAGATAATTTAAACTTTTAAGTTTGAAACAACAAATGCTTTTAAAAGGAGTTTAACTTGGTGTGGCTCATGACTGTTGGAAATGGATTCAATGAGAACACCACATATAAGAAAATACCTTATAGCAATCATCAACCATATAATGTCGTATTTTCTTTAGAAGACTTGCTTAAACTAAGGTACAAGATTTCCTTAAACTTAGGCCGTCCAAATATACAGCCATTGGATCTACAATTTTTTGCATCAATGGTGCCAAAAATGGAAATAAAGAGCAAGCTTTGCATCGCCCAAGGCTTTAAAAGCTAGAGGGTTGTTCCTTGTAGAGTAAGTAGAATTATGTATTGAAGTTGGACAATGCAAAGCCATCTAGAAGTTGCTCCTTAGTGGAGTAAGTAAACTTAGATATTGAAATTTTCTGCTTTACATCTTTGGTTGTCCAAAAGGCCAGTTCGCCATGAAACTTGGCTCGTTTTGTCGTATCAATTTTCTCCTTAAAGGCTTGCAAAATAGTGGAAGCACTTATTACGCTCTACTAGGCTGTAATATTCAAGCGAAAAGTTTCATTGTCTCTCCCAAGTCCAGGTTTTGCAAAAGAGCTAATAGCAAGAATTAATTAATTAGAGAATTTCGAAATTCTCGTTTAGTATGAAATAGGTTGTTGGTTCTCCATAAAACGCCGCAATTGGTTGCAATTGAGTAGAAGTTGCCATTTATTTTTATGATTTTCACCCATAAAATCGCATTGTATCCGAAATTGGCATTTGTAAGGCTAAGCCGAGCTCTTTTTTGAGTAAGAGCTGCCCATTAGAAAGCGTAAAAATGTTCAGAGGGATCGCGACCACGAACATTTAAAGCTGCGTAGCTACTTCCATTGACATAATAATATTTTTCTTTTAAAATTTTAAAGCTTATTCTACGTAATAAAACAAATACAATCTTAAAAAAAAAAACATATTTTCTGCTCAACACAATCGCTGTGGCGATTTGCTTGAGCAAGAATGCTCTGTTTGCCTACAAAATCCTGCTCAACACAATCGCTGTGGTGATTTGCTTGAGCCGAATGCTTTGTTTTCCTTCGAGATCCTGCTCAACACAATCGTTGTGGCTGTCAGCCCTTTTCATGCTCTTATAAATCGCCATAGCGATTCCATGGAGTAGTGAAGCCAGAAGATGTAATGGAGGGAGATTCGTCAAAAAAATTATAGAAACCACTATTGAAGAGCCCGGAGATGTAATAGAAGGATTTTTCCAAAAATATCTAGGCGTTTCTTCTTTCTCTAGTCTGCCAATATAGAGAATTCAGGGTTTGAGCACAATACAGACCAAGAAGCATAATATGGATCGCAGTTTGTATTTGATTGCAGATCATTCATCTCTGATGCAAGCCCTGATCTCACAAAGTGTAGCAAATGATATCAATCCTTGATTTCCATGAGTAAAAACTAGGGCATGGCTAGATTCAATAAATTCATCACAATGCCTTCACTGCGCAAATTAAAAGGGAAAGGAGACAATGACAAACTTGTCGGCAGAGTAGAATATATGGCCCGTCATTGATTCATTGTTTTGTTTTGTAGAATGGTAATTTTCACGAATACGAGAAAACAAAAAAGAATTAGGGATAGAAGTATACACGATTTACATGCAGTGATTCTGAAATTCTGAAGCAGGGGGGAAGAAGCCGGCAAAATCTGACAATGTTGCATCGTTCCAAAACCTCAAATGCAGGACCATATTTCCTCAAACTGAAATCGCTCAAAATAACTCTATTTCCATCATCTTCAGTCTCCAATCTGCATCAGAAATCATCTGCCTGCTTCCAAAATGACATTTGCCTGCCTCTAAGACAGCCCATCTGCTTGCAATCTGCATCATCTACCTGCTCCAGATAAAACTACCCTAAAGAACTCCAGAAAGAGAGCAGATCCAGGACGAAGCTGCAGCTATGGCGACGTCCAGCTATGGCGCCGGAGCATGGACCTTCTTATGGCAACCTTCGGCAAGCACGTTTGGAGCTCGACTTCCAGCTATGGCAAATCTGGCTATCGTCCTTGAAGCGTGGCAGCTGTAGAGGGAAATAACTTTCTCCTTTTTGTTCAAATTTTAAATTATAACTTTTTGGTTATGGTGGGCCTGGAGTGCTGTATTCAAAATTCTCAAAATCTCGCTTTTTTCTTCTATCTATGAAATACATTTGAGTCAGGGTTAAGATTATCATAATTGACATGGAAAACTGCACTTTCTAAAAAGAGCAATTTTTTCTTAGAACATATATACCATAGCCATAAGTCTTTAAAAGCAGAGCAATGAACAAACTAGCCAGAACGAGGTAAAAAATTGTACTTAAAGAAAACACCATAATTCATGCTCGATATAGAATTCTGGCTACGATAAAGAATGTTCATGCATAACCTCCATACCAGAAATCATGCCTAATACCTATACTCAAACAAATGCAAGTCTACACAAGTTATCATTTTCATGAGAAAAACAGCTGATACAACAATTGGCGGGGCACATTGATGTTAATGCAGTTGTAACACTGACAAAAGACATACCACAAAAAACATATAAAAGATATTTGGACTACATAAACAAATATCAATGCATCATGAACCAAACATATCACACTCACATAATAAATACTGATGCAATGTGAAACATGGAACAAAATAAGGTTATGATTATCCATCAAACATCATATATACGCATGATAAAATACTATAAAAGAATACTCATGCATAACCCAACTAACGCAACATGAAACATGAAATAAAATAAGGTTACAATTATCCATTAAACGTCATATACATGCATAATAAAATACATTTGTCAAAACTATAAAGAGTACTCATGCACAACCCAACGCCATACATCATGTCTAATGCGTATAACTTATGCATGTCTACTATAAGTTATAGTTCTCCTGAGAAGTCAAGCAAAATGGAGTTCTAAAAACATGCACCAGTCAAACTCGAAATATAGGAGCCACAAGGGTTAAACGATGGTCAGCTAACAAACTGATGAGGCATGCCAACCTTAGGGACCAATTAGACCCAAGCACTGAGTGGGATGAAGGGGATCATAGATAGCATGGTAGATGAGACTAACGAAGTGGAGAGATGGAGCAATGCGATTGTGATGAAGGGATAACACGAACCACAGGGACCAAATAGCATGAAAGCAAGACTAACAATGACTAATAGAATAGGTAAATTAAAAAGGCTGGAAGAGGAGTGATAGACCATGAGTAAGGACAAAATGAAACAATGGAGCCAAACATAAACTAGCGAGACTAAAAGAACAAAATCGCAACAAATGAACAAGAAGACAAACCTACCAAACTAACAAAAAGGAAAGGTGAAGAAGGTAGAAGGTAGCCACAAGGCTTTTGAAAACTTTTTAAAAGCAAGATGGAACATGCCCAAAGAACTAAATAAAACAACCACCATGGAACAAGCGGAGCAACATAAACAAATCAAAGTAGAGGCAATAGAAAAAGGATACCATGAAGACAAAGGACAGAATGGTTAATTGGGCGAACAAATGTGGCATACGCAAAAACTACAAAAGCGGATGGAGCACAAGTAAGACTGCAAGTATCCATAGGAAGAAACATGACAATTGGAAGTAGTACTACGAACAACAGAGGAACCACTAAAGAGACTCATAGACTACAACGGACAAATGGAGCAATAATAGACAACTAAAACTAAAGTACATGATGCGACATGGAGAGAAGAAAATGAATAAGGGAGACATGACAATGAAAGAAACATGACAATTGGACTAGTGCTATGAACAACAGAGCAACCACTAAAGAGACTCATAGACTATAGGGATAAATGGAGCAATAATAGACAACTATCACTAAAGTACACGATGGGCGACACAAGGAGAGGAAAATGAATAAGAATAGAATAGAATAGAATATGTTTTTATCGTCCACGGAGACCAACTGGCCTATGGGACCCAAGTACAAAGAGAAAGCAGCAGGCGTATTACTACCAGGATTAAAAAACCCCCGCCCCGAAGGGTTTTCGGGGGGAAAACCTTAGTAGCAATAAGGATGCTGACATACTGCACAGTTATATACATAATCACAAGTACAGCTGAGGTTAATGTCGGACAGGGGGGCATAACTGAGTCCGCGTATCCATTACCTCCCGGAGGTACGATCCCAACAAGCCTACAGAGGCCGTGCTCAGTAGCTCATGCAGGGCCTGATGGGGCACAACTAACCGAGCATACCGAGCCCGGATATGCTCGTACGCCGGACAGGCCTGGAGGGTGTGACTTTCATCCTCAATGGCGCCCTGTTGACAGCACTGACAGACTCTGTCCTCACGCGGCTCCCGAATCCATCTCCCTGTCTCAATGCGGAGGTGGTGTGCACCTGTGCGAATGGAAGCAATCACCGCTTTTTCATGCGAGATAAAAAAAGATTAACGGCACATGGATTTTAGGGTAGTTGTAACACTGACAAGAAGCAAACCACATAAGAGACACATATAAACCATGTAACTAGGAAAAACAAGGCCAACATCATCACCGCTAAGCATATGAAAAAAGGTTAGATCAAGCAATGAGCACTTTGGAGGAAAAACAAACTAATCTACGAAAGTAACCTCCATGCGTGAGATCATGCCTAATGCCTATAACTTGGATATGTGCTGAGAACCTATCCTCATGTGCAGTCCTTGGTTACTTTACTGGTGGCTATTTGGATTTTTCACGGTTTCGTATTTGGTTATCTCGGCTTTTGAGACGCCTTCAGCTTCCTCCTTTTCAGTCCATCAAGGTGTTGGCGAAAAACTTTGTTCTTATTATGTTTGAAAGTAGTGATGCAGTGGACTCTTTGGTATCAAGAGGGATTGATCCTCTAGGTGGGGAGTATATGATGTATCAGTATTACTCTCCTGGTTTTACACCAGATATGGTTCACGCATTAAAGATGCCTTGTTGGTTCTCGATACCTAATCTTCCTCCTGATCTGATGGCCCAATAATTTCTAATTGCAATTGCAACTGGTCTTGGGGTTCATATCTCACATTCCATCATGAACGGTACGAGGATTTGTGTCTCAAGTCCTAATCTTCTGTGCACGAAAGAGTCATGGCAGCAGGTCAATTGGAAGAAGGCGGCAAGGAAGAAGTCTGTTATGTCATCTCACGAGGCTATCCCGCCTCGTTCTATTCAGTGGCATGATAATTTGATGTCTGTTGATGATCATCTCGATGTGGTAGACCATGTTGATTGTGATGAGGCTATTAAACGCCTCAAGGTGGCACAAGGAGTTTGAGTATATATTGTGTATGGGTGGTTTTGCTTAGTGGACTATTTCGTCCTCTAGGTTTTGAGTCCCATGTCACAAGTCCCTTGTATGTATCTTGATTTTTCTTGATAATAGATTGTCGTCCTTCAAAGAAAAAAAAAACAAGTGATAACAGGAATGACGAGGCTCATATTGGTGTTAATGCAGTTGTAACACCGACGAGAAACATACCACATAAAAAAAGGCATAAAAAAGATAGATGGACTACATATAGCAAATATCAGTGCATCATAAACCAAACATACCACATACATATGGCAAATACTGATGCAACATGAAATATAAAATAGACACTATTATCCTTGTTAAATCCTATTGTTTAAATTCGGTTTTTCCGACAAGTGGAAAATGTTTTGGATTTTTTTTTCGGGTTGGTTTTCCAAGGTTTTAAAGATTTTAGCTGCTGGGAAAAGTTTCCGGCATCCAAAAATCGGATTTGCATTTTTCTTATGATTTACAAATTTCGATTTTGGGTTTTGAAGGCGGATTCAGCATGCAGGCCACGGAATATGTTTGAAGGCCTTGGCGGATTCAGCATGCAGGTCACAGAATCTGATTTCTTGGAATTCCGAATAGGAGAAACCGCTATAAATCAGATGAAAAGAAGGAAGAGAAAGGGCCGAATTTAGGGATGGGAAATTTGGGGCAAATCCAGAGAAAAAGGGACAGGAAGACACAGCATGCTGCAGATTGGTTGAGCCATCTCTATGTTCGACGGATGCAGAATCTAGATGCTATTTGATTGCATGCAAACCTTTTCAGATGTTTCTTTCATAGCTGGATTGCATGTTCTCATGTTCTTCTCACGATTTAGTGGCTGCCAGGTAATCTAAAATCTTGAAACCTACTCTTGGTAATGTTTGATGGTTTACTGGGACGTTGCTTGAATCATCATAATTTCATTATCAAATTGGTGGCATCGCGATTTCTCATAATTCTGCAGTAGAAGGGAGTAGGCACAGGTTCAATAACCTCTTTCAGCTCTGAGATCGCTGCTTTGGAGCCCCCTTTTTGTTTTGAGTTTTGTAGCAGGCTTGGGGTTTCGTCTCCTGGGCTTCTAAGAGGTCTGCAACCCAGATTACATAGGTGAGTGACTTTGTTGTAGCTGAGCCATTTGTTATTAGTTTCTAAGTTCCCCTAACCTGCAGTTTCGATGTCCAGAGATCTTGAGCAAAGAATTTTTATGTCCATGTGCTGGACCTATTTCCTAAAACACAACATCCATCTCTGCTGGTCATATGCAGGTGCGTACTTTTTGCTCTCTTTCTCCTGTCTAGATGGGCATAGCATGCTTGCGCGTTGCCTAGGTGATAGCATGCTGGTTTAACCTTCACAACAAATCCTTAAGCTCATTTTTTTCTGATTTTAATATAGTAAATGATGATTCAAGTTGACAGCTCAGATTTGCAAGTTTTGGTGCAGTTTAATTCTTGCGTATTGCTTCCAACAAAGGAATTTAGGGTGAGATTCTTGATTGTATTGCTGAAGCTCCATTCTCCCTTATATGTGATGCAATTTGGTCATTTTGCAATTCAGTTGTAGTCTGAGAAATCTTGCATGCCATTTTCATAAAAGACCAACATTTTCTGCGGCAATTTTTAGCCTACACAGGCGTACAGCCCATGACCAGTAAGGGGATCTTGCAGAAGTTTTTAATCTATTAAAAAAAATGCCAACAACTTCAGGAAGCAATTAAACGTTTCTAGCAAATGCCCGAGCGGAGTATTGCACATGTAATACAATTATTGCAGTTTATGTTGGCAAATAAACTTGGACGAGGCATTTGCATTATTTTAAGCATATTGTTGTTACATGGACTGCAATTGTTTCAGCCTATGCTTAGGTGGTGCATTGGAGGAGGCCTTGAAGCCCCATTTCTACAAATGCCACAACCGGATGTGGTATCATCTATCGCCATGATATCGACTTATGGCCAAAGTGGCCGGTGAGGAGACCATTCAACTCTTTCATTATCTATCTGCTGAAGGTATTTCATCACATTTGCCATCTTTATTGATGCATGCACCGACAATGCAGCCTTGGCCGAAGGAAAAAGTTGGCTTCTTATTTCGATTTTTTCAGGTCTATTCCATATCATGATTGCTCATACTCTGCATTTTCTATGGTGTTCTAACAGCTCGTGTATTTAGCCCAAGCAGATCCTGGATTATCTAAGCTCTATATCATAACATCTTATGGCCAAAGTGGCCAGCTGAGGAGACCATTCAACTCTTTCATTATCTATGTGCTGAAGGTATTTCACCACATTTGCCATCTTTATTGATGCATGCACCTACGGAAGCAAATTGGCTAGGACAAGGTCAGAATGGGCAGTTAAATGGCCCACATCAGAAATTTTTATGTCTGTTGTTTCAAGTTGGCAGTTTTCTGTTTACTAATACTAAGATCCCCTATGATTCAGAAAGATGGTACAGTGCAATGGGGCCACTCAGAGCAAAAATGAGTGTATTATTCCATGCCAATGCCTTTGCTATTGTTATTTCTGCGTCAGCAGCCATTAGAGGTAATGGATAAAGAGGATGTAGAATTTTTATTTGTACACGAGTTTGGTACAATCACATGTCTTGGATGCTGCAAAAGATGTTAGAACCTTCTCTGGTTCTACTTTATAAATAACTTTGCAGTGGCATTTACAAAACCATATAGACCTTTTATTGACAACTGAGTGAAATTGATTTGCTTTGACAATTTGAAAAACTTTGGGACCAGAGCTGCAAGTCAGCACTTTGTAGTGCTTGGCAACCATTTTTCTTTTTTGGAGTAATTGAAGGATTTCCTGTTTAGCATTTAGATGCCCATTCCTCAAAGGGAACACCAAGGCTGCTTTCGTCCAGGTAATGCAAAGTCTCCTATATTTTCTATGGATTTTCCAATTGCAAAAAAGCTCTACTTATAAACGCATGTCATGATTTCTTGCAGCAATGGAATCTACAGGTAAAGCCTCTATTTTGAAGAGTTTTTGTGAGATGCCCCATCTAATAGCCATATGAAAGAAGAGCTCTATACAAATCAGATTATTGGCATGATGCTTGATGGTACAACAGATAATGCATAGCTCACATAACATAATAATTGATGATACTGGAGACAATGCATAGCTCACATAACAGTAACCATACACTTGCTATTAATCTTTATGCCATATTGATTTCCAAAATCAAAATCCTTAGAGGGACAAGTAAATTGGAGACAAAGTTTTGAATGATGGATGCCAATCGAGTCTGCAATTGCATATTCTTTGAAATTTGTAAGATCTCTGATTGACATTTGTTAAAGCTGGCTCCTAACGTGGGTAAAACTAACCTATTTGATGGTTGGCCTAGGAATTGTGTACTTCAATATGTTTTGATTTGTAGGCAAAATCTTCCATGTTTTGATTTGTGGGCGAAATCTTCCACAAGCTTCCAGTACAAGTGCAACTATAGATGTCCTTCCATATTTAGATCACCTTAATAGGATGGCACCATTGACTGGCATGAGAAGTACTTCGTGTCTACATCCTCTTGATTAAGTATATTCCCATGCACATATAGAGGGTGGGATGTGGATGGAATATGGCAATGCAGGTGACCATTTTGAAATTTCGAATACACGAGTATGCTTGAAAACGTATCTCTATGATATGTGCGCCTTTGGACATTCTGATTTATGACGTTCCATGTTCATGATGCAACTTCTATTGTAATTGAAATGACTCTTACATTCTTAGCAAGCATCCATTCTCAAGAAGCATTGTCTTTGAAATTATGCTGTATCTTGCATTATCGTCTTTTGTACAAATATTTCTTCATCACTTCACAAACGTAGGAAGCACATTTCTTGCGGACATTAGTTGTGCAGACATGGCTTATGCACAAGGGAAAGGGAATAATATTGATTCTCACCCTTAGGCCACCGGTGTTGTGTTCTTTTAGGTTTGCGTATATCAACATACAAAATTTTACAAGTATTTCCTAATATAACACACATTTGGACGCTCTTTCTTGCACCTTATTTAGTAATGTTTTACGATATTGCATAACCACATTGCCAGCCAATAGATGAAACAACCAACTCTTTACATTGTAATAAACACGGCATGTGCCTTTTGAGTCCTCAAATATGCTCTTCCATGTCTAAAGGTTAAACGCTTTGATTTCTAAAACTTGAATGACACAAACAAAACACGACTTAAAACAAGCAAAGAGTTAATCACAGGGTTCAAGTTTAACTTCAAGCAAATATCACCTCAAACGCAGGTGTTTACTACAGCACGATAACATATCATTTCATATCATGATCCTTATTCATACCAACTCCACATCCTCATTAAATAACATGTAACTTTACCTACCTACATACCCACCTACTTACCTACCTATCTATCAATTTATCTACCTTTTAATGACATTTTGATAGAAGTCTCATATAAATTAAACCAACGTACTATCAAATCCTGAAGTTCAACAATCAAGATCAAATCTAAAAGTTTTATGCATGCTTCTTTATCTTTATCAATGTAGTTCTATCAAACCACACTTCAATTATTACTAAAGCCCGGCGACCACACTTCAAATTATTACTAAAGCCCGGCAACGCCGGGCACCATAACTAGTATAATATATGCTCGATATAATACACTTTCCAAACCATGAGAATGCTCATGCATGACCCTCGCATAACTTGGATATGTACATGTTTATTATAGGTTATAGTTTTCATGGGAAATCACGCAATTTTGGAGTTCTAAAAACATGCATCATGTCAAAACTCGAAATATAGGAAGTTAGAATACCAAACTATATAAAACTAGAGAAAAACGAGTCCAATATCACTAGAATTCATTTGAGGCTTTCATCACCTGTAGCTTTTGAATTTGATCACAATAAAACAAATAGAACATTAAGTAAAAGTTACCATAAAGATAGAGCAGATTGATCCCATTATTCTGAAAGTTATAAAGTTTGCAACACCCATACACAAACATTTTTCAACTGGAATTTAACAGCAGCCTTTGGCCTCCATGGATTCTTGTGGTGAGAAACCAAAGTGGGAAACTTTTCTCCTTGTTAGCACAAGGATCTAGAAGCCTTGGAATTTGCTTAATAACTGCCTCAAAATCTAAAAATGCATGGTAATTTTTTGCAAGCTTCATTCGAATTGAGCCATAAAACAATAACCAATAGCGCAATCCTGTATTAATCAGCTGGTAGGATGTGAAAGCCTACCAAACCCGGCCGAAAAATTGCTGTTTTAGCATAGATAACTTAATCAAACATATCCATATCATACATTATCAAAAAGATCTCGGAGAGAGCTTTCCAAGGCAATAAAAATCATCTCAAACAGAGCTCTGGATCAAAAGTTATGATAAGAAATGTGTTGCCGACGGGAAAACTGCACTACATACGCCCTTCAAGCCCTTCGTGTGCCCATTATGCACCACACACAAAAAAAAAGGGCTTTTGTTGTGAGCCATTGGTTGTTGACCATTGGAAAAAAAAAGCTAAAATCAATGGCCCTTCATGTGCCCATTATGCACCACACGCACAAAAAAAGGGCTTTTTGTTGTGAGCCATTGGTTGTTGATTATTGAAAAAAAAGGCTAAAATCAATGGCTCAGAAATGGTGCACTCTAGATGTACGCATTAGTACATCCATTTGAATACATCACAAAATCATAGGAAAACTTTAGTGAAAAGCGTACAAAAACACAAAAAAAAACCATGTTATTGTGCTAGATATTCATGTTCTATAGGGCTCTACACTCTGATGGGCACCATTATTCATGACAAAACCCCTGGGCTGCCTTTGCTTGATCTCTTATTGTCTATGCATCTCCTATAGAATCATAATGACGCGACATAGATCTATGCGTAGTCTGTGTGTCTCTTAGCTTGTCTACTTAATCACAATTACCCCACCTAATCACAATTACCCCGAGACAATCTAGACCCTTGACATAGATCTATGCGTAGTCTGTGTGTCTGTTAGCTTGTCTACCTAATCACAATTACCCCACCTAATCACAATTACCCCGAGACATACCAGGCCCTCCATGCAAAATCGTGTATTATGGCTAAATCGTGTATTATGGCTTTTGGGCCTTTAGATCTTGGCACAATTCACAGGATATTCCCTTTGCATACATCTTGCACGCCCATTTGAGGTCTTCGTGGGGTCAAACTAACCCGCTTTTAAAAGGGCGCCCTTAGGCACACTGGTGCCCATACAATACAATAGTACAAATAGTGCATGAATACATAGTGTACATAGTCTACGCAAGGCATAACCCAAACAACTAGAATAGACTGTTTCACGACAATCATTGCAGCCTTAAATGGTGCAAATCCGACCTCTGCCATAGATGTGGCACTGCTCAACAGTTTAACCGCACCTACGATGTTGGTCATTAATCACTTTCAACCATTCCAGCTTGTAGAGGAGCAAAGGGGAGCTTCTAGATTCATCAAATCCCTCGTCAAGGAAATTGAAGGCACTCTCTGCATCGATCCCAACCTCACAGAAGATGCCCAGGCATTTTAGCAAGATAAAAACCACAGTCTGCAAAAAATTGCCCAATCTTTTCCCCTTCTTTTCACTCCAAAAGCACTCGACAAATTTGTCAAAGGGGTTTCCCAATCCTATTTACCCAAGTAGAGGAATCCACTCCTGAAATTCCAGTCACCAATCCTTGCAACGGATGGACTCCAGAAATAGCCGAAGATTTGAAGAAGGTAGCAAAGCGGATTAGAGAGAAGGATATTCAGGAATATATGGTTTTGAGAGAAAAAACTCTGAAGCTAAACAAGGTACTAGCTGTTGCTGCACCGACTATGGCGTTGTGTGCTACAATGGCGGCAGTTGTTGGGGTTATCAATCTTGTTAATTTGGGATTTTCCGGTGTGGAGAAAAATGTTTTTGGATTTTTTTTAAGGTGAGTTTCCTAAGGTTTTGAGGGTTTTGGTGGTCGAAAAACTTTCCGATGTTCCAAAAATTGAAGAATTTTTTTGGTGACAATAGGTTTGTTGTGAATGCTGAGTTGGTGCAATGTGCCCAAATTAGAGGACACCCGATGGGACCTTGGCCTCCCGTGATCTCCTGCAATTGAAGAGCGTTTGCTAGCTTTGTCGATTGGAAGGGGCGGATGGATGGGTCGATGCAAGTCGGGCTGCCATGCAAAGATTTTTTTTTGATAGATGTCAATTCTTCTGGTCAAAGCTCCAAGTCGATCTTGGACCTTCTGTAAGCTCATGTCTAGAATTTAGTCTTTATATGTTTTCTTAAGTGTTGGGATCCGTCCTTGAGGATTATAGTATCAGGTGGATTGAGCACTTGAACTGGTAAGTGTGAGCTGAATTGCTACATTATTTTAGTTTTGTTATGAAGCTGGCTATGGCTATGGCGAATCCAAAATATGAATGCCTCCTTGGACGAAGTACAATACTGCAGTTCAAATTTGTGCATACAGGTCTGTGTAAAGTCTCCTTTTCTTAGCGCTATTGGTATGCCGTTTTAGGTTTGTTTTGAATTTGGCTATAAACAATGCAAATTTGAAGGCTTCCTTGGAGAAAGTGGAATACAGTATTTCAAATTTATCCATACAGGTCTGTGTCAAACTCTTTACATATGAGGATGCCCACTCTTTATTAGGAAATCTTTGCTGCTTTCCAGTTTGAAAAGCCTATAGTTCATTGTCTTGAAAAGGAGGCATATCCATCCCCCTTTCGATAGAGTCACAGATTATGCAAAGAGTAGATTGGAAACTTTAAATAGAGTGGCCAAAATGGATTAGGTTATGTTTATGCTTTTGAGATTTATCCAGCATGTTTATAGACATGAATTTGCGCATCGACAAAGTTGCTCATTTTATGGTTTCGACGCCGTAAAATCTCTGCACTCAGTTCATTTGGTAAGCTAAGGTTGGAGAATTCTTTTTCTTCTATTTTATGTATTAATTAAAGTAATAAAATGTTGAATAGTAATTTCCATCTCTTACATCTGTGCATTTTATGGTGCATTTTATGGTGGCACACTGGCAGTCTGCATTGGAAGTGGGTTTGGATTACTGTTGCACCATGTTTTGGATGTAGAAACCAGATAACAGAGCGTTGTTCTTTGATTGTTAAGAACTCTTATGGTTCATCTAGGTTATGGTGGGATCTTTTTGTGCACTTAGGCTCTGGGCTCTTTTGAATATGAGGCCAACAAAGACAGGTCTATGAGCTGGAGCTAAGGGTTGGTTCACCAAGCTGCTCAGTTGTAAGGGCACATTTATTTTGATAGCAACCACTATGTTCTAAATTCGTTCCTTATATAGATTTGATTTTTGCGGAGATGAAATGCTGATAATTATAGGTGTAATTGATGGACTTGAGAACTGCCAATTGATGCTCGGGTGTAGAGGAGAAACAAGGTTAGTTTATGTTATAAGGTTAGTTTCTGCCTTCGGGGAAAATAACCAATTTAGTATATGGATTCCATTCTCTAAACTAAAGTAGGAACACTATATGGCGCCAAAGCTCTTTCGAAATGATGCCAGACTGAATACTAGGATTTCTAATGTTAACTTTGAAAGTTTAATAGGTTTCCATGTGATCACTATATCATGCTGCTCTTGAGTGATAAAGGAAGTAGTGCGCAATTGATCAAGCCAGTAATAAAGCATTACTTTGTCGTATTCGGTATTATGTAACTCTTTGCTTATTATTGTCATCTGTGCTAAACATAACTGAATAAGAGGATGCACTATCTAGGTATTATGTAACTCTTTGCTTATTATTGTCATCTGTTCTAAACAGAACTGAATAGGAGGACGCACTATCTATAAAGTAGCTAATAATTCTTCATCAAAATGCTGAAACAAATCTTTCTTTATAGTTGTCAGTGAGCCAAAGGAACGTTGGACCTTCGAAAATCTAATAACCCTCCAAACTGCTGAGACTGCTCCTTTTTTATAGTTCTCAGAGAGTGCTCTTCCTTTATAGTTGTCACTGAGCCAAAGGAACGTTGGAGCTTCGAAAATCTAATAACCCTCCAAACTGCTGAGACTGCTCTTCTTTTAGCTCAGAGAGTGCTCTTCTTTTATAGTTTCCACTGAGCCAAACGAACGCTCTTGCCTTTCAAAATATAATCACTTGATACAATTAGCAGATTTTTTTATTCTCATCAATACCCTTTTCCACATGCTTGACAGGAATCAGAGGACTAATTGCAGCATAGGTAACCGTACGCCTCTTAGCATTATGCCACATCGATGCCATTTATATATCTATATGGCAATTAGAGGTTGAATTGCACTATTATATATTAGGTGTTCTTATTTAATACATACCTCATGTCTTTCGAATCGTCAACAAACTTTTTTGCAATTAGTTATAGCACGGGTGTTTACACTGTGAAAATGTTGGAATATGATACTCTTGCACTTGAAGTTGACAAAAATGGCATCTAATGCATAGTAGTTAGCAGATTAGTCAAGAACATATCTCTTTTGTTGAGGTATGACAGGCCAATCATAATTAAGAGCATATTTCTTCTGCTGAGGTATTCTAGGCCAATCATGATTGGGAGCATATCTCTTTTGCTGAGCATGCTAGGTCGATCATAATTGGGAGCATATCTCTTCTGCTGAGGTATGCTAGGCTGCTTATAATTCGATTGTTCCACACTTATGCTGGCATTTTTACGACAACAGTTCTCAGGATAGCTCCATATATTTGATCGTATTTGTCTGTGAAATTTATATTCTGCTCAAGCATGGATTAAAACATTCTGAATGTGCCAACTTGAATGACAGAGTGAAGTGATGCCTCATCATGTCAAGGTGGTTCAACATCACTGCTATCGAAGGTAACAATCTGCATAGTAACATAGCAAATTGGATTGTTTCTATTTCTTTTTTAGATTCCTTGCAATTGACATATCTTCTATTTGCTTGCTTTGTACATCTCATTATTGTTTAAGATTGCCCTCCACGATCCTGGCACTCTGCTTCTCTAGGAGTTGCTTATAGATTGGTTTTTCTCATATGGATTCCTATTTGTAGCTGAATGAGATGAGTAAGTATCTGCACGCAGAGAGGTTTTTTTCATTTTGGACATATAGAACATTTGCCTCAAATGTTATATGTGTTCGAATGGTCTCAAACACCAGCATAGCCTCCTGGGTCTGGCTATGATGGATGGTCTTGCTAACAAAGTGGCACAAGGTAATGTTGTTTTAGATTATGAATTCAGATGTTGTATAGGAGTACCTTTTGAAAATGGCAATGCAATTGCCCACCATGCAATTGGCGGCTTCATCGGATCTAGAGTAATGCAACACGAGACTCTTACTTCTCTAGATGTACCTATTTAATCAAATATGGGTTCTCCAGACGTACCTGATTAATCAAATACGCGAAGGCATTTCAAGATGTAAGTTACTGGAACATATCTTGCTTTGGAATTTTATGCTGGTTGTTTGTGACTAGGCTAAAATGAACTGCATTGTAAGAGGAGTTAAAACAACTTCTATATGAGTTGCATTCTTTAGGTTTTTGATCAATGTGGTGGTTGCTACAGTAGATAAAGTGTTAGGTGAGTTTTCATCATTACTTCCACATTGCCACCCATGCAATTGTCAACTACTATCATCCTCATGGTGCCATACTTCTATCAACAATATTTACAAGGCTGTTAAGCATTTAGCAGAAATAAGATATCCAAACAATATATTAGCAGGGTAACTAATGGCACAAGGTTAACATATTGTTTGGATATCTTATTTCTGCTAACTATGTTAACAGGGTAACTAATGGCACAAGGTAAAAAAAGTCGCAGGTAGGGCGCAGTACTTTGCCGGAGCAAACTTTGAGCGGCGATAACTTTGGCGTTCGGAGTCAGAATTCAGTGTTCTTTACACCTTTGGAAAGTTCTCTTCGAGCCCTTTCCATTGGTATATTATATGAATGCTTTTACAGAAGATTACTGGTGCAAGTCAAGGGTCTTTCAGTTTCGGCCATATTCCAGAATCTTGCCTGAAATCCTCTGAGGATTGGAGGTAGTAGCAGGGTCGATTAGGCTCAGTGGAGCAACCTGCACTATTCTCTTGGGTGGATCTCTGTGTCTTAGAGGTTTTGTTGTAGCGGGGGTTTTCCACAACAGGGTGTGGCGTAGGTTTTGGTGAAGGGGTTTTCACTTCAGATGTCTCAATGTCTGAATCTTCTATCAAGGATAATGTTCGGTGGAAGGATTTAGCACGAAAGTCTGACTTATGGTCTATGAGTCAAATGGAGAAGGCTGGTGGGTTTCCAGAAAATTTTTGCTCTTATACTCCTTTAGGCTCAAGCCATGCAGGTGAAGTAGCAAAGATGCATAAGCAGGTAAATACATCAACTGTTTCAAGAGACACAAAACCGGCCTAGATAGGCTTGTCATTCATCACAGCAGCAGTATACAATGTTTGGAAGAATAGAGAGGGGTAGCCGACCATAGGAACAATATCGGACTACCCCGTAAAAAGAAATGTGCACAGGCAATATAAAAGGGTAATGGCGACAACTTCTCATCGGGATAAAAAACCCCGCCCTTTCGGGTTTTCGAGGAAAACCCTAATGAGAAATGGTCGCCAACAACCTTGAATGTGTTGCCTGGAAAACCGAAAGAGATGAGTTGATGGCGAACACAAAATATAGCAGGACCCCAGATGAGAAATGGTCGCCAACAACCTTGAATGTGTTGCCCGAAAACCGAAAGAGATGAGTTGATGGCTTAACAGAAAATATAGCAGGACCCCGTAAGAGGGCGGAAGCCTCGCAAGCAACACAAAAACCCTAAAAAACCCGTGAATGGTTAGAGAAAAGCAAACTCATGCCCTCACGCAAAATAGGCGGAAGGGAGGGAAGCAACGAGAATAGAAGAAGAGCCGCCAGAGAAGACGCCGATAACCGGTGCGAAAAGAGGAAAGAGCCTTATATAGCAGCTTCCTTTCCTGAATGGCGATCCGATGGCTCGGATCGATGCTATTCTGGGAAAGGACTCGCAAGAGACACAAAACCGCCGACTACCAAAGAACTTCCTTAACTATAAGCCGAGGGCGAAAAACCGCAAGCAACACAAAGAACTCGAAAAACACCCGTGGAATGGTTAGAGAAAATTCAACATGAAGCAGAAAAGAGAGCATCACCCCAATAGGGTGGTGGGAAAACAATTACGAGAAAGAAATATGCGCCACCCCCCGAGGTGGAAATAAACGCATCACCCGCTATGGAGATAACATCACCCAACGGTGGAAAACAATTATCGTCACCCAACGGGTGGAAAACAATTACGCAAAAAGAAATATCGCCACCCCGAGGTAGAAAGAAACAAAGATCACCCCGTGTGGAAATAGCATCACCACCATGGTGGAAAAAGCGCCACCCAACGGTGGATAACAATCATGTAAAAAGAAATATGCATTGCAAAATAATGCTAGACAATGTTATCTACAACATCACTAAAGATGATAAATAGACAATGTGGTGCCAAACGCAATATGCATCATATCCAGATAAAGTTAAATAGCGACACCATGCACAAATTAGAATGTGCCCAATACAATACCTTGTGGACAACAACGTAGGACACCCCATATCTAAATAAAGAGAAGCATAAAAATGAAAAATAATCCAATATAAACCCATGTCGGAAAATCTCAATGTAGTGCCAAATGCAATATGCATCCTATCGAGATAAAGCCAAATAGCAAATATGCCAAAGATATGTAATGAGCATACCAAATAGAAAAAGATCCGCTACAAGTGCAAAAACCCTCAATAGACAGCTAGAACCGCCAGGTGTGGAGTTGGGTCGCAAAGCGCATAGCGGGAGGAGAAGAAAAGGAGCGCCACCACCACCCAAGCGATCGGATAGGATAAAGGACGTAGAGAGGAAGGAGAGGAGCGAAAAAGAGGGCCGCCGGAGGCGCTGAAGGATAGTGACGGACTGTTTGGGGTCTGGGTTCGGGAACTCCTGCAAGACAGCCCTCTGTGAGGACCCTTGGATCTAACAGGAGAATCCGGGGGGACTATGTCACGCGGGATTTGCAAGAAAAGAACAAGAAGAAGAAAACGGAACAGAAAAGAACAATGAGAGGAAAATGATATGCTTCCTTGATATCACTGATGAACATACATGAGCTCTCGCAATTGAGAGAAGACTGAAAAGAGACAAGACTCAAAACTCATCTAGCCCTCATATGCTAGCTCTACTCATATATATAGTACAATGGCCTCTGGCCCAATATAGACACTCGGACTGATCTCGGTGCCGACTCCTGGAAGGAGGCCTGATTTGCAGTAATGTTGGCGGTGCCTCTTGAAATGCCTAGAATCACGCTGACGCTGACACGGGCGGTGACGGGTCATCACTTGTCCGGGCGCCTCTTGTTGACTCCGGACGCAGCTTTGACCAAGGTGGGTTCGGCCGCTTGGTCTTCACGAGCCTTTGATGGCTGACCCATGCCCGTCTGTGGATCCTTGAGCTTGACCTGGTCCGTCAGATGCATGAATAGTCCTGAACTGTAAGGCACGGGACTAACACTCCCCCACCAAATGACACTCACCAAGAAAAGGAGGAAGTGTAAGCCCGGGGGAAACCAAAGAATGGAAAGTGATCCTCACGGAATGAGGTCGGGCGCCATTATGGTAATGAGCAATGAGGTCCCGGGCGTGTTTGAAGAGCGTCGGGGTGTTGAGCCCTAGGGCGTGATGGGCCTCAATGAGGAAGTGAGAGCGCACCATGTCTTCCAGGCAAAGATGGGCAGTCAAGGAACAAACCGGCACTCCATGAGAAGGCAAGTTTGAAGACCAAGGCACCGTACCGCATTCGGATTGCAAAGGAAAGATTGACGCCGCCTATTTAAAGAGCTCGACCAGATGCATTTGAGAGCAAAGACGTAAAAACGCGCTGACGGCAGAATGAAGGATCTCGGTGAGGTGGCGCATTCTCGCAAGAAGGTGTCAAGACCATTAAGAGCATCGCCAGGCTTTTGCCAACCACGCCATTACCGATGTAAATCCAATTTTCAAGAGTGTCCAAAGTGGCATTATCCTCCCAATTGAGCTGCCTCGACAAATCTCGGGATCCCACCGAGATCCGTGGAGATCTAAGTATGAGTCGACCCGGCGCGGGCTATCCATGACCAAGGCCCAAAAGGGAAGACGCCAATCAGAAGAAAGGAACCGTGGGCGGGGAGGGGCTCCTAAGGAAGCATATGGAGAGGGAATCATGCCCGTGAGCGTGGGTTGCAGAGCCATGTCCCTGAATGCTTGAACAAGATTTTGATCAAGAGCACGACACCAATGGTCCCATTTCAAGTAGAGAGTAATTGATAGACAGGAGGATTGACCCAACCCGTGGGAATGGTCTTGCTTTCCAGAAGGCCACGGAGTTGATTGTAGCCTCCCAAGTGCTGCATATAAACCGAGCAAACTCAAGATCATCGTGGTGCTTTGATTTTTGTTTACCTGTTCCAACGTTTCAACCTGCCACAGAGGTAAGTGCTGAGCCAATTCAGGCATGTACTCTTGTTCAAAAGTCTGAGACTGAGCAGGATCCTGGAAATATTTGTTGGTTGGTGATAATAACCAAGCAAAGATTTGAGTTGCCTTGAAAAAACACGATGGGCCTCATCCCGAATTTATCCCCGAGATCCCCGTAGAAGTCATGAAAACATAAGCCATGGGTTGAACAACTCGGAAGATGACTAATTCGGGATCTTCAACCGTGAGCTGATCAAAGACTAAGAGTGCACAAAATAAACCCTTGTCTTCTATAGAAAGATCCCCGCCGATTCAAGGAAGTCCATACTTTTGAGTGGTCGTTGATGAACATTGCCATTGGCCGCATTACCATTTCAAAAGAAAGAGGTGCCGCCGGGCCACCACATAGTCAAGATAGCCGGAAGGAGTAGAGAAGTCCACGGGATGTTGGTGGCAATGTCAAGATATCCCTCCCCGTTTGGTTTGGGCCTCCTCGCCAGATTGAACTGCTTGCTGGAGTTGATGTTCAAGGTCACGGATCCGATGCTTTTTTCTAACAAAAGACGGACTGATCACGGACCCGTTTTCCTAGAAGCGTGGCATGTGAAGAGGATTGCCGGGGGTATGGAGGGCGTGGCAATCTCGGCCATCGATGACCTTTTGTTTCGAGCCTCAAAAGCCGAAGTCCGGAGGGACGTTAACTGATTGGTGAGCGTGGAAAGCTGAGCTTCAAGGGAGGTGAGTCGAGCTTCACGCTCAGTGAGATTTTGAACTTGAGTGCTGTAATTGTCACAAAGCTCTGAGTACAAGGTGTCTAGCTTAGCAATGTGTTTCTCCTTGTCACTCAGAAGGGTATCTTTGGACTTGTTCTGTTCCAATAAGTCCTGAATTTCAGTTTGGAGCTGCGCCTGCTGATCTGTAAGTAGGCGGGTCTGATCCTGAGCACTGGTGAGATCTATACGGGCCTGTAATAGAGCCGCGGCTTTTTTCTTGAAGTTGGGCTTCGTGGTTTGAACATGGGCAGTGGCAGCTTGAAGGTCTCTTTGAACAGCATCGAAGCCTCCGTGGGATCTCGAACACCAGTCATGAGAGCCTCCCGATGCATGGAGCTGCATGGCAGCCGGGCTTGAACATCTTGCCTGGAATTTGTACAGAGTCGCCGAGGATGGGGAGGCGCAGGGCCCCCTGTTGCCTTTGTCCGAGATTGTTGAGAGGCATGACGGAATTGGAAGGCGTGGCCTCGCAGAGGAAGAAGAGGAGACAAAGGATACGCGTGGTCCGATGTTGAACAGACGAGGGAGGTTTGGCGGAAGGTACAACTTTGTTGAGTTGGACGCCGGGAATGCAGAGAGCCGAGTGGAGGTATGGGAAGTGGAAGGGCTCTCAAGAACCGGAAGATAATGACGAATGAGGGCCCAAGATGGCCACCCAACGGAAATTTCAGAGACAGAGGAGGGGTAGCCCCACGCGGCCTACTTCTTTGAAGAAGACGGTAGAATAAAAGCTGAGGCCAATCGACATGCAGAGTGGAGTGAATGGCAGTGATGACCATATTATAAAACGGCTTATTGATGTGGGTGTTCTTAATGGAATGCCCAAGCAATTTTCGCCACAGAAACTTCACAAAAGTCTCATGAGGTTTGGCAATATTTGTGAGGCGATCTTTGGTTGGCTTGATAAGCAATAGCCAACCGAAAGTGACGCCCATGTCCCGTAAAAGCAGCCCAAGAGACGAAGGTTTTGCAAAGGGATGTGGAATACCTCAGAAATCAAATCTTCGAGTAAGTAAAATGGTGGTGCCATCGACCACCGTGAGCAAATCCTTCCGGGCCGTTGACGATGTGTCGCGATGAACCGCCGCAATTCTTATTTGGATTTGGGGCCGGGAGCTCCATTTGTGAAAATTCGTAAAGCTTGTGGCGTTCCGCCACTTCCCGACTCGGACCAACAAGGGCCTCTCGAAAGGTGGGCGTCGAGAAAGACACAGACCCGAAAAGAGTCGCATCCCTTGGAGCAGAAGCTTGAAGTGTAGAAAGTTTGGGGGCAGCCATGGCGAAAAAGCGTCGGAATAGAAGGAACTGTTTGAAGAAGGCGGAGAGCAGAGAACAAAAGACTTTGCAGAGAGACTAAAAGGTTTAGGGCGCGCAAAGGTGGGCGAAGGGGCATGATAAGGGCGAAGCTGCAACCGTTGATGGTGCCAGGTGTCGAAAGATGCCAAGGAGGCGATTTGAGAGGCAAAAATGTGGCTAAGTCCCCAAACAACAAATGGAGAAGGAATGAACGGTGGAGATGAGGCATGAGAGAATGATGGGATGTGACAGGTGGGCAAAGGACACACATTAATGTCCGACGGGCGTGAAAAGAAGAAATGGCATTCAATGCTGGCAACTCGAAGTGGGATATCATTAAAAGGAATGTGTCAGAAGGTACCATGGCTAGATATGCGGCGGGAGAAAAGATTCTCATTTTAGAAACAGCCTTGCATTGCAAACACGTTGGCGATTTATGTGATTGGTCCATGTCGACAAGGAGTTCCTCAGTTGGCTATATAAGACGAACCGGGAGTAAACGAAGGCATCCGATGGCGCCAAAGATGGCTGCCGCCGGGTTTGAACGAGGACCGCACTATGCCCAATTAACCGCCGAGTGGATTACCCGCAAGATGAATTGTCCGGACCTCGGGCGCGCTGCCACAATCGTGGCGTGAGAATGGGGCGGCTGGTGTGCCGGGATGGCTGAACATCAGAGCCCAAGACCAACGGGATGGAGGTGGTTCTCGCGACCTTATTTGGGATCCCCGAAAGTAACCTCTACCACATCTCGCAGATCACCGCTCCCAAACCCGAGTAGAGGGTTTTTCTTCTTAGGACTTAGTAGATAGGGCTCGCCCGCTTTTTGTATATAGGGCAAAGGCCTATAGCGGAAATAGCCGGGCTGCGCCCACATTTTGTAAAAAATTCCACCTATAATATAAATATGCCGCATTTGGTTTAGTCACTATCTGTCAGGTGTGCGTGTCCGAACAAACATCCGCTTGTGGATGTGCACTTTCGCATTTGTATGAAATGTTTTGAGGCTTAAAGCCATTAACCGATGTAGGTAATGGAGTGCCATCTAACTCAGCCAGTTGAAAAACGCTGGGTCGAACCACTTGAACAATTTGATAAGGGCCAAGCCAACGAAACTTAAGTTCACCCGGAAAAGTTTTGTACCGAGAATCATAAAGAAGAACCAAATCTCCTTCGTTGAATGTTTTTGTCTTCACCGTTTGTCATGTAAGGATTTTTGCAACTGTTGTCCATGAAGAACACGAATATAAGCATCTCTTCTAAGTTCATCCAACTGTTCCAATTGATAAACCCTTTCTTTGAGTGCAGCAGGCGGATTATGGGCGTTAGCCAGTTGAAAACGGAGTGTTGGAAGTATGTATTCAAACGGCATGAGAGCTTCTTGACCATAAACCAATTTGAAAGGGGTGTGACTTGTAGCTATTTTGAAACAAGTATTGTAAGCCCACGAAGCAAGAGGGAAGCTTGTTTTGCCAGTCAGTGCGAGAAGCGTCACAAATTTTCTTGAGAATTGTGACCAGAGTTTTGTTGGTGCTTTCAGCCAAACCATTCCCTCGAGGATAGTAAGGTGTGCTCTTGTGATGATGTATCAGGAGATAATCCGTCAGCTCCTTGATGGTGTGATTGATAAAATGGACACCACGATCACTGACCAGCTCCGTGGGGCAGCCGAATCGCGTGATGATTTGTTGATAGATGACTTTGGCTGTGCTGGCCGCAGTGTTGTCTGGAAGTGCGCAAGCTTCCGCCCATTTGGTAGCGTAGTCAGTGAGAACCAGAATGTAGCGGGCACGGGTGTGCCGCGCAGGAGGATCGATGGGTCCCACAAAATCCATTCCCCATTTGCTGAAGGGAAGTGGCGTGGCAACCGGCGTCAAAGGAAGAGCGTCACGGGCCGTGGGCCGTCCCACACGCTGGCAAGCATCACACGTGCGGGCGTGGGCGTGAGCGTCTTTGAAGAGCGTGGGCCAAAAATAACCAGCAAGAAGGATTTTGCGTGCCGTGGTGTCTCCATGAAAATGACCACCACCGAGCCCTTCATGGGCTTCTCGAACAATATCTGGGACCTCATGAGGGAGAACACAGCGTCGAAGGATTGTATCCTTACCCTTTTTGTAAAGATGGCCTGCAACCATGGTGTAGTCACGGACCTCGCGGAGAAATTGATGGCGACGGGATTGTCGCTTGGCTGGAGAGAGCGTGGCGTCCTCTGGTGGAAGAGCGCCTGTGAGGAGATACTGCTGAAAGTCATGAAACCAATGAGGTGTTGCCGTGACCAGAAAGAGTTGAGCGTCCGTGAAAGGCGCCCGAGACCCGGTGGAGGGATCATCCGCGGTGGATGCGTGAAAGATAATCCGGGACAACATGAGATTTGCCGGCCTTGTGAACAATTTCAAAAGGTGCAAATTCTTGCAGAAGGAGGACCCAACGAGCAATGCGGCCCGTGGGCGTGGATTTGTTGATCAAGTAAAGAAGTGCCTGGTGGTCAACAAAGAATTTGATTTGACTGCCCAAAAGATAGTGACGGAAGCGTTGGACGCAGAAAATTAAACCCAAGGCTTCTCGCTCTGTGGCAGAGTAGTTGCGTTCAGCAGAATTGAGTTTTCCTACCGGGCGAAGCGGTTTGGTTTGTCAGTGTGCGCATCATATTCTTGAGAAAGAACAGCTCCAATAGCAAAGGCCGAGACATCGACATGGACATGAAAGGGCTTGTCCCATTGAGGAGGAACAAGAACCGGGGCCTGAGTAAGCAAGAGCTTCAACTGTTGAAAGCAAAGATCCGCCGGGAATGCCAAGCCAGTGTGGATTCATCACCCGTGAGTTTATGAATGGGATGCGCAATGGTCATGAGTCCGGGGAATGAAGGTGGAGTAATAATTGACTTTACCCAAGAAAGAGCGTGTTTCCTTTATATTGGCCGGTGCTTGAGCCTTGAGCACACAAATTTTGATCCTGATTTTGGCGAGGATCCGTGGTGATACCGCTTTATTGACCACATTGTCATGTCCCAACACATTTGTCCAAAAACAGTGGCGACGCAAAAGGTGCATTTCGGGATTGAGACTAATGGCAGCTTGTTTAGGGGGACTCATCACATTTCTGAAAGACAAGTTCCAATTTATCCAAATGGTCAGCCATGGAACGTCAGAGGCGAGAAGTCATCTTGAAAAATTTGCAAGAAGGGATTTTCCTTCATAAAATCATGAAAAACTGAGAGCATGATACGTTGAAACGTGGATGGAGAGTTTGATAATCCAAAAGGAACCACCTTGTAGGCAAAAGTGCCCCACGGGGTGGTGAAGGTAGTCTTGAGTTGATCAGATTCTTTGATTGAGATCTGATTGTAGCCAGAAAAACCATCCATGAAGGAGTACATCTCATGTCCAAAGAACCTCTTCGAGAACACAGTGCGTGAAGGGAAGGGGAAAATGATCACGCTCCGTGGCCTGATTGAGTTTTCGGTAGTCCACACAAACGCGGATCTTACCATTGTGTTTGAGTGCAATGACGATGGGGCTCACCCACTCAGAATGTTTGACCTCATAGATCAAACCTGCAGCAAGGAGTTTGTCAATTTCTGCCTTGACGCGATCACGGTAATTGGGGTTGAGCCGGTACTGTCGTTGCTAGACTGGGCGTGCATCAGACTTGGTAGGAATGGTGAGTTCCCCCAAGGTTTTGTTGATCCCCCGAAGATCTCTGTAGCTCCAGGCGAAAATGTGTTTGAACTTTTTGAAAAGCGTGACGGCCCTGTTACGATAGGGTGTCGGAAGATTGGCAGCAATCCGGACAGGCTGATTGTTGCCTACGTCCACAATCTCTACGTCAGGAGTCTGAATATGGGGGATAACTTCCATGTCCTGGACAATATGAGCAGGAGGTTGAAGCATAACAGGATGCGTGGCGCTCTGCGTGGTGAAAAAGAGAGGTTGCTGAGTTTCCTCAAGCAGAGGTTGCTTCATGACAGCGTGTACTTCCACAGGAGCTGCAGGAGGTTCAGCGTCTGAAAAGTGATCAACACGTTGGATTCGATTGCAAGGAGCCAGGTAAGGGTCAAGCAAAGCAGCCACAGCCTGGTCCTGATCAAGAGTCATTTCTCCCCAAGGATCAGCATACTCGGGGTAGGATGACAGAGGCAGACTCGCAGGTGGAGCCTGAACTTGATAAATATTCTGGGCGTCCTCAGAGTCGGTGTCGGAGAGAGAGGGTTCAGCATTGTCGACGGAAATGATTTTGCCTGTTTCCAAGTCCATGGTGGCATTGAGGTGACCATCAGTGATGACTAACTGATCCGTGGCCCAGTAATGAATGCTCTTGGCCTGGCGGAGAAAAGGTCTGCCGACCAACATTTCATAATCACCTGGATCTTCTCCAGCCTTCCAAACACCAAATTCCAAGGGGAATCTGAGATCACCTATGTTGATGTGAAGAAGAGGCGTGACGCCTTGAGGTCTCGTGATATGGCCATTGGCCAATTTGATGTCATATGGGGCACGATAGAGTTGTTTGATGCCCATTTGTTTGCGGAGTTTATCCGTGATGAGATTGACCGCGCTACCTCCGTCAATTTGAACATGATTGACTTGTTGATTGCCCACCGTGGCATGGACCGTGGGAGTAGAGGTAGCAACAGCCCCAACCAAAACAGTCGGGAGTGGTAACTGGTCCTTGAGAGCAGGACAGAGTTTCAAAATTGTAGCCAAGCTTAAAGGAATTTTGATTTTGGCTAGCTCCTCTTGGAGTTCCAGAGGCACATGAGAAAAAGGATCGGCTGGATCCACAGGTGCGGGAGTGCGTGGTAAGGAAGCAGCAACTTCTTTGAGTAGGTCAACCTCCGCAGCGATATTGGGATATGTCTGAGAGCGTGGAGGTTGAGACGTGGAAGGTGCGTCTTGTCGTTGTTGAGCTCTCGTGGTGGCATGGACATTAGCCAACGTGCGGCCTTCAGCAGCTTGCATGAGGTTCAAAATGCTTTGGCGAACTTTAGGCATGACATTCGGCATGAGTTTCTCCAAGTCCGGTGCAAAATGGACCTTTTTGTCTTCTGCATGAGGAATGGCGTCGACTGTAAAGGCAGGTTGCGTGCCATTAGGAATAATGGTTAAGGGACGTGACGCCCTGGTCTGGCGTGAAACCAAACCAACCCAATTTGATGGCTGGACTGGAGGATTAAGAGCCTGAAAAATTTCTTCCTGTGCTTGTTGATCCATCTGAGGTTGATTGGCAGGAGCTGGTTGATAGCGTGATTGCTGAGGCGCGCGAGGTGGCTTCCGAAGAACTGGACGCGGGCCTTGTTTGCCATTAGCAATCCAGAGTTGGTAAGCCGTGAGGCGGACTGATGTGGTCTGATTGGTGCCAGGAAGCTGCACCTGAACTTGGGGGAGTTGAGGACACGCCGTGGTGGTATGACCCCATTCTTGACAGTGATAACACTGAGCTTTCGAAGGATCAAAAGGAGAACGTGTGTTGGGTCCCCGTTGTTGCTCCTGTTGCTGATAGAGTTGATTGGGTTGCGCCTGCAGTGGTGGCTGCTGATATGGCGATTGGTGCTGAGGTGTTGTTTGCACTTGATAAACCATCTTGTTGCGGAAAGGTGTAGGATGAGTGCGAGTGCATTCTTCCGTGGCATGATTGCACATGTTGCAGCGTTTACAATGAGGCGGGCCATTGGTGGAGTTGCACTCATTCGCCAAGTGGCCTTGATATTTGCAGATATGGCACCAGATCTGACTGCGCTGCGGATTGGCGTGTTGAGGTTGAACAGCAGTCTGGGGAACCATGACGGGTGGAATGAAAGGGAGCTCCTGAAGAGCCACGCCACGGGAGGAAACATTGACTGAGTGATTGACAAGATCGATAGCCTGCTCCAAAGTCTTGAGCGTGTATTCACCATGAGTCCGATAGCTGGAGGAAGTCCTTGGAGAAACCGGACCAAGATCCGGCTCGTGTGGGGTACTCCTTGAGTTTGCCGAAATGTGAATGTGAAGACGGTCCGCAAAATCCCGGCGGCACTCGTGGGCTCTTGTTGAAGGTCATTGAGTTGTTTTGAGATGAAGTTGATCATCATCCAAGGGTCCCATAGTGAGAAAAGAAAAGCGGTTTTCATTTCGGACCAATCTTGTTTCCAAAGTGGCTTTTGTTGGACATGAGCCATTGATGAGGGGAGCCACGCAATGTTGTGGAAAAGATGTGGAATTTCAGTTGAGGTTGCGATGACCATTCGGGATGCCCAAAGCCTCAAATTCTTCCATGTGGGCCTGAGCACTTTGGTCTAAAGGTTTGCCTTTCGTGTTGCCAAAGGTGGGATAAGTCTTAAGGGTCTGAAAGGTAGAGGTAAAAGTCTTTGGGCTGGACGGAACATGATAGTGAGGATATTGAGGTGGAGTTGGAGGGGTATGGTCCGGAAAGACCCTCTTTCAAGGGGTGGCCGAGGTGGGGGTCTTGGAGGTGCCCGATCATTGGGTTTGAGGTCCGTAAGATTGTAAACGGGAAGAGCGGTGGGAAAGGTAGGGGAAGGGAAAATCTGGGGAGGAGCAAAAGAGACATGGGGATATCCCCGGTCTCACCAGTAGGAGATGATGGTTGTGAAGGCAGAGGCGTATGGCCGTAAGAGTGATGGATGAAGGCATGTTCGGGGTATGAAAGTAAGGTTGAGTGGTGTGGAGCGGATAGGGCTCCCGATAGTGATGAGGAGACCGAGGTTTGGAGCAATGTTTGCACGCTTGAGGTGGAGAATTTGGACGAGACATGACACGAGGGGTGGGTGGCGCCGAATGTGGCCTCCCTCAATGTCATAAGCAGATCCATACATGTCACGAACAGCTTCCCGTCGATGATGGCGCTCCAATCGAGACGCCGTCTGGGAAAGAAGTTCTTCTCGCGTGAAGTTTCGGACGCATATGGCTACGGGGAAGAAGGGAAAACGAACAGACCGGCAGCCGGCGGTGTTTGGGGTCCGGTTCGGGGAACTCCCGCAAGACAGCCCCTGTGAGGACCCTTGGATCTAACAGGAGAATCCGAGGGGACTATGTCACGCGGGATTTGCAAGAAAAGAACAAGAAGAAGAAAACGGAACAGAAAAGAACAATGAGAGGAAAATGATATGCTTCCTTGATATCACTGATGAACATACATGAGCTCTCGCAATTGAGAGAAGACTGAAAAGAGACAAGACTCAAAACTCATCTAGCCCTCATATGCTAGCTCTACTCATATATATAGTACAATGGCCTTGGCCCAATATAGACACACTGACCGATCACCGGTGCCGACTCGGAAGGAGGCCTGATTTGCTGAATGTTGGCGGTGCCTCTTGAAATGCCTAGAATCACGCCGACGCCCGACACGGGCGGTGACGGTCATCACTTGTCCGAAAGCGGGGCGCTTGTTGACTCCGGACGCAGAGGCTTTGACTGCGTGGTCTGCTGCTTGGTCTTCTGCTGAGCCTTTGATGGCTGACCCATGCCTGTGTGGATCCTTGAGCTTGACCTGGTCCGTCGTATGCATGAATAGTCCTGAACTAGAAGGCACAGGACTAACACGGGCCAGGCATGCGAACGAAGGCAAGCGAGCTAAAGAAAACATATGAGCGGGGGCAAGAGGGTCTCGTTCGGAGTGGCAGGGGGAGAAAGGGAACCAGGGTCCAAAGAGTCTGGTTCAAGCGCGAGGGAAGCTTCGCGTTGACGACGAGAACCAGCAGCGCGAGCGAGCCGTGGAGAGAAAAGCGAAGTTGAAGAAGAAGAGCCGAAAACGCCTGCTATGGACGGCATCAGCTCAATGACCTGAAAAAGGGAGGAACATTAGAGAACAAAAACAATGAAAAGAAAAGGACGCCGCCACGATGATGAATCGAAGGAAGGGCCCGGCATAGTTGACTGATTTGAATACAAATGCCGGATCAAGTCCGTGAATGGGGCTACGGACCGAAGTCCAAGAATGTGGCGATTATCCCTTCCGAACGCATAGGAATGCAAAAATGCATAGACATAAAGATCGAACGAGAAACATGGAGGTGTTGAGTAGAGTCGCACACCACGTAGCGAGCGCGAGAGGACGAGGACCGCCAGCAACCGTGAATACGAACCTCAACATGTGGACCCTGCATATCGAGCAAAAAACGGAGGAAACGGGGAAGAATGATAAAAACTAGGGGCTAAAAGAACATGAAAAGTCAACCATGTCTAATAAAGCAACGTCTCGAAACTTACACAATGAGTATGTAATATCATATATAGGGAGCAAAGCTATGCACGAAAAATCAGCCTACTGCGAACATGACAAAGTGGAGCTAACGAAAACAAAGAAGCTCCCAAATCCATAAAATTGGTACACTGAACAATATCACCCGTCACCCATGTTCCAAAATAGAAAATATAACTTCATGAAGCAACAAATAAGTGTGCTAATAAAGTGAACAAAGGAACCAACAAACACTAGAGCTCCCCGATGATCATGCCAAAAAAGAGGAAAAAATCTTAAACACAACCCCCAAATATTCAAAACCCAGTATCGGACCAAACCAAAAATAGAATATACATATAAGAAATTTAGCCACAAGGGAGAAAGAGGTGGAAAACATGTCACAAAATACTTGAATGGAACAGAAGAACGACAAGAGGAGGGGGGGGAGGGGAGAGAGGAGAGAGAGAGAGAGGAGAGAGAGAGAGAGAGAGAGAGAGAGAGAGAGAGAGAGAGAGAGAGAGAGAGAGAGAGAGAGAGAGAGAGAGAGAGAGAAGTGAAGTTGGTTCACGCATCTTTTGGGAGGCCTCCCGTGGTAATGGAATACATTATTATAAATCATAGTCATAAAAATTAGATGACCAATTCCTCATCCAATTCCTCACTCTCACTCAATGCATCCTCTTCTTCTATTAGGTCATTTACATTTTAGTACAATATCATCTTGAGAGTCTCAATTAAAAAGGATCCAATTCTATTTCCTTCCAATCCAAAAAGGTATGTAAATCAGCACGCTTGAAGATTATACTATAGGTGGAATGGTATGACATGGTCTTAGAATGCATCCCATACTTTCAAGATCGATTACCCCATCTCCAAACAAGAACGCGTGCAATAATGGCGATAAGTTCTCCTTTAGATGTATTGCCAATCCAATGTAGGAAAATCTTGTACAATATCAAGCACTCAAAAGGAAGTCAATGAAAGCCCTTCCCATGATAATCTTTCAAAAAAAAAAAAAAAAAAAAAAAAGGAATGCAGGACAAGAGATCAAGAGAGGTGGAGAAAAGCATCACCCAAAAGTTGGTTCCGGTGGAAGAAAAACAAGATAAACCACAACAACTATGGGAAACCTAGAATGTAGAAGATAATACCACCAAACACAAGTGCAAAAACAAGCACTCAAAAAAGTGGCGATTAGAAACAAAAAAAAAAAAAAAAAAAAAAAACCACAATGGGAAAATCCGGGTAAAAAAACATCACCAAAAAGAATGCCACATATAACCACATGGGAACCACAATATAAAAAATAACACACAAAAAGAGATGAAAACCCAAACCACAATGGGAAAATCCTGTAAAAAAGAATGCCACATATAAACATAAACAAGAAAAATCAACCACAATAAGCGTTGAAGAGTGCGGGGGCATTAAAAACAAGATAAACCACAAGTGAAGAAAAAATAAAACCCAACAACTATGGAAACCTAGAATATAGAAGATAATACCACCAGAATAACGATACCACACGAGCCAAGTGTAGTGCATCACACATAAGATACAAAACACGATGCAAAAGATAAAACCCAAACCACCATGGGGAAAGCCTAAACACGTAAAAAGAATGCCACATATAACCACATGGGAACCACAAATAAAAAAAAAACATACAAAAGAGATACATGTCGGAGAAATAACACGCAATTGAGGCCACACTGCAACCGACCATGGAAATGGAATGCATCAATGTAAAAAAGACAAATGCAACCCGGAAGATGGTGGCCACAAATCTATAGGCAATAAAAAGATAATAAACAAAGAGACTGCAGCGTAGAATTATGAAAACAAGACAACATCCCAAGTAAACGACCACAAGACGAAAACGAGGTAAAAAGTGAGCCAGAACATAAACCAGAGAAAAACAGCGCGAGGAGAGCATAGACCCATTTAAATAGGATGGTGCATCGAATCCACGATAAAAACACAAGTGCAAAGAAGAAAAATCCGAAAACAACCATGAAAAAACCTCAAATTCAAAGGATAATGTCACATATATAAAAACTAGAGGTCCATCAACTTGGAAAAGGTAACATACGAAAGAGATAACATGGGAGGGAAAAACCACCCCCTAAAACAAAAAGCCCCTAGATGCCTCATATTCTAATGCAATTATGAGAAAAACATAACAATCGAAAACCCCGCATAGAAAAAAGAAAAGGGACACCCCAATGATAGAGAAGATAATGTAAATGTGACTCGAAATTCCCTCCGAGGGTATATGTAAAGGGGGCACAAGATAACCTATGTAACCATTATAAAAACCAAAGGCTATGAAAAGGCCATGATAAGTAAAATAGGAAGCATAAGACAAATAGTAACCGATGGAGAAATATGTTGAAAAGAGGAACAAACGCCAGATAAATGAGATGATCCAATGAATATAGACAACCGTGGATTTAAGCATGAATAACGAAGCCATGGTGCCAAGAAGGATGAAATGTAGAGGAGGACTTAGCAACTTCATAATAGAGAAAGAAATTGAATGTCTCAAGTGTGAAGATGACATATGACCGCTAAGAGTAAATGAATGAATGTATATGAGCCGATGGATTGAACTACAGGTTGTACAAAAATGAAAAGAATATCTCACCCTTGAACTTGGGAATATACAAAGAAAAAATAAGAAACAGAAGTTAGCAAGAATGTCGAACATGACCAATTGAAAGCTAAAGCAACAAATCAACATGACTCAACCATAATAAGGCCCCGCCTTACATCACAGCTAAAACAACAACTTGAATGGACAACACCATGGTGTAGAAGGTAATAAGGCACTAACCCAACAGAAACTCAACTACATCGATATAGGAACCTGATTGAAAATGATTGAAAATATAGAGAAAGTGCGAAAAAACTTCGCTGTAAAAAAAACACGCGGTAACAATTGTGACTTAAGAGCCAAGAAGACATGCAAAGCCTGAAATAACGGATATCTGGCATGCATAGGAGGAGATACCTAGTGGAAATGAGTCAGCCAAGAAATAAAACAAGCGGATCCTCTCCAGTCTCTGGTCCAACAAGTCGATGCAGATCCTCTCCAGTCTCTGCTCCAACAAGTCGATGCAGATCCTTGGATCGTGAAGAGGTATGGGAGATGAAGCGGCAAGCAGCTAATGGCTGAGGACCATTGCGAATCCGGACGTTCCGCAGATAGGAACAACAACAATAAGAGATTGCTAGTTCAGTCCAGCTTCCAGATCGAGCCATCACGATCCCTGCAAGATTCCCGATGTGTCCAATTCCCTATACAGTTGGACTGATTGCTAACTTAATCGGCTTGTGACTAATTGAACCCAAGGCAGAAACCAAGCACGTACTTTGCATTGAATCTAGAACATGAAAGATAAGTGACATTGCCAAGGCATTAAACATAATCTAATTAGAACGATTGACCCATGAATAATTATGATGAAAACAAGTTGAAATGAAAATATAGCAAATGTAAAAAACTCGAGCTGAAGAGGCTACATGCGGTGAAACAACGGCATTTCAACATGGAATGGAAAAAGCCGAAAAAGCGATTCTGTAGGGCTTCAGAGAGAGGAAAATAACCAATGTGAATGCCGAGGAAATCGATTTGCTACTAGTTGGCTAATCCAAAAACTGAAAAGGAGAAAAGAAATGGAGCTATTGTAAGAAGACTCTAGAAACAGATGACAGATGCCGACAGATGCAGATCAAAAAAGCAACCTATGTTCATGGTTCTGAACAGACTCGAAATCAAAGACCAGATCTGAAGATGATAGGCGCTGTTGCAGGCTAAAAGGCATGAAAAGGATTTCTAAAAAAGAGGAAATTTGGTGGAGAAAAAGGACCTGGATCAAGGAACTACCGGAATGTTGATGAAGAGCCGATGACATGCATACCGATTCTGGCCGCAGTTGGCAAAGTGAAAAAGGGAAAAATACCAGTGTCAGACCGGATTTACCACTCCCGATGGAGATGACGATGCAGAAACCGAAGGCTCTCCCGTGGTGTGACAGAGTTTGAACTATATAAGTTGGCTGATGTCTCCTGTAAAGGACCCTTTGCTGATGTGAATGTATCGTCTCAGACTTGCCAATCAAATCAACGGAGTTCATCGATTGTGCATTCAATGTAACAACGCCATATAAACACAGGTAAGGAATTGCAAGAGAAGACTGATAACCGGCTCCATATATATCAAATAACGCGATGTCCCTGCGCGTGAAGCTCGGCAAGGCCAAAGTCAAGGTAAAATCAGAAGAAGCCGCAGAAACCATGGTGGCAGCTGCACTCCCTGAATGATGGAACATCACAAATTTATGTAATCTGGGTTGCATCTGGGCTGCAGCCCGAACCTACAGCAGTTGTTTCTGTCATACCCCATGCCTGGGCGCTGATCTCGGAAAGCAGGAACCGAAATCGAAATCTGGCAACATAAGAAGGCATGCATCGAATCTAAAAACGAAATCTAGCAAGATAAGAAGGCATGCATGTAATAAAACAAGAATCGAAATAGAAGAACAGATAAAAAATATGAATCCAAAACCAATCACAGAAGTCGCCAATGCTCCTGTAATCGTGTCCCGATGCCCCGGTAATCGATTCCCTCGGATGCCTTTCTAAGAATCATAGAAATCATACGGGTCCCAATCTGATGCTACCATGAAGATGAGATTGTATCCGTGACAAAAGCATGTAAAAGCTAGCAAGAAAAGCATTGTTCTGTGATGAAAGCGAAAGCATGTAAAAGCTAGCAAGAAACCATTGTCCAGAAAAGAGACTGAATCAGCAAAAGGGTTGAAGGAAGGGTTTGGACAGGACGGAGAGAAGCAATAAAGGTGTGTAAGGGAAGGGAGGGAAGCAACGAGAATAGAAGAAGAGCTGCTGTGAGAAGACGCCGATAACCGGTGCGAAAGAGGAAAGAGCCTTATATAGCAGCTCGTCCTTTCCCAGAATGGCGATCCGATGGCTCGGATCGATGTTATTGCAAAGGCATTGCAATCCTTGAAATATCTGTTTACAGTGACTGAGGAAGTAACTAAAATGACAAATGATAAAATAGTGGGCAAAACAAGTATGGAGGTACTAGCCAATGTTTCTGAGGATTTGCCATGTGCTGAGGCTTTACAGGTGGAGAACGGAGATGTTGAGGCACCTAAAGCTACTGAAAGTAATAATGGTGGGTTTGCAGATTTGAGGTCTAATCCTGTTCGCCAAGATCCTCCAAATGCTTGGAGATCAAATGACACAGTTACCAGATTGAGGAATGCTCATTTCAGTAGTTGGGTGCGTAAAGATCTTGCTCATAATTATGAGAGTTCACGTGTGCAGGAAGCACTTACTTTCTTGGATCAGGGTAATAAGCAGGATTTTTTTGAAGTGTTGAAAGAGAGGAAAGGGGAGTTTTCGCATTCTGGTTGTGTGGAGGACTTTGTTCAAGGCATTAATGGTTCTGTTGTTGGAAACAAAGTTTGTGGCGTACCAGTTATAGAAGTGGATCAATTGGAGCATCGAAAGTGTGTGGCTAAACTGGTGGCACATTCTCAGAATTGGGTACTATCTTCGGAAATTATTTTAATTCTACTAAAATTCTTTGGGGTTTGGATGGATTGGTTCTATGTGTTTTTCAATAGGAGGAAGGATGTCTATTGCACCTTTTAATTCTTTCAAAGTGTTAGGCAATAATTTCTTTTTTGTGGGGTTTGACGATCATTCAATTTTGTTAATAGATTGACTTCAAGAGGTGTTTTCTCAATAGGAGGCTCATGTGTCATTTTTCAGCATTATTCACCAGGCTTTTCTGCTGATAATCCTTACAAAGCAATGCTGCCTTGCTGGTTTCAAATTCATGGTTTGCCACCGGATCTATTGCTTCCAAAGTTCCTTATCTCTATTGCTAATGGTATTGGTAAGCATATATCTCATTCAATTCTCAAAGGTGCTCGTGTCTGTGTAGCATTACCAATGGATCAGAGTCTTCCTAAGGAGGTAATAGTGAAGAGTGGGGAGTTTTTCTCACGCTTTAACTTAGAGCTTTTGAATGGCAGTGAGTTGAAGTGTTGGTTTCCTTCTTTGAAGATATTGGATGTAGATGTGCGTATGAATATCCCATTGGTGGTCAACAAACAAAATATGGATATGTCGATTCGCAACTCCCTGGAAGTTGTTCCAGAGAAACTGGATGAAAAGGTGTATCTTGGGTTTGCAAGAATGTGGAAAAGCTATAGAAGCAGTTCCAATGGTGGTTGGTGAGGATGTTCATGATTCATCACCAGATGAAGAGATGGTAAAATGTTCCAATGATGAGTTGGCATGGCAAAGTCCTAGAAAGCGTAAAAGTAAAGCAAGGGTGACGCATAACCTGGATAACGGTGATATCATAGAGTCAATGATGAGTTGGCATGGCAAAGTCCTAGAAAGCGTAAAAAAGTAAAAGCAAGGGTTGGATAGCGGTGATATCATAGAGTAGGGCTGGTGACGATTCATCCGAGGAGGAAGATAGGCACAAGGATACCGGGTGATATTAGTGAGCATAACATGGACCAGGCCTTGGTTTTATATAAGCCACGTGAAACCGAAAGTTAAAAGTGAGAAAAGCCTCATCAAAAAAGAGGAGGAAGAAGAAATCCAAAATACCTCATGCTTAAGATCATGTCTTGGAATGTGAGAGGTGCACGTTCATCTCCCCAAAAACGGCAGAGGTTGGCTAATTTAATTAAGCACATTAATCCAGATTTTTTATGTATTCAAGAGCATAAATGTGATAGAGGCAGGGTCGTTCCAATGATGAATTTGTTTGGGAAGCAAACTTACGCTCTAATAAGTACTTCGTGCAAGGCTCGGGGTGGTACAATGATAGCCCCGGAGTATGGATGTTCATGTCACATTTACAGCAAAAGATAAATTTGGAAGGTGGACAGTTATTAAATGGAAGCAAGGACTTCAAGAATGTGGTATCATTAATGTACATGCATCTAATATTCCTAGAAAAAGAGCAACTTTATGGGCTTCTTTATGTAATAAAATACCAAAATGGGGAGAAAATGTGGCTTGGCTTTTAGTAGGGGATTTCAATATGGTCGAATCAAGACACAAGGCAGATTAGGTGGTGATGTGACAGTAAGCGGCTTTGAGCAGCGGCGAAAATGGCGAAAGTTACTCTTTCAACATGGGTTTATGGAAGTTGATGGAGATTCATCTTTTACTTGGACTAATAATTGGGTTGGACCAGGATTGTCACAGGCTCGTCATGATCGAATGTATGCAAATAGTGTGCTTTGTGATATATGTCCACGGTTATGGAGGTTTAATTATTTGGCACAAGCAGTCTCGGACCATAATCCTCAAATTCTTGAAAATCGTGAACTTGCTCATTTAAATTGAATACTAGATGGTTGCCTAATGAGGAGTTTGAAGCAGGATGTTAGGAGGCTTGGCAAAAGGCTTCATCTCAACAACATGGTATGCGAAGAATTGTTGAGGCTTTGGCAAATGTCAAGATTTTTGCGAAAAGGTGGGGAGCGCAACGAGTTCGTGAAGAAAAAGAGACATTGAGTAAGTTATATGCTGAATTAGAGGAGCTTAAGAAAGTGGGTACAGACTCTTTTAGATTGCAACAGGTTATTGATGCTATTCGTGGTCTTGAAGTGGCCCAAATTCAATCAAAGACGAAGTTAAACTGATTAACCCGGCCGAAAGATGGAGATCGTTGTAATAAGCTGTTTTTTAGAGCTTCAAAGCAGAAGAGGTATGCAGCTACTATGCACTCTCTATCTATGCCGGATGGGAGGGTAATGACAGAGCCAAATGAGATTAAGCAGTCCCTTACTCAATACTTTGAAACTTTTTTTAAGGTCAAACACTTGCCTCATGAAGATGTAATGCAGGATATTGTGCTTTCTAAGGTTCATGCAATTCTTTCACAAGAGGAATCTCAATTGTTAGAGGCACCACTGTCTATGTCTGAATTACGAGCAGCAACATTTGAGTTGGCTTCAGATAAATGTCCAGGTATGGATGGTATCCCTGTAGAATTTTTTAAAAGGTATTGGGAATGGACGTCAGTAAGCATTATGGAGGCATACAAAGATTTGTGTACTTCACATCAATTTGATAGGATTTTGAATACGGGTTTGATTTCTCTTATTCCTAAAGTGAAAGAACCTGTGAGCATTCATGATTGGCGCCCAATAACTCTTCTATCTACTATCTATAAAATTATTGCAAAAGCCTATGAGAAAAGACTTAAATGGGTTTTGGGATTGAGAATAGATGCGGCTCAGTCAGGCTTTCTTCCAGGTCGGCAAATTTTTCATAATATAGTGGCAGCATATGAAGGAGTTCATTGGGCCCAATGTTCAGGTCAAAATCTTCTATATTTAAAATTGGATTTTGCTAAAGCTTATGATAGTGTGAAGTGGACTTTCTTGGATGCCATGCTTTTGAAATTGGGATTTGGGCCTGGTTTCCGCTCTATGATGCATAAAATGTTGATTTCTGCTAAGGGGGTAGTACTGTATCATGGAGAACCATTGGTGCTTTTTCCAATTGAACGTGGAATAAGGCAAGGTTGCCCTTTAGCCCCTTTTTTGTTTACTATAGTGGCAGAAGGACTTTCGCAACTATTGCATGAGGCTGAAAAGGATGGTTTGGTAAAGGGATTATTATTGGTGGAAGGTGACCGGGTTTTGGTTAATCGGTTTCAGAGGCGATACCTTCTTGCTAGTGGATGGTGAAGAGAATAATGTGCAGATAATCAAAAGATTTTGGATATATTTTCAATTGCATCCGGTTGTCTCCTTAATTGGGCTAAGTGTAGTGCTTTTATGGGTGGGGAAGGAAGGGTTCGCATTTTTATATGAGTATGCCCGGAAGGTGGTTGTACCATCTGCAAAGACAAAGCTTCTAGGAGTCCCTTTTGGTCTAGATATTGACATGAATGAAGCATGGGATGAAATTATCTTAAATTTACAAAAGGCAACCGATTTGGTGGAGAGGTTCAAAGTTATCCTTGGCGTGTAGAATTCAAGTAGCTAAGTCGATTATTGAACAATACGCATATTTATTTGGTTTTCGCTCTATTGGCTCCAGCTTCTAAGTTTGCGAGAGATAAAAAAAGATTGTAAGAGATTTTGTCCGGTAATCGATAAAGGAGGCACTTTGTGAAGGTGGCGTGGAAGAAATGTATGTTGTTTAAACAACAAGGAGGACTTGGTATGTTGGATCTTTCTTTTGAGGTAAGGTCTTAGCTTCTAAGCTATTGTTCGGGTTTGTTGAAAGATGATTGTGCATCACCGGTATGAAGTTACTTAAACAATCAAGTAAAAGAAGTGTATGGTTTTTCATAAGCGAGGTGTGAGAATTGAGCTCCCTTGGGCATTGTTATATCCATTGAAAGCTTGTTCACATGCCTCTCCAGTACTGAAAGGCTTGCTTCGGGCCTGGAAGGTAGTCCAACAGGTGATTACATTTGATTGGGAAGCTTGTCTTCAGGCATCTTCCCCCTTTCTGTGGTTGCCTTTGTATACTCATGGACAACTACACCCAGTTGTAGAATTTATGCATGCGCATTCCCAAGCAAGGTGGAGGAGAGCAGGTATTATTTCTATTGAACAGTGGTATTTTGGTATTGGCATTGCTCCTTGGCAATGGTTTCAGGAGAAATATGGGTTGTTGGATAAAGATATCAGTATATGGGCTTATGTAGCAAGTGCTCTTCCTTTAATTAAGAAGGTTGGTGACCAGAGATGCTGGAACTTTGTTCAAGGTATTAAAGAAGGCAAGAAGCTAGTAAGTTCATGCTACAGATTGCTTACATCCTCAAGTACTTTATCACCTTCTCGAAAATGGCACTTACAGACTTTGCCTTCTCAATGGCAATCCATCTGGAATCTTGTTTGGTCTAAATATAATCCTCCAAAGGTAAATGTTTTACTTTGGCAGGTGATTCATCGCTCTTTGAGAGTTAATGAGATGGTTCATCGCTTTAAAGGGAGTAAGCCCACTTTGCCCAATGTGTGCGGTGCATTGAAACATTGGAGCATTGTTTATATTTGTGTGCGGTGAGTAGTCTTAGGTCCCGGGTGCATTCTCTTTTTGGAGTATCTTTGGATAATCGCACTTTCTTTTGGGTATTTATCCAAATCAGTGGACTGCTTCTAAAAGGATTGCATTTCACATGGCAAAGTCTTGGCTCATATGGAGTGTATGGAAGCGAAGGCGAAGAAAGGTCTTTTATGATAAGCATATTTCTTCTCAGGTGGTACTTCAAGAAATTCGTAAGAAGTTGTATAATTGCTTTCAGATCTCCAATTGGCCTGATCGTATTAAACTTCCAATATGGAGTGATCATCTAAAAGTGATTGATGCTTCAGGGACATTTCTTACTTCTGGAAGTACTTTGTAATATTTTGAGTGTATAATATGAAGTAAAACACGTTCTTCAAAAAAAAAAACTAATGGCACAAGGTGTGGTGTTAAGTACTCGCAGGTGTGGCGTTAGGTGCCTGCAATATTGGTGTGACTAACGCGTCCTTTGCTTATGCAGGTCTTCTTACATGGTGGCTGTTCTCTACTATTGCATCACTATGCAAAGTGGTTGGTGAAGCTACCAAATGATGGATTATACTTTAATACAAACTTGCGAGGGTTTGAGGTAAAACACTAGGTATTGTTTATCAGTGGAAGAATGCAGGAGGCCAATTGACCCCATTGTACGTTGTCTCCAAATCACAAACTTTATTTAAATGGAGTACTTGCGCCAACTTTTGAAGGTGAACATTCGGAGGACAAGAGTTAAGGTTGTTAAAAGACCATCTCATTCAACTCCATTAAAAATTAATTATAATTGTCAAGTTTCAGGTCAAACAAAATTATTTAAACCTCTTTTAGCTACCTGAATTGGAATTGGCTCCAACGTTTTGCATCCCTGCATGTAATCATGTCTAATGAGCTTTAAAATGGTCCAAATCAAACCCAAATCCTTTGAAACATTCATCCATTATACCAATATATCGTGTAGTATGTGTAAGAGCTCCTTTAACGTTTTGACATATAGAATTCACACGGCAAGGCAATTGACGTTCTTACATAAAAACACCTCTAATGTTATACATACAGATCGAGAAGGCAAGGATCTTTATTGGAATATATTATGTAATAAAATTGTTTAAAACATTTCTCTATCATGTGGTTTCACAACTTCATAAAAACACTTTTAAATGTTGTATTAACAAGGGAATACATTTGGATGATACCAAATACATAAATTCTATCCAAGGAAATTGAAAATACATTGTATATAGAAAAAATAAGAATTGAGGATCCGCATGAATTTAAAGGCTTCACATTGTAATCCACTATGTTGTACTAATACTAATGTACAACAAAATCCAACAAGCATTCGAGTCCGAGGCTTCAACCCATAATTGCAGCAGCAAAGTGTCTTTGATTATGGAAAGAATGGTTTGCTCCAGAAAGAGCCGAATCTAAAAACATAAGAGAAACGACAACTTTTCATGAAAACAATTTCAGACGAACTGCTTTGCAACTTTTGTTAATAATTTGCTATCATGCAATCATTCCGCCACAAACTGTGCATTGTATCACAAGCTCTTTTGTTCGGCTTTAGACAACCATTGTTCAGGCCTCAGAAAGGAAGGCACATCCATTGCTAAATGGGACCATCACAATTAAAAAAAAAAGAAAAATTCAAACCCCCTTTCTCGCTCCACCATTGCCCAATTCATAGTGAGAAACAAGTTTCAGAACCTTATATGGCCTATTCCTTAAAGCCAAAATAACAATATCATTAACATATACATTATATAAGATGTTTAAATCGATGTCCTCTCGAAGGGCAACAATCATGCCATCACATATAACAACTAAAAAATGCTTCTACTCAAAGATCAATTTCTCAATCCATTACACACACCTTGAAGTTGATGATCTTTTGACTACATGCAACAATTATAATAAATAGTACCGCTTCCTCCACAATCCACAACAACCTGCACTATATCCCCCCCCCCAACTATCTTACCACCTATTCAAAATGTTACTAAGCCCGGCAACGCCGGGCACCATAACTAGTAGTCACAAAATTCAATCCTTCATCCTTCATTAATTGCAACACTGTGCAGCATAAGACTGATTGTCTGCCCTTACCAAATGCCTCCCAAATTGAAAACATGTAGTAGGAAACCAGAAGCTCTGGAGCCATGGCTTCCGGCAGCCATCCGCTTCCAACACCTGTGCACATGCTGAGAATAGAACAAATCTGAGCGCAATCCATAGCACAGCGTCGGAAAACCCTAGAAAAGAAACCACGAAGGAATAATGCTTCTATTTGGAATCCACCAGTCCAGCATCAGCAGTCTACGTATTCTCATACGAATACATCACAGAGCCTTCAGCAATCATATGTTACAAACATACGGTTTTTTATTGTGCAAACATTATCACTCAGGCACACAGGCACACACCATCTATACTGAACCTAACAAAACCTATGCACACCATCCTACGGCCTACATGCTGAACCTTACAAAATCGACACCGTCCAATTATCATTTCCCAAAAATCTAGTTGGGACATTTTTGTCTAAGATGGACGCCGTTTAAATCGGAAGAAAAAAAAGGGGAAAACAATGTCAAAAACCACGGGAAGTCGAAGCTATTGGCTATGGCGGCAGGGGCACCTAAGACGGCTTGAAGATCCTCCCTTCAATACACTTCGTTTTCCGGTGAATTTTTTGCTGTCTTCTTTTCAGGAGCCTGCTCTGTTTGTCGCCTTCAAATTTTGACCTGTTTCTTAGCTAGTTCTCTGCACCCCATTTTTTATCTGAAGACTTGATCCCTTTCCTAATTGAAGCGTCGATGATGACAACATTTTCTAAGTATTTTTGAAGTCCTGATTTTTAAGAGATAGCTATCACATTTCAGATTCCCCTAGGACCGCTCCGTTTTTTATCCAGAGGCTATGCAGTTCATTCTATTTTTTCATTAACTGCCTGCTTCGACTATTCGAGATGCTTCCACTTTCGAATCAAGATTTGCGATATGACAATGCAAAATTCAGGCGCAGATCTGTTTCCAGGGTAAGAGTTGATATATTTTTAAGTAGTGACTATCAAACATCTATTCAAAACACCTTTCGCTGGATTGTTTTTTTGATTTGAATGGCTCCTTTATAGGTGGTGACACAGGCTCTTCTTACTAGTGGAATTAGAAGAAACTGTGGATCATGTGGGCTGGGAAAGATGCTTGCATTGTTAATGTTGATGGGGTTAGGCTACTTAACCGTAATGCAAAACGATTCTGTCAATTCCAAAATTAACAAACCTTTCAAGAAGTTTGAATTGCAAGGGCTAGAGAGTAAAGTTGAACAAGGCAAGCAGAGTACCAGACCAAATCCACCTAAATGGAGTTTAAAGGGTGGGTTAAAAAAACAGACTTACAATAGTGAAACCCTTGCAGTTAATCCCGACGAAAGAAGCAGCCCTGATGATTTGATATGGAAAACCAGGCAAAATGCTGTTGCAGATGCTTTTAAGCATGCATGGAGTGGTTACAGAACCTTTGCAATGGGATACGACGAGCTTATGCCTTTGAGTAAGAAGGGTACAGATGGTTTAGGAGGTTTAGGTGCTACTATAGTGGATGCATTGGATACTGCTATCCTTATGGGATTAGATGACATAGTGCAAGAAACAGGGCAATGGATCGAAAAGGAGCTTCCATCCCGAATTAAGGTGAAAGGACAGGTCAATCTTTTTGAGACAACCATTCGAGTACTAGGTGGACTTTTGAGTGCTTTTCATCTTAGTGGTGGCGATAGCTCTGTGCCAAAAGCACCTCATTACAATGGACCAGATCCGAAAATTTATTTGCAGGCAGCAAAAGAACTAGGTGATCGTCTCATGGCAGCTTTCACATCTAGTCCAACTCCAATTCCCTTCTCAGATGTAGTTTTGTGGGAGTCAAGTGCTCATCCTGCTGGTAATGATGGTGGTGCAAGCAGTACATCCGAGGTAGCAACATTGCAACTAGAATTTTGGTATTTAAGCAAAGTAACCGGGGATCCCAAGTATGGGAGAGCAGCAATGAAAGTGATTGAGCATATTAAGGGTCTTCCAAAGGTAGAAGGACTAGTGCCAATTTTTATCAGGTGAGTTGTCAGAATTGGAATTCAAATACTGTCTCCTCTATGGTTTATGCTAGTATGACATCATTTCTAATCATCTTGGTGCAAGGCTTATGTTGAGTCACATTCTTATGGAAGCATATTGTATGCAGCCCACATTCAGGACAGTTCCAGGGAAGCACTATCAGGCTTGGTTCTCGAGGCGATAGCTATTATGAGTATCTTCTAAAGGTGTGGCTTCAACAAGGAGGTAGCGGGCTAGATGGTGGCCATATCCAGTACTTACGTGAGATGTATGATGAAGCTATGTCTGGTGTAAGGCATCTATTGGTAGGAAAGTCAGAACCAAAGCAGCTTGTATATGTGGGAGAACTTTTGAATGGTGGTGCGTCAAGCTTCAGTCCAAAAATGGACCATCTGGTAATAGTTTCTCCATCATCAGTAACTTTATGATTATATTCTTGGCAAATGCACAACGTAAGAATAAAGAAAATAACATGCTCATTCAACTCTCTCTTTGAAAGATGTATACTCAAACATCTGAGTTTATTTCAACTTCTCTGAAGGTATGCTTCCTGGCTGGAAATCTTGCATTAGGTGCCTCACGAGGGCTGTTACGAAAAACACCAGAAGAAATATTTACTGGAAAGGATATGGATGACATGAATCTAGCAAAAGAATTGATTCATACTTGCTATGAGATGTACAATGTCACAGCAACAGGGTTGGCACCAGAGATTGCTTATTTCCGGACAAATGTAAAATCTGCTAGTCTGCCTTAATCATCCAAATATTAAACAAGAAATTTATTAGGGATGTGGTTTATGCATGCAGGGAGATAATTCTGAAGGCATGGATGGAGGAAAAGAAGATGCTGAATTTCGAAAGGATATTATCATAAAGCCCCTTGATCGTCACAACCTTCTCCGGCCAGAGACTGTTGAATCTTTGTTTGTATTGTATCGGGTGACAGGAGATCTTAAGTAAGTCTGATTTATTTCTTAAGACAAGTTAAAGAGGAAGCCCTTGGCATTAAGGAGAGTAAAGAATAAAACACATTATTTAAAACTGGCACTTTGTTTATATAGTAATTATTTTATGTTTCAGGTACCGGGAATGGGGTTGGAAGATTTTCCAGGCCTTTGAAGCACACACCAAGGTCATCACAGGTGGCTATTCCTCAATTAATGATGTTACTTCACTATCAGCTCCAAAAAGGGATAAAATGGAGACCTTTTTCCTTGGAGAGACATTGAAATATCTGTATTTGCTATTTGGAGATGAAGGTGTTCTACCATTGGACAAGTTTGTATTTAATACAGAAGCACACCCATTGCCGATTGTGAAGGAAGATGCAAGAAGAGTAGTTGCTTGATTGACATGTAACAAAACAGTTTTGCAAGGCGGCTTCTTGCAGAAAAAAGATGGTGAGTTGTATACTGCAAAGCTTTGTAAAAACCACTGAAATATATGAGTAATACGTTTTTTCAAATCTATGGCTATTCCAAATTTAAGTTGTAAGAAATGAATATTATTAGACAGATAAGTATTGCAACAGGAGAACTACTCTGGACAAAAACAGAAACCAGCCATTGCCGATGTATGCTAAAAGTCCACATCTAACAGCGAAGGAGAAATTGCAGAAAAGCTCTGTAAGAAACCATTGAGATAGACCATTGTTAAATGTAAGTTTGCATGAATGAATATAATGATCTCTTTGAGGGCCCGTCAAAGGAAAGAAAGCTGTCAGAAACCATTGAAATATACGATTAATACATTAAATCTAAGATGGAATGGATGAATATAATAATCTCTTTGAAGGTCCGTCAAATAGAAGTTGTCAAAAGAATGTCCATCAAATAAAAGATAAGCGAAAAAGTATCGCCGTTGCCGGGGATCGAACCCGGGTCACCCGCGTGACAGGCGGGAATACTTACCACTATACTACAACGACGTTGTTGAAAAGCTTATAAAAGATTATTTAGTTGACTCTTATTTACCAGAGTCTTGAGAATAACACACTGCTATTTTAGAAGAAAGGATTACTCTAGCCAGCTGCTATTTTTCGTGAGATGGTCCTACTCTATGTGCTGTAAGGAATTCATAATTATATAAACTGTTTGCCATTCTACCAAAACTTTTGATTATTCCGGCAGTACATAATCATTTGGAGCTTTTAATGGCATGTTTGAGGCCATATAAACATCCCTCTTCTCTGGCAAAATCTAAACTTTCGAATTTAGATTAATGATCTGAACATATATAAAGCTGTTTGCCTTAGTTCTTTTCAGATAGACAAGGTTTTTATAGTTTAAAGAAAGGAGGAAAAAAAATGGGCAAGCAAATTCTTGGAGGCATAGGGACAACTGTCCACAGCTGTATTCCACAATGGAGAATTTGAATTGAAAGGAAGAGAATCAAAGAATGCGATGCTAGTGCCGGAAGAAATAGATCAATCGAGAGAGAAAAGGTCAAGAATCTGACAAAAAAATGACAAACATACCAGCAAAATCTGGCCCAAAAATCAATCAAGCAATGCGCACTGAGTGCCAAGGAAAATCAAATATAGAAGCGGACAAATCTAGATGAAAGACACAAACCAAGAAGGATTCATCACAAGAACAATCTCACTCAAAATAATCGACTAATACGAGCTCGTAAACGGGAAATCTAAGCCCCAAGAAGCCCCTAAAAATGCAGAGAATTTCAGAAAGTAGAGAATTTCAGAAACAAGAGAATCAAAGAAGAGGGACGCCAATAATGGACCATGGACCCAATTGTGTACAGTGCAAAAATGAATAAGTTTACAAAATGAACCAATAGTGAATCAACACACATAAAATCATTCGGTGCTTTTTTAGGCTCACTATTTTGGGTTGGATTTCAAAAAGGGGTATTAGAATCGTGAATAGGGGGTTTAGACTCGTGGTTTCAACTTTCCAGTTTATTCCATAAACTGAAAAAACCCCTTTGCCGAAATGGCTTTTCCGTAAAACTAGGGTATTAGACTCTTCTAATCAATCTCGTATCTCATAAGTCGAATACCCAAGGGGCCTGCATTCTACAAGTCGAATACCCGCATGACTATTACATAAGTCAAATCCCTATTTATTTTTTGAAATTCACGTCTATACTAAGCTACTAGATGCGTCTAAATCACAGATTTATTCCATAAGCCAAAATAGAAAGTTTGAGAGAATTTTCAAAGGTTATGCCAAAACGCGAGAAATCAATGACACTCATAAATGGAAATGATCATGTCATTGCAAGCGTATTATTACACATGAAGCATGTTATTGGCTATTTCTTGCGCTTTATCGCTACATCTTGCTTTATCGGTATCTTGAGGAATATATTGGCATATGCTAATGATCGTGTATCGTCCTCCTAGAGTACCTAATTTCAAACTATCAAATATCTACAATTACAAGGGTTTGCTATGAAGAATGAAAAATACTCCATGATTGGCCTTAGATTTGTGTATAAATCAAATTTGGATACATGGACATATAAATATGAGGTGTCAAATGAATACTTTCTTACACTAACCACTCTATCGTTGGGAAATATGGGGGGATTTGCAAGAAATATACAATGGTCAAACAAATGCTTTGTGATTCACAAATACAATCAAATTACACACATAGGGACATGGGTCTAAAAAGTCTCGAGGAGTGGAACCTGGACACATCCAAAAGGCATCAAAATTGCTAATGTGGCAAAGTAAAAGGCCAATGGAATGTTGGGTCTATGTGTCACCACCTGATTGGCTGAATGAAGCAAAAGGAAGAATTCTCCCCTTCTGCTCATCGCGATACAACAGTGGCAGCCAAGAACCCTCCAAATGGGGTCAATTCCAGATAAAATCAGGCCTTTTTTGTTCGATTCATGTATTCTTGACAAAAGTTCAAAATAAAAGTCAAGGACATATTGTATTGAAAGTTAAGATAAGGATAATGCTAACGGAGATCAAAATATATATAAAAATCACCTACCAAATATTTCCGTACCTTTTAGGTACCTTTTGGTCACTAAATAATACTTTTTTCCCATGCTTTTACCCTCATGTATTTTGACAAAATCCATGTATGGCAAACATTACCAAATATTTGGAATTACCATTTAGTAGATCTTGGAATTACCATTTAGTAGCTCTAGTTAACATTTTGCAAACATTCTGCATTTATGAAGCATTTTAGATAACATTCCGAATTTAGTAAACATTCTATACATTCTGATACAGAAATTATAGACCATGATGCCCTGAAGCTCAGCATGATGTCTTGAAGATGAAAGCTCATGCTAAAGAAACATTCTGATACAACAGCAACTTAAAGGCCATTTAAGCAAGTAAGACAAGGAAACAAGGTCACCATTCCTATTCAAATGTATCTCAAGTCCAACTTTCATTAAGAATCATGATCAAAACGTGATCATTGGTTTTATCTAACCAGAAATCAAATTTTTTTTTATATAAAAAATGTATCACAAAAAATGTATTACACCGTTATCGAACACGCCACTCAAATATTTCTTTCATAAGTCTCCAAACTAAGAGCTCGACGAACTACTGGATCAACTTTAGCCAAATCTTCGAGGTCTTCATTCAACTGCTTGTCATCATTCATATGGCTTCAGAATGGATGATTGGAGCACATGCAACATTGCATAAAAGTAAACAAAAAAGGAACAATGCATAAACTTAGATCACAAATCTATTCATATATCTGTATTCATAACAGAAGTGAGAGCAGAAGAACTAGCTACAAAAGTTGTAATCAAAGTCTTTGGCATAAAAGAATCAAGAATGTAACTTGTGTTGATGACTACTCCACTTTCTAAGAAATTACATAAATTTGACATCGCAACTATTCACAAGCATAATTATGTTTACCAGAATCTGGTGCATATGTAAGAAAGTACTTTGGAGCTTAAACAAGAGATTTAGGCACTACAATACCTGTAGAATCTAATACATGAGCGTAAAATTATAATGGATTTCTCAGCTTTTATTGCTAAAATGAACTACGTTTGTGACAGTGTGGTGAGGGTACTACTCCAATGTTTTATTTATTAAGATGATACATCATTAAGACCTTGGTATATTTGTGCCATATTGTCATTGTTCTATCTAGGTAAAACTATAAATTTGGGATTAAACTTTTTCATGGCATTTTATCTTGACTTATGTTGACGAGGCAACCTATGCATCTTTTGCAACAAACTATCTGACTCGTGGCACCATCACTCGGGCCACCAATAATTAGCATAGAAAACATTAATCATGCTACCAATAGCTTAACATAGCAAACATTAATTTAAATGTATCTTATTAACTTCAATACCTTTTTTTTACAATGTGGCTTAAATTAGAACAAAGTTCAAATGTCCACACGTACTGTCAAACCAAGAAGTGAGCCGGTTGAGAAGGCCGCCGCGATAAATTTCTTGTATTAATAAGAAACAACCACCATTGGTTTTTGAAATCAACACCACCATCAACATTTATGGTTAGGCATGTATTGTTTCAAACATGTGAACCAAAGTTTAAATCGTTTAACTTGACATGTGTCCCAAAAACCACATAATATCTCACATGCCCTTCAAATTAATTCTATTTGATTCCATTCGATTCCCCCATTCTGAGAGCCAAATTTGTATTTTGTCCATTCACAAGCTTATGGACTGTCCCAAAAACCACATAATATCTCACATGCCCTTCAAATTAATTCTATTTGATTCCCCCATTGTGAGGGCCAAATTTGTATTTTGCCCAATTCACAAGCTTACGGACTTGCTCACTGAATCCATACAGAATACATACAAGCACCATGCACCCATTTTCAAAGTTGTCATAGCAATAGCATCCCAAAAGTTTTACACGATTGACCTAGCAGGAAAATAAGTCGTTTCAGCTAAGAATACTGGTGATGACATATAGAAGTAGGCTTGGATATTACTATGACAATGTTTCTAAAGGAACTTCTCATTCCAAGTCATTCAGGGGAGATCTAATCTCTGAGCAATGCAGAATGTACCAGCAGTGGAAATGATTCCATGGAGGAACATCATGATGAAAGAGAGCATAAAATTAGTTCTCATTTTAATGCATTGAAGCATGCAATATCTGAAAGTCCTGTTGATCAGATAATAATCCTCTTCACTAAAAAGGCTGGTCACATCTTGCTTTTATGTAATTTCTGCTTTTGAAATTTAATCCCTTCTTTGAGCCTATAGGATGGAATTTGCATCATTTCAGATATGCAGATGTAATGATGCAATCTAGAAAGCATGTTGGTACGTGGGAAAAGATGAAGCTTCTCCAAGTTTGATCAACTTATTTATTCCTGTCATTATTTATTCCTTGTTTTACATGCAAAAAATGAATGGAATAAAAAACCAAGAACATTCAAAACCGAAAGCAAACCTTGCGTGTCTTGCTTATTTACAATGCTCAAGTTCAGAGTGTCTTGCTTATTCACAATGCTCAAGGTACTTTAAACATTTCGGAGGATCAACGTGTCAAGATGATGAGTTGATTCCGAGTATGAAAATATCTTCAGTCCCTTCGGAAGGAAAACGTTCACCCAAGCAGAAGCCATTTCAACAATTATTTATTTATGAAGTCATATGTGGGGATGATTTCCTTCCCAATGTGTCCTTTGAAAAGGAATACGTTTCCCAGATCAAGGGTGCGTCCTTTGCTTAGCTGAGAATGTCAATTCGAATTTAAAGCAGAAACCATTAATGATTCTCAAGATGCACTCCACAAAGGGCATTCCCAAATAATATGCAGGTATACATTTGTAGGACATGCTACATACGACTAGTATGCACAGACAATGTGATGGTTAAAGCTCGGCGGATGAACTGGAGATTTAGGACTGCAAATCTCAAAGTGATTTCCACAGGCTCCCACCATTCCAAAAACTGAGTGCAGAGAGATTGAATGCCCAAGGAATGGGACCCTATATCCTCCATAACAAATTTATATAATTTACTCATGACCAACCCTTGTGGAATCCAACATTCCATAAGGTCCTTGAGCTTCATCATCCCAGAATTCATCCAAATCTCCACCCTCATCATCAGAGGAGAGAACCGATGGACCCATCCAGCTTCTAAAACCAGCCACAATCCTTCTTTGCACTTCTGGGGTTGGCTCAATTGGTGTTTCTAGCATTTCCACTCCAACTGCATGGTGGCCATAATGCTTGCCTTCATCCATAACTTGAGCAGACTTCTGGTTTAAAAAAAAAGCTGAACCACCAAATAAGAAAACAAGACCCCAGCATACTATTTCATAGCACCAGAATAAAGTGAGTGAACAGTCTGTTTGAAGGGTCAGTATACTAGAACCCAGAAATAATGCCATGAGGGCAAAAGCCACTAGAAATGCAATATTCAATGTTGCCAAGCAGCGTACTCCACCTGTTAAAAGGAGGAAAGGGGTTTAACGATGATGCATAGAAAATACTATAAAAGGGTAGCAGCATTTTATGAGTATAGTAGAATAAAGTGATCCATAACTAAACATACCAGAAGTTTTTCCTTGGGCGTTTAAAAGCTCATATTGCATGGCATTATTTTCGAGTTAAATCCTATGAATGACCCAATCATCTGTCTGTTCTATCATAAAACTAGAGGTGAGTCCTGTTTTGAGCCCAAGCCATAGACATGCAGTGGTGATAAACCAGTCGTAAACCAGATTAGTACTATTGTATGGTATTCTCTTGAGTAAATCCTATGAATGGCTCCCCCGATCATAAAACTAGAGTTCCTTTTTGAGCAGATAATGCAAGTTCCACTGACTTGGAAAAAGTTGCCTAAGGCTTTTTTTCTACGACTTCTAATATCTGGTTTCTATATTATAATCACTCGCTTTTTCTACAAGTTCCAACTATAACTTGAGGAGCTGGATCCATTGGAATTCTACAATCTCTCTTCTGACTCCTGCAGAAATGGACTCGCGAGCACATAATCAGACCGGCCAGAAAGGGTTCACAATAAAGACTTATCAAACCCGTTTTCAATAGCAAGGCTTTCCCAAAACCTTCCCTTAAAGCGTCTCTTAATAGAACTAGAGACAATAATGGATGTAAGATAATGGTATTAAAGACAAATATACAACAATGCAAACTCCCTTAAAATCCTGCTGCCTTGAATGTAATCCTGTTGCAAGCGCAAATAAAATAGCATAAGCCCTGGCATGCAACTGCTAACGAAACATCACAAGTCATATCCTCTTGAAACACAAAAGTTCTTCAAACCACTATGATTGTTATCAATGGTATGATCATGGAAAATATATACCAGCCATTGAGAGAACTCGAGTTATTTTAATGGCACCCAATGGGGAAAATATATATTAGCCACGGAGAGAATTGGAGTTATTTTTTTGGCATGATCATGAGGATGCAAATATTAATTGTGTCCAAGTTTAAGCTCCGACAGTTCATGGCAATACCATCTTTAATACTCTTGCCTGTGGGTGAATGATATTTAAGAATAAAACATCTTATCCTTGTATGAACTGCGTGTAACAGTCTTCAAAATAAATACCCTCCTCAATTCCCTCTGACAGCTTATGACATAAAATAGATCTATTCCACTCATGCATTGCATCAGATACAGAGTGAACAAAGCGGGTATAAATTCATTGAAGAAGGCTTCTAGAAGTTAAGCATACTGACGGCTGGCCAGAATGGAATTCTAGTGTCTAACAAGAAATCAAAATTTCAATAACTCGTTTTATGTGTCGTAACACTGGTCGTGATAATAGACTGCCTACCTCGTTTAGCAGCACAACAGTTGTTTTCAACAACCTTCAAACAGAAATTCCTCTTTGGAGCAGAATACGCAACTACGATACCTAGAAAATAATTGTAAAAATAAGTTACAAAGATGATCCAACACATCTTTACAAGCCCTTATAGGCTGAAGATGGAGAAAATCAACAACTGTATATCTTGATCTATGTGATGTGTGAAAGAGGCCCCACTTTCAACTAGTATACCTCCGCCATTCAAAGTCCATAAAAGGAGGGAGCATGAAAGTGAATAGGGAAAGAAAAAAATAATGCTAACATAAAATATGCAACCGAACTAAAGATCAGATGGCAAATTTGCACCAATCTCCAGTCCTCAGGTACTTTAACCAGCTCTAATGGTTGAATTTGTCTACCTTGAAGATATAAGTTCATCAATAAATCAGGATGGATTTGCATGGTGATGATGAAATCTAATACTTTGTTATATGTCAATGAGTCCCCAAAGATGAAAATGCTCAAGCATACACTCTCATATAACATGAGACGCAATTTACAATTTTGCATTACCTGCAATAAGATAGACCACAGACAGGAAGAAAACCAAAAGCGTTGGAAGGAAAATCACCAACAAAAAATACCGCGCAGCTTCTTCTTCAGTTAACATGTAGGAGGCGTTCGGCCTATCCCTTATATTTACATCCAAAGGTGTGATTCTCTTTTTCTGGCAGGAGGGCCATTCTTTCCCTGTTATTTCAAATAAGATATCCGTCATAACAATTCCTGCTACTAACACAGACCCCCCCAGCAGAACTGAACCCACAGCCAAAGTGGGTTTTGCCATCCCGTCCAACACTTTATCTTCTTCCCTGAGAGCTTCATAGTCATCCCTAGACATAAAGGCCTGACGGAGGGCATCTCCTGCTCTCTTCATATTGCGATTTGAAAAACACGAACCTAGGAGCTACGATGTAGAGCACAGCATATTACATGCAACTGGCTACCTTCATTTTGCGAACCAAGCCCTAATAAAACTATGCTGGGACAAACAGAATATATGAAAGTAATACGAAACGAAAGTTTTAGCCACGGAAACCCCCCCTTGGCGTTTTGTATGCGAGTCCTGGCCTGCCCGACTCGCAGGAATCCAAGGCAGAGGGGCATTCCTGTAATGTGAAGTCACAGGTGCCGTAGATTTAATGCCACGTGGCGGCCATCCAACGGTTGAAGTGAAGAATAGCAGGCGGAAATTTAGGGCCAGATTCCACTATCGGCAACGGCACTTGGGAGCAAAATCTTAACTGCGGCTTCCTTCTTCTGTGACCTAAGATAGGCGATGATTCCACTCACGGCAGCGGCAATTCGTTCAAGAATTTAAAAAAATCAAACTTGGCGAAAATCTATGGCATCTGCTCTCTACTTGGCAGAAATCCAGCCCACGACAATTATCATAATCCCAAAGTGACGGAGGTGCTCCCCTGATAGTTAACCGAGTGTTTTGCAATTAGATGTGAGAGTTTTCAAACTGCTAACTGCGGTAGTGGAATCATCATCCAAGCTTCATATCTGAGATGCCATCAAAGGATTGGTGTTCAGTTAATTGACATGCCCATAACTGTGCCAGTGGAATCTCAGCCTTAGAATGTCATGCAGAATGTCGGCTAGAATTCTGGGCAACATTCAGGAAAAGAATGGTTGCCACGTGGCACAGTGCCATTGGATACGAAGGCTGAATCTAGGGCACCTTAACTTTACGATTACATGATCAACAGGGCCGCGCGTCGCCCTGTTTCCACAGCAGGAAAGCCCGCTAAATGGGCTTTCCTATAACGTGGAAACAAGGAACGTTCGATTCTTGAAGTCAGAATGCAGGTAAACATGAGCAGAATGCGAGCAGAATGCAAGTAAATCAGCGGAATGCAAGTAAATCATGCCAGATTGCAAGTAAAACAGGGATGCCTTCCGGAATGCAAGTAAAACAGGAATGGCAGTGACGAACTCAGGATTCTTGATTTGAAACTTGCCAAATGGCATGATCTGATTAGCGCAGGGGCAAGAATTGAACGTACCTGGTTTTTACGATTACATAATCAACGAGGGGCCTTTTTACGAGGTGGCGCCAACGTGTCACTGATGTGGCCAAAATTATTATTGCATGCGTATTTGAGCTTTCTTTCAAAGTTTTGGCTATGACATAGTTCCGGCAGCGCATTACGTTTTTTCTGAGGCGCTGCTGTGGCCCAGGGGATGCACCTATCATATAGGGGGTACCTCATGTGCGTGCAAGGGGTCGCCGAAAACCCCCTTGTATACGCCTTAGAAATCTTCCAAAAACCCCCATTTTCAGCCACATATTGAACCAAAGTCGTCTAAAAAAAGCCCCCTAGGTAAGAGTATATGTATGGTTCAAGTCCAAAATAAACCCTTTTGGGTCACTCACCTAAATTGTACGGCTATAACTATGTGAACTCCCTTTGTGCTGTGGCGCTTGCCCTGCATTTTGCTTCTGTGGAGGCGTCTTGGCTGTAGCTATCGATTGATGTCTGCCGGATTTGGAGCTGCCTTTCAAGTGTTTTGAGGATTTCTTGAAGATCTGTCATGTCCTTGAAGGTTTTTTTCCTCGATTTAACTGTGCTTTCTTCGTCCTTGTTAAGTTCTAACCTTTCTTGTTTCTTTGTTGCAGTTTAGTTTTAACCTTTCTTGTTTCTTTGTTGTAGTTTCTTTGTTTAGTTCTAACCTTTCTCTGTTTCTTGTTTAGAATGGTTGGAAGGAAAAGCAGAGTGTACGGTTGGATTTTGGAAGCTGGGAGACACTAAAGGATGCTCAAATTTGCAGAAGGTTTAGAAGCCAGCAATATGGGTCACTTCAAAATTCTTCATAGTCACGTTTCCAGAAGGATTTCAAGGTCAAATCCAAAGCAAGGAGTTATTATTTCGGATTGGGCTCCTCAGCGGGTTATTCTAAGTGTAAAAGGCTTGGATTTGCATGTATTAGGCTACTTAGAGCTTTTGGTGGCAACTTTGTGGAGGAAGCTAGGTTTTTCGTTCATCTCAGCAGAATTCTACAATGGTTGAGAGTGGGTAGTTGCACGTTTGCAAGCGATCCACAATGAAAACACATGGAACATCTAGTTATATCTGGACCCCAAAAACATTCTATAGATGTCGGTTATGTGTACCTGCCGAAAGCTTATCGCCGGGATTAAAAAACCCCGCCCTTTCGGCTTTTCGAGAAAAAATCCTAGTGATAAGCCCTTGGCAAGGGGCTTGAACACAAGGTAAGCTGCAAAAAATGCTCCCACAAAGAAAACCCACGAAGACTGAAGAAGAGGGAGTCGGGCATCCCCCTGTACGTACACATCAACAAACTAGAACACCAAGATAAGAAAACAACAACCTCGAAAAGCGAGGGGCTGGTCACGCGTGCCACGCGACAAAAACAACCTCGAAATGAGCGAGGGCCTGGTCATGCATGCCACTCGATAAAAAAACAATATTTACAATAATATACACATGAAGGGAGGGTGGGTGGGAGTCAAGGGAACTGTTGAGAGAGGAGAAAATGCCGATGAGAAGTCGATGAAGAACCTGCAAGAAATAGCGATCCCCAAACGAACCGGAACCCCAGAAAATGTATGCAATGCATGCATGCATGGGAGAGATGCATGCTCCCCATTCGAGAATACCGATCCGATGGCTCGAAGGGATTCTCGAATAAGAGCTTGCATGAAAACAGATAAAAGCTCCCAACAAAAAGAGAACTATCTTATCAAAAGGGATCGAGGTCAAAGGTTGAAGGACGGCCAAAAAGGGACAAGATCGGGGAAGAAGATGTCACAACATGGAAAGAGACGCCAAACTGTCAAAACCAAGCAGGAAGAAGCCGCTCCCCTGCTTGGTCTCAAAAAAAAAAAAAAAGAGTCAAGGGAACTGCTGAGAGAGGAGAAAATGCCGATGAGAAGTCAACGAAGAACCTGCAAGAAATAGCGATCCCCAAACGAACCGGAGCCCCAGAAAATTCATGCAATGCATGCATGGAAGAGATGCATGCTCATCCATTCAAGAAGACCGATCTGATGCGATGGCAATACAGTGCAATGGCAGCCTCAAATTTTACCGTAAAATTTTTTTTAAAGCTCATGTTTTTTTTTTTTTTTTTTTTTTTTTTTATTCAAATGATTTGCACAGGCATATGTGGTCATGATATGCAAGGCTTAATATCTACGGCTCAAATGATGCAAAGGCATTGTAGTCATAAGGCTCAAAAACTGGAGCTCTTGCCAGATATGCTCCGCATTTGGAGCTTTACGGTATGGAAGATATGTATGTGCATGATACATTACCTAATGTATAAAGTGATCTATGATCAAAATTATATATGTATCTGTATAGGTTCTAGTGTCATATGGTTTTCTAATGTTTTTATGAGAAGGTGATATTTTTAACTTGGCTGGTTGCAAAAACGAAATACATTTTGGAAAAAAATGCAGTAGCAAAAACGAAATTCATCCGGCTATGAAAACCGTAGCCCTAATTTTTCCCATGAGCTTGGCTGTTGCACGGACTTGGAACGCTCTGTTGCCACCATACAACTGGCATTGATTTGGCATGATTTAGGGTTTCGGCAGATTAAAAGATAAGATCAGACCCGGATGCTTTGCTTGAGCCCTTTCTTGAACCCTAATTAGGGTATTCCGGTTTTGCCTCTTGGCTTAGAAAGCCAGAAAGTTATGCACAGATCACTATATTGCATGTTGCTAGTAATCCAAGTTTGAAGGGCACAACGATAAGGAGAATTGTAGCGATCTTGAGCATACTGACTAGTATTGCGGTGGATCTACAAAGAGAATGATGGAGCTATGTGCGGTGATCCTTCTATCAAACAAATGTGCAATCTTGATGATATTAAAGGCACACAAAGGCTTATCGCAGGTCTGCTTAAGTTATTTTCATTGTTATATTTCTGTTCACAATAAATATGGGTGTAAATTTGCAATAGGCTTAACATAATAATTCTGGCACATTTGCTTGATAACCTATCTATTTGCAGGAAGAACTTGCTATGCTTCCTCTTATGCTGCGAAATTTTTGAACATGAACATTGACAGGTTTTAGCTCAAGAAAATTGGCAAGATAGAGCTGTGATGATGCAATATTACATGTTTTTAATAACCCAGCGGCTGAAGAGTGCACTGGTATTGGAAGATGCAGCAGTCTTGCGCATGCAGCTGGCAATACATTGGATTTACAAGGAACAAATGTAGCTATGGGCAATTGCCTCCCTCTCAAATGAACATGAAGACATCTAAGCAGACACAAGGACTTCACTCAGGTCTGCTTAAGTTATTTTTTGCTATTTTCTTCACAATAAATAAGGGTGCATGCATTTGCTATTATACTGGATGTGTGCTTTGCTTATCTGCAATAGCATTTATAGTAATTGTTGGTATATTTGTTTGCCACTCTATTTAATGTATAGATCTGCTCAGAACAATAAATAATTGGGCAATCAATGTGCATGTCTTTGCAGTCGCTGGCATGTGGTTGTTAAGCTAAGCTATTTTCTTGTAAGGTACTTGCTCTTGAATTAATAGTGAAGCTAGATAATATATAGATGTCTTTTAAATGCTTCTTAAGCCAGGGGTTTAAACACTATGGCTTCAGCATTTGGAACAGCAGAGACACAAATCTATGATTGCATCGATTCATATTGTCTACTAAAAGGCTCAGTCTAAGCTCTAAAAATATCTAAGGTCTAGTATTTCATGCTGCAGGGAATTGTGTTATCTTAATTTTGTTCACAGGCTATATGTTTGCTTGTCTTACGCTGGATCACGGATTAAGAATGCACTAAATTTCTGCATGAGTTAAGTTGCACAGGCAGTTACTTGAATAAAGGCATATGACAAGTGGGCATGAAACAGGGCCATGCATGCTATTTGATCACAGCATTAAATAGAATCTGACTAAGTGCAAGGATGTTTCAAGTTAAACTGACGTATTATTCCCTGAAATATTATTTTTAACCTATATAGGGTTATGTAATAGCAATGTAATATATGTTGCCTTGATTAGATGCACTATGTGGTTGATTAAGCAGAGGAACATGCCTATCTGCTAATTATGCTTACTCCAGAGGTCCAAAGTAACGTTGCTTATGCTGGTTTATGAGTGGTCACAAGGATAAATTCTCGAAAATAATACTGCTGCTACTGCATAGGGTTTTGCAATAGCGATACTCGCACAATATGCTCTTTAAGTTACTATTCTGGCAGAGTTAGCATAGCTAGAGGTTTGTTTAGCATGCATGTGTAAAGTAGAGGATGCTGGCTGGTTATTTAACTAGGGCGGAGCTCCTTGGTATTTTTTGCGCATAATTTCAATTGCATGTATGCTCGCTCTATTGTGGTTTGGATTGCAAATGAGGTGAAGGGCGTTAAGCTCAAGAAACCTATAGCTTACCTGCTAGTAGCTTAGGCTCTTACCCTGATTAAGGCTAACTGTCCTTTGGTTCTACTGCAGGTAACCGGGTTTCTTGCTCCTTGGTTTGTTTTCCCATTTATTCAAGTTGGAAAGCTATAAGACATGATGACATTGAAGATACATTTGCGGCATTGAAGATATGAAGATATCAAGTCTGCTGAGAGTTCTATGGGATTGATCCCAAAATTTATGTAATCTTAAGGTGTTCGAAAGTCAATTCTGAACTTTCCTGAAGGTAAACATGATGTATGGACCAAAGTTTTAATATGATTGACAAAACGAAATTGTTATTGGACGAAAATGTTATTGGCTATAGATTCTGGTAAATTCTTGTGATTTAATAAATGTTAACCATTCTTAGGGCTTAAGTCAAATTTACACCTGTTTTGGCTTAAGGCTGCAAATTGGCCTGAAGTGGTCTTTGCAAAAGTCCACGAAAGGTAAAAGTCTGTTTAAACAGATTTTAAAAGGTTTTTTTTTTTTTTTAATTATTATTGAAATAACATGCCTCTTGGTGGGTTATAATTCATATTGTTAGCATATCTGGATATAACTGACTTGCTATGGTGTATTACAACAGGAATTATAGCTTCAACGGAAAAATGATGGACTGGTTTATGAAATAAGGTATTGTTCTACCAAATAGCTTTGGACTAAATACCATAACTTTTCAGGACCCAAAAAATGGGGTACGTGTAATATTTTGAGAATGAAATATACAATAATTTAGTCTGTATAACCTGGCAGTCCAAGTTGCTGGCATGTGCAGCCGCTCATCTGGAAGATGTCATCGATGTCCTTTAGTACATGGTTACAAGCCTGCTCTGGTGGCATCTTTCGTTGGTAATCTTTTGTTAGGCTGTCCTTGAAGAGCTCCCATAGCCGCATTGGGGGTCATTGTATAGGCAAATGAATGCGAATGTTTGACATAACTGCATTGGCATCTGGAAGATGCTCACGTCTTCGAGCGTCTTCTCCCACTCGGCATCGTCTTCTAGTAAGCCGAGCTCTTTAGAAGCTTTCTTGAAAGGTGAACATAGTTTTCCATTGACAGTGCGCAGGTCTTTGAAGCTGGTTGCGCCCTTGATACCTTAGGGCTAACATTGTACATACGTGTAATGAGCTTGAACTTTCCTTCCCTCTTTTTCCAAGATGTCTAGCGCGTGAATGTGTAGTACTGGGGTATTTCTGGATAAGTGTATTCACGTGCGGCTGGGTCTTCCTTGTTGAGCTCAAACCATGCGGTCAGCATTGTTCGCTTTTGCATTTGCTGCTCGATGGCTTGTCTTTCGTGGCCTTTCCGATAATAGACAGCTTGGTTGTTTGGCAAGTGAACGGGTAGCCTGTGTACTGTGTGAGACTTGCCATGCATCTTGAACCCATATAACCTCCACATGGCTTCAGCTGCAGAGATGTACCTTGTCTCAAGGTACTGCTCCACCTCGTCCCAATTGAATGTGGATGTGGATTCTCCTATGCTCGATCATGCCCTTTATGAATGTACTTGTAGATATACTTCACGCTGTCAACACTGAAACGCTGCTCCACATTGATAAGTGCCTCGTATTTTTCAAGCAGCCACTGATTGTGGGGAACTATCCATCTATTGTTAATAGGCATTTCGCCCCTCATGAAGTTGTCTGTATCACGTCTTCTATACTCTGGGTAGCCATTTGCGTTGACTCTGGTATTGTCATTAAATGGTTCTGGAAATCCCTTTGTGCATTCCTTCGTTGGGCTGCCTTCCTTGGCTTGCATGCAAGGAGCGTTTGGGTTGAGGGCCCGAATATGCTTGATGACGATCTCTTGAAGGTTGGGGTTTTCTGGGCCTGGTATTTCAGCGCTTGTGATGCTGTTTTCCTTGTTGTTCATTTTGTTCATTAATTCTTAGCCCTTTTACAAAATCCCTCGTTGATATGGTGGTGCTTATGAATCTGGGTTTTTCAAGCAATGTAATAAACACTAATTAAAGACAAAGCAAAAGAAAGACTATTTAAACAACAAACTCCAGCCTCCAAGGCTAAGCTCATCACCCAATTGGGCTATCCTGAGCAGCAAAAGAACTTATTAGAAAGACTCAGTTTTAGAATAAGAAAGGATAAGGGTATAAGATAAATCAATTTGGCACCAGAGGGACTCCTTTAGCAAATACAGGAAAGGCTTTAGAGTTGGGAATTCCACGATCTCACAATGAATAACCAAGAGACCTCCGAAAGGATTATAAGAACTATTGGCTTTGGATAACGTGCAATACAAAGGAGTATAGCTTAAGATTTGTAGAATAGGAAATAGGTAATGTAGATAACCGAATTGGTGATGTCCGGTCCGAACTATGCCATTGATGCAGGGGGTGTAAGGTATAGTTGGGCCGCCTTTGTTGATCGCTTCTGGTTGCCAAGGAATATAGCAGATCGCAGGAATTCTATTGAAGCCAAATTGTTGGTTTGAGATGTCCGCTATCTGCCCTTCTGTCACAGATATTTTTAAATAGGAAGCCGCTGCCCTCTTATATTGAGATAACGACCAAAAAGATAAGGCTTACTCATTTTTAGAAAAGTATTTCAATAGCTCCGTTTTCTTAAAGTTTTTGTAATCTTAAAATAAAATAAAGGCCATACCTTTGTTTAATGGACTTATAGTTAATAGTACAAACCATGAATTATTTGGCTTAGATAATAATTTGGCTTATATATATTTAACTTTCTTTCTCTTTATCTTGCTCCTATAGCCACTTCTTGCAAGCTGTTCCAAGTGGAAGGATAAATGGCGAGAAGCACCTGTTGGCTAGTCAAGACCACATGGAAGAGAGATAGTAATCATGACCAAACTGGCTGAACTTGGTCACATAAAAAGAAGCAATGCTCGATACTCTCAACTTGCCGCTTACACAGTGGGCAGAGTTCTGAAATGCAGGGATAAAACTCATGAACCAGCACATTAACCCGCAGACATCTATGAAGGAATTGCCACCATAAGGTAGAAACTTTGGGATGCAGCAATTTATTCCAGACCCAGGACCACATATGCTTCCACTGAGGAGGGGGAATGCGGAGCTGCCAACCAGCCCGAGGGGGAACAATGTCAACATCAACCAGCTTTTGATATAACGAATGCACAAGACGTTGTGCATTAACAATTTGGGGACCAGTCCAAATAGGCACATCAACTAATTGTGAAGGAGCGTCTGGCAGAATGTCAGCCAGCTTTTGCCACAGAGCTCTGTCCCATCGAGATAGCATAAACTTAGTCTGAAAAGCATCCCAAGTCAACAAGTGTCTTGCCTCATACCAAGCACCAACTGTGAGAATACCAACACGCCTCCAACGCCGCTAAGTTAATGGATGTACAGTAGCATACAGAGGCATGTGATTATCCAGAGGAATCCACCAGCACAGAGAACCTACCTGTGGACACACACCTGGATTAATCTTAAATAGCACATGAATTGTCTCCCAAGTATCAAACAGTCCCTTCAAGATGGACGAAGCTAATAAAAGAGACATCAAGGAAGAACTGCCCTAAGTGCTGGTTTCCCAAAAGGAATACACTGTCCAAGTGCTTGCACAACCAATCTCATTCGAGGCGAATGTACCATACCCACTAAGTAGCGACAAATGAACTTAGATATCATAATTTTACTCTGTAAATGAAAGTCAATCATACCTAGACCTCCAACAAATTTTGGTTTGATACATGTGGACCAAGCGGCCTTCACAACTACACCTGTCTCAGTACCTGCCCAAATGAAGTTACAGACAATTGCGACAACCTCTTGAAACTTTGTTTGTGAGGCAAGCACAGCAGATGCCATATACACATGAGTGTTGCTGAGAACCTGCTTAGCAACTACTATCCGCCCTGCCAGAGAAAGCTTAGCTGTATTCCACCAAAAAAGATGCTTACGCAGACCTTCCACTATAACATCCATGCATCTGAAGTAGAGATATGTATATCTACAAGAATGCCCAAGAGTTTAGTGGCCTTCCCTTGAGGAAGCACTTTCCACGGATACTCGTAAACACAGGGAGGAACATCCACATCCAAAGTCCATAAAGCAGAGCACTTTAGCCACCCAACAAGAACCCCTGATGCCAGGGAGAAAGAGTCCAGCAAAAGCTTAGCATTCTGAAGATTATCATCCTCAGCCACTAGAAAGAGAAAGGTATGATCGGCATACTGATTATACACTTCTTGAGAACCATCCTCCATAGTCAATCCCTGAATTACACCACCTTGAGTAGCCGAAGAGAATAGCTGGGACAATACCTCTGCCACAATAGTGAACAATAACGGGGCAAGGAGACATCCTTGTCGAACTCCTTTACCAACAGGAAACACAGCCGACGGTTCTCCCTGAAAAAACACAGTAGACCGAGCAGAAAGATGGAGCTTCATAACATCTCTAGAAAACAACTCTCCAAATCCCAATGTCAGAAGGCATTTTTGTAGGAAATTCCAATCTATACTGTCATAGGCTTTAGCAAAATCCAATTTGAGATATACAATGTGCTGACCCTTAAGACGCGCCCATACATCCCCTCATAAGCAACGGCCACATTATCAAGAATACAGCGCTTAGGTAAAAATCCTGATTGCGTGAAGGAGATAGACTCTGCCAAGATATCCCTCACTTTCTCTGCCAAGGCCTTAGCAAAGATCTTCTACACCGTAGATAATAAAGTTATAGGGCGCCAATCCGAGATAGTTTTAGGCTCTTTGCACTTAGGAATAAGGGAAATGCAACCAGTGTTGATGATTTTATCCAAGCTCCTGAACCGCCGAAACTCAGAGAAAGCATTGAAGACGTCATCACCAAGCCAATTCCAATAAGCTTGAAAAAACTTTGCAGGAAAACCATCCAAGCCTGGGCACTTATTCTTCTTTAAAGAGTCTACAGCAGAATGCAAATCATCGACAGTAATAGTTGATTCCAATTGAACACGCTGCTGTGGGGAAATAATAGGATGGATCTTAGATAAAACTGCCTCCTGCATGTTCTCTTGGAAGGGCAGAGACTGATCAGCAAAAAAAACAGAACAATGATAAAAAAGAAACTGCTTTAACTGTGCAGCATCAAAAATTTCAGAGCCATCAGGTAGAAGTAGCGAAGATATGGAGCTTGACACACGTCTTCTCCTTGCCACCCTAAAGAAGAAGTGAGAGCACCTATCTCCCAATTTAAACCAATCCAAACCGTCCTTAACGCGAGCTTGAGTTGCCTGTATAGACTCAATGTTTCTTATTTCTTCCAATAACTCTTTTTCTTGAATACCTGATGAAGGGGCTTGTGAACGACACATTTGAAGCTCCATATACAAAGCTAGTAACCGGCCTCTAGTTGCCTGCGCCTTCCTATGTCCCCACTGCTTAGCAAAGGATTTAACTGCTGCCAAAGCGTCAACAACCCCAGACATACCTCGAAGACGAAAAAATGTAGAGGACTAGGCATGCCTGTAGCCATCAGTAAACTCTGGGTCTGACAAATATCGAGTGTTAAGCTTGAAATAGGTTCTTGTAGCTTGTCTATGCACAGGCACCGAAAGCCATCGTGGATTGTGACCAGATATGGAACTATCCAACATATTTGTCCTTTGCAAGTTACCCAGTAAGCCAGTAGCTATTACATGATAATACCCACGATCATGCTAAACGTAAGCTCTACTTGGTCCAGTCCAGCCACTACACCACGTAAAAGACTGGTCTCTGTCAACCTCTACCATCTGCAGTCCAGCACAAGCTGCCTCCACTGCTCACATTCAAACCCCTGAGCAACCTGTGTACCCCTATCACACCTATCTGCTTCAAACTCAACCATATTAAAATCACCAACTAGTAGCCATGCTACATTATGACCGAGCCGCATAATCTTAGTCTGTAAGGTGGCCCATAGAGAGCCTCGCTGACGTGGCTGATTAGGTGCATACACATTCACGATTCCCCACTCTTGCCCCTTATCCATCCATTTGACTATTATCCACCGTCCAAATCTGTCTACTTGAGTAAAAGTAACATTAAAGGAAGGTTTTCAAGTTGCAAAAATCCATCGGAAACTTAGACAAATAATTAGATAGCCTACTCCTTTTACATGGGGAAGAAGCTACACCCCTCACATTCCAAGATAGTATGTCACTACAAGAGAAGGGGTCAATTAGTGTTATCAAAATGTCACCAAAACATTAGAAAGTGTATTTATGTCCTTATTGGTGACATTTTTTATAGAGATGCTGCTACAGATGCTACATTTTGTGTTATCTATAGCTTCACTTTTTGTGTCACCAATAGTGTCACTAAGTTTGCTATGACACTATAGATGTTGCTATTAGCACCAATTATACTGTCGCCAATTGTTACATATATAGCATCAATATCAATGTCAGTGCCCTCAGTAGTCATTATGTCTGCTTGTCTAGTATCATCATTACTGCAAAGGTTTTTCCCTTGAAAACCTTTCGAGGCAGGGGTTTTTTAATCCTAGTAGTAATGACCTATTGGTCTCCGTGGACGTTAAAACAACTATTCTATTCTATTAGCATCAGATATAGTGTCAGTAGTTGTTACACATATAACATCAGTATTAGTGTCAGTGTCCACTAGTGACGTTATATGTGTTGTTATTAGCATCAAATATAGTGTTAGTAGTTGTTTCACATATACCATCAGTACTACTATCAGTGCCCACTAGTGACATTATAGGTGGTGGTATTAACGTCAAATAGAATAGCGCCTTTAGTGTCACGAATTTTGTCAATGTTTGTGTGGCCATAGTATATGCCATAATAGATGTTATTATTAGTATCATCAAATACTGTCAAATATTATCCCAATAGCCGTGTCAAACATTATGCTAGTTCATATAGTGATATTATGAGTGTTAATATCGATAATATGAAGATAAAATTTTTAAAATGCCCCTATATTTTTTTATAATTGTGAAAATGGCCTTGTAATTTTTGTATTTGTTGAAATGCCCCTAATTCTTATACTAGGGGATTATGAATCACTACGATTCGCAAGAGCCTCACAAGAAACCCAAGGCCAACCATGAGTTGTTGCCATAGCAGGCCTCTTTGAACCTCAAGCCTTGCACTTTTGCATTGAACACATTGCTAATTGCTTATATTAATATAAGTGATTGTGATGCCAAAATTGTTCATTTGTGCCAACAAAATTTGCTTCTTTCCTCTTGCCACATTGCTCGGCCTTATCACTTCTCTTCGCCCTTCCATTTTCCATTCCTCCCCTGCCTGCCTTCTTGAGGATAGTGATGTCTGTAGTCTGATCCGATTGAAATAGGCCACAATTCTGTGGTCTTCTATTATGTATCTGTCTTTTTTTTTTGTTGCATGTTGGATCGGATGCTTTATATACAGAATGAAATGCAGAATGAATGCAGAGTGGGGCAATTGTGGGCCGAGTTGCAAACTGTTTTGGAGGTGCTTCTTTCATTTTGAAAAACAAAGTTAGTTGAATGCGCCTCCCAACACTACCCTTCATGGTAGTTTACCATTCTATTCTACAAAAGAAACAAAAACAGAGTATGTTTTAGATCCCCATCTTTGGCTTGAAGGTAGATTTATTGGCTACCAGAAAGTATTGTGGCAATCCAGCTTATGCATTTTGAGGGACATGCAACCAAATTCACATACAATAGCTTTGATGGAGAAAAGGATCTGCTTTCTACCTTTTCTTGTTCTTTTCCCCTTTGTTTTGCATAATCCAACAAATCTCTCAATCACCAGGGTTTTTAGAGGCCTCAAAGTGTCTGTGGTATCAAGTAACTTAGCAATCTATCAGACTTACTCGCATCATGGCTCTCAATCCTTAGGTTTGGATCCATAAACTGCCCAATCATATCCATTTGCGGTCTTACGGGCTTTTTCCAAGAAATTTAGTAAAATTTAGGCTGAAATCACACTACAGGCATCCAAATTAAATTATATTGTAGAGTTGGACACGAATTCGACACTCAAACGGTTCTTCCCTTCAAGTGATATCACAATTACTTTTAATGACCGATGCAACATAGATGATTGCCAGATAGATTACGGTGTGAACCTGTTACACAAGCTAGGAGCTTGCTCAATCTAGATTTTGTGTCGTGCCTTTTCTCCTAAGGCTGCTTACTAAAGACCAATATGCTTAAAAAATTGAAGCAAAACACAGGATCCTCTTTGCTAGAACAGATAAAAATTGCCTATATATCTCTTATGGGGCAGCAGATTAGCTATTTTGGCATAAGAACGGTTTTTGTCTGCGGCCAAAAATCATTAAAGGCTCAAAGATTGTAAGAGATAACAAATATCGTGAAGAGGTAAGAGATGTCACTGTAATTCCTAATCCGATTTAGAGACAGAAATACCAATATTCAACTTCAACATGAAATCCTTGGCAAATCAATGAAATTCGGTCTCCAACAAAGCGGAATCTATGATTGAAGTTTAAAGAACTAGTCGACAAGAGATCCACTTGGAAATTGAGCCGATGTGGTCGCCTGCCAAAGTTTAGACAGCCAATATCGCCATGGTGCCAAAATGCTGACTGGACTTTGGGCACTCTAGGTGTGATAGGGTGGGTGCCTAAAATGTCCATATAGCATATTTCTTTTGGTTTTTATTGATAACTAGTAATGGTGCCCGGCGTTGCCGGGCTTAGCCAAAACGTGTTATTCAAGGAACAATGTTAAATATCGCATGAAGTATTTGTCTAATTTGTTCGTTAATCCTATATAGAATATGTCATTAGGTTTATTGAATGCAACGTAGCAATTTGGATGAAAGATGCATTCATTTGGCACCACATCTTGCTGGCATGGGGCGTGCTTGTGTAGTTTTAATTTATAAGGAGGAATGAGGGACCGATAGGGCAAGAGACCTTAGTTAAGAATGTTCGACATAGTAGAAAAACACAGTTTCCTTTAACGAAAGATTAGAAGACACCAACATGAGGTTTCCCAAGCACGAAAATAAACTATAGTTGCATTCATCGTGCAAATGGGTATTAAGATATATTGCAAAAGAAACTAATTTACTGAACAAAATTCTAGGTTACACAATATTTCTTTAGGAAGTTGTTGCACACACCTGGTAGAAAGAAAGACAAAAGTTCGTTGCCCAAATACCAATATAATTCTTGTAATATGGCAACAACATTTGATGGTAAGATAGGGGCATGAGGGCATAATGCACCTTGCAATTTACAATAAAATAAGTGACTCAAAGCTTTGACCATGTTGCTATGCCCTGCTTATAGATTGGGCATTGTATAAATCACAAAATTTGGAGTTGCTTGTGGACATTGAACTAAAGAAATAGTATTGCTTATTGCATATGGTTGATGGCTTCTTATGGTTGATGGTTTCCTATGGTTGATGGCTTCATATCATATTTATTTGCTGCAAGAACTATCATTATCAATTTTCAATAACGATAAATTATTTCTAAAACAATTTGCATGAATCAAAAATTAAATTCAACAAAAGAAGTTCACAAAGATGTATAACAATGCCATTGGTGTAACATGAAAAGGATTAAAATGAAAATTTAATAAAAACGAAGGCTTAGATGTGAAGCATCCGCACCAAGAATCAAAGGTCTAAGATTATGCGTAAACTATTCCAAAGGCATAACAGTTGCTTTTCTTCTCTGATATGAGCAATCTTGAGTTGCTTTTCGCTTGCAAATTTTAGACTACTGCCATCTTTAATTAAAGAAGAGCCATGTGTAATGGGCTTGGCTGATTCTGAGCATGAGAAGGGCCCCAAAAAACTCTGGGGCTCCGCATGCGCATTAGCATAATAGTTAATATCATGTTGATATTCAATGGCAGATTATAGAATAATATATGTCCAATAAATGGATTCTATTAATCTAAGGTAGAAAATAGTGCAGTATATTATCATCTAGAAGATTTGATATATAACTTGCATTATCAAATGTAGATATTATTGGATGATCCTAGCTTCTGCAAGCTTTAAATATGTCAGAATATATGGCTCTTATTTCGTCGGATAAAACAATATTATATATATGCAACAATATAAATAATATAGATGGTTGACCAAACTAATAGCAGAACATTCATTAATGGAAATCTATAAAGCGGAAAAGAATCATAAAACCATGGTCACTGCTCCTTCGAACCATAGAAGTATTTGTTGTCATATAGTACAATGGCGATGTACCTTTTTTCTATCCAACAGTGTTGTACCTCTTTCTTATCCCACAATGTAATGCTAAGGCAGAACCTTATGAGACAACTATGAAGAAAATCAGAATGCGAAATCATACCTATAATTATGATGTTTTTGTCAAGTCTTTGGTTGGCTTTTACACTTGTGGCACCTGAATTAGTGCAAGCACCATCTTCATGCTTGAAAATATGTTCCGGTTTCTCTGGCCCTTTGTAGATGTTATGCTCCTGCAAAGACTGTGCAAAGAAATTAGGAAGGGTTCACTATTGGTCTCCGTGGACGTTAAAAAACTATTCTATTCTATTCTATTCTATTAACATGGTCTGTACATAAGGAACTCAAGCAGATGTTTCTTTAGGGAATCCTCAGCCACTCCATTACAGGTCATTCACACCCCCAGATACCATGTGAGTAGCCTCACCAATTAGCTCTGCATTTTTATAATAATGTATCAGATGCAAAGATTTAAAATCAAGCTGTTTTTCTGAGTTCGTTCATAAGTTGTTCAAGATTATTCTAGCTGTTCAAAAATTCCAGCTGTTCAGGTTCTGTTTCACCTTGTCCTATAATGTCTGAGTCCGTTCTATCATTTTTGAATTTGTTCGCATGCTGCATATGTCAGCAATTGCACAATTTAGAAAAACAATTCGAACACTTCCTAGTGCTTGCTTTTATAAGATTGTGAGCAAATAAATATGAGAGAAAGATATACAGTACAATGCCCTTTTGTTTATATATGGTGTTCGTAAAGTATAGCAGCATAGAAATCCATTTCCCATAATCCAATGATTTTTTAACAATTCATGTGAAATGGACATTGTTCACAGTCTGCATATGCCAATAATTGCACAATTCAAAAAGACAATTCAAACACTTCCACGTGCACAATTCAGACCATAGCGATAGCAAAATGAAGTGAGAATGCAAAGAACAAAGGGATCTACCATACTAAGAACGGATGATATGGAAATGGTTGAAAATAGAGATGTTGCTGACGTTTGTAGAAGCATGGTCTAGCTATTAATGTACATATAGATTTGACCAAGGTTGGTGAAGACTATATAACCTGAAAAGTTAGTGTACTCAGGCATGGCTTCTGGTCCAAATTCCCCTGTGTTTAGGCTAGCTGCAACTTGTTCAAATCAATGCCTAATGACCCATATGAGAAGCACCTGCATAGATAGATCCCAAAAGCTACATTTGAAGTTAAATAAAACACAATGTTGATGCTGTTATAATTGGGGAGACATGATGGGCGGATAAAAGTGGTCCAGACTCTAGAGAATAATCTAGTGTAAACCTATAGCTCACCTCATCAATCAAAGAAAAAATGAACATTAATGCTTACCTTTTTAACAACCAAACTGGGTAGCATTAACTTCTTGCAACCAACTGGAGGATGCATGCTGCAAAAACATAGCAGTTTACACTGAAGCACAAAATGACTATGTGTCTAGCTGAGTTTAATGTAGCTACTCAAATTACATACCAAAAGCATCTCAAGTATAAAATCAAAGATGAAAACTCACCACTCCTAGTGCTCTTCAAATGAATAAGATACTGGAATAACATACTGGGTTCCATACCTTTGCACGTATTGGGGACAACTCTGCCTATGGCTTTAATACAAAGTGCAGTGGGCACCAAAAATAGCACTATCATAGGGGATAGAAAATAGAAAAGTGATCCTGCAATAGGGTTTGATTCTAATGTGTTTCTTATATATCAGTTTATCAAATACAATGAGTTTCAAATTCTGAAAGGATGAATGGCATATAGCTATAAATAGCTATTACCTACATGTATCCATAAAGGTAAGCCAAGTAGCATTTACATAGAAAATAAAGCTTTTTTTAATAATCCACCCTACTTGCAGGAGGAGTGAGTACCTCTGTAGGACCAGCGAACTGTTTTCCTGCAATAACTTTTATCGGTTAAATATGTTGAGGCACTGTTACAGTAGAAACAAAATACATGAAGAGAAAAGTATTTAACAATTAATGTGGACATGGACAGTGGCATTTATATGTACAATATTAGTCATATGTAGTTCGACGGGCAATTAAACAACCTATAGAATAATTACCAATAGCAAAATAAGGACCGAGTAGCTATGCCAGATCACTGGAATATTTTCTAAGCAGTAGCAGTTCATAAAGACCTATGAAATATACTTATCAGTTTGACAGATTGCTAACACTACATGAGCTTTGGCCGCGAGAAGTTCCAACTCTGCAATTTACATTGCCCCTTCATAAGTTTTGGTTGTAAGAAGTTGCAACAAAACATTGCCCTTTGTAGTCAATCTTGTCTATACCATCAACTACGAAACGAAATGAAATAAAACTACACAACTAAAGCCACATTACCTGGAAGGAAGTGCAAGTGAAGAAGTGCTAGAAGTTTTCACCTGCGCAACTCTGACTAAATTGGACAATACCCTTTTAGATGCAAAAAGAAGGGGATGGAATTTCATTAATGAAGAAGCTACATAGAAACATTGATAGTCTAAGTGGTGCAACCAATGGCTAAATCCGAAACCTAAAACCTAAATCACATTGTACGTCTATGTATGAGAAACATAGTTTCAACCTACAGACTGTATATAGTAGTGTTAATATTGAAGCCCTATTTTACACATCACAATCACATAAGGTGTAGCCTCGAAACCATATGATGCAATTTTACAATATATTCTGCCCTTCCACAACCTTCTGAACATGTGCCTTAAGACAACAATAAAGACACAGAGCACCAGCAAGAACTACAGTCCAGTACAATGTTAGATGTGATCATTTAGTGTTCAAATCATGATCAATTTAACATGATGTCAAATGAGATGCAGAGGGCTGCAAAAAGACCCCTAGATAGTTTGGTTCATGTTTCGCAGTTTTTGCAGCAATAAGTTGTTTATATTTCTCTGCACAATAGATAGTTCATGATTCTCTGGACATAATAAAGCATATAGGCATGAAGTTTTGTTATGATCAATGTGTCATACAATAGCCAATAACTCGCGTGAAAATGGTGGCAAAATCTGCTACAACAGCTTAATGAAGACCCATGTGAGGCTGTTCTATGTGTTGAATATAAGAACATGGAACAGAAAATCAGCAACACATGCATCATATAAAACTTAGCGCTGAGCAGACAAAGTAAATTCATCAAAAATACAACCTAATAAGTTTGAACCAAGAGACCAAATAAATGGTTTCTTGCTATCTCCTATTGCGCATCCAAATATACCACCTGAAGAATTGAGAACAGAGAGAGAAAAGACCATAACAGAAACTGAACCCTACCATCTAAATAAGAAACAAATACCTCTGATTTTGCAAAGCTCCAGATCTGTGAAATAATGCTTGATTCTGGTTTCACATATCAACACAAATCTAGTGAATTTTCAGTATCCCACAATAATAACTCTACTTTTGCAAAACCAAAAGTTTAACTCAAATAACAAAGCTGGGAGATCCTTACAGAAAGAAGCTAAGAATACACATCATACATCCTTGAAATAGCTTTTTAAGTTGCTGGATTATCAGGGCAATGACCTATAAAAGTAGAAAACACATCAGGAAAAGAAATATTAACCTAGATTAACCTGTATTTGATCAACTTGGTATAAATATTATCTTCTACCTTTGCATATCTGCATATTCCTAAGGTCACATAACTGTAAAACTTGAAGCTGTATGAATACCAATTCTACTCTTGTAATTAATTTATGAGCAGCTTTCAGAGCATTTCAAGCTATGGCAGGCCCCGATATTCAGATTATTCATTTCTAAATGTATCCATAAAGTCAAACTTTCTAGGTCTCTAAATTATGTCACCTGCCTGTGTATAGACTCCAGGCACTGATATAGGCTTACAATTCATGGCCCATGACTGGATGATCAACCCTTTTAAACCGCTGCACAAAGCACATCCACCCTAGATTAAACAATAAGCTAACAATAAGTAGAGATCTTCTGCTTCCTCGGCCTAATTAAGTCTGAAGCTTTCTCATGGATTTTCTCTTAACAAAGTTGGAAAGAATACATAAAAGGTAGAAAAAAGACAAATAACTCAAAAGCTTACCTCAATAAATAGCTTCAGGCTGATAACCTTGCAAGAAGGTCATTTTGTCTTCTTCATTTACTTTGGCTCAACAAAAATATCTGGAATAAGAAACAATATCGTAATGAAGAGGGAAAAGAAATCTTGAGACAGAGAGTAGATAATTATTTGCCATGCAGGTCATTCGGCTCCGAATCCCATTATCCTAGATGCAGTTTTGGCGAGAATAATCCAGTTGCTGGGTATGCCAATGCAGTGGATGCAATCAACTCGCTATTTGAAAACGACCCTGACAAAGCTGCGCATCAAAGATGCGGCAAAACATATCCATGCCAAAAAAACATGTGTATCTCAGATGGATAGGAGATAGAGAGGACCACTGTTTGTGGCTTCCATGCCATATTTTCCGGAATGATACGAACCCCTAATTTGAGTTTTTGGCTATCGGAAAATTTTACTGGTACCAATATTCTTAATCCAGCCAACATCGAAATCATGCAAAAATGCTTTCTCGATTTTTGGACTATCGGAAAGTTTTTCGGACTACAAAAACCCTTAAAACCTAGGGAATGAACCTTAAAAACAAATCCTAAAAGGTTTTCCACTCGACGGAAAAGCCGAATTTAAACAATAAGATATTTCTAGTTCGACCATAGTGTGTTGTCTGCCATTTTTTGTGGAAAAAAGAAAAATTGCCATTTGAATTTTTGTTAGGGTTGGTTCGTGAGTCGACTGCAATGTTGGGGGCTATGGCACTCGAATCGAGAGCATTGGCGACAGTAGCAGCGACAGAGGTCGTCCTTCTTGTTTATGAACTTGCCAGGCTTACAAAACCTTCGGAGAAGAATAATCAGCCTGGCAAAATCCGCCCTTTGGCCCCTTCTTGTCGTTGTTTCGCTTGCCCTATTCTTGATCCTTGACATGTACATGAAATATGATGGCAGATTGAAATGCGACGAGCATATTTGTTCTTCCATAGATCCCGAGCAGCCAGGTCAGAGCTATTTTTAAGAGCCAGTGCAATGCCCTTCTTGTGATTGTGTCATTTCTTTTGTCTTGTATTGGGCTATTTATGTGCTTGTCAATGTGGAGTGCTTTTCTCAGAAGGTTAAAAGGCCATACTGATGGATTCACGAGATCCTGTGATTTAAGAATCGCCAGTAGCTCCTAAACAATTCTATTCTATTCTATTCTCTGGAGTTTTCTAAGTAAGCATTGGGTTTGATGCACAGATGTCTACCGGATCTGTATTAAGATTAAGCTTGAATGCATTTTTCTACCTCAGTGCTTTGCTTAACGAAAAAGCATTTTTTACCAAGATTTATCAGAGCAACCAATCAAGCTTCTCAGCTTCTAGTTCTAGGGTTATTTCCAAATTTGACAACAATTGCAAGCATAGGTAAGCTTTAACCTAGAACCATTTTTATGAAGCACTATATCTTCTTTTCAATTGAATATGGTTTGTTTAAAATTGGCATATTTTTAATGTTTCTTTGTGTTCTGTTATAGGTCTTTGAAGATGGTGTATTGATGTCTTTGAGATAGTATTACTCTTTAGCTTTTCTACATTCGTAGCATTTGCCCAACTTATGTGTCCATTCCCAGATCCAAATGTCTAGATAAATGTAGCTCCAGCAGCTTTAAATGTCTAAACAAATGTGATGTTTTGCTCCAGCTAGGCTGCTCTTTTATCATGTTGTTGGCATTACTAATTTGCCTTCAAGGTAATGTTTAGAACGATTCCCATCTCACATAAACGTGACAAGTGTTAAAATTATCCCAGGTTTGGTATTCTTGTCACTCATTGCCTCACGCCTCTTAAACCATGCTTGCATGACTGTCTTCTTGCTATTGCATATAGTTTTGTCGCCAGCATTGAGACTGAGGGCATATATATGGTTCTAGTTGTATCTCCAAAAGCAATGTATGGTTGCAACAACAAAGTGCAAGACAAGGTTCAAGGAAATAAGATGGTAGTTTTTTGTGGTGGCATTCAAAATGACCTATTAGCACTGTTAAATGCAGATCTGGGCATTGTACTAGCAGCGGCACACATCTCACTTTTTCACCATGCAAAAAGCTTTTGGCAATCAGGGTCCTGTTTGAAGCCTCTAGGTGGGAAGAAATTGAAGCATGCCTTTTTGCCCACCATTATTCCTGCCTTGAAAACTTGGCTCTTGCATGTTATACATTTATGGAGTAGCTAAGAGCTCTCATAGCCTTGTATCACACAAACATTACAAAGGCATGGTTGAAATTATGCATCTGGCTCAGTGAAATTATAAGGTTGTATTACAGAATCCATTGTAAATTGAATGGTCACTCATTCTAATTAATTTATCAAAACACAATTGGCTCTTTAGATGGCACTATCTATGACCTTAAGCATGACAAACAATGTTATTTATATCATCCAATGATCTAAGTGCCACAATATCTGATATTAATATTGTCCCAATTGTTGCCTAGTAACATAATTAGTGATGTCCCAATTACTGCCTAGTAACATAACTAGTGCCACTATATGTGGAAACAATGGATCAAAAAATATTAATTATGTGGCAACAATGGATTAAGAAAAGACATTATTATTGACAATATAGATGAGATAATAAATGACATTGATATTGGCAACGTAGGTGACATTGATATTGAGGAAGTAGATGTCATTATCTATGCCTTTAATAAGTGTCCTTAGAGCTGCTATTAGAGGTGGCAGTATGCTTGACATAATCTATGACATTAATATTAGCATTATGAGTGGTGTTATTAGCGACCTTATACGTGAAGTTATAAGTGGAACTATAGGTGACGCTACATGTGACTCTATAGGTGACCTCACCAATGATGTTAATAGTGCATTATGTATAGGGGAATGGAGGACCAACCTCCATTCCCCTACAAAATAGAAATAGGGGAGTTGAGCTTTTGCCAGATTATCAGAGCATTTTTGCCAAGATTATCAGAGCATTTGTTCGAAGAACCACTACCTGCGATCCTGCTAAAATCCTTCAAAGACACCTACCTGCGATCTGTGCAAACTTCGATCTGTGACCTTGAAGATCTACGAATTTGAAGACCATGAAGATCTGCGACTTTGAAGATCTGCAACTACCTGCGATCTGTGCCACCTTGTATGCAAGATGCCGTGAAGACCTGCGGCCCTGAAAATTTGCTCGCAGACTTGCGAGATGCGGCGGTGTGGAGGAGCTCCAAGAACCCTAAAAATGAAAACCTAAAAACAAAGCCCTAAAATAAAACATGTGCCGCCGGTCGTGCGGAATCGGTCCACCCGACTTCTATTCCGCACTGTAGAATAGTGCCACATGGCGGCACGAAACTACATGCCAGAGAAAATGAACGACCCTATTTCTATTTTGTTTGACGTTATAGTTGGTGTTATACATGACACTATATTTGACGTTATAGGCGATGTAGCCACTAACATTATAGGTACTAAAAGTTCTGACATTATATTTGACGTTAAAGGTGTTTTGACACGATATTTGATGTTAAAGGTGGCATTGCCACTGATGTTATAAGTGACAAACGTGCTGACATTATATATGACGTTCTCATTGCCATATTTGTGTCACCGGGTTGCCTCACCCATAGTGTCAGTTATTAAAAAAATCAAGTTTCCATTTTAGGCCAAATATCGACACAACCAATGACACTAATAGACCCCTTCTCTTGTAGTGTGTTCATCAAGATGTAAGATGATGTTCTACATCCATCTCATCAGCATAATCAAGTGGGAGATCTGCCCATTGTGTTTTGGAAATTGGTAAGGGGGAGCCTCCTCTCTGTTCCACCCTTCCATGTGTAAGATACCTGGTGAAGGAGAGCCTCCGCTTTGCTCATCCCTCCCAATAGAAGAACACTCTAGATCAGCTCCCTCCGTAATGCTGACCTGCAGGCGGTAAGGGAGAGCCTCCGCTCCGCTCAACCCTTCTATATGTGCCTTCAGAAGAGCGCGGTGTGACATGTGCATGCTTATTTCGTGCCGCCTTCTTTAAACTGACTCACTGCCATCCCTCATTCATCATTTCCTGCCTTTCTTGTGTCTCTTGAATGACTTGCAATCTATGACGTACCTCGTCATCAAATGGCTGATGTTGGGCAGGAGGTGAAGGGATTGATTGAGTAGGCGTGGAGGACACAACATGAAGACATGAAGGCACATGAGCAACAGTAGGATGTGTGGTCACAGTAGAGGTGAAAGTGGCAGATGCAACAGTAGAAGAAAGAACAGGCTTCAAGGGAGAAGCAAGGCGGTAAGCAGCAAAAATATCAATATCAGGGAACATCTTACCTAACTCAGGACCATTGAGCAAAGATAGATAATATCTAAAGAACAGAGGGCCACTCCTAATCATAGCAGACTTTGGTAATGAAGCAGAAATAGGCAGAGATACACAAATGCGAGGTCCATTGACAATAGAGTGGGCAAGATGCAACCCCAGACCGTTAGCAATAGCCACCATGAACTCAGGAACTTGCATTTCAATTGGAAAGTCTTCCAAAGCAAACCAACAAGGCATGCGGAGAGCACTTGATTTATTAGGTGCAAAACCAGGTGTGTAAGCTTGATATAGCAGATAGTTTCCCCATAAGGGCTCTACTCCACGCTCTACAAGCTTATCCACAGGAACAAGAGAATCAAACATGATCAAGAAAAAATTATGCATGCACATGCAAACAAAATGGTAAATCTTGGTGTATATGCTACTAGCATATCTGCACCACAAGCTACATATTACATCATATCGCAATGCTGTTCATCGCCACAGTCCACAAGTATGTGTTCACATTTTTAGTAGGCACAGTCCAGAGTACAAGCAAACAAGTTTTACAAAGGCCCACTTGCATTTCAGATTTCCTCACTGGAAAAAGTTTACACTTAGTCAATTTACCTCAAGATATTCCTGCATAGAGTCAGATTCTATAAATCATGACCAAATAGAATGCATGCATCTAGTTTATGCCTATCTGCCTATGCATATTTGTTCAAATAGCTGCCTATGTGAATAAACCAATCAAATCATAAATTATAGTCAAGCATGCATTATGCTTTTTAAGAAAACATCCTTAACTATTCAAATATTAATTAAGATATAACCGCACATGCAAATAACAAGGCACATCCTGGTATATTGAAATTATTGCGCAATCAGCATTACTTTCAACATTACTAGCAGTTCTGTGTAAGCAACTATCTTTTATAATAATGGTAAAACCATTGAAAAAACCATGTTAATTAAAGAGCTGACTGCCACAAGCACCACTTCACAAGGGTTCAGCGTTACGCAAAATATCATGAGTTATAATCAGGCCGACCTAGAGAGGAGACACTCATATAAACTTCCAAAATCTATACCACAATATAATACTGTAGATTTTACCAGCATGTAAAAATACTGTAGATTTCACCAGCATGCAAAATAAGAGGAGCTTTGATGCTAAAAGAACATCTGATAGCCACTACGAATTTCAGAACATACTTTTTAATAAAAGTCCATGTGATGAATATTGGGACCTATTTATGAGTACATCAGATGTTAAGCAGCTAGTAAGCTACATTAGAACCCTCATGCATAAGGGGCTTTGATGCTACAAGTACATCTGATAGCAGCTAAGGATTTCCGAACCTATTTCTAGAAAAAAGCCCATGTCATGACTGTTGGAACCTGTTTCTCAGTAGCACATATGCTAAGCACTGCAAGCACACAAGTAGAAAACTATAGTAAAGAAGTGTAATATGTCATAGGGTGTCAGGTCTAAAGTCCAGGCAAATGTCCAGGTTAAGATTTAAAGGATTTTTCAGCTCAATTTTAGACTATCCAATTAAATATCTCATATGTAGTTATAGATCTCAGATTATCATTGTACATAGAGCCCTTTCTTAGGCATATTTCTAAGTAGAGCAAATGCATTGGGACTAAAGCACAGCATTGACATAACCGTTAAATAATCTAAACTATCATATATCATATATCAATAGTGTCATGTCTAATTATGATTTTTGAAGAGAAAATTATAAAGAAGCATTCAGTAGACATCATTGTTCAGACCTGAAAGGAGGAATTCGTGGCAGGTTTGATGTCTTCATTTTTGTTGATTTGTTGATTGCCAGATGCTTCACCAATGACTTGCTTTCTCAGAGATGCATTAGTGGTCAACACAATATTGCTCTCATTTCCTTTGTCTGTAGGTTTACCAGGATTACATGTTGCTGGATCAGGGGATTCAATAGCATCACTGCTTTCATTGCTCTTGTCATCATTATCACAGATCTCGATCCCTGCTTCTGCCATTTTTTTGTGAAAAGGGAAGATCTTCTTATTGCTTGCACTCTTTGCTAATTCCTCAGCCAGTCTTGTCCTCGTACCTAGATTTAAACGGCCTTTCTTTCTGCCCATTTCTACTTCCATGAAAATTTCAAACTAATGCTATACTATAGATTTGATATCCCAATGCTATAATCGAAAATCTGCTATCCAACAGTGTTGAAGAAAAACAATTAGTCCTCTATAGTAGGGTGCAATGGAGAAACAAGAAGGTGAAAATCATGCACAAGTGCAACAAGGAAATAGTAGGCCAAGGAGTCATTGTGCTAGCAGATCCTGGTCAAGCTGTTAATGATGAAAGGCTAGGGGAAGACAATATTGGTATTGCAATTTCTTTGTTGGAAGACAATTGGAAAGGTAAAGGTTTAAGTGACAAGGAATGTTTTGGTTGTATCAAGCAATTGGAGGTTCCTTGCATCATGGCATGACCTATAAGTAGTGTTCAATTTGTGGAGGATTATATTTTTCCAGAGCCTGAGGTTGTTGGGGACAATGATTGTCTTGATATTGATCCATTGGCAATTGGAACTCTAAACCTAGGTAAAAGGGGAGAAGTATCAGTTGCCAGACATTATCCTAGCAAAAGAGCCAAGTTGATTAGTGACACCAAACGTGAGACAATGGCGAAGGTTAGGGGCTCAAAGTGTTGTTGGAGTGGTTGTATGCAATTCTTCACAATAGAACAATTGGTGGAAGCAAGAGCCACTTTTCAAGAGTATACTGTTGATGAGAGGAGGACCTACATGTACACAATCTTCGAGCATGCACTTCAAGATGAAAGAAACCCAAACAGAAAAAGATACCCTTTGCTAGGCAAATGGATATGTCCAAAAGCATGGCAGAATATCCATGCAATTCCAAGTTCTTCATGGCATAATTGGCAAAAAAAACAGGCAGAGGGGAACATGATTGCTTTACATGGAAATAATGGTTTGTTGAGACCAACAGCTAGGATCTTGGCTGCCAGGGAGATATTTGAAAAATATATTGATTTCAATGCAGAGTCTATGCCACACAAAAGCAGAAGGGATGAAAAGGGAAGAGCAGTTGTTGAGAAAAGGTTACCATCACAGTGTACTCAAAAGAGTATTTTGGAAGAAGTGAATTCCCTACTTCGAGAATTGGGGATTCTTCCAATATCCCAACCTAGCTTTAGTAGGCTATGGAAGAAGCATTTCAATCATGTCACCATAGCAACTTCAAACAACTTTGCAAAGTGCAATTTATGTGCTAAGTTGAAGGAGACTCTTGATAAGACTGTGCAACCTAATCAAAGGGCTATGATAAGGGAGCATATGAAGGACCATATGACTGATCAACTATCATGTAGATCATGTTATTGGATGTGGAGGACTTTATCTGCATTGGAACCTAATAACTATTTATGTATTATACATGACAAGATGGACCAGCAAAAGACTTGTCTTCCACAATTCAAGTACATACCAAAGTCATGTGGAAGATCATACCCTTTACAGATCTCAATGACTGGGGCAATCTTGCATGGGCAGACTCAAACCTGCTATGGCCATTTTAGTTTGGAGTTGTGGAGTGATGGTCCAGATTTTCATATTGGGAGTATCATGAGGTGTTTGAGAAACTATGAAAATGGATACAATGGTCACCTCCAGGACCCTACAGCTAGCCAAGCACTACATAGAGCATTGTTAGATGGAAACCTAACAATATTGAAAAGTTCAGCAAGGCAAGGTTTAGGAAGCATGGGTCTAATGAACATGTTGGAGCTTCAACTTCACGTGCTAGAGTGCAAGATCTACCTAAAAGGTTCCTCTTGCAACTTGATAATTGTGCTGGCCAAAATATTCTAGGAAACTTCCCAAACGAACCCACCTTTGATGCAGAAAAGGAGTTGAAAGAAGGGCAAGAGAACTATGGCAAGCTCAATAGGGAGCAGAAGCACATAGCCGATATTATCCTCGATGCAATAAGCCAGCATCAAGCCCCATGTATCAATGTGGACGGCCCGGGAGGCACAGGCAAGACATTCCTCTTTAATAGTCTCATTAGCATATTAAGAGGATGTGGCGTGGGGGTTGTATCAGTGCCTTGGACAGGCATTGCCAGTCTCCTCTTGAAGGGAGCACAAACAGTTCATTCGACGTTCAAGTTACCACTTAACTTGACACAAAGAGGCAACTTCCGCACTGCGTGCAACAAGCCAACAAGCAGAGGTACTTAGAAATTCAAGCATCATGGTCTGGGATGAAATGGGGATGACACACACGCATGCACTTACTGCTGTCGACCGACTTTTACGGGAGATACGCCAGGATGACAGGCCATTTGGGGAAATGCTCAATGGCGGCGATTTTCGACAGCAATTGCCTGTGGTCAAGCGTGCAACAAGGACGGAAGTCATCTCAAAGTGTGTCAAGAGGAACCCGTTGTGGATCAACTTCAAGACCCACAAGCTGACACAAAACATGCGGGTCGGAAAAGACGAGCAAATCTTCTCCAATTGGCTGCTACGTCTTGGTAACGGGGAACGGATGCACAATGAGCTAGGGCTCGACCGCGACTTGGTTGAGATACCGGAACAATGCATTGTGGAAGATGACTTGATTGACAGTATCTTTGGCAAGGAAATAACAGAGGCAAATGTGCACCTGTTGTATGCCAAAGCCATCCTGGCACCAAAGAATGAAGACACACTGAAGATCAACGATAAGGTCCTCTTAAGGTTGAATGGACAACTCCATATATATACGAGCGTAGACACCATCATTGCAGAAGGCGAAGATGCTACAAGGGACTTCCCAATCGAGTTCATCAACCACCTAACCCCTTCCGGCATGCCACCGCATAAGCTGCACATCAAGGACGGAGCCATCACCATCCTACTCAGAAACATGAACCCGAAGGCCAGTCTCTGCAATGGCACCCGCCTTCGCGTCTTCAAAGCGCACCCAAGAATCCTAGATGCAGAGATAATCACAGGCACCTACAAAGGAACACGGGTCCTCATACCAAAAATAACCCTAGAGCCATCAGACAGTGACCTCATCCCCTTCAAGCGAAGACAGTTCCCCGTGCGACTCGCATTCTCGATGACAATCAACAAGTCGTAAGGCCAGTCCATGACCTCCGTTGGCATCTACCTACCAACGCCAGTTTTCACACATGGCCAACTCTATGTCGCATTCTCAAGGTGCACCACACAACAGGGAGTGAAGGTATACATTCACGACACCACAAATCAAGGAGCGCTGCTCAAAAACAAGAGGATGTTCACTCCAAATATAGTCTATAAAGAGATCCTACAGGATGAAATAGCCCATTAACTTACCATATACCCATCAAAGCAAAACATTAAATCTCTTACTAGTTACGGTGCCCAGCGTTGCTGGGCATAATTTGATAACCTGCAAATGTTGGAAACTTGCTGGGCAAAATTTGGCAACTTGTAAATGTTGAAAACTTGTACAATCTATCAAAACTTGTTGGGAGCATATTTTATGTTGTCTTCAATTTCTCAAGCTTATTCGGGAGCATATTTTTTGTTGTCTTCAATTTGTGTCCCAACTTATTTCTCGAGCTTATTCAACGGACATTTTCCAGCTAGCTATTTGCATGTCTTTTAATTCATTAGCAATATAAACATACTTATTAACACTCAAGTAATTACATTACTTGATGCAAACGAAGGGCCCTTTGGGCATGTCCTAAGTTTTTGTTTATTGGATTTATCAACATTAAAAAACGTCATCAAAGATGTTTCTTTGAAACAACTATTGTATATGCAAAGATGGTCTTTCTAAACAACTATTCAACTATCTTTGACATCGTTTTTGCACGATATTCCATGTCATTCTAGCTTTGTTGCATGAATTTGGAGCCTCTCTTAATACTCTTTCTCCTAGCAATTCAATATAATGTCTATTTTCTACATATATTCCTATAGGGGATTAACATTTTACAGTTGGAAAAAATATGAATTGCAAAAAATACGAATTACACTTCTGGCATAGGGCAATGCCGATAATAATTTTACTCTTTGAATAGACCTAATAATCTGCTTATGTTATGGAGTGCACGTAGATCTAGACAAATACGTTGCAAGTTTAGCACATCTTTTTCTATAACATGTCTTTGCCTTGCAGTTTTGGAAGCTTTATACATGATACAACAAATTGACAACGCAAGGCACCTTTGAATTAGTTCAAAACTATTATATGTTTATTCATACATGCCCTCTCACATTGGGCAATGCCATTGTAGAACATGACATATAGCACAGACATCTAGACAACTATGTTTTGCTGCTATTGTAAAGAGTAAATATCTATAAGTGGGACTAAAACTCCTTATCCAATGAAGCTAAATATGTTAGAACGTTGGCAAATCTTGATGTGCTTCAATAAAAGGCTCTATATATTAGAAAGCGAACTTTTATGCTATCTTACATGTTTGAATATTAGTTAAGCAGCATCCCTCGTATGATTCTTGACATGAATGGAATGGTCTTTTGCAGGTAGGATAGTCAAATAGGGTTTTTGTTCTTGTACACCTTGGGTCTCCTGACTACTATGCAAGAAATAAGACTATACTGCTCCCAACTATTCCAGCATTCCAGAAACATTTCAATCCCTGCCAAATCCAAAGCAAATAGATAGATCTTTTTTTGAATCCGAAAGATTATTTGCATCATCTTAAAACATGTCCCCTCCCATGCATGTTCAGAGGGAAGGCTGAACATGTGGCCAGTTTGAAGACTGCTGCAGTGAAATAAAGAATTGAGGGAACGGAAGATCCCGTTTGTGCATGGCCATTGGAGGTTATCACGAACGGACAAAGACCCAACTACATAGAGAGGACTATGCACAAATGATTGTGTTTTTGTTGCTGCTCTCTCCAATTTTGATTAAGCATATGGGGCGCCATGCACATTCTGCAAACGAAAAACATAGACAGCACACAGTTCGACTCTAAAAGCAAAAGGCAATCTCTATAATCTCACTTTGGGCAAAATAGAAACACCTAATGACCTGCAACTAACCCTGTCATGTCCACTTTCTGCCAGATCACTTATGAGGGCAATATACAAACACTATAAGCTTACCTAGATAGAGACCCAACATTCAAATCTGAAAGCGGATGTTTGTAGAGTGGATGCCTACATATAATCTAGCTAAGACCAAAACAACTACAGACAGCCAGCTTGTGCAATATCAAAAAATCATTTTTCTATGTTCATAGTGGAATAACTACATGTAGCAACTATCTGCCCTTAACTTAGAAATCCTCTAAAACAATCTTTATTTAAAACTGAATAAAATAATCAAGTTCAACCTGAATTTGGGCGCATCTTGCTTCATTATTTGGTCCCTGTGGAGATGCAGAAAGGATCATATGCCTTTGTGAGAACCGACCATCCTCTGCCAGGAAATCTTTGAATTGCAAATGATCTGTTGTCAGCAATGTAAATAACATCATGTGAGATTGCCCAAAATCTAATCTCATTTTCTCTTTAAATTTGTGACAGTACTGGAAAGGAAAAGACATGAATACTTTATATGCATTTGCTAACAACATCACAGTAAAGGAAAAGAGAAGACATACCTATGGATTTGAATGCTCTTAGTCTTCAAATCCACCATCATCGGTTTCGAATCTGGGTAGGTCATACCAAGAGGCAAGTTCTGTTCAAAAATCAAGCTTGTGTAATTTAGCTTCTGATCTTTGCAGACACACAAAAGGAGCTCTGCTCCTGTTTGATGACATCAAATGAAGAAGAATTATTTTGCCGAACATCATAGAAGAACTAAAAAAGGGCGATCCATTGGTTGTTTTTTAACGTGGCTTCCTGGCCCTCAGATACGACTTTGGAAGAGCTCTTAATAAGACCTTGCCCTGCTCCTAATTTTTGCCATGGCTGCACTAACGTAGATGGCCTTGCCCTACTGAATTTTGCCACAGCTGCGTTGAAGACATAGAAAAGGACCTTGGGATATCTCGACCGTAACCCCTGAAATGCCCTTTGGTTTGGGCGCCATGGAAGATACATGCCATAAGTTTATAATATAGGATATAGGATGAGCCTTACTCTTTTTTCTTCTTGCCATAAGAACAGGGTATCAATCCTAGGTTAGCTGCCCTGCTTCAATACTCCAGAAAACCTAATAATCTGTGAATAAATTCGATCTGTATAAATTAATATTTTCGATCTGTATTTGACTGCCAAATCCTCTGTTCTGCTGCCAAATCCTATGATTCCTTTGTTTCCTTTTGCTCCTTTCTTTGCCGAAACGATACTATCTTAAATCGATTCAATTCTATATATGCTGTTTCCATTCTGTATGCTAAGGTAGAGCCAAGTAGAGGTAAGAGATAGAGTTTTTGAAAAGCAAGCAGACTGCCGAATCTTCTTAGATGATTTGCTCTGAGACAATTTCTGTTACAGGTCATACTATCTTAAATCGATTCAATTCTATATATGCTGTTTCCATTCTGTATGCTAAGGTAGAGCCAAGTAGAGGTAAGAGATAGAGTTTTTGAAGACGAATCTTCTTAGATGATTGGCTCACGAGACAATTTCCATAAAAGAAGAAGAAACGTCATAGCCAACCTCTTGGTGATGTAGAAGACCCTAGGGTGCTCCATAACCGCCAAAACGACCGTCGCCAAAACGACACCCAACAAATCCTCCAACAGAAGCCTGAATAGAAGAGGGCTTAACCACATGGCTGGAACGTTGAGTAGCCATCAGAACGGGCGGCGGTGCTCTGCCATGATAAGCTCTGCCATCGTAAGCCCGATAGGGTAAAAGACCATTACCCTTTTTCAGTTGAATCCCATCGTCGAATTAAGTCAATCAAATTCTGGCCGTCAGATTTAGGGCGTGGTCCATTACTTGCACTAAAACATTATAATATAAAGATGAGTAATGATGTACTACCTCTTCAATGTGTAATTTACAAGACATCAACAATAAAAATTTAATTGCAGAGTTAATTACACTCTCTTTTCATTGTTCTTATAACTTTAAAGGTTCCTAAACAATCCCCAGGCTTAGTACTATTACTATCTTTGGATATTTTTGTTATAATAAATGCTCAGTGCACACTTCTCTCATTGCGGTCAAAACAACTACAAATATCCAACTTATGCCCAGCAACGCTGGGCACCGTTACTAGTACCTAAGATATTGATATGGAGCATGCTAGGGGGAGTGATCCAAATGCAAGGGATTAAGGCAATGGGGCGAAAGAAACCAATGGTTATAAGAATTGATAAAAGAGGCAAGGGATTATACCCAAACATTACATGCAAAAGAGAAGGGCGAAATATCTTCAAAGAATAAGGAAAGCTTCATGCCAAGTTTCCAGCAACTATAATTGCCAAAAAGGGACGATTTTATGGGATAAGAATAGCACGTTGTTTTTTAGAACAGGGGCCGAACTGTAAAAGTGGAAGCAGTAGATACAAATGAAGGATGCGGTTGGTACAGAAAGAAGAGGCGGAAGACTCCTGTTAGGAATCCGGCAATGATAAGAATCCGGCATCAACAAACCACCTTAAGTTCGGCTGCTCCCAAATCCGACTCCTTGATCTGGTCTTTGCCTGCTGGTCCAGATTCGATCCAATTTGCAGAAGGCTGGCAGCAATTGAGAATCTTGCAAGCTGAGTCCTAAGTGCAACCTTCTTGAAGAAGACGGTGATTGATTTTATTCCTTGCCATTAGCAGTTGTGATTGAATCCATCCAAACCCAAAACTGTTGTAGAACGGGTTGATCTGGTGCTGAGGAAAATAGGCCCTGATCAATTCCTTTTGTCCTTAAGCCCTTGGAAATTGCCTTAGTCTTTGGATCCGATTGGGTGGAAACGGGATGCTACAAAGCTTGGTTGTTGAGACCAAATCTCTTTGTTTCTTGAACAGAGCTGCTATAAGACCTGTGAATTATTTCCTTATGCTTTCTATCTGTTTAACGGTTAAATTAAGTGAATAATATCTCCAAGTCACCTTAAAGCATATCAAGTGGTATCAGAGCGGGTTGATCCTCATACCTGATCAATGGCCCAACGCTTCAATGTTGTCTAATGCTAGCTACATTGCATCCCAGATAGCGTTGCCTATGCCTAGTAATCAGCAAGAATATGACAGGCAAGTGGAATTGCTGTCTATTCTGTATCGCTTCCTTCCAGATATCTATCAGCAACCTTCGCCACCTCCTCTGCCTAACGGTCCACCAGTAATTCCTCCACTGCCATCTAAGCTGAGAAAATGGTTAGAGAAAGCAGACATGCCATCCTTCAAAAGGGGAAAGACAAAGCCTGTCAAGGTTGTCAGTTTCATCAGTCAGTGGGAAAAGTTTTTTGAACGTGTGCAGGCAACAGATGTGGAAAGACTGCAAGCCATGGACACTTACTTAAAAGATCAAGCCCAAGCATGGTGGCAAGGTAGACGAGAATGTGATCCCAGGATCATTGATTGGGAAAGTTTCAAAACGGCATTTGAAGCACATTATTTTCCCTCTAACTATCACTGTGAGCTGCGTAGGGAATGGGATCGTCTGAAGCAGGGGGAAACTGAGAGTATTCAGTTCTACACTTCCAAATTTACTCACTTAGCGGCACTAATAAGGAATCTGGATGGGAAGGAGCTTCTGATAAAATATGTCAGCAGATGCAGGGATGATATCTATGCAGAGATGGAAATAAAAGACTTAGATGAAGCCATAAAACTAGCATCCGCAGTGGAACGGAAAATAGATCCAAAATCTAGGAAATTTGATTTCTGGGATGAAGACACTTCAGATGATCAAGAGGATAAAAAGAGTAGCAAAGAGAAGAATGGAAGTAAGGAATCTTCCAAAAACTTTAAGAAGAGGAAGAATAACGGCAACGGTAATGGTTCTGAAAAGAAGCGAGAAGAGGGAAGTCAAGGTAGACCGAGGAAGGAAACTAGGGAACCAAAAGGAGGTTGTTATAGATGCGGGGAAAAACATTACCTAAGGAATTGTCCGTTTAGAGAAGGGGGGATCACAAAGGTTGAGCCACCTAAACCTCAAAGGAGTGTACAAATGCATGCTATTGAAGGTCCCAAACCGGAGGATATACCTGAGACCTCTAAAGCTGCTGATGTGCGGAAGAAAGGTGTAAGCTTCCAAGGTGAAGAACGGGCAAAGGCTAATGCCAAAGAACGGAGATGGCTCCAAATGGGAACTTTGGGGTAAACATAGTTAAAAATTTACACCTTTAGGGTAAGATTTGCAAGATTTGATTTGTATGTAGATTTTTGTGTGGAATGAAAATTCAACTATTATGTAAGCGTGGTGCATTAGATGTAAATTTTGAAGAATGGTAATTGTAGTTGTAGCAATAGACCTGACAAAATTTACATCAGTATCGTGGAGATACAATGATTAGTATCGTGGAGATACTGTATCGCGGAGATACACCTGGAGACTCTGGCAACTCCTTCATAGATGTCTGCAGGTTAATGTGCTGGTTCATGAGTTTTATCCCGCATTTGAGAACGCCTAATCGTGTGGCGGCAAGTTATCGAGCACAGCTTCTTTTTATGTGACTAAGTTCAGCCAGTTTGGTCATGGTTACTATCTCTCTTCCATGTGGTCTTGACTAGCCAGCAGGTGCTTCTCGCCATTTATCCTTCCACTTGGAACAGCTTGCAAGAAGTGGCTACAGGAGCAAGATAAAGAGAAAGAAAGTTAAATATATATAAGCCAAATTATTATCTAAGCCAAATAATTCATGGTTTGTACTATTAACTATAAGTCCATTAAACAAAGGTATGGCCTTTATTTTATTTTAAGATTACAAAAACTTTAAGAAAACGGAGCTATTGAAATACTTTTCTAAAAAAGAGTAAACCTTATCTTTTTGGTCGTTATCTCAATATAAGAGGGCAGCGGCTTCCTATTTAAAAATATCTGTGACAGAAGGGCAGATAGCGGACATCTCAAACCAACAATTTGGCTTCAATAGAATTCCTGCGATCTGCTATATTCCTTGGCAACCAGAAGCGATCAACAAAGGCGGCCCAACTATACCTTACACCCCCTGCATCAATGGCATAGTTCGGACCGGACATCACCAATTCGGCTATCTACATTACCTATTTCCTATTCTACAGATCTTAAGCTATACTCCTTTGTATTGCACGTTATCCAAAGCCAATAGTTCTTATAATCCTTTCGGAGGTCTCTTGGTTATTCATTGTGAGATCGCGGAATTGGGTGTAAAATCGCTAGTGGGGTACAACTTTTGGCGAAGCGTTTAAGCACTTTTAGTGCTGAAACTCGCGGACGTCGAAGCCCGTCACGCCCTTCTCCCTCCTTTTCCCCTGGGCGCGAAAATTCAGATCAGTGTTTCACTGTTGATGATGGAGGCATGGAGCGCGGATGATTTTCACAGCATCAGAGGTCTGTGCAATTCGAGGGTGAAGCCCCATGAGGAAGAAGCTTGGTTGGAAAATAATGTCACGGATCGAGATTGGGATTCTGTTTGGACAAAGAAGTTGAACAAGGGAAAGATAAAATGGCACTGTGCAAAGGAGCATCTTCAAGAGAAGTTGGAAACACTCTGCCGAAAAATCTACAAGAATTGTCACAACAAAGAAGTAAGAAAGCAACTGGCCCTTGCTTTTGCGTTTGAAAATTGCACTAGATCAATACTTGCACCGAGGAACACAAAGTAAACCGGGCTGCATTTCTTCGCGTGCAATGTCAAAGATACCACAACAATAGACAAGTAAAAACAGAGGCGGATGTTGTAGCACATGTTAGGAAAAGCGAAATGAAGGCAAAGCCAAAGGTGGGGAGCTGGATCAAATGAGATCGGTGCATGTGATGAGAACATAAAACCTTAGAGAATGCAATCTGAGGAGATTGGAAAATCAGTTTTACTTATCACAAAGAATCTGGAGCAAAGATAGGAAGTGAGCTGAAAGGCAATGAGAAGGCCTCACGAATTCTGAGGAAAATGATGTTGGAAGAGGCTGAAAGCAGTTTAAGACAGGCCACAAATGATTTGGCTACAAAGCAGGAGGAGTTCAAGCTTAATCCAACATGTGAGTTGGAGGCAGAAATTAAAGATTTGGAGCGGTGTCCGGATGGAAACTTGGCACGGGAACAAGGTACAAAAAGCAATGAACCCTACAGACGTTAATGAGCAGGTCAAAGCGTAAACTCAAACTTGAGGAGGAGTTAAAAGTTCTCGAAGAAGAACAGAGACTTACGCATTTCTACATAAACAATTTGTGGAAGCTGAAAATGGATACTCACGCAACATTTAGCATCTCTACTATTATACGAGATAAGTTGCTAGTGGAAGATCCATTTTATACATGTTCGGCATGTGGTCGGAATTGATAAAAGCTTACTGAGGTTAAGTTTAGCTTGAATTGCCAACATGAGTATCATATAGCTTGTTGTTCATTGTTGAGAGGAGGACAATGTATTCATGGTTGCCCGAAATGTGCCGGAGGGTGTATTTGACGAGCTAGGTTTTGGCCATGTTGCGGGTGCTTCAAATAGTACACCAAAAAGGATGTGTTAATCCGATCCCCGCAATTGAGGTCTCACCGTTGAGGGTTCAAAGAAGGACAATGGTGCCATTTGAAGATGCACAACACACCGCAAAGTCCTATAGAGTACTGATCAATTGTGGACCGATTTGAATGCAACAAAAGAACCACCACCACCGGTCCAAGAAGTTGTCCAAGAAGCTATAGAAGAAGCGTAAACACGGCACCCAGGTTGTAAACACTGACACCCGGTTGTAAAAACACCGATTGTAAACCAAAGACCGGTTGTGGAAAAACAATGAACCGGATTGTACACTGAAGCACCCAAGGAAGTTGAGGGAGTAATTCCATCGGATGAGGGCAACTTGGGTGTATATTTGCGAGAAAGGAAAAGGCGAGGAAAAGAACAAAGAGGGGTAAGCTGGAGGATAGCAAAGAAGTTGTTCAGGGCTACAAGAAGAGAACAAGAAGTAGCTATGCAAAAGATGCACGGGAAGCAGGTCTCAATCATGACACCACACATATCGAAGTGTGTTCTCGAAGAAAATGGAGAATCAGGCCCTCAAGTTTGGTGAGCACGATCTTCAACAAGTGATTGCTGCCATTACTAACCACGGAAAGGGGGTATGGGCATTGTTGGGCAAGAAGGCCACAACTTAGTGTTGCTTAAAACATTGAATATTATTAATTTTCTTTTGTTGCATTCTTTGTAGGATTACCGTTGATTCTGTTAGGTCGAGAATCCTGCTTTGTTGATCTGAGAAAGGTTTCCACATTCAACCCATTTTTCATTTTCATCTTCATCTATTTATTCATGTAGTAATTCTGTTGTGTATGTATTAGGGATGTTCCAACATACTAAATATTGATTTGCCGACCAAAGATAAACTCATTGTCTTGGATTTAAATGGTGTGTTGGTAAAAACATTTGGTGCAAATGAACACATACGCTTGGAGGCGGGATTGACAATGACATACACTAGCGAGAAAAGAAAGTGATATTCGGACCCGAAGCGGTGTTCTTCTTGAAGACTTTGTTCTGAGTGTTGTGTTGTGTTGGTATATGGTCATCAATGCAACTCTCCAATGTGGAAGATGTCTTTGCAAGTACTATGTCAGATTTGAGGGACGATTTCAATTTGTATGGGGCGGGAAAAATGTGTAATGCGGAACCGGTTTTCACCACCCTAACAAACACGGCTGTCGGTCATGATGAAACCACTTGGGAAAATATATGAGTCATACCCAAGATTCTCGGGTAAGACTTTGCTTCTTGATGATTCATTATACAAGTCTTACCTTAGCGGTCCACGGAAATTTCTGCGGGTTTGCATTCAAGATGGATGTCCATGATGAAGTGCTACCGATTACTCACCCCAAAGATAGAAGAAAAATCTTTTGAGGCCAAGGCGAGGAAGAAATGAAGTTCTTGGTGAAGAATACACATAGATACAAGCCTTGGCCTAAGGCGGATAGAAAGATTATGAAGCTATGCTTGGAAAGACTTTACGGAAAACGATTCTTGATTCAAGCGAGGTTTGTGAAGGAGGAATTGGAGAAGGTTTATGGTGATGGCGCTTGTCATTCTCCATGATTATTGGCCTGTTTGTCATTTATTTAGGCCAAGGAATCCTACACTTTTCATGTACCATCTTTATCTTAATTTAAGAATGTTTTTTGCTATATTGTTTATGTAGTTCAATGCGAGACTTGTCTATAAGTTTTTGCTATATTGTTTATATATACTTCAATCTTGTTGAAAGGGATGCTTAAAACTTATCAAGTGCTTAAAAAAAATTGCCCGCAAGTGCTAGTCCGGTATGAGTCTTAATGGCGGAATATCGCTTATTGTCATGCGATTGGATGGATACTTTTATGTAGTTGCTTAATGTCATCATGTGCTTCTTGTCATGCGGTTAAGGTGCGGTGCTTATTGTTAAGCCATATAACTTTTAAAGGTAGCTGTTTATTGCATAAGTGCTTTCGTGTGTTCCGTGCTTACTCAGCGCTTCTTTTGGCGATTAAAATGCTTAGTGTTTGAAACTAATGAAAGAGCTGAAACCACCTTGTTACATTCAAGCGAGAATCTGAATGGATTTTACCACGAGAATTCGAACTTCATAAATTTGATAGATAGACAAAAATAACATTTCATAGATGAAGAAGAAGAGATCTCAATGAAACAAAAGGCGAAACAAAGTTACAAAAAGTTTGATGGTAAACAAGATTTTTTATAAAAAAAAGGCCCTTAGGCCATTGTACACAAAAAGAAATATACAAAATTTTTACAAAAATTTGCCCCGAAGGCGATGTCTTCTTCAAAGGGGTGTCTTCTTCAAAGGGGGTTGTCTTCTTCATCAAGGGGGGGTGTCTTCTTCAAGGGGGTGTCTTCTTCAAGGGGAGGGGGTGTCTTCTTCATCTTCATGCTTACGCATCTTCATTCTCCATCCGCAACAAATGAAACAAGCGAAAAAATTAAACAAGCGAAGATTAAACAAGCGAAAAATTGAAAGCAGAAAACAAATGAAAATGCATGTACCTTTAAGGACCATACGAACTCCTCCAAGTCTTCCTCGTCTTCCTCTTCCTCTTCCTCTTCCTCTTCCTCTTCCTCTTCCTCTTCCTCTTCCTCTTTCTTCTTCCTCGGACTCGTCCTCTTCTTACGATTAGCCTATCCATCCCCGCATCACCGGTGATATATTCCTGCTGAATTCATTTTTCGATTCCTCATTTTACGATTCCTCATAGGAATCGAAGATGAGGAATCTAATCGAGCTCCTCCCTCCTCAAACTGGGAGGCGTGATGGGAGTGGGGGAGAGGAGGCAGCAGAGTGGGCAGCGAGTGGGAGGCAAAGAAGAACTTCCCAGAGGGGGGAAGAGTGGGGAACACCTCTTCGACGCTTAGTAAAGCCTCTTCGAGGTGACCTCCGGCTCCTCCGATCTTCCTCGCTTCATGCGAATGCGGAATGCGAGTGGTCGGAGTGTGAGTGAGAGGAATTGGTGGGGAGGAATTGGCGAGCGTGAGCTTGTAGGCTTGAGCGTGAGCTTGTGGGCGCCCTCTTGCTTAAGTCATGTGCTTAGAAGCGTCGATTAATACGATAAACCTCACACCTTGAGAACAATTAATTAAGTAACTGGGCTTAAATATTTCGTATGGCGGTCGAATTGACACATGTCACATCGAGGAAATGCCTTGACAATATAATTTTGCCAAGAATGTTGGGATAGTGATGGTACCAAAATAAATAATTGAACCTTATTCCAATGTCACAAATCTACATTCTTATAAACAACAATTCAATCTTCATTTGAAATGCGTGTCCATGCACACCACCCTTGTGCATCCTCACTATTGTTAATATATATAAAAATATGTGCTTACATGCTTAGGTCTTTGGAACAACAAATCACTTGAAAAGAATAACATCAATTTAGTTAAGTGTCAAACAATTACATTGTTATTGGGAGTGGCCATAATTTTTCATGGGTCTCTGTGAAATTACATACATGTCACGTGCCTTCTATTTTTTCCATATCAATTTTAGGATATCTTACCACATGGCTGTACCGGAGGCTTCGGGTTGTTTAGTGAGCAACATATACTTGAAATTACCCAAGAATTGATAATACAATCCACTTAAGATAACCTCATGCACTCCAAATTTTTGCCCCCATCCATCTTTGTATGAATCTTCAAGTGTGCATTTGGGTTACGTGCACTTGAGGATGTAGAAGTCCACACCCTCGAATTGTCTACCTCGGCATTCAGCGCAAAATTGTCACCTACCTCTACCAAATCTTGATCCATTCATTGGCTTGTTCAAGAGTCTCCTTTTTCTTCTCAACTCCACGGTTTTAAGTGGGTTACCTCCCACTTTCCAAATCTACACGTATTGATGCGGGGAGTCCCAATTATGATCCATGCAAAGCGGCGAGAAACATGGCGGGCATCTATGAGCAAACTGTTTGGTCTAGTCTGGCGGCAGTCGATACAATGAATCTTCTTTGTGCCTTTGAGTGTTTCAATCTCATATTCTTCCATGTTTGCCACAACGGCGGGTTCAATTTCCCAAAAATATCTTTTGATCTCATCTGTTTCATCGGTAGTAGCTGGCTGAAATATGTAACTGAAATTTTACAATATCTTTAGCATGCCTCGGTTGCACACCATTGGGTTTGAGTTGTTCCTTACTTAGCGACCTTTTGATAAAAGACTGCACCATCATGTTCACCTTTACCATGAGCAAAAGTGGCAAAGTAGTTCCACACTATTTCCTTGTCATTGATTGTGAAGTACACGCCTAAGAAAAAAAAGGTTTTCCTGACTTGTGTGATGAGCAGCCATCACTCCAAAACCAATGCTTCTCATACTCTATTTCATGTTCCTTAAGCCATGCAACATGCTTTTGTAGGCAGTGTTCCACAAATAATGAGTCATGCACTTTATCATCAGAAATGTAAAAGTGAGTCTCTTTTATGATCTTCCTACCATTGTTGAGTCTATTCCTGATCTGCTCCAACCTTACTTTCTTTTTCTCTTCTTTGGACGGTCTTCTTAAATGCGCTTGGGGAACAGGAATATCGGCACTTTTGTCATGCCTATATGTTATGTGAACAAGTATAGAAACACAGTGCGTATGCGATTGCATTGACTGGGGCTCATTGCGGATCTTGATCTTTGTAATTTTCTGCAAAGTCAATAACAGATACAATTGTATCTTCTGGAAATGATGACACACACTGTTTAAACTGATTGGCCTGCCAATGTGCTATGTAATTGTGTGGAACAAAATCTGATATTACCTTCTTCACTTCCTCTTGAAATTCTTTGGGACTTCTCTCCTTCTGTACTAATCTCAAGACAGGTTTGTACCTCAAAGCCTTTCTTGGATCCCTGAATTCTCTGTCCTGGTCCACAGGTTGCTTTTCAAATGTCTTCCAAGTAACTAGTACTGAACCCGTGCCATCCATTTCCTGTGGACATTTTCTAATTCTATCCAACCCACATTTTTTACACGCCAACATCAGCGGTTATGATCAAACCACTCCTCATCATCACCTTTCTGCAGACCACTTGTCTCCATAAATCACTTTGGTACACTTGATTGTATGCTCCTTGGCTGCACATTACGGGCGGGGCCACAAATCTCCACGATTGGAGTTGCAATTGTCATGAACTCCACCCGATTTTCTCGGTTTGTTCAATCCTTGCATGATGTATTCAAATTTCAAGTGGTAAATGCAGCGGCATGTATGCCTCTCCGCGCATCCTCCTTACAAAACTTCGGTTTCAACCTCTCAAAAGTCGCAATGCAATTTTGATATGAGGATTCTCCTCTCTAAACACGAGGTAGAATTGCAACTTCTGGGGAAATCGTGTGAATGCCAAATAAATGCTACATATAATGAACCCTACAATATGAATACTTACTTGGTGACTTCAAGAAGGTGAATTGGATGTTCCATCTTTATTCATGTCTCGATACATACTTCCTCCGTCTTTCTTGTATGGAGAAACTCTTGTATTTTCTGTCGAACTTGATAATAGCTTCTCTATTGTGATCTAACATGCTATCCATCCGCTTCCTCCTCACGAACATTGACCAAGGTCCTTCCCTTTGTTAGCTTGCACCCTTCTTTGAAAAGCATTTGAAATTGTTTTTACGGGGATGAGCAATCGGCCCATACTCGCTTGATTCAATGGCTTGACACCATTTGTACCTGCTGCTGCCATTATCAGGGTGGACTTCCTTGCACGAAGCATGTCATGATTCCTCTCAAACTTATGTTCTTGCATTGTTTCCTTCAAATTCTTCACCATTTGCTCGGCCATAGTAACCTGCTTAGATTTCTTTTCTGAAGAAATTGGTAAATCCTTGCCCTCCAAAGAAGACATCAATGATGCGGCCTTTGTCATTGTCATCAACATTTGTACTAATTTGGTTGAATACTTCATAAATTTCTCCTAAAATTTCTCTTATTCTGCGGTCACTCAGTCTCAATTTCTTATTCTTCTTTGAAGGCGAATCTTTAGAAGGGAATTCTTCTTCATTGCTACCTTCTTTGCATACAATCTCGCCTCGATCTCTCTTCCTTGCTGCATCAATGGCTCTCAAATTGAGCGGGGGAGAGGAATTGGGTTTCATCTATCGGGATTTTGTTATTGTTGCAAAATTGGTGAGGGCAAATTGTTGAATTTCGGTTCAGGCAATTCTTGGAAACAATTAGTCCCTCCATTTTGCTTGAATTCAAGATGGGTTAGCCCGCCATCCAGGAATATGGCGGGCTACAGGCATTCATGTTTCCGGCACCAAACATGTTCATGATTCTCTCAGCCTGTCATTTGACGGGCGCGCACCCTACATGTCAATACTTCAATCACGCACGTCGTGTTTAAAACACACCGATTTTAAGCACTTGTAAGCGGCGTCCGGACGGTGATTTCTGCTACCCAGTACCGATTTTGCACCCAATTCCCAACTCTAAAGCCTTTCCTGTATTTGCTAAAGGAGTCCCTCTGGTGCCAAATTGATTTATCTTATACCCTTATCCTTTCTTATTCTAAAATTGAGTCTTTCTAATAAGTTCTTTTGCTGCTCAGGATAGCCCAATTGGGTGATGAGCTTAGCCTTGGAGGCTGGAGTTTGTTGTTTAAATAGTCTTTCTTTTGCATTATCTTTAATTAGTGTTTATTACATTGCCTGAAAAACCCAGATTCATAAGCACCACCATATCAACGAGGGATTTTGTAAAAGGGCTAAGAATTAATGAACAAAATGAACAACAAGGAAAGCATCCTGGCGCTGAGGAAATACGGGCCAGAAAGCCAGCCTTCAAGAGATCGTCATCAAGCATATGGTCTATGGCTGCCATGGGGCCCTCAACCGTCTCCTTGCATGCAAACGGGAAGAGGCGATAGCGAAGGAGGATGCACAAAGGGATTCAAAACCATTTAATGACAATGCAGTCAGCGCAAATGATAGCTGCAATCTGAGGAAGGCGTGAATCACGAACTTAGCTTCGCGGGGGTGAAATGCCTATTAACAATAGATGGATAGTTCCCCGCGATGCCGGTGTTTGCTTGAAAATACGAGGCACATATCAATGTGGAGCAGCGTTTCAGTGTTGGCAGCGTGAAGTATATCTACAAGTACATTCATAAAGGGCATGATCGAGCATCCATCAAGGTCACAACAGAACCAATAGGAGAATCCACATCCACATTCAATTGGGACGAGGTGGAGCAGTACCTTGAGACAAGGTACATCTCTGTAGCTGAAGCCATGTGGAGGTTATATGGGTTCAAGATGCATGGCAAGTCCCACACAGTACACAGGCTACCCGTTCACTTGCCAAACAACTAAGCTGTCTATTATCGGAAAGGCCACGAAAGACAAGCCATCGAGCAGCAAATGCAAAAGCGAACAATGCTGACCGCATGGTTTGAGCTCAACAAGGAAGACCCAGCCGCACATGAATACACTTATCCAGAAATACCCCAGTACTACACATTCACGCGCTAGACATCTTGGAAAAAGAGGGAAGGAAAGTTCAAGCTCATTACACGTATGTACAATGTTAGCCCTAAGGACGGTGAGCGCTACTACCTCCGTCTCCTGTTGCTACATATCAAGGGCGCAACCAGCTTCAAAGACCTGCGCACTGTCAATCGAAAACTATGTTCAGCTTTCAAGAAAGCTTCTAAAGAGCTCGGCTTACTAGAAGACGATGCCGAGTGGGAGAAGACGCTCGAAGACGCGAGCATCTTCCAGATGCCAATGCAGTTACGTCAAACATTCGCATTCATTTGCCTATACAATGACTCACAAGATCCAATGCGGCTATGGGAGCTCTTCAAGGACAGCCTAACAGAAGATTACCAACGAAAGATGCCACCAGAGCAGGCTTGTAACCATGCACTAAAGGACATCGATGACATCTTCCAGATGAGCGGCTGCACATGCCATCAACTTGGATTGCCAGAACCACGGCTAGATATTCTAGGAAACTTCCCAAACGAACCCACCTTTGATGCAGAAAAGGAGTTGAAAGAAGGGCAAGAGAACTACGGCAAGCTCAATAGGGAGCAGAAGCACATAGCCAATATTATCCTCGATGCAATCAGCCAGCATCAAGCCCCATGTATCAATGTGGATGGCCCGGGAGGCATAGGCAAGACATTCCTCTTTAATAGTCTCATTAGCATATTAAGAGGATGTGGCGTGGGGGTTGTATCAGTGCCTTGGACAGGCATTGCCAGTCTCCTCTTGAAGGGAGCACAAACAGTTCATTCGACGTTCAAGTTACCACTTAACTTGACACAAGAGGCAACTTCCGCACTGCGTGGAACAAGCCAACAAGAGAGGTACTTAGAAATTCAAGCATCATGGTCTGGGATGAAATGGGGATGACACACACGCATGCACTTACTGCTGTCGACCGACTTTTACGGGAGATACGCCAGGATGACAGGCCATTTGGGGGAATGATAATGCTCAATGGTGGCGATTTTCGACAGCAATTGCCTGTGGTTGGTCAAGCGTGCAACAAGGACGGAAGTCATCTCAAAGTGTGTCAAGAGGAACCCGTTGTGGATCAACTTCAAGACCCACAAGCTGACACAAAACATGCGGGTCGGAAAAGACGAGCAAATCTTCTCCAATTGGCTGCTACGTCTTGGTAACGGGGAACGGATGCACAATGAGCTAGGGCTCGACCGCGACTTGGTTGAGATACCGGAACAATGCATTGTGGAAGATGACTTGATTGACAGTATCTTTGGCAAGGAAATAACAGAGGCAAATGTGCACCTGTTGTATGACAAAGCCATCCTGGCACCAAAGAATGAAGACACACTGAAGATCAACGATAAGGTCCTCTTAAGGTTGCATGGACAACTCCATATATATACGAGCGTAGACACCATCATTGCAGAAGGCGAAGATGCTACAAGGGACTTCCCAATCGAGTTCATCAACTACCTAACCCCTTCCGGCATGCCGCCGCATAAGCTGCACATCAAGGACGGAGCCATCATCATCCTACTCAGAAACATGAACCCGAAGGCCGGTCTCTGCAATGGCACCCGCCTTCATGTCACCAAAGCGCACCCAAGAATCATAGATGCAGAGATAATCACAGGCACCTACAAAGGAACACGGGTCCTCATACCAAAAATAACCCTAGAGCCATCGGGAGGTGACCTCCTCCCCTTCAAGTTTAAGAAGCCGGTTCCCGGCGACTCGCATTCTCGATGACAATCAACAAGTCGTAAGGCCAGTCCATGACCTCCGTTGGCATCTACCTACCAACGCCAGTTTTCACACATGGCCAACTCTATGTCGCATTCTCAAGGTGCACCACACAACAGGGAGTGAAGGTATACATTCACGACACCACAAATCAAGGAGCGCTGCTTAAAAACAAGAGGATGTTCACTCCAAATGTAGTCTATAAAGAGATCCTACAGGATGAAATAGCCCATTAACTTACCATATACCCACCAAAGCAAAACATTAAATCTCTTATGAGTAATGATGTACTACCTCTTCAATGTGTAATTTACAAGACGTCAACAATAAAAATTTAATTGCAGAGTTAATTACACTCTTTTTTCATTGTTCTTATAACTTTAAAGGTTCCTAAACAATCCCCAGGCTTAGCACTATTACTATCTTTGGATATTTTTGTTATAATAAATGGTCAGTGCACACTTCTCTCATTGCGGTCAAAACAACTACAAATATCCAACTTATGCCAAAGAACATTTGAGCACGGGTCTAGTACCTAAGATATTGATATGGATCATGCTAGGGGGAGTGATCCAAATGCAAGGGATTAAGGCAATGGGGCGAAAGAAACCAATGGTTATAAGAATTGATAAAAGAGGCAAGGGATTATACCCAAACATTACATGCAAAAGAGAAGGGCGAAATATCTTCAAAGAATAAGGAAAGCTTCATGCCAAGTTTCCAGCAACTATAATTGCCAAAAAGGGACGATTTTATGGGATAAGAATAGCACGTTGTTTTTTAGAACAGGGGCCGAACTGTAAAAGTGGAAGCAGTAGATACAAATGAAGGATGCAGTTGGTACAGAAAGAAGAGGCGGAAGACTCCTGTTAGGAATCCGGCACTGATAAGAATCCGGCATCAACAAACCAGCCTAAGTTCGGCTGCTCCCAAATCCGACTCCTTGATCTGGTCCTTGCCTGCTGGTCCAGATTCGAACCAATTTGCAGAAGGCTGGCAGCGATTGAGAATCTTGCAAGCTGAGTCCTAAGTGCGACCTTCTTGAAGAAGACGGTGATTGATTTTATTCCTTGCCATTAGCAGTTGTGATTGAATCCATCCAAACCCAAAACTGTTGTAGAACGGGTTGATCTGGTGCTGAGGGAAATAGGCCCTGATCAATTCCTTTCGTCCTTAAGCCCTTGGAAATTGCCTTAGTCTTTGGATCCGGTTGGGTGGAAACGGGATGCTCCAAAGCTTGGTTGTTGAGACCAAATCTCTTTGTTTCTTGAACAGAGCTGCTATAAGACCTGTGAATTATTTCCTTATGCTTTCTATCTATTTAACGGTTGAATTAAGTGAATAATATCTCCAAGTCACCTTAAACCATATCAAGTGGTATCAGAGCGGGTTGATCCTCATACCTGATCAATGGCCCAACGCTTCAATGTTCTTGAAACCTGATACCCGGCAAAAGCCTTGTCTAATGCTAGCTACATTGCATCCCAGATAGCATTGCCTATGCCTAGTAATCAGCAAGAATATGACAGGCAAGTGGAATTGCTGTCTATTCTGTATCGCTTCCTTCCAGATATCTATCAGCAACCTTCGCCACCTCCTCTGCCTAACGGTCCTCCACCAGTAATTCCTCCACCGCCACCTAAGCTGAGAAAATGGTTAGAGAAAGCAGATATGCCATCCTTCAAAGGGGGAAAGACAAAGCCTGTCAAGGTTGTCAGTTTCATCAGTCAGTGGGAAAAGTTTTTTGAACGTGTGCAGGCAACAGATGTGGAAAGACTGCAAGCCATGGACACTTACTTAAAAGATCAAGCCCAGGCATGGTGGCAAGGTAGACGAGAATGTGATCCCAGGATCATTGATAGGGAAAGTTTCAAAACGGCATTTGAAGCACATTATTTTCCCTCTCACTATCACTGTAAGCTGCGTAGGGAATGGGATCGTCTGAAGCAGGGGGAAACTGAGAGTATTCAGTCCTACACTTCCAAATTTACTCACTTAGCGGCACTAATAAGGAATCTGGATGGGAAGGAGCTTCTGAGAAAATATGTCAGCAGATGTAGGGATGATATCTATGCAGAGATGGAAATATTTCACCCTAAAGACTTAGATAAAGCCATAAAACTAGCATCCGCAGTGGAAAGGAAAATAGATCCAAAATCTAGGAAATTTGATTTCTGGGATGAAGACACTTCAGATGATCAAGAGGATAAAAAGAGTAGAATAACGGCAACGGTAATGGTTCTGAAAAGAAGCGAGAAGAGGGAAGTCAAGGTAGACCGAGGAAGGAAACTAGGGAACCAAAAGGAGGTTGTTATAGATGCGGGGAAAAACATTACCTAAGGAATTGTCCGTTTAGAGAAGGGGGGATCACAAAGGTTGAGCCACCTAAACCTCAAAGGGGTGTACAAATGCATGCTATTGAAGGTCCCAAACCGAAGGATATACCTGAGACCTCTAAAGTCAGCGATGAGCGGAAGAAAGGTGTAAGCTTCCAAGGTGAAGAACGGGCAAAGGCTAATGCCAAAGAACGGAAAATGGGAACTTTGGGGTAAACATAGTTAAAAATTTACACCTTTAGGGTAAGATTTGCAAGATTTGATTTGTATGTAGATTTTTGTGTGGAATGAAAATTCAACTATTATGTAAGCGTGGTGCATTAGATGTAAATTTTGAAGAATGGTAATTGTAGTTGTAGCAATAGACCTGACAAAATTTACATCGGTATCGTGGAGATACAATGATTAGTATCGTGGAGATACTGTATCGCGGAGATACAATTAAGTAGTACCGCGGAGGTACAAGGATATATCGTACTGTGGAAGTACGCGGATATCCATAACTGTTTCTTACGTTTACAAGCCTGGAGAACCCTTCGATGCAATTTGATTCGGGAGCAATCACCTTGAGAAGGGATGGACCCATCTCAAGTGCATTCGAAAGATCGCGAACGATCTTCTTAGAAGGGATGGAACTGATATGGAGCATGCTAGGGGGAGTGATCCAAATGCAAGGGATTAAGGCAATGGGGCGAAAGAAACCAATGGTTATAAGAATTGATAAAAGAGGCAAGGGATTATACCCAAACATTACATGCAAAAGAGAAGGGCGAAATATCTTCAAAGAATAAGGAAAGCTTCATGCCAAGTTTCCAGCAACTATAATTACCAAAAAGGGACGATTTTATGGGATAAGAATAGCACGTCGCTTTTTAGAACAGGGGCCGAATTGTAAAAGCGGAAGCAGTAGATACAAATGAAGGATGCAGTTGGTACAGAAAGAAGAGGCGGAAGACTCCTGTTAGGAATCCGGCACTGATAAGAATCCGGCATCAACAAACCAGCCTAAGTTCGGCTGCTCCCAAATCCGACTCCTTGATCTGGTCCTTGCCTGCTGGTCCAGATTCGAACCAATTTGCAGAAGGCTGGCAGCGATTGAGAATCTTGCAAGCTGAGTCCTAAGTGCGACCTTCTTGAAGAAGACGGTGATTGATTTTATTCCTTGCCATTAGCAGTTGTGATTGAATCCATCCAAACCCAAAACTGTTGTAGAACGGGTTGATCTGGTGCTGAGGGAAATAGGCCCTGATCAATTCCTTTCGTCCTTAAGCCCTTGGAAATTGCCTTAGTCTTTGGCGCAATTATCTTGTAAGCCAATTGTTACATATATAGCATCGAAAATATCAATATGATTGCCCTCGGTAGTCATTATATGCCTTTGTCTAGTATCATCATTCTTTGCAAGGTTTTCCTTGAAAACCTTCGGTGAGGGTTTTAATCCCCTGAAACTAGTAATGACCTATTGGTCTCGTGGACGTTAAAACAATATTCTATTCTATTAACGCCGGATATAATTAATGAATTAGTTGTTACACATATAACACTCCCGGTAGTAGTGTGGGTGTCCTTGAGTGGCGTTACATGTAACATTGGTATTAGCATCAAATATAAGGTATTGTGGGTGAACTGCATATACCATGATTACTACTATAGAGTGCACACCTAGTGACATTATAGGTGGTAGGTATTAACGTCAATGAATGGCGGCTTTAATTGTCGCGAATTTTGTCGATGTTTGTGCTGGCCACCATTATATGCCATAATAGATAGTATTATTAGTATCATCAAATCATCAAATGTATCCCAATAACCCATTAATCAAACATTATTTAGTTCATATAGTGATATTATGAGTGTTATATCGATAATATGAAGATAAAATTTTAAATGCTTATATTTTTTATAATTGTGAAAATAGCCTTATGGTATTTTGTGTTGTTAAATCCCTAATTCTTATACTAGGGATTATGAATCACTCACGATTATGAGAGCCTCCTGAAACTGAGGCCAACCGTGAGTTGTTGCCATAGCGGGCCTCTTTGAACCTCAAGCCTTGCACTTTTGCATTGAACACATTGCTAATTGCTTATATTTAATACTAAGTGATTGTGATGCCAAAATTGTTCATTTATTGCCAGCAGGGTACAGCTTCTTTCACTCTTACACGCCCACACATTTACTCGACCCGCCTCCAAGCCCCATCGCCCAGCACTTCATTTCCCATTTCCTCCCACACTTTTTGCCTTCGCCCGGGATAGTGATGTGCGTAGTCGTCCCTAAAGTTGAAATAGGCCTACAATTACGTGGTCTTCTATTGTAATATCTGTCTTTTTTTGTTGCATGTTGGATCGGATGCTTTATATCGAGAATAAATCTGAGAATGAATCTTGAGTGGGGCAGTAATGAGCGGTTGCAAAGCTGTTTTGGAGGTGCTTCTTTCATTTTGAAAAACAAAGTTAGTTGAATCGCCTCCCAACACTCCTTCATAGTAGTTACCATTCTATTCTCTGAAACAAAAGCAGAGTATGTTTTAGATCCCATCTTTGGCTTGAAGGTAGATTTATTGGCTACCCGAGAAAGTGTTAGTAGCAATCAGCTTATGCATTTTGAGGGACATACAGCAAATTCACATACAATAGCTTTGATGGAGAAAAGGATCACTTTCTACACTGTTCTTTTCCCATTTGTTTATAATCAACAAATCTCTCAATCACGGGGTTTTAGAGGCCTCAAAGGTGTACGTGGTATCCAAGTAACTTGGCAATCTATCAGGACTTACTTTCGCACATCATGTCTCCTCAATCCTTGGGGAGTTTGGATCCATAAGCCTTAATCATATCCATTTCTTGATTAACTACGGGCTTTTTCCAGAAATTTAGTAAAATTTGGTACGGAAATCACACTCTGAGGCATCCCAAATTAAATTATATATTGTAAAGAGTTGGACCGCGAATTAGGCACTCAAGCGGTTCTTCCCTTCAAGTGATATCACAATTACTTTTAATGGTGATCACAATATAGATGATTACCCGGATAGATTGCCGGTGTGAACACATTACTAGAAGCTAAGACTTGCTCAATCTAGATTTTTGTGTGCGTGCGCTTCTCTAAGAACAACTTCTTAGGAACCAATATGCTTAAAAATTGAAGCAAAACACGAGGATCCTCTTTGCTAGAACGGATAAAGTACCTATATATCTCTTATGGAAGGCGGCCGAGATTAGCTATTTTGGCATAAAGCGGTTTTGTCTAGCGGCCAAAAATCATTAAAGGCTCAAAAGATTGTAAGAGATAACAAATCTTAGTGAAGAAGGTAGAATGTCTAACATAAATTCTAAATGGATTTGAAACCAAGAAATGCAATATTCAACTTCAACGCCAAATCCTTGGCAAATCAATGAAATTAGGTCTCAACAAGCGGAATCTATGATTGAAGTTTAAAGAACTAAAAAGTCGACAAGAGATCTACACGCGATATGGTAGATGTGAATTGCAGCTGCTTAAAGTTTAGGCAGCCAATATGCATAGTGCCAAAATCTTTGGTAGTTTGGGCACTCACAGGTGTGATAAATTGGAGTGCCTAAAATCCATATAGCATATTTCTTTTTGGTTTTATTGATAACTAGTAATGGTGCCGGCGTTCGCAAACAAATACTTGATGTTATTCAGGAACAATGTTAAATATCATGAAATATTCATCTAATTTGTTCGTTAATCCTATATAGGAAAATATGTCATTAGGTTTATTGAATGCAGCATGTAACATTTACGGATGAAAGATGCATTCATTTGGCACCATCTTCTTGGCATAGAGTCTTGTGTAGTTTTAATTTTATAAGGAGGAATGAGGTGGAAGTAGAGCAAGAGACCTTAGTTAAGAATGAAATTGAGCATGGTAGAAAAACAGGTTTCCTTTAACGAAAGATTAGAAGACACCAACATGGTTTCCCAAGCACGAAAATAAACTATGAATTTGCATTCATCGTGCAAGTGATGCATTCATTGCGAAAACTAATTCTTGAACAAATTCTAGTTACAGTATTTCTTTAGGGAAGTTATTTACACACCCTGGTAGAAAGACAAGTTCGTTGCCCAAAATACCAATATAATTCTTGTAATATAGCAGCAACATTTTGATGGTAAGATAGGGGGCATGAGGGCATATTTTTGCAATTTACAATAAAATAAGTGACTCAAGCACGACCATGTTGCTATGCCTACTTATAGGTGGGCATTGTATAAATCACAAAATTTAGGTTGCTTGTGGACGATGAACTAAAGAAATAGTATTGCTTATTGCATATAGTTTGATGGCTTCTTATGGTTGATGGATTTTATAGTTGATAGCTTCATATCATATTTATTTCTTTGCAGAACTATCATTATCAATTTTCAATAACGATAAGTATTTCTAAAACAATTTGCATGAATCAAAATTAAATTCAACAAAAGAAGTTCACAAAGATGTATAACAATGCCATTGGTGTAACATGAAAAGGATTAAAATGAAAATTTAGCCATGAAGGCTTAGATGTAAACATCACTTCCAAGAATCAAAGGTCTAAGATTATGCGTAAACTATTCAAAGGCTCGCAGTTACTTTTTCTTCGATATGAAGCGATCTTGAGTTGCTTTTAAACGCAAGTACAGACTCTTGCCATCTTTAATTAAGAAGAGCCATGTAATGGGCTAACAATTCACGAGAGCATGAGAAGACTAAAAAACTCACGGGGCTCAGCATGTATTAGCATAATAGTTAATATCATGTTGATATTCAATGGCGGATTATAGAATAATATATGTCCCGTAATCAGTTCTATTAATCTAAGGTAGAAAATAGATAGGTATATTTATCATCTAATTTGATATATAACTTGCATTATCAAATATAGATATTATTGGATGATCACAGCTTACTTAAACAAGTAATATTAGAATACTGCATACTTAACATTCGGATAAAACAATATTATATATATGCAACAAAATATAAATAATATAGTGGTTGATGACTAATAGCAGAACATTCATTAATGGTATAAAAGGAAAAGAATCATAAAACCATAGTCCTTTGCTCCTTGAACCATAGAAATTTGTTGTCATATAGAAATTTTCGAAATGGCGATGTGCCCTTTTTCCTCATCCATACAATTAATTTATTGCCTCTTTCTTATCCCCAATGTAATGTAAGAAGCGGAGACTTATATGAGACAGCTATAAGAAAATCAAAGGAATCATCTTGAAAATCTAGCCACCTCTCAAATTACATGGTAATTTTGAGTAAAAGTCTTTTTGGATTTGCTTTGCCTTGCTTTGAATCAATTAGCACCATCTTCATGCCTTGCAAAGCCATATTTAGGTTTCTGCGGCCCTTTGTAGATGTTATGCTCACCCAAAGGCGTACGAAATTAGGAAGGTTCACTATTGGTCTCAGGTGGGCGTTAAAACTATTCTATTCTATTCTATTCTATTAACATGAGTGCGTACATAAGGAACTCAGCCCAGGATGTTTCTTTAGGAATCTCGGCCTCCATTCTGAGTCATTCACCCCGGATACCATGTGGTAGCCTCACGATTAGCTCTTGCATTTTTATAATAATGTCGGATGCAATTTAAAATCAAAGTACATTTTTTAGGATTGGATTTCATAAGTTGTTCAAGATTATTCTAGGCTGTTTAAAATTTAGGTATTCGAGATTCATTTTCCTTGTCTATAATATGCAGGTCCAGTTTCTATCATTTTTGAATTGTTATCTTTGCATATATGGCTGATTGCCTGATTAGAAAACAATTGAACACTTCTAGTGCTTGCTTTATAGATTGTGAGCAAATAAATATGAGAAGAATTAATAGTACAGTACCCTTTTTGTTTATATATGGTGTTCGTGGTATGTAGCATAAAATCCATTCCCATAAATCAATGATTTTTTAACAATTCATGCTGAAATGGACATTGTTCACCCGATGCGCATATACTTAACATTTACTGGTCAGATAAATTCAAACGCTTCACGCACTGGAGCAGACCATAGCGATAACAAAATAGATGAGAATGCAAAGGCAAAGGATCTACCATACTAAAGAGCGGATGATATGGGAAATGGTTGAAAATAGAGATGTTGGCGGCGTTTGGCAGAAGCATAAGTACCGGCTAGTAATGTACATATAGATTTGACCAAGGTTGGTGAAGACATATAACTTTGAAAAGTTAGTGTACTCGAGCATGACCACGGTCAAATTCCTGTGTTTAGGCTAAGCGCAACTTGTTCAAATCAATGCCTAATGACCCATATGAAGCACACTGCATAGATAGATCTAGCTTCATTTGAAGTTCATCAAAACACAATGTTGATCTTTGTTATAATTGAGGGGGCATGATGTGGATAAAGTGGTCGGACTCTAGGCATAATCTGAGTGTAAACCTGTAGCTCACCTCAGTATTCAAAGAAAAAATGAACATTTAAATACCTTTACCTTTTTAATAGCCAAGGCTGGGTAGCATTAACTTCTTGCAACTCATGGAGGATGCATCTTTGCAAAAAACATAGCGATTTACCTTTGAAGCACAAAATGACTATGTGTGCAGGCTGAGTTTAAATGGAAGCTACTCCAAATTACATACCAAGCATCTCAAGTATAAAATCAAAGACAGAAAACTCCACCACTCTAGTGCTCTTCAAATGAATAAGATCTTGGAATAACATCTTTGGTTTCCATACCTTTGCCCGTATTTAGGGATAAACTCACATATGACTTTAATACAAAGTGTAATGGGCACCAAAAATAGCACTATCATGAGGGGATAGAAAATGAAAAGTGATCACGGGTTTTGAGGATTCACAATGTGAACTTATATATCGAGTTTATCCAAATACAATGAGTTTCAAATTCTGAAAGGATGAATGGCATATAACTATAAATAGCTATACCTACATGTATCCATAAGGTAAGCCAAGTAGCATTTACATAGAAAATAAAGCTTTTTTAATAATCCACCCTACTTGGGGGTAGAGTACCTCATAGGACCGGTAGGCTGTTTTCCTGCCAATAGCACTACATCGGTTAAATATATTTAGAGTATACTTTATTCACAGTGAAACAAATACATGAAAGTATTTAACAATTAATGCATGGACATGGGCGATTGGCATTTATATGTACAATATTAGTCATATGTGATTCGACGAACAGTCTATAACTAGAATAATTACCAATAACAAAATAAGGGCAGAGTAGCCTATGCGGATCATGAGCTATTTTCCTAGCGATGGGTTCATAAAGACCTATGAAATATGTATCGGTTGTGATTGCTAACACTAAAGGCTTTGGCGAGAAGTTCAACTCTTGCAATTTGCATTGCCCCTTCATAAGTTTTGGTTGTAAGTTGCAACAAAACGTACCCTTGTAGTCAATCTTGTCTATACCATCAACTCACGAAGCGAAATGAAATAAAACTACACAACTAAAGCCACATTGCGGAAGGAAGTGCAAGTGAAGAAGTTGCTAGAAGTTTTCACTGCGCCTTTCGACTAAATTGGACAATGCCTTTAGATGCAAAAAAGGGGATGGAATTTCATTAATGAAGAAGCACATAGAAACATTGATAGTCTAAGTGGTGCAACCAATGGCTAAATCCGAAACCTAAAACCCTAAATCACATTTATGCGTCTATGTAGCAGAAACATAGTTTCAACCTGCTGGTGTATATAGTAGTGTTAATATTGAAGCCCTATTTTACACATCCACAATCACATAAGGTGTAGCCGCGAAACCATATGATGCAATTTTACAATATATTACGCCCCTTCCACAACCCGAACATGTACCTTAAGACAACAATAAAGACTACGAGCACCGGCCGACTCTGATCGGTGCAATGATTGATGTGATCATTTAGTGTTCAAATCATGATCATTTAACTGATGTCAAATGAGATCTGAGAGAACGCAAAAAAGACCCCTAGATAGTTTGGTTCATGTTTAGCGATTTTTGCGGCAATAAGTTGTTTATATTTCTACGCACAATAGATAGTTCATGATTCTCTGGACATAATAAAGCATATAGGCATGAAGTTTTGTTATGATCAATGTGTCATACAATAGCCAATAACTTCGTGAAAATGGTAGCAAAATGCGCTACTTGACTTAATGAAAGAAGACCCATGTGGTATTCTATGTGTTGAAATAAGAACATGGAGCGAGAAAATCAGCAACACATGCATCATATAAAACTTAGGCCCGTGGAACAAAGTAAATTCATCAAAATACAACCCTAATAAGTTTGAACCAAAGAGACCAAATAAATGGTTTCTTGCTATCTCCTAATTAGCATCAAATATACACGAAAAATTGAGAATAGAGAGAAAAGACCATAGCGAAGTGAACCCTACCATCTAAATAAGAAACAAATACCTCGATTTTGCAAAGCTCGGATCTGTGAAATAATGCTTGATTACGGTTTCACATATCTTGCCACAAATCTAGTGAATTTTCGATTATCCCACAATAATAACTCTACTTTTGCAAAAAAAGTTTAACTCAAATAACAAAATTTGGGGAGATCATACGGAAAGAAGCTAAGAATACATCATACATCCTTGAAATAGCTTTTAAGTTGCTGGATTATGGGGGCAATGACCTATAAAAAGTAGAAAACACATCAGGAAAAAATATTAACCTAGATTAACACGTATTTGATCAACTTTGGTATAAATATTTATCTTCTACCTTTGCATATCTGCATATTCCTAAAATTTTATAGCTGTAAAACTTGGAAATTTTGTATGAATACCAATTCCTACTTCATGAAATTAATTTATGACGACTTTGAGCATTTCAAAGCTATGGAGGCCTAGATATTGATTATTCATTTCTAAATGTATCCATAAAAGTCAAACTTTCTAGGTCTCTAGAATTATGTCACTTTGCGTGTATAGACTCGGGCGATATGACTTACAATTCATGGCCCATGAAATTTGGATGATCCAACCCTTTTAAACCATTGCACAAAGCACATCCACCCTAAGATTAAACAATAAGCTAACAATAAGTAGAGATCTTAAGCTTCTCAGCCTAATTAAGTCACGAAGCTTTCTCATGGATTTTTCTCTTAACAAAGTTGGAAAGAATACATAAAAGGTAGAAAAAAGACAAATAACTCAAAAGCTTACCTCAATAAATAGCTTGTGATAACCTTGCAAGAAGGTCATTTTGTCTTCTTCATTTACTTTGGCTCAACAAAAATGTCGGAATAAGAAACAATATCGTAATGAAAGGGAAGGAAAAATCTTTGAGCAGGCAGTAGATAATTATTTGCCATGCAGGTCATTCGAGCTCAGAATACCCATTATCTAGATGCGTTTTTGTGAGAATAATCAGTTCTTGGTATGCCAATGCGGTGGATCAATCAACTTCGCTATTTGAAAAGCGACCACGACAAAATAGCATCAAAGATGCGACAAAACATATCCATGCCAAAACATGTGTACCACCGGATGGATGGGAGATAGAAGGACCCTTGTTTGTGGCTTCCGTATATATTTTCGAGCAATGATGAACCCCTAATTTTGATTTTTGGCTATCGGAAAAATTTTTCTTGTACCAATATTCTTAATCGACCAACATCGAAATCATGCAAAAATGCTTTCTCGATTGATTTTTTGGATCGGAAAGTTTTAGGACTACAAAAACCATAAAACCTAGGGAATGAACCTTAAAACAAATCCTAAAAAGGTTTTCCCTTTCAAACGGAAAAGCGAATTTAAACAATAAAGATATTTCTGGATTCGACCATGGTGTGTTTATGCGCCCATTTTTTGTGGAAAAAAGAAAAAAATTGCCATTTGAATTTTTGTTAGGGTTGGTTAGGTAATTTTTTTGCAATGTTGGGGGCTATGGCTTTCGAATCGAGAGCATTAGCGTAGCGAAATGACGAGTGCGTCCCTTCTTGTTTATGAACTTTGGGCTTACAAAACCGAGGAGAAGAATATCGACGGCAAAATCCTCCACTGCCCCTTCTTGTGGTTGTTTAAACGCTATTCTTGATCCCTTGACATGTACATAGCGAAATATGATGGCGATTGAAAAATCGGAAACGCATTCTTCACTAGATCGGCGGCCGGTCGAGGCTATTTTTTAAGAGCGATTACAATGCCCTTCTTGTGATTGTGTCATTTCTTTTGTCTTGTATTGGAGGCTATTTATGTGCTTGTCGATATTAGGTGCTTTTCTCGAGGAAGGTTAAAAGGCCTCTTGGATTTCGAGATCGTGATTTAGAATGCCCGGTAGCTCCTAAACAATTCTATTCTATTCTATTCTGCGGAGTTTTCTAAGTAAGCATTGGGTTTGATGCACGGATGTCTACCCAGGATCGTATTAAGATTAAGCTTGAATGCATTTTTTTCTACCTCGGTGCTTTGCTTAGCGAAAAAGCATTTTTACCAAGATTTATCGAGCAACCAATCAAGCTTTCGACTTCTAGTTCCTAGGGTTATTTCCAAATTTGACAACAATTGCAAGCATGGTAAGCTTTAACCTAGAACCATTTTTTATGAAGCACTATATCTTGCACTTGATTGAATATGGTTTGTTTAAATTGGCATATTTTAATGTTTCTTTTGTGTTCTGGTATAGGTCTTTGAAGATGGTGTATTGATGTCTTTGAGATAGTATTACTCTTTGCTTTTTTTTTCTACATTAGTAGCATTTACCCAACTTTTATGTGTCCATTCCCAGATCAAATGTACAGATAAATGAAGCTCAACGACTTTAAAATGTCTAAACAAATGTGATGTTTTACTCGACTAAGTTTGCTCTTTTTATCATGTTGTTGGCATTACTAATTTGCCTTCAAGGTAATGTTTAGAGCGATTCCCATCTCACATAAGCGTGACAAGTGTTAAAATTATCGGGTTTGGTATTCTTGTCACTCATTTGCCTCCGCGCCTCTTAAACCATGCTTGCATGGACGTCTTCTTGCTATTGCATATAGTTTTGCCCGACACATTGTGGTGAGGGGCATATATATGGTTCTAGTTGTATCTCAAAAGCAATGTATGGTTGCAACAACAACAAAGTCGCGAACAAAGGAGTTCAAGGAAATAAGATGGTAGTTTTTTGGTGGCATTCAAAATGACCCTATTAACCTTTATTCAAATCGGATCTGGGCATTGTACTGCTTGATGACACACATCTCACTTTTCACCATGCAAAACTTTTGCAATCAGGGATCACGTTTGAAACCTCTAGGTGGGGAAGAAATTGAAGCATGCCTTTTGCCCACCATTATTCACCTGTGAAAACTTGGCTCTTGCATGTTATACATTTATGGGTAGCTAAGAGCTCTCATAGCCTTGTATCACACAAACATTACAAAGGCATGGTTGAAATTATGCATCACGGCACCGATTGAAATTATAATTTTTGTGATTCTGAGAATCCATTGTAAATTGAATGGTCACTCATTCTAATTAATTTATCAAAACACAATTGGCTCTTTAGATGGCACTATCTATGACCTTAAGCATGACAAAAACAATGTTATTTATATCATCCAATGATCTAAAGTGCCACAATATCACGATATTAATATTGACCCCAATTGTTGCCCTAGTAACATAATTAGCGATGTCCCAATTCTTGCCCTAGTAACATAACTATAGTGCCACTATATGTGAAACAATGGATCAAAAAATAATGAGTATGTGGCAACAATGGATTAAGAAAAGACATTATTATTGACAATATAAGATGGGAATAATAAATGACATTGATATTGCAGCAATAGGTGACATTGATATTAGTAGATGTCATTATCTATGCCTTTAATAAAGTGTCCTTAAAATTTTGCTATTAAATTGGCGGTATGCTTGACATAATCTATGACATTAATAGCATTATGAGTGGTGTTATTGGCGACCTTATCGTGAAGTTATAAAAGTGGAACTATAGGTGGCCCTACATGTGACTCTATAGGTGACCTCACCAATGATGTTAATAGTGCATTATGTATGGGGAATGGAGGTTGGGACTCCATTCTGGGTTTCCAGTGGGATCCTGCTTGACCGTTAGCGGGGCCAGTCAGTCAAAAGCGAGAATGAAGGATTAACCTCAATAAAAAAATAGGGGAGTTGAGCTTTTGCGATTATCGAGAACATTTTGCCAAGATTATCGAGCATTTGTTGAAGAACCACTACCTGCGATCTGCTAAAATCCTTCAAAGACACCTACGCGCGTCATTGCAAACTTCGATCGTGACCTTGAGAGATCTGAATTTGAAGACCATGAAGATCTGCGCGACTTTGAGGTCTGCAACCACCGCGATCACGTGCCACCTTGTATGCAAGATCTTGTGAAGACACTAGCGGCCGCGAAAAATTTGCTTCGCCCGAGACTTGAGATCTCGCCGGTGTGGAGGAGCTCCAAGAGACCTAAAAATGAAAACCTAAAAACAAAGCCCTAAAATAAAAACATGTCAGCCTTGATGCCGAATGGAGTTCCAGTAGGCCGACTTCTATTAGCGTAGAATAGTGCCACATGGCGACCGAAACTACATGCCGAGAGAAAATGAAACGACCTATTTCTATTTTGTTTTGGCGTTATAGTTGGTGTTATACATGACACTATTTTGGCGTTATGGCGTGTAGCCACTAACGTATAGATACTAAAAGTTGACATTATATTTGGCGTTAAAGGTGTTTTGACCGCGATATTTGATGTTAAAGGCTTTACCCAGCGATGTTATAAGTGACAAGCGTCTTACGACATTATATATGGCGTTCTCATTGCCATATTTGTGTCACTTAGGGTTTGCCTCACCCATAGTGTCGTTATTAAAATCAAGTTTCCATTTTTAGGCCAAATATCGACCTGACCAATGACACTAATAGACCCCTTCTCTTGTAGTGTGTTCATCAAGATGTAAGATGATGTTTCTACATCCATCTCATCGGCATAATCAAGTGGGAGATGCACCCATTATTGTTTTGGAAGGTGGTAAGGGGAGCCTCATATACGATTTCCACCCTTCCGTAATTGTAAAGATACGGTGAAGAGCCTATAAAGCTTTGCTCATCCCTCCCAATAGAAGAACACTCTAGATCAGCTCCCTAGTAATGTGACTGCGGTAAGGGAGAGCCTCCTCGCATCAACCCTTCTATATGTGCCTTCGGGTGGCGGTGTGACATGCATACTTATTTAGATGCGCTTCTTTTAAAGCCCGACTTCACCATCCCTCATTCACATCATTTCTGCCTTTCTTGTGTCTCTTGAATGACTTGCAATCTATGGCGTGCCTCGTCATCAAATGGCTGATGTTGAGTGGGAGGTGAAGGGATTGATTAATTAGGCGTGGAGGACACAACATGAAGACATGAAGGCACATGAACATGATAGGATGTGGTCCGCGGTGGGGAGGTGAAAGTGGAAGATCTATGATGAAGAAAAAACGAGGGCTTCAAAGGGAGAAGCAAAGGATGTAAGCAAAAAATATCAATATCGGGAACATCTTACCTAACTTTCGGGACCATTGAGCAAGATAGATAATATCTAAAGAGCGAGGAGGGCCCTCTAATCATAGCGGACTTTGGTAATGAAGCGAAATAGGCGGAATACACAAATCGCGAGGTCCATTGACAATACAGAGTGGGCAAGATGCAACCCAGGGCCGGATTAGCAATAGCCACCATGAACTTCGGGGAACTTGCATTTCAATTGGAAAGTCTTCCAAAGCAAACCAACAAGGCATCGCGAGGGAGCGCGATTTATTAGGTGCAAAACCCGGTGTGTGAAAGCTTGATATGGCGGATAGTTTCCCCCAGGGCTCTACTCCGCGGCTCTACAAGCTTATCCGGAACAAGAAGAATCAAACATGATCAAGAAAAAATTATGCATGCACATGCAAACAAAATGGTAAATCTTGGTGTATATGCTACTAGCATATGCACTTTCCCAAGCACATATTACATCATATGCCATCGCATTCGTTCGCCGCCCTGGTGATCCACAAGTATGTGTTCACATTTTTAGTAGGCGGTCCAGGTACCAAGCAAAACAAGTTTTTACAGGCCCGCACATTTCAAGATTTCCTCACTGGAAAAAAGTTTACACTTAGTCAATTTACCTCAAGATATTCATTGCATAGAAATTGATTCATATAAATGACCAAATAGAATGCATGCATCTGAATTTATGCCTATCTGCCTATGCATATTTGTTCAAATTTGCCTATGTGAATAAAAACCAATCAAATCATAAATTATAGTCAAGCATGCATTATGCTTTTAAAGAAAAACATCCTTAACTATTCAAATATTAATTAAGATATAACCGCACATGCAAATAACAAGGCACATCTGGTATATTATTAGAATTAATAGCATAATCGACATTACTTTCAACATTACTAGCTTGATTACGTATACTTAGCAACTATCTTTATAATAATGGTAAAACCATTGGAAAAAACCATGTTAATTAAAGTACATACAAAGCACCACTTCACAAGGGTTGGGTTAAAAATATCATGAGTTATAATGGCCGGCCTAGAGAGGAGACACTATATAAACTTCCAAAATCTATACCACAATATAATCTTTGTAGATTTTACGACGTAAAAATCTGTAGATTTCACCGGCATGCAAAATAAGGGCTTTTTGATGCTAAAAGAACATCGATAGCCATTTCGGAATTCCGGAACATACTTTTAATAAAAGTCCATAGCCGATGAATATTGGGACCTATTTATGAGTACATCCCGGATGTTAGCGACTAGTAAGCTACATTAGAACCCTCATGCATAGGGCTTTTGATGCACAATTACATCACGATAGCGGCTAAGGATTTCGGAACCTATTTCTAGAAAAAGCCCACCCATGTCATGGTATTTGGAACACAATTTCGCACATATCTATAAGCCTTTGCAAGCACACACAAGTAGAAACTATAGTAAGAAGTGTAATATATGTGTCATAGGGTGTCGGGTCTAAAGTCCGGGCAAATGTCGAGGTTAGATTTAAAAGGTTTTTCAGCTCAATTTTAGACTATCAATTAAAATATCTCATATGTAGTTATAGATCTGGATTATCATTGTACATAGAGCCCTTTCTTAGGTATATATTTCTAAGTAGAGCATGCATTGGGACTAAAAGCCATGGCATTGACATAACGGATTAAATAATCTAAACTATCATATATCATGTATCCCAATAGTGTCATGTCTAATTATGATTTTTGAAGAGAAAATTATAAAGAAGCATTACATTGAGCATCATTGTTGGACACGAAGAGGAGAATTAGAGTACTTTGAGGTTTGATGTCTTCATTTTGTTGATTTGTTGATTGCGGATGCTTCTGCAATGACTTGCTTTCTGGGAGATGCATTGAAGTGGTCCATCGCAATATTATATCATTTCCTTTTGTGCGGCGGTTTTGCAGGATTACATATTCTTTGGATCAGAGGATTCAATAGCATCATACTTTCATTACTCTTAATCATCATTATCCTGAATCCACCGATCCACTGCCATGCATTTTTGTGAAAAGATCTTCTTATTGCTTGCACTCTTTGCTAATTCTCGTACAGTCTTGTCTCGTGCCTGAATTTAGCGGCCTTTCTTTTGCTGACTAGCTTCCGTAGAAATTTCGACTATTGCTTTATGCCTATGAGTTTGATATCCCAATGCTGTAATGTATCGCTTTATCCAAGCGATTGTTGAGAAAACAATTGGTCAGCACATAGTAGGGTGCTGATGGAAACAGAAGGTGAAAATCATGCACAAGTGCAACAAGAATAGTAGGCCAAGGTCATTTAATAGCTGGCGGTCTGGTCAAACATTGTAATGATGAAGGCTAGGGGAAGACAATATTGGTATTGCAATTTCTTTGTTGGAAGACAATTGGAAAGTAAAAGGTTTAAGTGACAAGAATGTTTTGGTTGTATCAAGCAATTGGAGGTTCCTTGCATCATGGCATGACCTATAAGTAGTGTTCAATTTGTGGAGGATTATATTTTTCCGGAGAGAGTTGTTGGGGACAATGATTGTCTTGATATTGATCCATTTGGCAATTGGAACTCTAAACCTAGGTAAAAGGGAGAAATATCAGGTTGCCAGACATTATCCTAGCAAAAGAGCCAAGGATTGATTAGTGACACACAAGCGTGAACAATGGCGAAGGTTAGGGACTCAAAAGTGTTGTTAAGGTGGTTGTATGCAATTCTTCACAATAGAACAATTGGTGGAAGCAAGGCCACTTTTCAAGAGTATCTTGTTGATGAGAGGAGGACCTACATGTACACAATCTTGAGCATGTACGCTAAGATGAAAAAACCCAAGCAGAAAAAGATACCCTTTGCTAGGCAAATGGATATGTCAAAAGCATGGCGAGAATATCCATGCAATTCCAAGTTCTTCATGGCATAATTGGCAAAAAACCGGCGAGGGAACATGATTGCTTTACATGGAAATAATGGTTTGTTGAGACCAACGGCTAGGATCTTTTTGCCGAGGGAGATATTTGAAAAAATATATTGATTTCAATCACGAGTCTATGCCACACAAAGCGAGAAGGATGAAAAGGGAAAAGCTGATTGTTGAAAAGGTTACCATCACGGTGTACTCAAAGAGTATTTTGGAAAAGTGAATTCCCTACTTGAGGTGGGGATTCTTCAATATCCCAACTTTAGCTTTAGTAGGCTATGAAGAAGCATTTTCAATCATGTCACCATAGCAACTTCAAACAACTTTTAAAAGTGCAATTTATGTGTGCTAATTGAAGGAGACTCTTGATAAGGTACAACCTAATCAAAAAGAACTATGATAAGGGGAGCATATGAAGGACCATATGGTGATCAACTATCATGTAGATCACATGTTATTGGATGTGGAGGACTTTATGCATTGGAACCTAATAACTATTTATGTATTATACATGACAAAGATGGACCAACAAAGACTTGTCTTCCACAATTCAAGTACATACCAAAGTCATGTGGAGATCATACCTTCTGAGATCTCAATGAGTGGGGCAATCTTTGCATGCCAGACTCAAACTGCTATAGCCATTTTAGTTTAGGTTGTGGAGTGATGGTCATTTTTCCATATTGGGAGATATCATAGGGTGTTTGAGAAAACTATGAAAATGGATCCTGATGGTCACCTCACGGGACCCTACATTTGTGAAGCACTACATAGAGCATTGTTAGATGGAAACCTAACAATATTGAAAAAAGTTCACAAAGGCAAGGTTTAGGAAGCATGGGTCAATGAACATGTTGGAGCTTCAACTTCCCGTGCTAGAGTGCAAGATCTACCTAAAAGGTTCTCTTACAGCAATAATTAATGTGGCCAAAATATTCTAGGAAAACTTCCCAAACGAACCACCTTTGATGCGAGAAAGGAGTTGAAGAATGAGAGAACTATGGCAAGCTCAATAGGGAAGCCGGCTTACCTGGCCGATATTATCCTCGATGCAATAAGCCAGCATCAAGCCCCATGTATCAATAATGGGCGGGAGGCCTGAGGCAAACATTCCTCTTTAATAGTCTCATTAGCATATTAAAGAGGATGTGGGCGTGGGGAATTTATCAAAGTGCCTTGGGCGAGGCATTGCCATCTCCTCTTGAAGGGGAGCACAAGCGATTCATTCGACGTTCAAGTTACCACTTAACTTGACACAAAAGAGGCGCTTCATGCTGCGTGCAACAAGCCAACAGCGGTACTTAGAAATTCAAGCATCATGGTGCGGGATGAAATGGGGATGACACACCGCGCATGCACTACTGGCACATGTCGTAGGCTTTTACGGGAATCACGCCCGGATAACCAGGCCATTTGGGGAAATGCTCAGGCGGCCGATTTTTCGGCGGCAATTGCACGTGGTCAAAGCGTGCAACAGGAGAAGTCATCTCAAAAGTGTGTCAAGAGGAACCCGTTGTGGATCAACTTCAAGACCCACAAACGACACAAAACATCTTGGTCGAAAAAACTGAGCAAATCTTCTCGATTCTGGCACTTCGTCTTGGTAGCGGGGAGCGGTGCACAATGAGCTGGAGGCACCGGCCGCGCTTGGTTGAGATCTTTTAGGAACAATACATTGTGGAAGATGACTTGATTGGCGATATCTTTTGGCAGGAAATACTTGAGGCAAATGTGCACATTTGTATGCCAAAGCCATCAGCACCAAGAATGAACCTGCCCGAAGATCGCGATAAGGTCCTCTTAAGGTTGAATGGACAACTCCATATATATATACGGCGTAGACACCAACATTTGCGAAGATGCTACAAGGATCGAGTTCATCAACCACACCTAACCCCTTAGGCGTACCGCGCGCCAAAGAGCGCACATCAGGGGCCGACCCATCACCATCCTTTCGAAACATGAACGAAGGCAGGTCTTGCAATGGCACGCCAGCAGCGTCTTCAAAGCGCGCAAAGAATCCCTAGATGCGAGGGGATAATCGCAGGGCACCTACAAAAGGAACCGGTCCTCCTCGCGTACAAAAATAACCCTAGAGGCCATCGGGGCGGTGGCCTCATCCCCTTGGCGAAAGCGGTTCCGTGCGACTCGCGTTCCGATGACAATCAACAAATTAAGTCAAGGCAGGTCCATGACCTCGTTGGCATCACCTACCAACGCCGGTTTTCACACATAGCCAACTCTATAGCCATTCTCAAGATTTTCCCACACAGGGAGTGAAGGTATACATTCCGCGACACCACAAATCAGAGGCGGTTGCTCAAAAACAAAGAAGGATGTTCACTCCAAATATAGTCTATAAAAAGATCTGAGGATGAAATAGCCCGTTAACTTACCATATACCCATCAAAGCAAAACATTAAATCTCTTACTAGTTCTGATTGCCCGGCGTTCTTTGACATAATTTAATAACACTGCAAATATTTGGAAACTTCTTTGGTAAAATTTGGCAACTTGTAAATGTTGAAAACTTGTACAATCTATCAAAACTTGTTGGGGAGCATATTTTATGTTGTCTTCAATTTCTCAAAACTTATTAGGAGCATATTTTTGTTGTCTTCAATTTGTGTCCCAACTTATTTCTCGAGGCTTATTCAGCGGACATTTTTCAGCTAGCTATTTGCATGTCTTTTAATTCATTAGCAATATAAACATACTTATTAACACTCAAATGATACATTACTTGATGCAAACAAAGGAGCCTTTGGGCATGTCCTAAGTTTTTTGTTTATTGGATTTATCAACATTAAAAAACGTCATCAAAGATGTTTCTTTGAAACAACTATTGTATATCTGAAAGATGGTCTTTCTAAACAACTATTCAACTATCTTTGACATCGTTTTTGCACAATATTCCATGTCATTCTAGCTTTGTTGCATGAATTTGGAGCCTCTCTTAATACTCTTTCTCCTAGCAATTCAATATAATGTCTATTTTCTACATATATTCCTATAGGGATTAACATTTTACAGTTGGAAAAATATGAATTGCAAAAATACGAATTACATACGGCATAGGGCAATGCCGATAATTTACTCTTTGAATAGACCTAATAATCATACATGTTATGGAGTGCACGTAGATCTAGACAAATACGTTGCAAGTTTAGCACATCTTTTCTATAACATGTCTTTGCCTTGCGGTTTTGGAAGCTTTTATACATGATACAACAAATTGACAACGCAAAGGCACCTTTGAATTAGTTCAAAACTATTATATATGTTTTATTCATACATGCCTCTCACATTTAGGCAATGCCATTTGTAGAACATGACATATACCCGGACATCTGAACAACTATGTTTTGCTGCTATTGTAAGAAGTAAATATCTGTAAGTGGGACTAAAACTCCTTATCCAATGAAGCTAAATATGTTAGAACGTTAGCCAAATCTTGCATTATTGCTTCAATAAAGGCTCTATATATTAAGCGAACTTTTATGCTATCTTACATGTTTGAATATTAGTTAAGCAGCATCCTCGTATGATTCTTGACATGAATGGAATAGTCTTTTTGCAGGTAGGATAGTCAAATAGGGTTTTGTTCTTGCACCTTGGGTCTCTGACTACTATGCAAGAAATAAGACTATACTGCTCCCAACTATTCCAGCATTTAGAAACATTTCAATCCCTGCCAAATCCAAAGCAAATAGATAGATCTTTTTTTTGAATCGAAGATTATTTGCATCATCTTAAAAACATGTCCCCTCCATGCATGTTCAGAGGAAGGCTGAACATGTGGCCAGTTTGAAGACTGCTGCAGTGAAATAAAGAATTGAGGACGGAAGATCCCGTTTGTGCATGGCCATTGGAGGTTATCCGCGAGCGGACAAAGACCCAACTACATAGAGGACTATGCAAATGATTGTGTTTTTGTTGCTGCTCTCTCCAATTTTGATTAAGCATATGGAAAAGCCATGCACATTCTGCAAGCGAAAACATAGACAGCACACAGTTAGAGCTCACAAAGCAAAAGGCAATCTCTATAATCTCACTTTGGGCAAAATAGAAACACCTAATGACCTGCAACTAACCTGTCATGTCCACTTTCTGCCAGATCCTTATGAGGGCAATATACAAACACTATAAGCTTACCTAGATAGAGACCCAACATTCAAATCTGAAAGCGGATGTTTGTAGAGTGGATACCTACATATAATCTAGAAGACCAAAACAACTACAGACAGCCAGCTTGTGCAATATCAAAAAATCATTTTTCTATGTTCATAGTGGAATAACTACATGTAGCAACTATCTGCCCTTAACTTAGAAATCCTCTAAAACAATCTTTTATTGAAAACTGAATAAAATAATCAAGTTCAACCTGAATTTGGCGCATCTTGCTTCATTATTTGGTCCCTGTGGGAATTTAAGAAAGGATCATATGCCTTTGTGAGAACCGACCATCCTCTGCCAGGAAATCTTTGAATTGCAGATGATCTGTTGTCAGCAATGTAAATAACATCATGTGAGATTGCCCAAAATCTAATCTCATTTTCTCTTTAAATTTGTGACAGTACTGGAAAGGAAAAAGACATGAATACTTTATATGCATTTGCTAACAACATCACAGTAAAAGGAAAAGAAGACATACCTATGGATTTTGAATATCTTAGTCTTCAAATCCACCATCATCGGTTCGAATCTGGGTAAAGTCATACCAAGAGCAAGTTCTGTTCAAAATCAAGCTTGTGTAATTTAGCTTCTGATCTTTGCAGACACACAAAAAGGAGCTCTGCTCCTGTTTGATGACATCAAATGAAGAAGAATTATTTTGCGAACATCATAGAAGAAGAACTAAAAAGGCGATCCATTGGTTGTTTTAAGCGTGGCTTCCTGGCCCTCAGATCACGACTTTGGAAGAGCTCTTAATAAGACCTTGCTCTGCTCCTAATTTTTGCCATGGCTGCACTAACGTAGATGGCCTTGCCCTACTGAATTTTACCACAGCTGCGTTGAAGACATAGAAAAGGACTTGGGATATCACCGAGCCGTAACCCCTGAAATGCCCTTTGGTTTGGGCGCCATGGAAGATACATGCCATAAGTTTATAATATAGGATATAGGATGAGGCCTTACTCTTTTTTTCTTCTTGCCATGGGAACAGGGGTATCAATCTAGGTTAGCTGCCCTGCTTCAATACTCAGAAACCTAATAATCTGTGAATAAATTCGATCTGTATAAATTAATATTTTCGATCTGTATTTGACTGCCAAATCCTCTGTTCTGCTGCCAAATCCTATGATTCCTTTGTTTCCTTTTGCTCCTTTCTTTGCCGAAACGATACTATCTTAAATCGATTCAATTCTATATATGCTGTTTCCATTCTGTATGCTAAGGTAGGGTAGGATTTTGAAAACAAGCAGACTGCCCAAGTAGAGGTAAGGTAGATAGAGATAAGAATGGGGATTTTTGAAAAGCAAGCAGACTGCCGAATCTTCTTAGATGATTGGCTCTGAGACAATTTCTGTTACAGGTCAGTAAAAGAAGAAGAAACGTCATAGCCAACCTCTTGGTGATGTAGAAGACATGCGCTAGGGTGCTCCATAACCGCAACCAGACCCCGTCGCCAAAACGACACCCAACAAATCCTCCAACAGAAGCCTGAATAGAAGAGGGCTTAACCACATGGCTGGAACGTTGAGTAGCCATCAGAACGGGCGGCGGTGCTCTGCCATGATAAGCTCTGCCATCGTAAGCCCGATAGGGTAAAAGACCATTACCCTTTTTCAGTTGAATCCCATCGTCGAATTAAGTCAATCAAATTCTGGCCCTGCTTATTTCGGATTTAGGGGGCGTGGTCCATTACTTACCACTAAAACATTATAATATAAAAGATGAGTAATGATGTACTACCCTCTTCAATGCCTTCTTTAATTTACAAGACATCAACAATAAAAAATTTAATTGCGAGTTAATTACACTATCTTTCATTGTTCTTGCGCTTTTTAAAGGTTCCTAAACAATTACTTTTTAGTACTATTACTATCTTTGGATATTTTTGTTATAATAAATGCTTTCGGTGCACACTTCTCTCATTGCGGTCAAAACAACTACAAATATCCAACTTGAACGCCGGCACCGAATTCCTAGTACCTAAGATATTGATATGGAGCATGCTGGGGAGTGATCCAAATGCAAGGGATTAAAGGCAATGGGCGAAAAACCAATGGTTATAAGAATTGATAAAAAGAGGCAAGGGATTATACCCAAACATTACATGCAAAGAGAAGGGCGAGGAAATATCTTCAAAGAATAAAGGAAAGCTTCATGCCAAGTTTCCAGCAACTATAATTGCCAAAAGGGACGATTTTATGGGATAAGAATAGCAACGTTGTTTTTTTTAGAGCAAGAGCTGTAAAAGTGGAAGCGGTAGATACAAATGAAGGATCGGTTGGTGAGAAGAAGAAGGCGGAAGACTCTGTTAGGAATCAAGATCGATAAGAATCCGCATCAACAAACCACCTTAAGTTCATTTACCCAAAATCCAGACTCCTTGATCGGTCTTTGCTGTTTGGTCGGTCGATCCAATTCGAGAAGGGCAGCAATTGAGAATCTTGCAGAAATTTGAGTCCTAAGTGCAACCTTCTTGAAGAAGGCGGTGATTGATTTTATTCCTTGCCATTGCTTGAGTTGTGATTGAATCCATCAAACCGCTGTTGTAGAGCGGGTTGATCACGGTCTTCGAGGAAAATAGGCCACGATCAATTCCTTTTGTCCATAAGCCCTTGGAAATTGCCTTAGTCTTTGGATCGATTGGGTGGAAAGCGGGATGCTACAAAGCTTGGTTGTTGAGACCAAATCTCTTTGTTTCTTGAATGATTTGCTATAAGACACATGAATTATTTCCTTATGCTTTCTATACATTTAACGGTTGAATTAAGTGAATAATATCTCCAAGTCACCTTAAAGCATATCAAGTGATATCAGGGCGGGTTGATCCTCATACCGATCAATGGCCCAACTTCAATGTTGTCTAATGCTAGCTACATTGCATCCCGGATAGCGTTGTTTATGCCTAAGTAATCAACAAGAATATGAGCAAGTGGAATTGCTGTCTATTCTCGTATCGCTTCCTTCGTGATATCTATCGGAACCTTCGCCACCTCCTCTCGCCTAACGGTCCACCGCAATTCCTCTCCTTTGCCACCTAAGCCGAGAAAATGGTTAGAGAAAGCGGACATGCCATCCTTCAAAGGGGAAAGACAAAGCCATCAAGGTTGTCAGTTTCATCGATCGATGGGAAAAGTTTTTGAACGTGTGAGCAATGAGATGTGGAAAGACTGCAAGCCATGGACACTTACTTAAAAGATCAAGCCCAAGCATGGTGGCAAGGTAGACGAGAATGTGATCCCAGGATCATTGATTGGGAAAGTTTCAAAACGGCATTTGAAGCACATTATTTTCCCTCTAACTATCCTTTGGAGTTGCGTAGGGAATGGGATCGTCGAGGTGGGGAAACCGAGAGTATTCAGGTTCTACACTTCCAAATTTACTCACTTAGCGGCACTAATAAGGAATCTGGATGGGAAGGAGCTTCTGATAAAATATGTCAGCAGATGCAGGGATGATATCTATGCAGAGATGGAAATAAAAGACTTAGATGAAGCCATAAAACTAGCATCCGCAGTGGAACGGAAAATAGATCCAAAATCTAGGAAATTTGATTTCTGGGATGAAGACACTTCAGGATGATCAAGAGGATAAAAAGAGTAGCAAAGAGAAGAATGGAAGTAAGGAATCTTCCAAAACTTTAAGAAGAGGAAGAATAACCAAGAACGGTAATGGTTAAAAAAGCGAGAAGAGGGAAGTCAAGGTAGACCGAGGAAGGAAACTAGGGAACCAAAAGGAGGTTGTTATAGATGCGGGGAAAAACATTACCTAAGGAATTGTCCGTTTAGAGAAGGGGGGATCACAAAGGTTGAGCCACCTAAACCTCAAAGGAGTGTACAAATGCATGCTATTGAAGGTCCCAAACCGGAGGATATACCTGAGACCTCTAAAGGCTGCGATAAAGGAAGAAAGGTGTAAGCTTCCAAGGTGAAGAACGGGCAAAGGCTAATGCCAAAGAACGGAGATGGCTCCAAATGGGAACTTTGGGGTAAACATAGTTAAAAATTTACACCTTTAGGGTAAGATTTGCAAGATTTGATTTGTATGTAGATTTTTGTGTGGAATGAAAATTCAACTATTATGTAAGCGTGGTGCATTAGATGTAAATTTTGAAGAATGGTAATTGTAGTTGTAGCAATAGACCTGACAAAATTTACATCAGTATCGTGGAGATACAATGATTAGTATCGTGGAGATACTGTATCGCGGAGATACACCTGGAGACTCTGGCAACTCCTTCATAGATGTCTGCAGGTTAATGTGCTGGTTCATGAGTTTTATCCCCGCATTTCAGAACTCTGCCCACTGTGTAAGCGGCAAGTTATCAAGCACAGCTTCTTTTTATGTGACTAAGTTCAGCCAGTTTGGTCATGGTTACTATCTCTCTTCCATGTGGTCTTGACTAGCCAGCAGGTGCTTCTCGCCATTTATCCTTCCACTTGGAACAGCTTGCAAGAAGTGGCTACAGGAGCAAGATAAAGAGAAAGAAAGTTAAATATATATAAGCCAAATTATTATCTAAGCCAAATAATTCATGGTTTGTACTATTAACTATAAGTCCATTAAACAAAGGTATGGCCTTTATTTTATTTTAAGATTACAAAAACTTTAAGAAAACGGAGCTATTGAAATACTTTTCTAAAAAAGAGTAAACCTTATCTTTTTGGTCGTTATCTCAATATAAGAGGGCGTGCTTCCTATTTAAAAATATACGTGATGGGAAGCGGGCGGATAGCGGACATCTCAAACCAACAATTTGGCTTCAATAGAATTCTGCGACCGCTATATTCCTTGGCAACCGAGGCGATCAACAAAGGCGGCCCAACTATACCTTACACCCCCGCATCAATGGCATAGTTCGGACCGGACATCACCAATTCGGCTATCTACATTACCTATTTCCTATTCTACAGATCTTAAGCTATACTCCTTTGTATTGCACGTTATCCAAAGCCAATAGTTCTTATAATCCTTTCGGAGGTCTCTTGGTTATTCATTGTGAGATCGCGGAATTGGGTGTAAAATCGCTAGTGGGGTACAACTTTTATTAAGCGTTTAAGCACTTTTAGTCTCTGAAACTTCATGGACGTCGAAGCGTCCACGCCCTTCTCCCTCCTTTTCCCTGGCGCGAAAATTCAGATCGGTGTTTTTCATTGATGATGGAGGCATGGAGCGCGGATGATTTTCCAAGATCGAGGTGCATTGCAATTGGGGGTGAAGCCCCATGAGGAAGAAGCTTGGTTGGAAAATAATGTCACGGATCGAGATTGGGATTCTGTTTGGACAAAGAAGTTGAACAAGGGAAAGATAAAATGGCCTTTGGCAAAGGAGCATCTTCAAGAGAAGTTGGAAACACTCTGCAGAAAAATCTACAAGAATTGTCACAACAAAGAAGTAAGAAAGCAACGGCCCTTGCTTTGGCGTTTGAAAATTGCACTAGATCAATACTTGCACCGAGGAACACAAAGTAAAGGCGGGTTGCATTTGTTGTGCAATGTCAAAGATACCACAACAATAGACAAGTAAAAACAGAAAGCGGATGTTGTAGCACATGTTAGGAAAACTGAAATGAAGGCAAAGCCAAAGGTGGAGCTGGATCAAATGAGATCGGTGCATGTGATGAGAACATAAAACCTTAGAGAATGCGAAGGGGAGATTGGAAAATGGTTTTACTTATCACAAAGAATGGAAGGCGATAGGAAGTGAGCTGAAAGGCAATGAGAAGGCCTCGGAATTACAGAAAATGATGTTGGAAGAGGCTGAGCTTGATTTTAAGGCAGGCCACAAATGATTTGGCTACAAAAGCGGGGAGGAGTTCAAGCTTAATCCAACATGTGAGTTGGAGGCAGAAATTAAAGATTTGGAGCGGACTGTCGGATGGAAACTTGCGCGAGGAACAAGGTACAAAAGCAATGAACCCTACATACATTAATGAGCGGGTCAAGCGTAAACTCAAACTTGAGGAGGAGTTAAAAGTTCTCGAAGAAGAACGAGAGACTTCGCATTTCTACATAAACAATTTGTGGAAAAATTTGAAAATGGATACTCCTGCAACATTTAGCATCTCTACTATTATCACGAGATAAGTTGCTAGTGGAAGATCCATTTTATACATGTTCGGCATGTGGTGCGGAATTGAAGAAAGCTTACGAGGTTAAGTTTAGCAATTGAATTGCCAACATGAGTATCATATAGCTTGTTGTTCATTGTTGAGAGGAGGACAATGTATTCATGGTTGCCCGAAATGTGCCGGAGGGTGTATTTGTGAGCTAGGTTTTGGCCATGTTGCGGGTGCTTCAAATAGTACACCAAAAAGGATGTGTTAATCCGTCACGCAATTGAGGTCTCACCGTTGAGGGTTCAAAGAAGGACAATGGTGCCATTTGAAGATGCACAACACCTGCAAAGTCCTATAGAATCTGATCAATTGTGGACTGATTTGAATGCAACAAAAGAACCACCACCACCAATATAAGGTATGTCCAAGAAGCTGTCTTAAGAAGCTATAGAAGAAGCTGTAAACCTAGTGTTGTAAACCGGCACCAGTTGTAAACAATGACCGGTTGTAAACCACAGCACAAGGTTGTGGAAAAAACATGAAACCGATTGTACACACTTTGAAGCACCCAAGGAAGTTGAGGGAGTAATTCCATCGGATGAGGGCAACTTGGGTGTATATTTTTGCGAAGGAAAGGGGAGAAGAACAAAAGAGGGTAAGCTGGAGGATAGCAAAAAGTTGTTCGGGCTACAAGAAAGAGAACAAGAAGTAGCTATGCAAAAGATGCAGGAAGCGGTCTCAATCATGACACCACACATATGAAGTGTGTTGAAGAAAATGCGAGAATCAGGCCCTCAAGTTTCGGGTGAGCGATCTTCAACAAGTGATTCTTTGCCATTACTAACCCTGGAAAGGGGGTATGGGCATTGTTGGGCAAGAAGGCCACAACTTAGTGTTGCTTAAAACATTGAATATTATTAATTTTCTTTTGTTGCATTCAGCGTAGGATTACCAGTTGATTACATTGGGTCGGAGAATCCTGGCTTTGTTGATCTGAAAGGTTTCCACATTCAACCCATTTTTCATTTTCATCTTCATCTATTTATTCATGTAGTAATTCTGTTGTGTAGGTATTCGGGATGTTCCAACATACTAAATATTGATTTGCCCGCCCAAAGATAAACTCATTGTCTTGGATTTAAATGGTGTGTTGGTAAAAACATTTGGTGCAAATGAACACATACGGCTTGGAAGCAGGATTGACAATGACATACACTAGCGTAAAGAAAGTGATATTCAGACCGAAGCGGTGTTCTTCTTGAAGACTTTTTATTCTGAAGTGTTGTGTTGGTATATGGTCATCAATGCAACTCTCAATGTGGAAGATGTCTTTGCAAGTACTATGTCAGATTTGAGGGGCAGATTTCAATTTGTATGGGGCGGGGAAAAATGTGTGCGGAACAGTTTTCACCACCTAACAAACTGGGCTATCGATCATGATGAAGCCACTTGGGAAAATATATGAGTCATACCCAAGATTCTCGGGTAAGACTTTGCTTCTTGATGATTCATTATACAAGTCTTACCTTAGCAGTCCACGGAAATTTCTGCGGTACACGCATTCAAGATGGATGTCCATGATGAAGTGCTACCGATTACTCACCCCAAAGATAGAAGAAATCTTGCAGGCCAAGGCGAGGAAGAAATGAAGTTCTTGGTGAAGAATACACATAGATACAAGCCTTGGCCTAAGCAGATAGAAAGATTATGAAGCTATGCTTGGAAAGACTTTACGAAAAAGCGATTCTGCGATTAGCGAGGTTTGTGAAGGAGGAATTGGAGAAGGTTTATGGTGATGGCGGCTTGTCATTCTCCATGATTATTAACTTTGTTTGTCATTTATTTAGGCCAAGGAATCCTACACTTTTCATGTACCATCTTTATCTTAATTTAAGAATGTTTTTGCTATATTGTTTATGTAGTTCAATGCGGACTTGTCTATAAGTTTTTGCTATATTGTTTATATATACTTCAATCTTGTTGAAAGGGATGCTTAAAACTTATCAAGTGCTTAAAAAAAATTGCTGCAAGTGCTAGTCGGTATGAGTCTTAATGGCGGAATCTTGCTTATTGTCATGCGATGTGAGGATACTTTTATGTAGTTGCTTAATGTCATCATGTGCTTCTTGTCATGCGGTTAAGGTGCGATGCTTATTGTTAAGCCATATAAGCTGTTTAAAGGTAGGCCATTTATTGCATAAGTGCTTTCGTGTGTTCGGTGCTTACTCACTTTGCTGCTTTGAAAACCGATTAAAATGCTTAGTGTTTGAAACTAATGAAAGAGCTAGAAACCTTTATTACATTCAAGCGAGAATCTGAATGGATTTTAGAATTGAACTTCATAAATTTGATAGATAGACAAAAATAACATTTCATAGATGAAGAAGAAGAGATCTCAATGAAACAAAAAGCGAGAAACAAAGTTACAAAAAGTTTGATGGTAAACAAGATTTTTTATAAAAAAGGCCCTTAGGCGGTGTACACAAAAAGAAATATACAAAATTTTTACAAAATTTTAGGCCCGAGGCCGAGTGTCTTCTTCAAAGGGGGTGTCTTCTTCAAAGGGGGTTGTCTTCTTCATCAAGGGGGGTGTCTTCTTCAAGGGGGTGTCTTCTTCAAGGGGGGGTGTCTTCTTCATCTTCATGCATACGCATCTTCATTCTCCATCGCAACAAATGAAACAAAGCGAAAAATTAAACAAGCGAAGATTAAACAAGCGAAAAATTGAAAGCGAAAACAAATGAAAATGCATGTACCTTTAAGGACCATACTGAACTCCTCCAAGTCTTCCTCGTCTTCCTCTTCCTCTTCCTCTTCCTCTTCCTCTTCCTCTTCCTCTTCCTCTTCCTCTTCCTCTTCTTCCTCGGACTCGTCCTCTTCTTCTGATTCGCCTATCCATCCCTGCATCACAGCGGTGATATATTCCTGCGAATTCATTTTCGATTCCTCATTTTCGATTCCTCATAGGAATCGGAAGATGAAGAATCGAACTCTCCTCCTCAAAGCGGGAGGCGATTAGAGTGGTGGAGAGGAGAGGGAGAGTGGGGGCAGAGTGGGAGGCGGCAAGAACTTCCGGCGGCAGAGGGGAAGAGTGGAGGGAACACCTCTTCGGCGGCTTAGTAAGCGCCTCTTGAGGTGACCTCAGAGCCCTCTCGATCTTCCTCGCTTCATGCCGAATCGCGGAATGCGTAGTCGGAGTCTTGAGTCACGGAGGAATTGAAGCGAGGCGGAGGAATTGGCGGGCGTGAGCTTGTAGGCGGGGCGTGAGCTTGTGGCGCCCTCTTGCTTAAGTCATGCTTAGCGGCGTCGGTGTCGATAAACCTCACACAGCGCGGAACAATTAATTAAGTAACGGGCTTAAATATTTCGTATGGCCAGTCGAATTGACACATGTCACATCGAGGAAATGCCTTGACAATATAATTTTGCCAAGAATGTTGGGATAGTGATGGTACCAAAATAAATAATTGAACCTTATTCCAATGTCACAAATCTACATTCTTATAAACAACAATTCAATCTTCATTTTGATGTACGTGTCCATGCACACCACCCTTGTGCATCCTCACTATTGTTAATATATATAAAAATATGTGCTTACATGCTTAGGTGCTGGAACAACAAATCACTTGAAAAGAATAACATCAATTTCGTTAAGTGTCAAACAATTACATTGTTATTGGGAGACTGGCCATAATTTTTTCATGGGTCTCTGTGAAATTACGTACATATACATGCCTTCTATTTTTCCATATCAATTTTAGGATATCTTACCACATGGTATTTGCGGAGGCTTGGGTTGTTTAGTGAGCAACATATACTTGAAATTACCCAAGAATTGATAATACAATCCACTTAAGATAACCTCATGCACTCCAAATTTTTGCCCCATCCATCTTTGTATGAATCTTCAAGTGTGCATTTGGGTTCGTGCACTTGAGGATGTAGAAGTCCACACCCTCTGAATTGTCTACCTCGGCATTCTTTGCAAAATTGTCACCTACCTCTACCAAATTCTTGATCCATTCATTGGCTTGTTCAAGAGTCTCCTTTTTCTTCTCAACTCACGGTTTTAAGTCATTTACCTCCCACTTTCCAAATCTACGTATTGATCACGGGAGTCCCAATTATGATCCATGCAAAGCGGCGAAACATGGCGAGGGCATCTATGAGCAAGCTGTTTGGTCTAATCCTGGCGGCAGTGCGATACAATGAATCTTCTTTGTGCCTTTGAGTGTTTCAATCTCATATTCTTCCATGTTTGCCACAGCTGGCGGGTTCAATTTCCCAAAAATATCTTTTGATCTCATCTGTTTCATCGGTGGTATCAATTTCTTTGAAATATGTACCGCGAAAATTTTACAATATCTTTAGCATGCCTCGGTTGCACACCATTGGGTTTGAGTTGTTCCTTACTTAGCGACCTTTTGATATTTTGCACCATCATGTTCACCTTTACCATGGCGGTGGCAAAGTAGTTCCACACTATTTCCTTGTCATTGATTGTGAAGCACGCCTAAGAAAAAAGGTTTTCGACTTGAATTGTGATGAGCAGCCATCACTCCAAAACCAATGCTTCTCATACTCTATTTCATGTTCCTTAAGCCATGCAACATGCTTTTGTAAGTGATGTTCCACAAATAATGAGTCATGCACTTTATCATCGAAATGTAAAAGTGAGTCTCTCTTTATGATCTTCCTACCATTGTTGAGTCTATTCTGATCTGCTCCAACCTTACATTCTTTTTCTCTTCTTTGGGCGGTCTTCTTACATGCCCGCCCGAGAACAGGAATATCGGCACTTTTTTGTCATGCCTATATGTTATGTGAACAAGTATAGAAACTTGAGTGCGTATGATGTGCATTGGTAGTGGGGGCTCATTACGGATCTTGATCTTTGTAATTTTACGCAAAGTCAATACTTGAGATACAATTGTATCTTACGGAAATGATGACACCTGCTTGTTTTAAAGCCCGATTGGCGCCAATGTGCTATGTAATTGTGTGGAACAAAATCGATATTACCTTCTTCACTTCCTCTTGAAATTCTTTGGGACTTCTCTCATACGTACTAATCTCAAGGCGGTTTGTACCTCAAAGCCTTTCTTGGATCCTGAATTCTGTCTCTGGTCCACAGGTTGCTTTTCAAATGTCTTCCAAGTAACTAATCTTGAACCCGTGCCATCCATTTTACGTGGACATTTTCTAATTCTATCAACCCACATTTTTACACGCGCCAACATCAAGCGGTTATGATCAAACCACTCCTCATCATCACCTTTCTTTGCGGACCACTTGTCTCCATAAATCCTTTGGTACACTTGATTGTATGCTCCTTGGCTGCACATTACGGGCGAGGGCCACAAATCTCACGATGGCGGTTTGCAATTGTCATGAACTCCACCCGATTTTCTCGGGCTGTTTCAATCCTTGCATGATGTATTCAAATTTCAAGTGGTAAATGCAGCGGCATGTATGCCTCTCGCATCCTCCTTACAAAAACTCGGTTTCAACCTCTCAAAAGTCTGCAATGCAATTTTGATATGAGGATTCTCCTCTCTAAACACGAGGTAGAATTGCAACTTCTGAGGGAAATCGTGTGAATGCCAAATAAATGCTACATATAATGAACCCTACAAATATGAATACTTACTTGGTGACTTCAAGAAGGTGAATTGGATGTTCCATCTTTATTCATGTCTCGATACATACTTCCTCCGTCTTTCTTGTATGGAGAAACTCTTGTATTTTCGTCGAGGAACTTGATAACTTGACTTCTCTATTGTGATCTAACATGCTATCCATCCGCTTCCTCCTCACGAACATTGACCAAGGTCCTTCCCTTTGTTAGCTTGCACCCTTCTTTGAAAAGCATTTGAAATTGTTTTTTGGGGATCTTGAAGCAATCTAGCCAGAAGCTTGATTCAATGGCTTGACACCATTTGTTGCTCATTGCTGCCATTATCGGGGTGGACTTCCTTACCTGAAGCATGTCATGATTCCTCTCAAACTTATGTTCTTGCATTGTTTCCTTCAAATTCTTCACCATTTGCTTTCGGCCATAGTAACTGCTTAGATTTCTTTTATAGAAGAAATTGGTAAATCCCTGCCCTCAAAGAAGACAATCAATGATGCGGCCTTTGTCATTGTCATCAACATTTGTACTAATTTGGTTGAATACTTCATAAATTTCTCCTAAAATTTCTCTTATTCTGCGGTCACTCAGTCTCAATTTCTTATTCTTCTTTGAAGACGAATCTTTAGAAGGGGAATTCTTCTTCATTGCTACCTTCTTTGCATACAATCTACGCCTCGATCTCTCTTCCTTTTTGCATCAATGGCTCAGCGTAAATTGAGCGGGGAGAGGAATTGGGTTTCATCTATCCGGTTTTACGTGTGTTGCAAAATTGGTGAGGGCAAATTGTTGAATTCGGTTCGGGCAATTCTTGGAAACAATTAGTCCCTCCATTTTGCTTGAATTCAAGATGGGTTAGCCCGCCATCGGGAATATGGCGGGCTCTGGCATTCATGTTTCCGGCACCAAACATGTTCATGATTCTCTCGACTGTCATTTGTGGTAGCGCACCTCATGTCAATACTTCAATCACGCCGCGTCGTGTTTAAAAACACCGATTTTAAGCACTTGTAAGCGGCGTCCGGACGGTGATTTACGCTACCCGGTACCGATTTTGCACCCAATTCCCAACTCTAAAGCCTTTCTGTATTTGCTAAAGGAGTCCCTCACGGTGCCAAATTGATTTATCTTATACCCTTATCCTTTCTTATTCTAAAATTGAGTCTTTCTAATAAGTTCTTTTCTTTTCTTTCGGGATAGCCCAATTGGGTGATGAGCTTAGCCTTGGAGGTTGGAGTTTGTTGTTTAAATAGTCTTTCTTTTGCATTATCTTTTAATTAGTGTTTATTACATTGCACGAAAAACCCAGATTCATAAGCACCACCATATCAACGAGGGATTTTGTAAAAGGGCTAGAATTAATGAACAAAATGAACAACAAGGAAAAACAGACATCACTGGCTGAAATACCGAGCCCGAAAACCCCAACCTTCAAGAGATCGTCATCAAGCATATGGTCCATGGCCCATATGGGGCCCTCAACAAACGCTCCTTGCATGCAAGCCAAGGAAGGCAGCCCAACGAAGGAATGCACAAAGGGATTCCCAAAACCATTTAATGACAATACCGAGTCAAGCGCCAAATGGCTACCCAGTCTGAGAAGGCGTGATCTGAGGCAACTTCATGAGGGGCGAAATGCCTATTAACAATAGATGGATAGTTCCCCACAATGGGTGGCTGCTTGAAAAATACGAGGCACATATCAATGTGGAGCAGCGTTTCAGTGTTGGCAGCGTGAAGTATATCTACAAGTACATTCATAAAGGGCATGATCGAGCATCCATCAAGGTCAATGAGAACCAATAGGAGAATCCACATCCACATTCAATTGGGACGAGGTGGAGCGGTACCTTGAGACAAGGTACATCTCAAAGCTGAAGCCATGTGGAGGTTATATGGGTTCAAGATGCATGGCAAGTCCCACACAATTACCACGGGCTACCGTTCACTTGCCAAACAACTAAAAGCATCTATTATCGGAAGGCCACGAAAGACAAGCCATCGAAAGCAAATGCAAAAGCGAACAATCTTGACCGCATGGTTTGAGCTCAACAAGGAAGACCCGGTAGCACATGAATACACTTATCCAGAAATACCCCAGTACTACACATTCACGCGCTAGACATCTTGGAAAAAGAGGGAAGGAAAGTTCAAGCTCATTACACGTATGTACAATGTTAGCCCTAAGGGCCGGTGGCGCTACTACCTCCGTCTCCTGTTGCTACATATCAAGGGCGCAACCGGCTTCAAAGACACAAGCGCCTTGTCAATCGAAAAACTATGTTGACTTTCAAGAAAGCTTCTAAAGAGCTCGACTTACTAGAAGGCGATGCCGAGTGGGAGAAGATTTCGAAGGCGAGCATCTTCCGGATGCCAATGCGATTCGTCAAACATTCGCATTCATTTGCCTATACAATGACTCACAAGATCAATGCGGCTATGGGAGCTCTTCAAGGACAGCCTAACAGAAGATTACCAGCGAAAGATGCCACGGAGCGGGCTTGTAACCATGCACTAAAGGACATCGATGACATCTTCGGATGGCGGTGCACATGCCATCAACTTGGATTGCGGAACCACGGCTAGATATTCTAGGAAACTTCCCAAAGCGAACCCACCTTTGATGCGGAAAAGGAGTTGAAAGAAGGGCAAGAGAACTACGGCAAGCTCAATAGGGAGCAGAAGCACATAGCCGATATTATCCTCGATGCAATCAGCCAGCATCAAGCCCCATGTATCAATGTGGATGGCCCGGGAGGCATAGGCAAGACATTCCTCTTTAATAGTCTCATTAGCATATTAAGAGGATGTGGCGTGGGGTTGTATCGGTGCCTTGGACAGGCATTGCCAGTCTCCTCTTGAAGGGAGCACAAACAGTTCATTCGACGTTCAAGTTACCACTTAACTTGACACAAGAGGCAACTTCCGCACTGCGTGGAACAAGCCAACAAGAGAGGTACTTAGAAATTCAAGCATCATGGTCTGGGATGAAATGGGGATGACACACACGCATGCACTTACTGCTGTCGACCGACTTTTACGGGAGATACGCGGGGATGACGAGCCATTTGGGGAATGATAATGCTCAATGGTGGCGATTTTCGGTGACAATTACTGTGGTTGGTCAAAGCGTGCAACAAGGGCCGGAAGTCATCTCAAAGTGTCAAGAGGAACCCGTTGTGGATCAACTTCAAGACCCCTGGTGACACAAAACATGCGGGTCGGAAAAAGGCGAGCAAATCTTCTCAATTGGCTGCTTCGTCTTGGTAGCGGGGAGCGGATGCACAATGAGCTAGGGCTCGGCCAGCGACTTGGTTGAGAATGCGGAACAATGCATTGTGGAAGATGACTTGATTGACGATATCTTTGGCAAGGAAATACTTGAGGAGGCAAATGTGCACTGTTGTATGACAAAGCCATCCGGCACCAAAGAATGAAGACACTGCGAAGATCAGCGATAAGGTCCTCTTAAGGTTGCATGGACAACTCCATATATATCTGGCGTAGACACCATCATTGCGGAAAGCGAAGATGCTACAAGGGACTTCCCAATCGAGTTCATCAACTACCTAACCCCTTCCGGCATGCCGCCGCATAAGCTGCACATCAAGGACGGAGCCATCATCATCCTACTCAGAAACATGAACCCGAAGGCCGGTCTCTGCAATGGCACCCGCCTTCATGTCACCAAAGCGCACCCAAGAATCATAGATGCAGAGATAATCACAGGCACCTACAAAGGAACACGGGTCCTCATACCAAAAATAACCCTAGAGCCATCAGACAGTGACCTCCTCCCCTTCAAGCGAAGACAGTTCCCCGTGCGACTCGCATTCTCGATGACAATCAACAAGTCGTAAGGCCAGTCCATGACCTCCGTTGGCATCTACCTACCAACGCCAGTTTTCACACATGGCCAACTCTATGTCGCATTCTCAAGGTGCACCACACAACAGGGAGTGAAGGTATACATTCACGACACCACAAATCAAGGAGCGCTGCTTAAAAACAAGAGGATGTTCACTCCAAATGTAGTCTATAAAGAGATCCTACAGGATGAAATAGCCCATTAACTTACCATATACCCACCAAAGCAAAACATTAAATCTCTTATGAGTAATGATGTACTACCTCTTCAATGTGTAATTTACAAGACGTCAACAATAAAAATTTAATTGCAGAGTTAATTACACTCTTTTTTCATTGTTCTTATAACTTTAAAGGTTCCTAAACAATCCCCAGGCTTAGCACTATTACTATCTTTGGATATTTTTGTTATAATAAATGGTCAGTGCACACTTCTCTCATTGCGGTCAAAACAACTACAAATATCCAACTTATGCCCAGCAACGCTGGGCACCGTTACTAGTACCTAAGATATTGATATGGATCATGCTAGGGGGAGTGATCCAAATGCAAGGGATTAAGGCAATGGGGCGAAAGAAACCAATGGTTATAAGAATTGATAAAAGAGGCAAGGGTAATTATACCCAAACATTACATGCAAAAGAGAAGGGCGAAATATCTTCAAAGAATAAGGAAAGCTTCATGCCAAGTTTCCAGCAACTATAATTACCAAAAAGGGACGATTTTATGGGATAAGAATAGCACGTTGTTTTTTAGAACAGGGGCCAAACTGTAAAAGCGGAAGCAGTAGATACAAATGAAGGATGCGGTTGGTACAGAAAGAAGAGGCGGAAGACTCCTGTTAGGAATCCGGCACTGATAAGAATCCGGCATCAACAAACCAGCCTAAGTTCGGCTGCTCCCAAATCCGACTCCTTGATCTGGTCTTTGCCTGCTGGTCCAGATTCGATCCAATTTGCAGAAGGCTGGTAGCAATTGAGAATCTTGCAAGCTGAGTCCTAAGTGCGACCTTCTTGAAGAAGACGGTGATTGATTTTATTCCTTGCCATTAGCAGTTGTGATTGAATCCATCCAAACCCAAAACTGTTGTAGAACGGGTTGATCTGGTGCTGAGGAAAATAGGCCCTGATCAATTCCTTTCGTCCTTAAGCCCTTGGAAATTGCCTTAGTCTTTGGATCCGGTTGGGTGGAAACGGGATGCTACAAAGGTTGGTTGTTGAGACCAAATCCCTTTGTTTCTTGAACAGAGCTGCTATAAGACCTGTGAATTATTTCCTTATGCTTTCTATCTATTTAACGGTTGAATTAAGTGAATAATATCTCCAAGTCACCTTAAACCATATCAAGTGGTATCAGAGCGGGTTGATCCTCATACCTGATCAATGGCCCAACGCTTCAATGTTACTGAAGCACAGTACCAGCAAGCCTTGTCTAATGCTAGCTACATTGCATCCCAGATAGCATTGCCTATGCCTAGTAATCAGCAAGAATATGACAGGCAAGTGGAATTGCTGTCTATTCTGTATCGCTTCCTTCCAGATATCTATCAGCAACCTTCGCCACCTCCTCTGCCTAACGGTCCTCCACCAGTAATTCCTCCACCGCCACCTAAGCTGAGAAAATGGTTAGAGAAAGCAGACATGCCATCCTTCAAAGGGGGAAAGACAAAGCCCATCCAAGGTTGTCGGTTTCATCGGTCGATTGGAAAAAGTTTTTGAGCGTAATGCGGGCAGCGGATGTGTGAAAAAGGCGCAAGCCATGGACACTTACTTAAAAAGATCAAGCCCGGGCATGGTGGCAAGGTAGGCGAGAATGTGATCCCGGGATCATTGATAGGAAAGTTTCAAAAGCGGCATTTGAAGCACATTATTTTCCCTCTCACTATCCTTTGTAGGCTGCGTAGGGAATGGGATCGTGCAGGTGGGGAGGCGAGAGTATTCAGTCCTACACTTCCAAATTTACTCACTTAGCGGCACTAATAAGGAATCTGGATGGGAAGGAGCTTCTGAGAAAATATGTCAGCAGATGTAGGGATGATATCTATGCAGAGATGGAAATATTTCACCCTAAAGACTTAGATAAAGCCATAAAACTAGCATCCGCAGTGGAAAGGAAAATAGATCCAAAATCTAGGAAATTTGATTTCTGGGATGAAGACACTTCAGATGATCAAGAGGATAAAAAGAGTAGAATAACGGCAACGGTAATGGTTCTGAAAAGAAGCGAGAAGAGGGAAGTCAAGGTAGACCGAGGAAGGAAACTAGGGAACCAAAAGGAGGTTGTTATAGATGCGGGGAAAAACATTACCTAAGGAATTGTCCGTTTAGAGAAGGGGGGATCACAAAGGTTGAGCCACCTAAACCTCAAAGGGGTGTACAAATGCATGCTATTGAAGGTCCCAAACCGAAGGATATACCTGAGACCTCTAAAGCTGCTGATGAGCGGAAGAAAGGTGTAAGCTTCCAAGGTGAAGAACGGGCAAAGGCTAATGCCAAAGAACGGAGATGGCTCCAAATGGGAACTTTGGGGTAAACATAGTTAAAAATTTACACCTTTAGGGTAAGATTTGCAAGATTTGATTTGTATGTAGATTTTTGTGTGGAATGAAAATTCAACTATTATGTAAGCGTGGTGCATTAGATGTAAATTTTGAAGAATGGTAATTGTAGTTGTAGCAATAGACCTGACAAAATTTACATCGGTATCGTGGAGATACAATGATTAGTATCGTGGAGATACTGTATCGCGGAGATACAATTAAGTAGTACCGCGGAGGTACAAGGATATATCGTACTGTGGAAGTACGCGGATATCCATAACTGTTTCTTACGTTTACAAGCCTGGAGAACCCTTCGATGCAATTTGATTCGGGAGCAATCACCTTGAGAAGGGATGGACCCATCTCAAGTGCATTCAAAAATCATGACGATCTTCTTAGAAGGGATGGAACTGATATGGAGCATGCTAGGGGGAGTGATCCAAATGCAAGGGATTAAGGCAATGGGGCGAAAGAAACCAATGGTTATAAGAATTGATAAAAGAGGCAAGGGATTATACCCAAACATTACATGCAAAAGAGAAGGGCGAAATATCTTCAAAGAATAAGGAAAGCTTCATGCCAAGTTTCCAGCAACTATAATTACCAAAAAGGGACGATTTTATGGGATAAGAATAGCACGTCGCTTTTTAGAACAGGGGCCGAATTGTAAAAGCGGAAGCAGTAGATACAAATGAAGGATGCAGTTGGTACAGAAAGAAGAGGCGGAAGACTCCTGTTAGGAATCCGGCACTGATAAGAATCCGGCATCAACAAACCAGCCTAAGTTCGGCTGCTCCCAAATCCGACTCCTTGATCTGGTCTTTGCCTGCTGGTCCAGATTCGATCCAATTTGCAGAAGGCTGGCAGCGATTGAGAATCTTGCAAGCTGAGTCCTAAGTGCGACCTTCTTGAAGAAGACGGTGATTGATTTTATTCCTTGCCATTAGCAGTTGTGATTGAATCCATCCAAACCCAAAACTGTTGTAGAACGGGTTGATCTGGTGCTGAGGGAAATAGGCCCTGATCAATTCCTTTCGTCCTTAAGCCCTTGGAAATTGCCTTAGTCTTTGGATCCGGTTGGGTGGAAACGGGATGCTCCAAAGCTTGGTTGTTGAGACCAAATCTCTTTGTTTCTTGAACAGAGCTGCTATAAGACCTGTGAATTATTTCCTTATGCTTTCTATCTATTTAACGGTTGAATTAAGTGAATAATATCTCCAAGTCACCTTAAACCATATCAGATATGCCACAAACCCATATAAACAAGGGTTTGCCCCCCCTAGGGGCAACCCAAAAAGCACCAGTTATAGAAATTAAAAATAGCTACAAGTACCTTGGGATATTAGTGGGTAAAAGTCCAAATCGGAACCAAGCAGTGGAGCAGAAGTAAGTGGTGGCCTCAAAGCACTATATGCAGTGCAGTGTAGATGTGCCAAAACCGGGAGGAAGTGGTGCGTTGCAGACCCCTTAATTATGTCTGTAAGGTGTTGTATATTATGCCTGAAGAAAGTTTACCATGTTTAGCCTGCTTACAAAGATATTCGAGAGAAATATGATGCATGTGCCGAGACATTGATGGCTTTCTTTAATTTTCCAGGATCACATATTGGATGTATCATTCATATTTTAGAGCATAGGGACGATGTTTAAGAACCTTAAAAGTAAATGAGTTAGAGGTAGCAGAGACTAATGCATTATTATCAGAGGATGCATTAGATGATTTGTTTTATAATGTTGAATGTACAAGTTGAACCTCTTATAGAACTGGCAGTCTCACATACGTAATAATCAAATTTCATTTCAATCCCCCCCCCCTCCCCCCCTCGTTCTATCTCTTTCTCTCTATACTGTGCAGTTCTTTGCATTGCCATCTTCTCTCTAAGTTTTTTGCCACATTCTCTCTGTAGAATTCTTTCTCCAGTCAAACTCTCGTATCCGCTTGATTGAGGCATACAACAATATCATTCAATCAAAATGCACAGCATAAGGATTTTATAAGTTTTAAAATTCCATTCAACGAAATCAAAATGCACGGTATGTAGAGACTTTGTAAGTTATAGATACCCATTGAACGAACTTAAGCCATTGAGGCATACCACAATTTCGTCCGATCGAAATGCGCAACATGCAGGGACTTTGAAAGTTTAAAATATCCATTCAATGGTATGCAAGGACTTTGTAAAGTTTAGACATCCATTCGACATGTGTGGTATGCAAGGACTTTAAGTTTTAGATATCTATTTAGCGAGATATGCAAGGAGTTCATAAGTTTTAGATATCCATTCAGCATGGTATACAGGGACTTTATAAGCTCTAGATATTCATTCAGGCTTCATGAGTTTGGGAAAAAAAATTCTAGGGTCTTTTCTAGGAAAAATTCCTCTAACCAGTATGCATCCCAAGTGCTCATGATTAGTTCTGTGATTGGACAATGAGTGCCTACTGCAGTGGTGATAGACAAAATGAAGCTCCCCTTCTCCATTACATAACCATCAACTTGTAATGTTTCTCTCAATGATTTAGCTTCCTTGTTGATGATTCTTACTGCCTGATTCAACATTATTCTCCATAGAGGAATTAACGGTGGAGCGGTCCTGCGTACAATTCTTAACTCTGGAGTGTCTCAGAAATCATCTGCATTGTGAATGTCTTGGGAAATTCCAGAGTCTCCAAATCTTCATCTTCTTTTGCTTTTTTTTTTCCTTTCCTTCTTGATTTGGAAGTATCTTTACTTGCTGGCTTGTCATGCTCAGGTGTAATGACATTCAGGTCTGCCGAATCATGCCCTGTAGTATCATGGCAATCAGAGTTTGTTTGCTGGACAATAGTTTCATGTATTTGCTCTTCATGTGCAACACCAGAATCTGCATCAGCCCTTGGACTTTTAGCACCACTATCACTATCATCTGTATTAGAATTAGACATCTTCTTTGATGAACGTCTCCGTGGCTCCTTATCCAAGTACTTGTACACAAAAGAGGAAGCTCTATTTCTGGTCTCTACCATGCCAATAGTCTACATAAATTAAATTAGAAATGTGTAAATTGGAGTTTGAAATGAACAAAGCGGAAATGAAATGAACAAAGCGGAACAAAGCGACAATGTTTCATTCATATGAGATACATATTTATACATCAATATGTGCCACAATAGACTAGTGCCACAATAGGCAAGAGTGCTATATGTGGAGCACGTGCCATATATGGCAAAAGGTAAAGGTGCCATAGAAAGAAGATTCCGAACACCCTCCCTGCAACTTTAGCCTTTTGAACAAAATAATCTGAATCAAAATAATTGTATCTCATATTTAAAGATGCCTCCAACCATCCCTCCCTGCATCTTTAATCTAGTGCTTGGATCAAAAAAACCTTTTGTGGGTTAAAAGGAAAAAACCCAAGCACTTTCAGAACAACTCAAGTAACAACAAAAGATTCAACAATTCCAAGAGCTGTTTTGCACATTTCTTGTTTCTGAAGTCCTAATGCTTTGGTGAAGATGTCGGCAACCATTGCTGACGTTGGACAATATTTAAGCACAATAGTCTTTTTGCGTACTTCCAATTTGATGTAATGATAGTGTAGCTCAATATGTTTAGATTTAGAATGGAAAACCTCATCCTTTGTCAATGCAATTGTACTTTGATTATCACACATGAGTAAAGTAGGCCCCACCTGAGTCTGATGGAAACAATCCATCAACCGTCGCAACCAAACCAATTCTCTACTGGCAATTGATGCAGCAACATACTCTGCTTCTGTAGTGGAAACAGAAACACATCGTTGCTTTTTGCTCATCCAAGAAACTAAGGATTTCCCAACAAAAAAACAACTTCCACTAGTAGAACGAAAAGTGTCAGGACAACCACCCCAATCAGCATCTGTATAGCCTAGCAAAGTCAATTTATCAACATCATTCTGCTTTGTGTACAACAAACCACAAGTAGAAGTGCCTTTCAAGTATCTCAAAACCCTTTTAGCAGCAGTCCAATGAACCTGTCCAGGATTAGTCATGAATTGCCCAAGAGTATTAGCAGCATAACTAATATCAGGGCGAGTTGCATTGGCCAAATACATCAATGCACCAACCAAACTAGCATAAGGACATTTTTTCATTTGCAATCTTTCTTCATCAGTGGTAGGACTTTGTTTTTGAGAAAGTTTGGAGAATCTGGAGCTAACAACAAGAGGAGTACTTTGAGATTTTGCTTCAAGGAGGCCAAATTTTTCAATGAGGGCAGAAATGTATGTGGATTGTGAAAGATGTAACAAACCCTTTGATCGGTCACGTTGCACTTGAATACCCAAACATGAGTGAATTTCACCCAAGTCAACCGTCTCAAAGGCTGCAGATAATAGAGCTTTCACTTTATGTAAGTATGGTAAATCATTGCAAACAAATATCGTATCATCAACGTATAAAGCAATGAAAACATAAGAGGACCCTTCTTGCTTGAAGTAAATGTTCAAATCAGCCACACTAGGAAGGAATCCAGCAGAAAGCAAGAAGGTGTTAATCTTTATGAACCATGCTCGGGAAGCTTGCTTCAAACCATAAAGAGCTTTTCTCAATCTACACACCAAGTGTTCTTGTCCAGACACAACAAACCCAGCAGGTTGTACCATGTAAATCTCTTCACTCAAATCCCCATTCAAGAAAGCTGTCTTTACATCCATTTGATGTATATGAAGATCATGCTGTACTGCAAAGGCTAACAACACTCGCAAACTTGTAAGACGTACAACTGGAGAAAAGGTTTCCTCATAATCTACACCTTCAACTTGTGAGAAACCTTTGACAACAAGGCGAGCTTTGAATTTATCAAAAGAACCATCAGCTTTAACCTTGGTCTTAAAAATCCACTTACATTGAATGGGCTTTCGTGCTGGAGGTAATTCCACAAGTTTCCATGTACCTTTATTGATCAAGGATTCATATTCAGCCTCCATAGCCATTTTCCACGATTACGCTTGATGCGAACCGAGAGCATCGACAATGTAAATTGGATTAGCAGTCATAGCCAAAGCAGAATGATAATCTAAGATCCGTTGCGTCGGCTTCCAAGCTCGACGTGCAACAATAGCATCATCATGAGGAACCTCATGAACAACTTCATCATCATGAGCACCCTCATGAATAACTTCATCAAGACCACCATGATCTTCCTCATCATAATCACCATCATTAGCAAAATCATAAGCAAGTTCAGGAACATCAAGAACTTCAACAGGATCAAAAATCGGATTATTTTCATCAAGGATAGCAGGGGCAATGAGAGGAGTAGACAGCGGCATAGGAACATCAGTAAAAATATCATCATCTGAAAAAGGAAATTCAGCAAGTATGTCACTTTCATGTTGACTATTAGGTTTAAAGCGTAACATAGAAAGCTCATCAAAAGTAGCATCACGACTAATGATAACTTTTCGAGAAACAGGATCCCAAAAACGATATGCTTTAGCATTAGAAGCATATCCAAGGAAAATAGCTTTCGTAGCAACAGGATCAATCTTTTTTCTTTTTTTCAGTTGGAATATGAACATAAGCAGTACAACCAAAAACACGCAAATTAGCAACATTGGGTTTACGACCAAACCAGGCTTCAAACGGAGTTTTGCCTTTCAAAGCGAAGTAATCAGCGATTTTGCACATACGATGGTGGTGGCGACTTACGCCCAAAAACACTTATCCAAACCAGAATGAATAAGCATACAACGCACAGCATTCATGATTGTGCGATTCTTCCTTTCAGCAACACCATTCTGCTGGGGAGAATAAGGCGCGGTATATTCATGAAAAATACCGATTACGCACAAACTTTGTCAAAAGCCAAAGATTTAAACTCACCACCATTATCGGTCGCAATCTTTGAATCATGGTTCCGGTTTGAACCTCAACCAATTTCTTAAAGGTACAAAAGATGGATAGGACATCAGATTTTTGGAAAGAAAGTACACAAAGGTATAGCGAGTATAATCATCAATGAAAAGAATAAAGTATAGGGCTTTACCAATGGAAACACAAAATGGGCCACAAAGATCAGAATGTACAAGTTCTAAGAAATGCAGTAGGATGTCCATCTCGAGGAGAATGGATGGCGATCCGCTTACCAAGAGCACAAGCCTCACAAACACCCAATACACCATGGGTTGACAAATTGAGACCATCCACAAGTTCATCACGGCTCATATCCAAAAGAGCTTGAAAGTTAGCATGACCAAAGCGTCGATGCCACAAAAATCTTGATATCATCACCACGAGATATCACAACATTAGCAAACTCATCATTAGGTTGAAGAGCATAAAGATTGCCTTGGAAAAGCGATGGCAAAAAACAAGACCATCTTTCACAAAAGCGGCAAACACGGTTATCAAACTGAACAAGGAAGCCAATATCGAGAAGAGGCGGGCAAGAGAAAGAAGATTGTGGGAAAGGTCCGGCACATGTAGAACCCCATGCAAAAGCCGCACACCAATGCCAATTTGACCAATGCCTTTGATGACAAGGGGTCTATTGTCACCAAGATAGACAAATTTCTTAGCAAGAAGAGGGCGATATTGAGTCAACCAATGCTTGTGATGAGTCATGTGTTGAGTGTGGCAGAATCCACAAGCATAGAATCATTAGCTTTAACCATTTCAAAGCGCATCATAGACACAATGTCCCTCATCTCGCATGCCAAGAAGAAGTTTATGCTCAGTAGCAAATTTTTTATAATAACATTCTTCTTCAGGATGACCAGACTTTTTACAATATTCGCAAACAATAGAGCGATTTCTTTTGGGAGGAGGACCACGACCATAGCCACGGCCACGGCCGCGTCCACGCCCACGACCAGAACGACCAGCAGGCTCATCAGCATAATTATCCGAATCATCATCACGAGATCGTTTAGAGCGAACCACAAGAGCTATTTACATCGATCTTTGGAATATTTTGAAGTTTGATAGCTTCATCTTTCAATGAAATATGAACACGATCTAGAGTGAGGTTGGCTTTATTGAGCAAAACGGTACGAACAACCTTGAATTCTTCTGGCAAAGTTTCTAGAAGTGCAACAATTTGTTGTTGAGGTGGCATGACCTCACCAGCAATAGACAAGCCATCTACAAGAGTTTTAAACTTATCAAAGTGAAGGTCAAAAGATTCTGTGAGGCTATAACGAAGATTTGCAATATCATTGCGAAGACTATAAATCTCATAGACAGTCTTTTGCTCATAAACTTTGTCAAGGTAACTCCAAACCTCAGCAGAGGTTTTGAGATCCCTAACATCCATCAGAATGGATTCCTTGAGGGCATAAAGTATCAAAGAACGTGCCGCTTTATCTTTTTCTTCCCAGTCAGCTAAAAGCTTGACCCAAGTATCGTATTCAGCTCCACTGGTAGCAAGAGCACCACCACTAGTCAATGGTTGTTTAGGAACACGGATTTTACCCGTGACGTAATCAAAAAGTTTGTCACTCTCCAACACCAACTCCATCTTCAGCTTCCAAACAGGGAAGCCAGATCCAGAAAAGACATATAGTGTCTTTGTCCCGGAGAGCCCGCGAAAAGTAACCACAGAAGAGCTTAGCTCTGATACCATGTTAGAAATATGAGACACACACAACTTTTCCCACAAGACAAGACAATGTTTCATTCATATGAGATACATATTTATACATCAATATGTGCCACAATAGACTAGTGCCACAATAGGCAAGAGTGCTATATGTGGAGCACGTGCCATATATGGCAAAAGGTAAAGGTGCCATAGAAAGAAGATTCCGAACAGATGTTTCGTCTGCAATAAAGGAATATCGGGATATTTACATCATGTTTTCTTGATATTTACATCATGTTTTTGGTCAGTCGGCGTCGACCAGGCGTGCAAAGCAGTAAAAGAACTGAACAAATGAAATAAACAATGAATAAAAGAACTGAACAATCGTTTGCCAGTTCAGGGATTAAGGTTTAACTCACAGAGGATTAAGGTTTAACTTACAGTGGTTTAACTTACAGACGAATACGCTTACAGAAGAACCAGTCGGCGCCGACCAGGGATTAAGGCTTAACTTACAGAAATAAGGACCAGGACCAGTTACAGAAGAACCAGTTGGTCGGCGCCGACCAGAAGAGTTCCCGACCAGAAGAGTTCAAATAAAAAAAATAAAAAAGGTAAGAAAACAGAGCAGAAATCTTACCTCATGGCTTGCCGGCTCAGAAATATCCCAGTCGGCGCCGACTGCTCATGAACCATGCCGGAGTTGCTCAGTTTTGTAGTTTTGTGTTGAAGCTTCGATTCACAGTTCTGTGTTTTCTATATTTCTTTTTTTTCACAGTCACATATTTTAGGGGCATTATTTTTTACTAATGCCACCTAATTAATTACAACTTAAAAGCCATATAATAAATTACAACTATTACACTTAATACAACTATTACAACTAATACACTTAATACAACTATTACACTTAATAGCCACGTAATAGTTACAACTAATAGCCACTTAATACAACTAATATCGTTTTCGCTATTAATAATAATCATTATTCGATAACTAATACTATTCGTTAGGCATGTTTTAAAATTCGTATTCCGTTTTAACGGGCAGGTGCCTCAAGCCACCAAAACTAATAATAACGTATTTTTTTTCGTTTTAACGGATATGCTACTTAATTTCTAATTTTCATGGTATATTATTTTATCGTTTATTTATATTATAGCGCGCGCATTCTATCTAGAACTTTGAGTTCTTGTTGGAGTTTTCCTATGGCTACTCGTGTTATAGTGAAGGCATGGGAAAGAGATCAAGAAATGTCTATGCCTTTCCTCAATGGGAAATGCGTTCTGGATAGTAATGCTCTTGCAACTTTCTTCCGATTTCCAGAGGATGCTTTATGTATTGTTCAGAGTGGCTATGGTCCAAACTTTCTGAGCAACGTGTTAGAGGAAACTGTGAATGAAGGAGGCAAGCGTTGTTATATTGTAGAGGAATGTTTTGGCAACAATGTGATGGTATATGGTGGTTTGTTGTCCGACAAACGTAGTAGAGTGATAAGTATAGACTCAGAATCATCATCTTCAGACTCCCTAAAAGGTTGCAACTCAACCTTCAAAAAAATGTTGTTACGGAGTGGCAATAGCAAGCTAAAGAAGATACTCATGGAAGTAAAGGAGCCAGTAAATGTAACATGTTTGCCTCCTTACTATGATGGCAAAGTAGTGTTCGAATTACCAAGCCAACAGGAAGCAGGAGGTAGCATGGACGGTATGCAGCAAAATCAAGATCCTCATATGTGGACAACATATAGCCATACGAGTACACCTGCATTAGATGGCACAGTGAGGCTTGCATATTGTGGAGGCCATCTGCAATGCCAAAATCCTTGTTGTGATTACTTTCTTAGTAAAGGGGAGCATAATTCCGTTCAATAAAGGGGCACTATGAATATCAGACCAGTTGGGCCTATAAGTGATGAGCATGGTTCAGTAAGTTGCGCATATTGCAAGGAGCAGCCATATTGTATTGCACTATGTGATGCTACTATATATTATTGTCTTCCAAAGTGTATCTTAGATACTAGACTTGTTATACACACAAGCTCCCACTCCCATCCAATCAGGCGTGCACTTTCAAGATTGGAAATTAAGAGAATGAAAAAGCATTATTGATAGTACTCCTACTTCAGTTGTGCACATGGCTCCAAGGCAGCTTCAGAATAATATTGCTATGGAAGAAATATGTGGAAGCATATTGCTGGAAGTGGATGTTGAAGACATAAACAAAATGACCACTGAACAAGTAGGTGTTCTATTGCTACGACTAGAACCACTATGCAATCAAAGAAGGTGTGCTTTAAGGTGTGGATTTTCTCCATTGTTGTAAATTAAGCTTCCTTTTTTTGTATGTGCTAGGTTGAGGAAGTGGATTGATGATGCAAGAAAAAGAAATCGCCAATGCCAAGATGAGCTAAATAGCATATTGTATTTAAAAAGGAGATGTTGTTACGAGTTCTTCCATGGTTCAAAGTTTCCGGACCAGTTCATAATGCTCAATATGAGAGGTGCTATTTCTTTAAGATGTCAACTATTGGGGCTGGTTCGGGCGTGGATTTGGTGAACCGAATGCGTCCGTCAGGAGATCTGACAACATCATGGTTGCATTTTGATCATGTTAAGCGAATAAATGGGTGGACAACAATGGCCTGTCATGTATATGATCCCATGTAAGTATACTTTCTACACCTAATTATAAAATATATTTATTGCACAAAGATATCCATTGTTTGTATCTATATTGTTTACTAGGATACGAGGTCTATAAACAATTGCTATATGCGAAATGAAGACGGAGCACAATTTCATGGATTTATGGCTGACGAGGCCCAGACAAATTGGAATGCCGTCCGAGAAGTCTTCTTTGGAGGCGAGCCAACTTTGGAAAAGGAAAGATCATGTGTTTTCCACTTTGAACAGTGTTTGCAAAGGCAAACAAAGAAGCATCTAAGCCCAGAGAGTAGACAATATTTCCTAGACCAATGCAGAAACTGGAGGCTCAGTTGTAGCCATGAAGATGCAGAAAATCAATATCATTCTATTCTTCAGTGGCTTCCTGGAAATACAAGAAAAACTGATGCAATGGCGCTATCCTCATGGTTATCATGGTGGCATCAAAGGGTCAGTAGATGGGGGAATTTTATGAAGGCCAAACAAAGTATAGCATCTGCAATACATATTCCAGACACAAATCTCTCTGAATCTAGACATGGGACTTGGATGGCTGCAACTGGTTACAAGAAGACCCTATCATTGTATGATGCCAGTTTATTTGATTTGACAGAAGCTATTTTACAGAGTGCAAAGTACAAATCATATCTAGATCACAATTATGTAGGGATTGGTCCTGGAATCTCTACGTTATTTTCAAGGCTACAAGGTAGACTTAATAGTGGTATAAAACCTTCTGAGGCAAGCTCTTTTGTAAATAAGGAATCTATGAGGCAAGGGATGCCCATACATAGCATGGGAACAGGAGGAAATGATCAAACTATACTGAAAAGAAAGAATTTGGACGTAGCTGGCAGTAGTCATAGTGAAAAGGGAGCACATAGACCAGATAAGGAAGCTATTAACATACCTCGTGTAGCTAGGGATGATCATGTTGTAAGAAATCTGTTCAATAGTAAAGACATTCTAATAAGAGAAAGCCAGGTTGCAAATACTAACTGGGCTATTCGAAGGACTACAGCAGGCAGTAAAGTCAGATGTCAAGGGAGGACATGTGACAAGCTTGTCAACAAGGGTATAGCATCTACAACTGCTCCTTCATTTTATGGTATCAGAACATTTAGGGGTGGTAATTGTGAGCAGTTCTTCTGGTTCTGTGGAGATAACTTAAAGTGCACATGGTATCCACATCCTAGTTTACAAGAGGTCCCACCAAGACCTATTCTATGGCCAGTTGCGACAGATACATGCATCACACAGGATGAACTTCAAGTTCTTCAAAATGGTGGGTATAACTTAGAGGGCTTACACAGCCCTAGCCCTGGATCCTACACAGAAGAGGCAAGCATCATGCGTTCAGGAATATCAATGCGACGAGATGGTAAACGGGTTAAGAGGAGGTCAAAATTAAGTAGGCAGTAAGTGAACTTGGAAAGAAGCAAAGATATGGGTAACATTAGTGTAACTCCGTATGTGCTACAGGTAAATCGGCATGTTGATTTTCTTTTGGAGAGGGAGTCGCAAACATATACTGTCAGCATCAAGAAAGAGCCTGCTTGCACTTGCCCTGAGTTTCGAAGCAAGGCATTGAAGAACAATTATACTCCTTGCAAACATATGTTCTATGTTCTGATGAAGATATTAGGAAAAGATCCAACGGCTGATTTGACCTTGATTCAGCCAATTCTATCTGATACTACTTTAGCAAAGTTGCTCGCATAGTAAGGTTTATAAAAGCTTTATGTTCATTACAACTTCGGTATCTATATGAAAGGCCATTCTATGTGTCTGTGTATTCAGGATACATAATGACTTATTCGTTTTATTATATAGCTATGTTCCTTAATACCAACTTGTTTATTATTCTTAACTTCGTTCAAAAATACGCCCATGTCCAGTTGCCCGAAACACGTCTATCAAGATAGACAAACATTATCTAGCAAAGACAAGACAAATCAAATTCTATCTCAGCCAAATAATACAGGCAGTAGATCCCTTTAGGTCGACTAGTGTTAGGACCTCATGAATGCTCGACCACAGCTGCTCCTACATTCGATCATTGTATGGAGGATATTGCAAAGCTGCTCAAGGAGCAACAAGCACAAAGGCACATGGGCCACAACATGGTTAATCAAAGGCCTCCTTAAGGAGGCAAGGGAGGACCTCAGGAAGAATATCCAGACAACAAGATGAGTTCCATATTTCTATACACATTATCAGGACACTATGAACTCACCATTACTACACAGGAAACTCATCGACGACGAGAGCTTGCTCATGTGAGGGATAAGAAACACTGGTAGCGCCATTGTGCTAGTTCAAGGCAAGGTACGAATTTTTCATTTGCCTAACTATATTATAGCAGATGTTGTGCAGAAAGGAACAGTTGGACCATCTACTTCTGCAAAAAATGCCCGCAGTACAGCTCCTGAGGCAAGTGCCCTTTGCCACAACTACAACTTTCCACGAAACAGCTGGGTTGATGCCAAATGCAAGGGACTTAAATGCCAACTTTGGCCCCACTTTCATGTTGCAAGTGGTCAAACAATACAAAGCCTTCATCAAAGGAAAGAAGACATAGTACATTATGGAGCATCAACGAGAAATATTCTACCTCCTTGATTGTCAACCTAGAACATTTTAGAGAAGAGCATTGCAGATGCAATCTGGGGGGAATATCTCTTCATAATAGTGAGTAGTGTACTCAATGTAGCTTTATAGTTATAATGGGATTGAAAATGAGGTACCAACATAAGCAGCCCAATAGTAACAAAGAAAAATATCACTAAAAGCTTACAATACCTCGCAGATGGCAAGGTTGCAGACTGAAGCAACATGCAGGCAAAACTTTTAAAGTAGGATGGACCACAAATTCTTATTGTTCTGGCTAGTTTGTTTAATTGGGCACTTCAAAGGAATCCCCCCCCCCCCCCCTTCCCACCTTCAAGGCAATGGTCCGCCATCATAGTGTTTCCAATGCATAAAACATACGATCCTCACTACCCACCAACTACTTGACAATCATGGTGATTTCATTGTTAGCAAAACCTTTGGCAGGAATTTTTGAGCAGTAAATGACGGCATGGGCAGAGAAAATAGAGGTACACACACATATACATGTAGGTTCAGCCTAAATACTCAGCCATTTCATATTTTCACATTGTGGGCCTTGATAGAGGACAATAAAATTAAATTGCAAGTTCTGTATTGCTGCTTTGTGAATTTCACAAAGGCAGCATATAGTATATAAACATCCTAAGCTTGAATGCCACCATTAGACCAAGTTGTCAACGGTAGTGTTGGAAACTGCCAAGGATGCCCAATCTCTCTCTCACGCTATTTAGACTATACATTGACCAACTTGAGGATTTGCTTGTTCAATATGGAGGTGGAGGGGCCCTGTTGATTCACCATATCATCCGGCAGCTAATGTACATAGAGGATGTGGATCTCTTAGCTTACACCCTAGCAAGTATGCAACATCATTTGGATGCATTGCAAACTTTCTGCCAGAACACTGAAATGCTTGTCGATTTGGCAAAGACCAAGGTAATCCTGATATCATCTTCATGACAATAAAGGTAACCTTAGTTCACTTATCAAAGTCAAAATGTGGTAGTGGTGCAAACATACGAACTGGGAGTAGAATTCACTACTACCATGTGCTGAATCACTTGTGTCCAAAATGGGTGACGATAGACTAGAAGGCTTTATATGGAATGCAAAATTATCACAAAACAGAGTTTTATAATTGGCCCCATGAATCACTTCTTCATTGTTTTGGTAGGGCCAGTTCTTCTATATGGATTGGAAGTACGTGGGTCGATGATATCACTTACCACCTGGGACAACTTGGAATGGGTCCAAAAAACCTTTTTGACTTGGCCACTCGAGTCAAGTCCATGACCCCATATCAAATTCTTATTTAAGAGAAATGATGGTTGCTCTAATGCCATGTAATATACTATCAGAAGGTAGTAGATATGGGGACACTCGCCTTCTAAATCTCACGGACACAATGCCTTAAGACATGTTAGAAGGAGAAAGTGTCATTTGTTTCTCCAGATGGAATGTGCAGGAACAGAGGTGTGTACATGTACAAAACAATGAGGATCATAGCCTGACGCAGTATCTAGATACATGCGTCTTGAATTCACTCCACATCAGCAAACTACTAAGATTTAGCACATAAACCCACCCCTCATCTCTACCCTAGAGCATGCAATAGAAATTGCATGGACCATTTTGTCACCCATATTGCATCATTTTTTTTTTTCTTTTGATGGACGACAAGCTTTATTGAAACTCCAAGCCAAAAGCCTAATACAAAAATGCACAGGCGGGAATAAAATCTCAGAGGATAATCATGATCCAGTGAGTAGAACCACCAGCCTATGCATAAGACAACACACTCGAATGGAACTCAAATATCAACTGTCTCTTGGTAGGAGCAAGCGAAGAGAAATGGTAGGCCTTAGCAATTCTAGCTTGTGCATCCTGGAGGACAACTGCAGGAGGAAAATCCAAACCCTGAAAGACACATAATCTTCTGCGTTTCCAGATGGACCACAACAACCATCCTGATGCTAAATGAAATGCTTGACTCTGCAGCTTATTCCAAGTATCCGGATAGATAGCCAGGAGCACTTGTTGAGTTGTCAATGTCACATGAAAAAGAGAAAGCAGCCAAGACCAAGTAGGCTGGAGATGATCACATAAAAAGAAACAATGCTCAATAGTCTCACCCTTTGCTTGCACAGTGGGCAGAATGCTGACACTTGAGGATCAAATCTGTGGACAAGCACATTCACACGAGGGCATCTGTGAAGAATCTGCGACCAAAGCACAGCCACCTTAGGTATCCCAAGCCCAAGTCCACATATGTCTCCAACTAGGAGGTGGGGGCTGAAGGGACCACTTAGTGGATGGCGGAAGGATATCACCATTGACAAGCAACCTATACATAGAGTTCACAAGCCTATGCTCATGAACACTCTAGTGGGAAATCCACATGCAACCTTCAATAGCCTCAGGGGCATCATTGCTCTGCTTTTAAAGACTTATGGCTATGGTATATATGTTCTAAGAAAAAATTGCTCTTTTTAGAAAGTGCAGTTTTCCATGTCAATTATGATAATCTTAACTCTGACTCAAATGTATTTCATAGATAGCTCTTTTGTAAAACCTGCACTTGGGACAAATAATGAAACTTTTCACTTGAATATTACAGCCTGGTAGAGCATGAAATTTGGACATAAATGTTTCCACTATTCTGCAAGCCCTTAAGGAGCAAATTGGTATGACAAAACAAGCCAAGTTTCATGGCGAACTGGCCTTTTGGACAACCAAAGATGTAAAGGAGAAAATTTCAATATCTAATTTTACTTACTCCACTAAGGAGCAACCTCTAGATGGCTTTGCATTGTCCAACTTCAATACATAATTCTACTTACTCTACAAGGAACAACCCTCTAGCTTTTAAAGCCTTGGGCAATGCAAAGCTTGCTCTTTATTTCCATTTTCGGCACCATTGATGCAAAAAATTGTAGATCTAATGGCTGTATATTTGAACGGCCTAAGTTCAAGGAAATATTGTACCTCAGTTTAAGCAAGTCTTCTAAAGAAAATATGACATTATATGGTTGATGATTGCTATAAGGTATTTTCTTATATGTGGTGTTCTCATTGAGTTTCATTTATGTAATAAGGAAAATCTTTTCAACAAAAATCCATTTCCAACAGTCATGAGCCACACCAAGTTAAACTCTTGTAAAAGCATTTGTTGTTTTCAAACTTAAATTTAAATCTAAATAAATTCTTTATATCAAACAAATCAAACACATAAGAAGGGTAGCTTGTTATAACTACGAAGACTAAGACCTCCCAAACATCAACTACTGACCATCCAAAAAGCAACCTCCTATAACATCTTGTTGTTCTCACAAATATCATTGCGAAAAGTAATACGAGTGAATACGGGCTTGAAACAATAGAATAGAATAGAATAGAATAGAATAGATTTTTTAATGTCCACGAACCAAAAGGCCATGGAACCCATACAATGCCCTAGTACAACCATTACTACTAGGATTAAAAAACCCCTGCCTCGAAAGGTTTTCAAGGGAAAAACCTTTGTAATAATGATGATACTAGGCAATAATAGTAGAAAATACCAAGGAGTTCACAAACCATAAAGATATTATTGGTAAGTGCAACTCAAAAAGCATGTTCATCCTAGCTTTTTATTTATTTATTTATTTATTTATTTTTCTTTGCACAAAGATTGTAAGAGCAAATGGAAGATCTATGTGTTTGGAAAAGTGATGTTGAGCTTATAAAAAATAGTGCCCACAGTGGTACGAGAAAGCGCAACTCCAGAAGCATGTTCAAAATCACCAGTACCTCCAACAATAGAAAGAGCTTGTTCAATCTGAGTCTCATCCCGTGATCCAAATATACTGATAGTACCATTGTATTTGTCACTCTTTAATACTGCAGACAAAGAGAAAAGGGTAGTTCATTCATTTAAAGAAACAATAGAAAGGAACCACGCATTCTGCCTAGAGATTTGGATGTGAGAGATTGGCCCTCAGTGATGGGATCATCCACTACACCTACAAGGCCAAAAGTGAGATTATACAATGTGACAGATCCAGCTTCTTGTACGTATCGTCCATAAGATTGTAACAAAGTTTTGTTGGATCCTGCCAATATATCATGCACATAGAACTCTACAATAATACTTCTGGATGTGCAACATACTCGTGATATTGGCGTGGGAGGTGCTTGATGAAATATAGATGTTGTCGCACCAACCAAAAAAAGAATGAGAAAAATAGGTATATTTCCTATAGGTGTTTTTAGAATGTCGAGGAGATGTTGAATGGTGTTCTTATATAGTCAAGTAATTGAGAACTAAGGAATAGAATAGAATAGAATAGAGAGAAAGGATTTTTGTACTCGTTCCAAATTCTTTCAAGCACTAGCACTAATGGCAGGTCCCCATACCTCAGAACCATATGGGGGATAGGTTCCAACATTGTAAACGCCCAATTTAGGCATTGTTCAACTTGAATGAATTGTATGATCGGCACAAATTTTGCAGTATAAAAAAAAAATACTTGACAAAAAACAATTCTCGGAAGATTTTCGCTCAATCAAAACAACTATATTAAAGTAAACAATGAAAATTTTTCGCACGCTTCAAAAGAAAACCTTGAAGAATCGATGTGAGATTGGCCTTCATGGATCATGAAGCTGACTTTTTTTCGTGACAGCGATTTAGTTGTTTTCAGCCGGAAAATCTTCTCCATAGGCTAGGAATTGTTTTTTTTCATGATTGATTTTTTAACCAATATATCATGCACATAGAACTCTACAATAATATTTTCGATGTGCAACATATATTGGATATCCGCAATTGGGGAGGTGCTTTGATGAAATATAGATGTTTTACCAACCAAAAAAGAATGAAAAAAATCTTTATATTTCCTATAGGTGAAAAAATTTTTTAGAATGTCGAAGAGATTTTGAATGGTGTTCTTATAGGTATTTTATTGAGAAATAAGGATTTTATTAAAAATAATATATTTTAATTTTTCGTTCCAAATTTTTCAAGCACTAATTTATAGAACCTATCCCTCTAACCATACAAGAAAAAGCAGGGCTCTACCAAAGCCCAAAACAAGAGGGCTTTTCGTGACCAATCATGAATCTCTTGCAAATAGAGTGCTCTCTAACCAATAGTCACACGCTTGATAATACATTGTTTACAAAGTGGGCTCTTATAGAATTCTACACGAATATACTTGTCGCTATCTATAACTTCAACTTCGTGACTATCGTAGCGCAATGTTGGAGCTGTATATCAAAAAGACTGAACTACTAAGCATTCAGTCTTTTGAAGATTGGGCTTGTGTTCTCATTAAAAGTGGTGCAACACATGTAAATGTTGTTGCATAGTAGTAGTTGTATGTGCCAAAAAAATATACCTCATTATCTTTAGTACGAATCATCTACATAGCGAAAGAAAATTGTGTCAAGTATTTTTAATTAGAGAATACACTATAAGTCTTCCTCTCAACTTGAATTTATAGAAGATGCCTTCTAAGTCTTCCTCTCAACTTGAATTTATAGAAGATGCGTTCTAAGTCTCCCTCTCAACTTGAATTTATAGAAAATGCATTGGCCACTCCCAATGTTTGAAAATAGGTACTTTGGAAGATGTACATAATGATGCATTAATTACACTTCAATATCAATTGGAAGTAGAATGGCATAAGACTACATAGTTGTCTTTGTAAAAGATATATCTCATTGACTTTAGCATGAATCATCCCATGATGGAATAGAATTGTATCAATTGTTTTCAATGCAGATTACATCTAAGTCTCCCTCTCAACTTGAATTTATAGAAGATGCATTCTCTTTCTCCGTCTCAACTAGAAAAGAAATGCATTGGCCACTCTAAGTCTTCCTCTCAACTTGCATTGTTTGAAATTCTGGGAAGGGACTCGCAAAGGACACAAAACTGGCCGATAGATAGGCTTGTCATTCATCACAGCAACAGTATACAATGTTTGAAGAATAGAGAGGGGTAGCCGACCATAGGAACAATATCGGGCTACCCCGGAAAAAAGAAATGTGCACAGGTAATATAGAAGGGTAATGGCGACAACTTCTCATCGGGATAAAAAACCCCGCCCTTTCGGGTTTTCGAGGAAAACCCTAATGAGAAATGGTCGCCAGCAACCTTGAATATGTAGCATAATAACAGGGGGTTTTCTTTGTATTTTTGTACACTTTTCACTAAGGTTTTCCTATGATTTCGTGATGTATTCAAATGGATGTACTAATGCGTACATCTAGAGTGCATCATTTCTGAGCCATTGATTTTAGCCTTTTTTTTTTCAATGGTCAACAACCAATGCTTTTTGTGTGTGTGGTGCATAATGGGCACATGAAGGGCTTGAAGGGTGCATGAAGGGCGCATGAGAGCTTGAAGGGCGCATGTAGTGCAGTTTCCCCACCGGCAACACATTTCTTATCATAACTTTTGATCCAGAGTTCTGTTTCAGATGATTTTTATTGCCTTGGAAAGCTCTCTCCGAGATCTTTTTTATAGTGTATGATATGGATATATTTGGTTAAGTATCTATGCCAAAACAGCAATTTTTCGGCCGGGTTGGGCACATGAAGGGCTTGAAGGGCGCATGTAGTGCAGTTTCCCCGCTGGCAACACATTTCTTATCATAACTTTTGATCCAGAGCTCTGTTTCAGATGATTTTTATTGCGTTGGAAAGCTCTCTCCGAGATCATTTTGATAGTGTATGATATGGATATGTTTGGTTAATTTATCTATGCAAAAACAGCAATTTTTCGGCCGGGTTTGGTAGGCTTTCACATCCTACCAGCTGATTAATACAGGATTGTGCTATTGGATATTGTTTTATAACTCATTCCGAATGAAGCTTGCAAGAAATTACCATGCATTTTTAGATTTTGAGGCAGTTATTAAGCAAATTCCAAGGCTTCTAGATCCTTGTGCTAACAAGCAGAAAAGTTTCCCACTTTGGTTTCTCACCACAAGAATCCATGGAGGCCAAAGGCTGCTGTTAAATTCCAATTGAAAAATGTTTGTGTATGGGTGTTGCAAACTTTATGACTTTCAGAATAATGGGATCAATCTGCTCTATCTTTATGGTAACTTTTACTTATGTTCTATTTGTTTTATTGTGATGAAATTCAAAAGCTACAGGTGATGAAAGCTTCAAATGAATTCTAGTTTTTTTCTGGTTTGAATTCTAAAATTTTTGTCACACCGGGAGGGGGGGGGTTGTTCCTAAGGCCCCGAAGGGGCCAAAAATTTTTTTTGCAACACAAACCATTAACATCCAACATATAAAAATTAAATCCCCCAACACATAACAACCATTGACATTAACAACCAACACATAACTACCATTGACATTAATTAATACAACCATTGGGTCCAACACATTTAAATTAAAATCCCCCTTAAACCCCCTTTAGTTTGGGTGCATATTCACACGGTGGGTGACGTAGGGCAGCGAGAGCCCTCATAATTGTATTTTTGCGCATTGAAATCAACACCATATAGTATTTAAGCTTGAAATCTTATAGTATTTTGTGAATCTTGTTATACAGTATAGCAAATTTTGTACTTGCATACCCCACAAACGAGGAACTTTACGTACGGTGTAGATTAAGGAATAAGGGGTGAATATGCCTATCCAACAGCTCTCGTTGCCTGGAGAACCAAAGGAGATGGGTCGACGGTGAAGCCAAAAAAAGCAGGATCTCGGAAGACGGCGTAAAACCTGCAAGCAACACAAAGAACCCTAAAAAACACCCGTGAATGGTTAGAGAAAATCCAACATGCATCACCCAGCGAGGTGGAGAAAAGCATCACCCAAGCGGGTGGAGAACAATCATGTAACAAGAAATATGCATCACCCTCAAGGTGGAAATAAACAGCATCACCCGCAGATGGAGATAACATCACCAATAGGGTGGAGAAAAGCATCACCCAATGGGTGGAGAACAGAAATATGCGTCACCCTCAAGGTGGAAAAAAACAGCATCACCCGCAGGTGGAGAATAATGCGGCATAATGCCGATGAAAAAAGAAAAATATGATTATAGCAACACCCAAGGTGGACAACAACAAAGAGTGCAGGAACCAAAACATAGATGAAAAATCACCCGTTAGACATTAGGAACTATAAACAAACATATATAGAAAGAGAAAACAGCACCGAGAGGTGGAAAAAATAGCATCACCAATAGGTGGAGATCATCTAAAGAAAAAATAGCATCACCAACAGGTGGAGATCATCTAGCATCACCCAACGGATGGAAAAATATAGATAGCGTCACCCTTGGAGTGGAAAATAATGTAAGCATCACCTAACGGGTGGTCAAAACTGAACAAAAAATATATAAACAATAGACGAACTCAAAATAACATATAAGGGCGGGTAGGGTGGGAAGCAATGGACAAGGAAAGAGATGCTGCTGTGAGAAGACGCCGATAACGAGCCACAAGAAGGACGAGCACATATATAGCTGCTCATCCCATCCCAAAATAACGATCCGAGGGCTCGGATCGATGCCATTCTGGGAAGGGACTCGCAAAGGACACACAACCGCCCGACTACCCGGAGAACTTCCTTACCTACAAGCCCGGTAGGCCGAAGTCGAAGACATCATTTTTTTTTTTTTTTTTTTGATGGAAGACAAGCTTTATTGAAACTCCAAGCCAAAAGCCTAATACAAAAATGCACAGGCGGGAATAAAATCTTAGAGGATAATCATGATCCAGTGAGTAGAACCACCAGCCTATGCATAAGACAACACACTCGAATGGAACTCAAATATCAACTGTCGCTTGGTAGGAGTCAAGCGAAGAGAAATGGTAGGCCTTAGCAATTCTAGCTTGTACATCCTGGAGGACAACTGCAGGAGGAAAATCCAAACCCTGAAAGACACATAATCTCTGCGTTTCTAGATGGACCACAACAACCATCGATGCTAAATGAAATGCTTGACTCGCAACTTATTCCAAGTATCCGGATAGATAGCCAGGAGCACTTGTTGAGTTGTCAATGTCACATGAAAAAGAGAAAGCAGCCAAGACCAAACAGGCTGGAGATGATCACATAAAAAGAAACAATGCTCAATAGTCTCGTCCCTTTGCTTGCACAGTGGGCAGAATGCTGACACTCGAGGATCAAATCTGTGGACAAGCACATTCACATGAGGGCATCTGTGAAGAATCTGCGACCAAAACACAGCCACCTTAGGTATCCCAAGCCCAAGTCCACATATGTCTCCAACTAGGAGGTGGGAGCTGAAGGGACCACTTAGTGGATGGCGGAAGGATATCACCATTGACAAGCAACCTATACATAGAGTTCACAAGCCTATGCTCATGAACACTCTGGTGGGAAATCCACATGCAACCTTCAATAGCCTCAGGGGCATCATTGCTCTGCTTTTAAAGACTTATGGCTATGGTATATATGTTCTAAGAAAAAATTGCTCTTTTTAGAAAGTGCAGTTTTCCATGTCAATTATGATAATCTTAACTCTGACTCAAATGTATTTCATAGATAGCTCTTTTGTAAAACCTGCACTTGGGACAAATAATGAAACTTTTCACTTGAATATTACAGCCTGATAGAGCATGAAATTTGGAAGATTTTGTCATAAATGTTTCCACTATTTTGCAAGCCCTTAAGGAGCAAATTGGTATGACAAAACAAGCCAAGTTTCATGGCGAACTGGCCTTTTGGACAACCAAAGATGTAAAGGAGAAAATTTCAATATCTAATTTTACTTACTCCACTAAGGAGCAACCTCTAGATGGCTTTGCATTGTCCAACTTCAATACATAATTCTACTTACTCTACAAGGAACAACCCTCTAGCTTTTAAAGCCTTGGGCGATGCAAAGCTTGCTCTTTATTTCCATTTTCGGCACCATTGATGCCAAAAATTGTAGATCTAATGGCTGTATATTTGGACGGCCTAAGTTCAAGGAAATATTGTACCTCAGTTTAAGCAAGTCTTCTAAAGAAAATATGACATTATATGGTTGATGATTGCTATAAGGTATTTTCTTATATGTGGTGTTCTCATTGAGTTTCATTTATGTAATAAGGAAAATATTTTCAACAAAAATCCATTTCCAACAGTCATGAGCCACACCAAGTTAAACTCCTTGTAAAAGCATTTGTTGTTTTCAAACTTAAATTTAAATTATCTAAATAAATTCTTTATATCAAACAAATCAAACACATAAGAAGGGTAGCTTGTTATAACTACTACGAAGACTAAGACCTCCCAAACATCAACTACTGACCATCCAAAAAGCAACCTCCTATAACATCTTGTTGTTCTCACAAATATCATTCTTGAAAAAGTAATAATGAGTGAATCTGGGCTTGAAACAATAGAATAGAATAGAATAGAATAGAATAGATTTTTTAATGTCCATGAACCAAAAGGCCATGGAACCCATACAATGCCCTAGTACAACCATTACTACTAGGATTAAAAACCCCTGCCTCGAAAGGTTTTCAAGGGAAAAACCTTTGTAATAATGATGATACTAGGCAATAATAGTAGAAAATACCAAGGAGTTCACAAACCATAAAGATATTATTGGTAAGTGCAACTCAAAAAGCATGTTCATCCTAGCTTTTTATTTATTTATTTATTTATTTATTTTTCTTTGCACAAAGATTGTAAGAGCAAATGGAAGATCTATGTGTTTGGAAAAGTGATGTTGAGCTTATAAAAATAGTGCCCACTGGCTACCACATGTTCAAAATTAGTGCGAGAAAGCGCAACTCCAGAAGCATGTTCAAAATCACCAGTACCTCCAACAATAGAAAGAGCTTGTTCAATCTGAGTCTCATCCCGTGATCCAAATATACTGATAGTACCATTGTATTTGTCACTCTTTAATACTGCAGACAAAGAGAAAAGGGTAGTTAATTCATTTAAAGAAACAATAGAAAAGGAACCACGCATTCTGCCTAGAGATTTGGATGTGAGAGATTGGCCCTCAGTGATGGGATCATCCACTACACCTACAAGGCCAAAAGTGAGATTATACAATGTGACAGATCCAGCTTCTTGTACGTATCGTCCATAAGATTGTAACAAAGTTTTGTTGGATCCTGCCAATATATCATGCACATAGAACTCTACAATAATACTTCTGGATGTGCAACATACTCGTGATATTGGCATGGGAGGTGCTTGATGAAATATAGATGCTGTCGCACCAACCAAAAAAAGAATGAGAAAAATAGGTATATTTCCCATAGGTGTTTTTAGAATGTCGAGGAGATGTTGAATGGTGTTCTTATATAGTCAAGTACAATTGAGAACTAAGGAATAGAATAGAATAGAATAGAGAGAAAGGATTTTTGTACTCGTTCCAAATTTTTGGCGAGGTCCCCATACATGGGAACCATAGAAAGGGCTCTACCAATGCCCAAAACAAGAGGGCTTTGAAGTGACCAATCATGTCAAAAAGTGCTCTCTAACCAATAACTACTATGCATTGTTTTGGGCTCTTATTTTGAAGATTGGCTATCTTGTGTTCTCATTAAAAGTTGGTGAACAACACATGTAAATGTTGTTGCAACACATGTAAATGTTGTTGCATAGTAGTAGTTGTATGTGCCAAAAAAAAATATACCTCATTATCTTTAGTATGTATCTAAGTCTCCCTCTCAACTTGAATTTATAGAAAATGCATTGGCCACTCCCAATGTTTGAAAATAGGTACTTTGGAAGATGTACATAATGATGCATTAATTACACTTCAATATCAATTGGAAGTAGAATGGCATAAGACTACATAGTTGTCTTTGTAAAAGATATATCTCACTGACTTTAGCATGAATCATCCCATGATGGAATAAAATTGTATCAATTGTTTTCAATGCAGATTACATCTAAGTCTCCCTCTCAACTTGAATTTATAGAAGATGCATTCTCTTTCTCCGTCTCAACTAGAAAAGAAATGCATTGGCCACTCTAAGTCTTTCTCTCAACTTGCATTGTTTGAAATGCGGGAAGGGACTCATAAAAGGACACAAAACCGGCCGATAGATAGGCTTGTCATTCATCACGACAACAGTATACAATGTTTGAAGAATAGAGAGGGGTAGCTGACCATAGGAACAATATCGGGCACTTGATATTTACACTTTGAGAATACAAAATACGTTGCAGTTTAACTTTACATTGTATAATTTATACTTGGTACTTTAAAATTTGAGATTCGCACTTTACACTTTGAAATCTAAGATTTATACTTTGTGGAATATGTTTTTCAAATCCAGGAAGTTATATGGGCTTTGGTTTGGAGAGTGCACGATGTGGCTGGCCTAAAAAAAACCAGGGTGGATATTGGGATAAGTGATCTTGCCTTGAACAAGGTTCTTTTAATGTAATTGTTTGCATAACTGTGACTGTAGTCTTGGCAAGAACATGTACGAAGAAGAAATGTGCACAGGTAATATAGAAGGGTAATGGCGACAACTTCTCATCGGGATAAAAAACCCGCCCTTTCGGGTTTTCGAGGAAAACCCTAATGAGAAATGGTCGCCAACAACCTTGAATGTGTTGCCTGGAAAACCAAAGGAGATGGGTAGACGGCGAAGCCAAAAAAAGCAGGATCTCGGAAGACGGCGTAAAACCTGCAAGCAACACAAAGAACCCTAAAAAACACCCGTGAATGGTTAGAGAAAATCCAACATGACAAGGGGGGTGCACCAAGTATTTATTGTACTAACCATCTGCGTGAACGATATGGGTTTTTTTATTATTGTGGTCGTATCGTATACCTACCAAAAAAATAAGGGACTTGGGTTTGAAAGTCGTACGGGATACGACAAGGATGATGGTGGCGCCAGTTCGGTCTTCGTATCATACGACTAGGACTCTACATCTCCGAGGATTCATTCTAAATGAGATTCATTCTAAATGATAGGAGCTTTGCTGAAATGAAGAACAATAGACTCGTACTCCCTTTATCACCAACAAAATAAGAAAATGGAATCGATCTATCTTCTTTGATAAAGAAATTGTTCAAAAGTTTTGCTTTTCATCGTTTAGGGATTCCTAGTTCTAAAGATAATGTTCATTGCCTTGGTTCATTGTTGCAGGTTCTGCAGATTCTAGAGGCCCGTAAATTCTTCCTCATCTGCAAAGAATGCTAGAAGACTACACCCATATTACGATCAAGTTGTCGTAGCTCTAATCAAGTTTTTGAATGGCTTTCACAATATCAGCATTATAGAATAATGTTTTGATTGGTCTCGACTAGTTTAAGCAAGTAATTTGATAAAATTAAACTAGCTTGCATCAACTAAGATTCAATAGAAGTATCGGATAACAAAGTCATAGCGGATAACAAATTGTGATAAAAGTGGCTCTAGATCCAGCTTACGTCGGGGCATTTCAAAATCAAAATGGTATTGCCAACCTCCATATAGTTGCACTTGCATTACACATAGTAGATTACGACTTGACAACTCAAAATGTGTAAAAGACTTTGCCACCATCTTAGCACGCATACTTCTGATACCACATGGAGTTGCGGTGTTGAAAGGATCTATAATTGATTCAATTATGTATTAATCAAATGCAATTCCTTTTGTGGTATTTCGGAAACCAACACGGGTGTTTTTACGGAAGCCAACATATCCCCGCAACATATATGGAAAGCATTAAATTTGAAATGCCTTTAGATTATTTTATGTCGAGAATATTTCAAATTCATAATGGTATTGCCGACCTCCTTAAAGCCGCGCTTGCATTATCATAGTAGATTTCCCTTGATGACCAAAGGATGTGTCGGCACTACAATAAATTTGGTTTCCATGTCAAAGAATGGAGTTCAAGAGATCTAATCTCAGAAATGTGTGCCCATATAATCGAGAATAATACACAAGCAATCGTAATTTCGATGCTTGAGCATTTCAATATGAAACAAAACTTCTAAGTGATAGTCCTATTTGCAAGGTAAGAAGATTTTTACATGACTTGCTTTTGTAGCCAATCTGCAAACACACTTACATGCTAAGCTGCCCCTTTATGAAGGTATCATTAATTGATTGCAAGCTGTCAAGCATTGTCTACAAGCTGAAATGCTAATATGCACGTGCAGCGGTGGGCAGCGATCAATGGCAGCGTCATCATTCACGCAAGAACCTCTGCAATAACCTCGTGTTATCGGATAAATCTATCCATCCATCAAGTGTAACAGACATCAACGGCCTTCATTTGAAGGGTTGCAATAGCAGATGCAATTTTTTATTGTAATAGCAGATGCAATAGCAGATGTTCCAATTGTAATGCGATAATAAAGCTAGTTCAATAAAAAATCAGAAGAATCCACAAGAATCCATGGAGGCCAAAGGCTGCTGTTAAATTCCAATTGAAAAATGTTTGTGTATGGGTGTTGCAAACTTTATGACTTTCAGAATAATGGGATCAATCTGCTCTATCTTTATGGTAACTTTTACTTATGTTCTATTTGTTTTATTGTGATGAAATTCAAAAGCTACAGGTGATGAAAGCTTCAAATGAATTCTAGTTTTTTTCTGGTTTGAATTCTAAAATTTTTTTTGTCACATGGGGGGGGTTGGCGTCCCTAAGGCCCCGAAGGGCCAAAATTTTTTTGCAACACAAACCATTAACATCCAACATATAAAAATTAAATCCCCAACACATAACAACCATTGACATTAACAACCAACACATAACTACCATTGACATTAATTAATACAACCATTGGGTCCAACACATTTAAATTAAAATCCCCCTTAAACCCCCTTTGGTTTAGGTGCATATTCACACGGGGGGTGACGTAGGGCAGCGAGAGCCCTCATAATTGTATTTTTACGCGTCTGAAATCAACACCATATAGTATTTAAGCTTGAAATCTTATAGTATTTTGTGAATCTTGTTATACTGATTATAGCAAATTTTGTACTTGCATACCCCACAAGCGAGGAACTTTACGTCACGGTGTAGATTAAGGAATAAAGGGGTGAATATGCCTATCCAACGACTCGTTGCACGGAGAACCAAAGGAGATGGGTCGACGGTGAAGCCAAAAAAAGCAGGATCTCGGAAGACGGAGTAAAACCTGCAAGCAACACAAAGAACCCTAAAAAACACCCGTGAATGGTTAGAGAAAATCCAACATGCGCATCACCCAACGGTGGTGGAAAAGCATCACCCAGCGGGTGGAGAACAATCATGTAACAAGAAATATGCGTCACCCTCAAGGTGGAAATAAACAGCATCACCCGCAGATGGAGATAACATCACCAATAGGGTGGAGAAAAGCATCACCCAATGGGTGGAGAACAGAAATATGCGTCACCCTCAAGGTGGAAAAAAACAGCATCACCCGCAGGTGGAGAATAATGCGGCATAATGCCGATGAAAAAAGAAAAATATGATTATAGCAACACCCAAGGTGGACAACAACAAAGAGTGCAGGAACCAAAACATAGATGAAAAATCACCCGTTAGACATTAGGAACTATAAACAAACATATATAGAAAGAGAAAACAGCACCGAGAGGTGGAAAAAATAGCATCACCAATAGGTGGAGATCATCTAACAGGTGGAGATCATCTAAAGAAAAAATAGCATCACCAACAGGTGGATATCATCTAGCATCACCCAACGGATGGAAAAATATAGATAGCGTCACCCTTGGAGTGGAAAATAATGTAAGCATCACCTAACGGGTGGTCAAAACTGAACAAAAAATATATAAACAATAGACGAACTCAAAATAACATATAAGGGCGGGTAGGGTGGGAAGCAATGGACAAGGAAAGAGATGCTGCTGTGAGAAGACGCCGATAACGAGCCACAAGAAGGACGAGCACATATATAGCTGCTCATCCCATCCCAAAATAACGATCCGAGGGCTCGGATCGATGCCATTCTGGGAAGGGACTCGCAAAGGACACACAACCGGCCGACTACCAGAGAACTTCCTTACCTACAAGCCCAGCCGACGAAGTCGAAGACATCATTTTTTTTTTTTTTTTTTTTTGATGGAAGACAAGCTTTATTGAAACTCCAAGCCAAAAGCCTAATACAAAAATGCACAGGCGGGAATAAAATCTTAGAGGATAATCATGATCCAGTGAGTAGAACCACCAGCCTATGCATAAGACAACACACTCGAATGGAACTCAAATATCAACTGTCGCTTGGTAGGAGTCAAGCGAAGAGAAATGGTAGGCCTTAGCAATTCTAGCTTGTACATCCTGGAGGACAACTGCAGGAGGAAAATCCAAACCCTGAAAGACACATAATCTCCTGCGTTTCTAGATGGACCACAACAACCATCCTGATGCTAAATGAAATGCTTGACTCTGCAACTTATTCCAAGTATCCGGATAGATAGCCAGGAGCACTTGTTGAGTTGTCAATGTCACATGAAAAAGAGAAAGCAGCCAAGACCAAGCATTTTGGAGATGATCACATAAAAAGAAACAATGCTCAATAGTCTCGTCCCCTTTGCTTGCGATTAGGCGAGAATCTTCGACACTTTCGAGGATCAAATCTATGGACAAGCACATTCACATGAGGGCATCTCAGAAGAATCTGCGACCAAAGCACAGCCACCTTAGGTATCCCAAGCCCAAGTCCACATATGTCTCCAACTAGGAGGTGGGAGCTGAAGGGACCACTTAGTGGATGGCGGAAGGATATCACCATTGACAAGCAACCTATACATAGAGTTCACAAGCCTATGCTCATGAACACTCTATGGTGGGAAATCCACATGCAACCTTCAATAGCCTCGGGGGCATCATTGCTCTGCTTTTAAAGACTTATGGCTATGGTATATATGTTCTAAGAAAAAATTGCTCTTTTTAGAAAGTGCAGTTTTCCATGTCAATTATGATAATCTTAACTCTGACTCAAATGTATTTCATAGATAGCTCTTTTGTAAAACCTGCACTTGGGACAAATAATGAAACTTTTCACTTGAATATTACAGCCTGATAGAGCATGAAATTTGGAAGATTTTGTCATAAATGTTTCCACTATTTTGCAAGCCCTTAAGGAGCAAATTGGTATGACAAAACAAGCCAAGTTTCATGGTGCGGCGGCCTTTTGGACAACCAAAGATGTAAAGGAGAAAATTTCAATATCTAATTTTACTTACTCCACTAAGGAGCAACCTCTAGATGGCTTTGCATTGTCCAACTTCAATACATAATTCTACTTACTCTACAAGGAACAACCCTCTAGCTTTTAAAGCCTTGGGCGATGCAAAGCTTGCTCTTTATTTCCATTTTCGGCACCATTGATGCCAAAAATTGTAGATCTAATGGCTGTATATTTGGACGGCCTAAGTTCAAGGAAATATTGTACCTCAGTTTAAGCAAGTCTTCTAAAGAAAATATGACATTATATGGTTGATGATTGCTATAAGGTATTTTCTTATATGTGGTGTTCTCATTGAGTTTCATTTATGTAATAAGGAAAATATTTTCAACAAAAATCCATTTCCAACAGTCATGAGCCACACCAAGTTAAACTCCTTGTAAAAGCATTTGTTGTTTTCAAACTTAAATTTAAATTATCTAAATAAATTCTTTATATCAAACAAATCAAACACATAAGAAGGGTAGCTTGTTATAACTACGAAGACTAAGACCTCCCAAACATCAACTACTGACCATCCAAAAAGCAACCTCCTATAACATCTTGTTGTTCTCACAAATATCATTGCGAAAAGTAATACGAGTGAATACGGGCTTGAAACAATAGAATAGAATAGAATAGAATAGAATAGAATAGATTTTTTTAATGTCCATGAACCAAGAGGCCATGGAACCCATACAATGGCCTAGTACAACCATTACTACTAGGATTAAAAAACCCCTGCCTCGAAAGGTTTTCAAGGGAAAAACCTTTGTAATAATGATGATACTAGGCAATAATAGTAGAAAATACCAAGGAGTTCACAAACCATAAAGATATTATTGGTAAGTGCAACTCAAAAAGCATGTTCATCCTAGCTTTTTATTTACTTATTTATTTATTTATTTATTTTGCTTTGCACAAGATTGTAAGAGCAAATGGAAGATCTATGTGTTTGGAAAAGTGATGTTGAGCTTATAAAAAATAGTGCCCACAGTGGTACGAGAAAGCGCAACTCCAGAAGCATGTTCAAAATCACCAGTACCTCCAACAATAGAAAGAGCTTGTTCAATCTGAGTCTCATCCCGTGATCCAAATATACTGATAGTACCATTGTATTTGTCACTCTTTAATACTGCAGACAAAGAGAAAAGGGTAGTTAATTCATTTAAAGAAACAATAGAAAAGGAACCACGCATTCTGCCTAGAGATTTGGATGTGAGAGATTGGCCCTCAGTGATGGGATCATCCACTACACCTACAAGGCCAAAAGTGAGATTATACAATGTGACAGATCCAGCTTCTTGTACGTATCGTCCATAAGATTGTAACAAAGTTTTGTTGGATCCTGCCAATATATCATGCACATAGAACTCTACAATAATACTTCTGGATGTGCAACATACTCGTGATATTGGCATGGGAGGTGCTTGATGAAATATAGATGCTGTCGCACCAACCAAAAAAAGAATGAGAAAAATAGGTATATTTCCCATAGGTGTTTTTAGAATGTCGAGGAGATGTTGAATGGTGTTCTTATATAGTCAAGTACAATTGAGAACTAAGGAATAGAATAGAATAGAATAGAGAGAAAGGATTTTTGTACTCGTTCCAAATTCTTTCAAGCACTAGCACTAATGGCAGGTCCCCATACATCAGAACCATACAGTAAAGCAGGCTCTACCAAAGCCCAAAACAAGAGGGCTTTTCGTGACCAATCATGAATCTCTTGCAAATAGAGTGCTCTCTAACCAATAGTCACACGCTTGATAATGCATTGTTTACAAAGTGGGCTCTTATAGAATTCTACACGAATATACTTGTCGCTATCTATAACTTCAACTTCGTGACTATCGTAGCGCAATGTTGGAACTGTATGTCAAAAAGACTGAACTACTAAGCATTCAGTCTTTTGAAGATTGGGCTTGTGTTCTCATTAAAAGTGGTGCAACACATGTAAATGTTGTTGCATAGTAGTAGTTGTATGTGCCAAAAAAATATACCTCATTATCTTTAGTATGAATCTAAGTCTCCCTCTCAACTTGAATTTATAGAAAATGCATTGGCCACTCCCAATGTTTGAAAATAGGTACTTTGGAAGATGTACATAATGATGCATTAATTACACTTCAATATCAATTGGAAGTAGAATGGCATAAGACTACATAGTTGTCTTTGTAAAAGATATATCTCACTGACTTTAGCATGAATCATCCCATGATGGAATAAAATTGTATCAATTGTTTTCAATGCAGATTACATCTAAGTCTCCCTCTCAACTTGAATTTATAGAAGATGCATTCTCTTTCTCCGTCTCAACTAGAAAAGAAATGCATTGGCCACTCTAAGTCTTTCTCTCAACTTGCATTGTTTGAAATTCTGGGAAGGGACTCGCAAAGGACACAAAACCGGCCGATAGATAGGCTTGTCATTCATCACAGCAACAGTATACAATGTTTGAAGAATAGAGAGGGGTAGCTGACCATAGGAACAATATCGGGCACTTGATATTTACACTTTGAGAATACAAAATACGTTGCAGTTTAACTTTACATTGTATAATTTATACTTGGTACTTTAAAATTTGAGATTCGCACTTTACACTTTGAAATCTAAGATTTATACTTTGTGGAATATGTTTTTCAAATCCAGGAAGTTATATGGGCTTTGGTTTGGAGAGTGCCTGATGTGGCCTGGCCTAAAAAACCAGGGTGGATATTGGGATAAGTGATCTTGCCTTGAACAAGGTTCTTTTAATGTAATTGTTTGCATAACTGTGACTGTAGTCTTGGCAAGAACATGTACGAAGAAGAAATGTGCACAGGTAATATAGAAGGGTAATGGCGACAACTTCTCATCGGGATAAAAAACCCGCCCTTTCGGGTTTTCGAGGAAAACCCTAATGAGAAATGGTCGCCAACAACCTTGAATGTGTTGCCTGGAAAACCAAAGGAGATGGGTAGACGGCGAAGCCAAAAAAAGCAGGATCTCGGAAGACGGCGTAAAACCTGCAAGCAACACAAAGAACCCTAAAAAACACCCGTGAATGGTTAGAGAAAATCCAACATGACAAGGGGGGTGCACCAAGTATTTATTGTACTAACCATGCGTGAGCGATATGGGTTTTTATTATTGTGGTCGTATCGTATACCTACCAAAAAAAATAAGGGACTTGGGTTTGAAAGTCGTCGCGAGGATCGACAAGGATGATGGTGGCGCCAGATTCGGTCTTCGTATCATCGACTAGGACTCTACATCTCAGAGGATTCATTCTAAATGAGATTCATTCTAAATGATAGGAGCTTTGCTGAAATGAAGAACAATAGACTCGTACTCCCTTTATCACCAACAAAATAAGAAAATGGAATCGATCTATCTTCTTTGATAAAGAAATTGTTCAAAAGTTTTGCTTTTCATCGTTTAGGGATTCCTAGTTCTAAAGATAATGTTCATTGCCTTGGTTCATTGTTGCAGTTTGCAGATTCTAGAGGCCAGTAAATTCTTCCTCATCCGCAAAGAATGCTAGAAGACTACACCCATATTACGATCAAGTTGTCGTTAGCTCTAATCAAGTTTTTGAATGGCTTTCACAATATCAGCATTATAGAATAATGTTTTGATTGGTCTCGACTAGTTTAAGCAAGTAATTTGATAAAATTAAACTAGCTTGCATCAACTAAGATTCAATAGAAGTATCAGATAACAAAGTCATAGCAGATAACAAATTGTGATAGCAAGCGTGGCTCTAGATCCGCTTACGTCGAGGGGCATTTCAAAATCAAAATGGTATTGCCAACCTCCATATAGTTGCACTTGCATTACACATAGTAGATTCGACTTGACAACTCAAAATGTGTAAAGCCTTTGCCACCATCTTAGCACGCATACCGATGATACCACATGGAGTTGCGGATGTTGAAAGGATCTATAATTGATTCAATTATGTATTAATCAAATGCAATTCCTTTTGTGGTATTTCCGAAACCAACACGGGTGTTTACGGAAGCCAACATATCGCAACATATATGGAAACCATTGCGGTGAAATGCCTTTAGATTATTTTATGTCGTAGTATTTCAAATTCATAATGGTATTGCCGACCTCCTTAAAAAGCCGCTTGCATTATCATAGTAGATTTCCACTTGACTGACCAAAGGATGTGTCAAGACTACTTGTCGGTGGTTTCCATGTCAAAGAATGGAGTTCAAGAGATCTAATCTCGAAATGTGTGCCCATATAATCAGAATAATACACAAGCCTTTGTAATTTGTGATGCGGGCATTTCAATATGAAACAAAACTTCTAAGTGATAGTCCTATTTGCAAGGTAAGAAGATTTTTACATGACTTGCTTTTGTAGCCAATCTGCAAACACACTTACATGCTAAGCTGCCCCTTTATGAAGGTATCATTAATTGATTGCAAGCTGTCAAGCATTGTCTACAAGCTGAAATGCTAATATGCACAGGCACTGGTGGGCAACGTCCAATGGCAACGTCATCATTCCTGCAAGAACCTCTGCAATAACCTCTGTGTTATCAGATAAATCTATCCATCCATCAAGTGTAACAGCATCAACAGCCTTCCTGACTGAAGCTGCAATAGCAGATGCAATTTTTTATTGTAATAGCAGATGCAATAGCAGATGTTCCAATTGTAATGCGATAATAAAGCTAGTTCAATAAAAAATCAGAAGAATCCACAAGAATCCATGGAGGCCAAAGGCTGCTGTTAAATTCCAATTGAAAAATGTTTGTGTATGGGTGTTGCAAACTTTATGACTTTCAGAATAATGGGATCAATCTGCTCTATCTTTATGGTAACTTTTACTTATGTTCTATTTGTTTTATTGTGATGAAATTCAAAAGCTACAGGTGATGAAAGCTTCAAATGAATTCTAGTTTTTTTCTGGTTTGAATTCTAAAATTTTTGTCACACCGGGGGGGGGGGGGGGGATTGACGTCCCTAAGGCCCCGAAGGGGCCAAAAATTTTTTTTGCAACACAAACCATTAACATCCAACATATAAAAATTAAATCCCCCAACACATAACAACCATTGACATTAACAACCAACACATAACTACCATTGACATTAATTAATACAACCATTGGGTCCAACACATTTAAATTAAAATCCCCCTTAAACCCCCTTTGGTTTAGGTGCATATTCACACGGGGGGTGACGTAGGGCAGCGAGAGCCCTCATAATTGTATTTTGCACGTACGAAATCAACACCATATAGTATTTCGCTTGAAATCTTATAGTATTTTGTGAATCTTGTTATACAGTATAGCAAATTTTGTACTTGCATACCCCACAAACGAGGAACTTTACGTACGGTGTAGATTAAGGAATAAGGGGTGAATATGCCTATCCAACAGCTCTCGTTGCCTGGAGAACCAAAGGAGATGGGTCGACGGTGAAGCCAAAAAAAGCAGGATCTCGGAAGACGGCGTAAAACCTGCAAGCAACACAAAGAACCCTAAAAAACACCCGTGAATGGTTAGAGAAAATCCAACATGCGCATCACCCAACAGGGTGGAGAAAAGCATCACCCAACGGGTGGAGAACAATCATGTAACAAGAAATATGCGTCACCCTCAAGGTGGAAATAAACAGCATCACCCGCAGATGGAGATAACATCACCAATAGGGTGGAGAAAAGCATCACCCAATGGGTGGAGAACAGAAATATGCGTCACCCTCAAGGTGGAAAAAAACAGCATCACCCGCAGGTGGAGAATAATGCGGCATAATGCCGATGAAAAAAGAAAAATATGATTATAGCAACACCCAAGGTGGACAACAACAAAGAGTGCAGGAACCAAAACATAGATGAAAAATCACCCGTTAGACATTAGGAACTATAAACAAACATATATAGAAAGAGAAAACAGCACCGAGAGGTGGAAAAAATAGCATCACCAATAGGTGGAGATCATCTAACAGGTGGAGATCATCTAAAGAAAAAATAGCATCACCAACAGGTGGAGATCATCTAGCATCACCCAACGGATGGAAAAATATAGATAGCGTCACCCTTGGAGTGGAAAATAATGTAAGCATCACCTAACGGGTGGTCAAAACTGAACAAAAAATATATAAACAATAGACGAACTCAAAATAACATATAAGGGCGGGTAGGGTGGGAAGCAATGGACAAGGAAAGAGATCTTTGCTGCGGAGAAGACGCCGATAACGAGAGCCACAAGAAGGACGAGCACATATATATTTGCTCATCCCATCCCAAAATAACGATCCGGGGCTCGGATCGATGCCATTCGGGAAGGGACTCGCCAAAGGACACAACAACCCGACTACTACCGGAGAACTTCCTTACCTACAAGCCCGGTAAGTCGAAGACACATTTTTTTTTTTTTTTTGATGGAAGACAAGCTTTATTGAAACTCCAAGCCAAAAGCCTAATACAAAAATGCACAGGCGGGAATAAAATCTTAGAGGATAATCATGATCCAGTGAGTAGAACCACCAGCCTATGCATAAGACAACACACTCGAATGGAACTCAAATATCAACTGTCGCTTGGTAGGAGTCAAGCGAAGAGAAATGGTAGGCCTTAGCAATTCTAGCTTGTACATCCTGGAGGACAACTGCAGGAGGAAAATCCAAACCCTGAAAGACACATAATCTCCTGCGTTTCTAGATGGACCACAACAACCATCCTGATGCTAAATGAAATGCTTGACTCTGCAACTTATTCCAAGTATCCGGATAGATAGCCAGGAGCACTTGTTGAGTTGTCAATGTCACATGAAAAAGAGAAAGCAGCCAAGACCAAACAGGCTGGAGATGATCACATAAAAAGAAACAATGCTCAATAGTCTCGTCCCTTTGCTTGCACAGTGGGCAGAATGCTGACACTCGAGGATCAAATCTATGGACAAGCACATTCACATGAGGGCATCTGTGAAGAATCTGCGACCAAAGCACAGCCACCTTAGGTATCCCAAGCCCAAGTCCACATATGTCTCCAACTAGGAGGTGGGAGCTGAAGGGACCACTTAGTGGATGGCGGAAGGATATCACCATTGACAAGCAACCTATACATAGAGTTCACAAGCCTATGCTCATGAACACTCTGGTGGGAAATCCACATGCAACCTTCAATAGCCTCAGGGGCATCATTGCTCTGCTTTTAAAGACTTATGGCTATGGTATATATGTTCTAAGAAAAAATTGCTCTTTTTAGAAAGTGCAGTTTTCCATGTCAATTATGATAATCTTAACTCTGACTCAAATGTATTTCATAGATAGCTCTTTTGTAAAACCTGCACTTGGGACAAATAATGAAACTTTTCACTTGAATATTACAGCCTGATAGAGCATGAAATTTGGAAGATTTTGTCATAAATGTTTCCACTATTTTGCAAGCCCTTAAGGAGCAAATTGGTATGACAAAACAAGCCAAGTTTCATGGCGAACTGGCCTTTTGGACAACCAAAGATGTAAAGGAGAAAATTTCAATATCTAATTTTACTTACTCCACTAAGGAGCAACCTCTAGATGGCTTTGCATTGTCCAACTTCAATACATAATTCTACTTACTCTACAAGGAACAACCCTCTAGCTTTTAAAGCCTTGGGCGATGCAAAGCTTGCTCTTTATTTCCATTTTCGGCACCATTGATGCCAAAAATTGTAGATCTAATGGCTGTATATTTGGACGGCCTAAGTTCAAGGAAATATTGTACCTCAGTTTAAGCAAGTCTTCTAAAGAAAATATGACATTATATGGTTGATGATTGCTATAAGGTATTTTCTTATATGTGGTGTTCTCATTGAGTTTCATTTATGTAATAAGGAAAATATTTTCAACAAAAATCCATTTCCAACAGTCATGAGTCACACCAAGTTAAACTCCTTGTAAAAGCATTTGTTGTTTTCAAACTTAAATTTAAATTATCTAAATAAATTCTTTATATCAAACAAATCAAACACATAAGAAGGGTAGCTTGTTATAACTACGAAGACTAAGACCTCCCAAACATCAACTACTGACCATCCAAAAGCAACCTCCTATAACATCTTGTTGTTCTCACAAATATCATTGAAAAGTAATCTGAAGTGAATCTGGGCTTGAAACAATAGAATAGAATAGAATAGAATAGAATAGAATAGATTTTTTTAATGTCCATGAACCAAGAGGCCATGGAACCCATACAATGGCCTAGTACAACCATTACTACTAGGATTAAAAAACCCCTGCCTCGAAAGGTTTTCAAGGGAAAAACCTTTGTAATAATGATGATACTAGGCAATAATAGTAGAAAATACCAAGGAGTTCACAAACCATAAAGATATTATTGGTAAGTGCAACTCAAAAAGCATGTTCATCCTAGCTTTTTATTTACTTATTTATTTATTTATTTATTTTGCTTTGCACAAGATTGTAAGAGCAAATGGAAGATCTATGTGTTTGGAAAAGTGATGTTGAGCTTATAAAAAATAGTGCCCACAGTGGTACGAGAAAGCGCAACTCCAGAAGCATGTTCAAAATCACCAGTACCTCCAACAATAGAAAGAGCTTGTTCAATCTGAGTCTCATCCCGTGATCCAAATATACTGATAGTACCATTGTATTTGTCACTCTTTAATCTATTTTTTTTTTTTGAGACAAAGAGAAAAAGGGTAGTTAATTCATTTAAAGAAACAATAGAAAAGGAACCACGCATTCTGCCTAGAGATTTGGATGTGAGAGATTGGCCCTCAGTGATGGGATCATCCACTACACCTACAAGGCCAAAAGTGAGATTATACAATGTGACAGATCCAGCTTCTTGTACGTATCGTCCATAAGATTGTAACAAAGTTTTGTTGGATCCTGCCAATATATCATGCACATAGAACTCTACAATAATACTTCTGGATGTGCAACATACTCGTGATATTGGCATGGGAGGTGCTTGATGAAATATAGATGCTGTCGCACCAACCAAAAAAAGAATGAGAAAAATAGGTATATTTCCCATAGGTGTTTTTAGAATGTCGAGGAGATGTTGAATGGTGTTCTTATATAGTCAAGTACAATTGAGAACTAAGGAATAGAATAGAATAGAATAGAATAGAGAGAAAGGATTTTTGTACTCGTTCCAAATTCTTTCAAGCACTAGCACTAATGGCAGGTCCCCATACATCAGAACCATACAGTAAAGCAGGCTCTACCAAAGCCCAAAACAAGAGGGCTTTTCGTGACCAATCATGAATCTCTTGCAAATAGAGTGCTCTCTAACCAATAGTCACACGCTTGATAATGCATTGTTTACAAAGTGGGCTCTTATAGAATTCTACACGAATATACTTGTCGCTATCTATAACTTCAACTTCGTGACTATCGTAGCGCAATGTTGGAACTGTATGTCAAAAAGACTGAACTACTAAGCATTCAGTCTTTTGAAGATTGGGCTTGTGTTCTCATTAAAAGTGGTGCAACACATGTAAATGTTGTTGCATAGTAGTAGTTGTATGTGCCAAAAAAATATACCTCATTATCTTTAGTATGAATCTAAGTCTCCCTCTCAACTTGAATTTATAGAAAATGCATTGGCCACTCCCAATGTTTGAAAATAGGTACTTTGGAAGATGTACATAATGATGCATTAATTACACTTCAATATCAATTGGAAGTAGAATGGCATAAGACTACATAGTTGTCTTTGTAAAAGATATATCTCACTGACTTTAGCATGAATCATCCCATGATGGAATAAAATTGTATCAATTGTTTTCAATGCAGATTACATCTAAGTCTCCCTCTCAACTTGAATTTATAGAAGATGCATTCTCTTTCTCCGTCTCAACTAGAAAAGAAATGCATTGGCCACTCTAAGTCTTTCTCTCAACTTGCATTGTTTGAAATTCTGGGAAGGGACTCGCAAAGGACACAAAACCGGCCGATAGATAGGCTTGTCATTCATCACAAAGAACAAGATACAATGTTTGAAGAATAGAGAGGGGTAGCTGACCATAGGAACAATATCGGGCACTTGATATTTACACTTTGAGAATACAAAATACGTTCTAGGTTTAACTTTACATTGTATAATTTATACTTGGTACTTTAAAATTTGAGATTCGTGACTTTACACTTTGAAATCTAAGATTTATACTTTGTGGAATATGTTTTTCAAATCCGTGAAGTTATATGGGCTTTGGTTTGGAGAGTGCTCGATGTGGCTGGCCTAAAAAACCAGGGTGGATATTGGGATAAGTGATCTTGCCTTGAACAAGGTTCTTTTAATGTAATTGTTTGCATAAGCGTGGACTGTAGTCTTGGCAAGAACATGTCTGTAAGAAGAAATGTGCATGTGTAATATAGAAGGGTAATGGCGACAACTTCTCATCGGGATAAAAAACCCGCCCTTTCGGGTTTTCGAGGAAAACCCTAATGAGAAATGGTCGCCAACAACCTTGAATGTGTTGCCTGGAAAACCAAAGGAGATGGGTAGACGGCGAAGCCAAAAAAAGCAGGATCTCGGAAGACGGCGTAAAACCTGCAAGCAACACAAAGAACCCTAAAAAACACCCGTGAATGGTTAGAGAAAATCCAACATGACAAGGGGGGTGCACCAAGTATTTATTGTACTAACCATCTGCGTGAACGATATGGGTTTTTTTATTATTGTGGTCGTATCGTATACCTACCAAAAAAATAAGGGACTTGGGTTTGAAAGTCGTACGGGATACGACAAGGATGATGGTGGCGCCAGTTCGGTCTTCGTATCATACGACTAGGACTCTACATCTCCGAGGATTCATTCTAAATGAGATTCATTCTAAATGATAGGAGCTTTGCTGAAATGAAGAACAATAGACTCGTACTCCCTTTATCACCAACAAAATAAGAAAATGGAATCGATCTATCTTCTTTGATAAAGAAATTGTTCAAAAGTTTTGCTTTTCATCGTTTAGGGATTCCTAGTTCTAAAGATAATGTTCATTGCCTTGGTTCATTGTTGCAGGTTCTGCAGATTCTAGAGGCCCGTAAATTCTTCCTCATCTGCAAAGAATGCTAGAAGACTACACCCATATTACGATCAAGTTGTCGTAGCTCTAATCAAGTTTTTGAATGGCTTTCACAATATCAGCATTATAGAATAATGTTTTGATTGGTCTCGACTAGTTTAAGCAAGTAATTTGATAAAATTAAACTAGCTTGCATCAACTAAGATTCAATAGAAGTATCAGATAACAAAGTCATAGCAGATAACAAATTGTGATAGCAGCGTGGCTCTAGATCTGCTTCTGTCAGGGCATTTCAAAATCAAAATGGTATTGCCAACCTCCATATAGTTGCACTTGCATTACACATAGTAGATTCTGACTTGACAACTCAAAATGTGTCAGCACTGCCACCATCTTAGCACGCATACTTCTGATACCACATGGAGTTGCAGATGTTGAAAGGATCTATAATTGATTCAATTATGTATTAATCAAATGCAATTCCTTTTGTGGTATTTCTGGAAACCAACCTGGGTGTTTCTGGAAGCCAACATATCCCTGCAACATATATGGAAACTGTTGCAGCTGAAATGCCTTTAGATTATTTTATATCAGAGTATTTCAAATTCATAATGGTATTGCCAGCCTCCTTAAAGCCGCGCTTGCATTATCATAGTAGATTTCCACTTGACAGCCAAAGGATGTGTCAGCACTACTTGTCAGCTGGTTTCCATGTCAAAGAATGGAGTTCAAGAGATCTAATCTCAGAAATGTGTGCCCATATAATCAGAATAATACACAAGCACTGTAATTTCGTACGCAGGCATTTCAATATGAAACAAAACTTCTAAGTGATAGTCCTATTTGCAAGGTAAGAAGATTTTTACATGACTTGCTTTTGTAGCCAATCTGCAAACACACTTACATGCTAAGCTGCCCCTTTATGAAGGTATCATTAATTGATTGCAAGCTGTCAAGCATTGTCTACAAGCTGAAATGCTAATATGCACAGGCACTGGTGGGCAACGTCCAATGGCAACGTCATCATTCCTGCAAGAACCTCTGCAATAACCTCTGTGTTATCAGATAAATCTATCCATCCATCAAGTGTAACAGCATCAACAGCCTTCCTGACTGAAGCTGCAATAGCAGATGCAATTTTTTATTGTAATAGCAGATGCAATAGCAGATGTTCCAATTGTAATGCGATAATAAAGCTAGTTCAACTGAAGAGCATGCACAGCTTGGGATCAGGGTCAGGCTAGCCATTGTGGCAGTGGGCATGCCTCTGACTGTTTCTATCTCAGAATAATTTAAAATTATTCTTGTATTGCCAAATTATGAATGAATTCCAACATTTCTACAATCTTTGTGCTTTGCACTATAAAGCTTCTGTGCTTGCTTCTGTACATGTGCAGATTTATAATGACAAGTTTTGCTTTGAAGTCACGAATTTGCTTGGCCACTATGTAAGGCATATACAATGGATTTGCATCCCAAAACATCCCAAAACATTTAGCAAGGTGGGAACTTTTCCCCTAAATGTATGCAAGCCTACTCCATTAAAATAAGATGTTAGAAGATATATCCAACGAACAACCTATTTTAGGATTGGGATGTAGAAAACTGTTAATGGCACGTAGTACTTCAATGGTTTAACCATTGATCACGTTAAGCTGCCAGATGCTTGGTCAGGGCCACTCTTATCTTTACATAATAACATCAAGGTATTTGCTGCCCAAATAGACAGATTTTGACCATATTGACTGCTCTATGCCAGATCCATTTTAAATGCCAGGAGAGCTGGCTGGGCTGCCACACTAGGTCTTAGAAATCATGAAACGTAAAAGTGAAAGCACCAAGTTGACAAAGATGAAGAAAGCAGCTATTTATCTGCAGATTACGTGAAGCCAAGTGGGATCTTAATTTTGGCTCTATTTCAGCTTCTTTTGACCCATGTCTGTTTTTCTTGCTGGGAAGGCGGTCCTGCTTTGCTTGCCTTCTCCTGAATTGGATCCTTGTGACCTTGCAGCACAGCTTGTTGACGCCATGTCCCATCAAGACCAGCTTGCCAAACTCTTACAGGACCATCATCACAAGATGTAGCAAGTGTCATGCCGCTCATGTCCCAATCAGCTTCCCAAACCTATATATAGAAATAAATATTTCTGATGAAAAAAGTCATATTGTATTTGGTAAGATATTATCAACGTAAGCTATACCTCTCCATCATGCTGAGTTAACTGGCAATGCATATTGAGCAGAAAATGAAATTGGCAAACAGGAATTTAAACAATATAAAATGATAAGAGAAACAGGAAATTAGAAAAAGATTACATGCTGGAAATACCTTCACAGTTGAGAACTTTGAAGCATGTGCACAATATCCTAAAGCAAAAACAGGTTGCTGAAATGGGCCAACTGAAGGCTTCCATGAGATTGATGCTGCAGAACACTGGCATTTCCCTATTTTCTCTGTTGCATTCATCATATTTCTTGTCTCAAATGCTATAACACTTTTAAGCCGTCTTGGGCCCTATTCCTTTTTATGATTTCTTTTTTATGCTGATTGCTAGTAGTTAACTCGTATTCTGGTGGCTTGCAGGTTGTTTCAGGTCTGAGCCATCCTTATTAGTAGGAGAAAAATGGCGCAGCAAAGAACAATTATTATTTCTCTAGTGGAGGAACTTGGTGGCGTGACTGAAATTGGATTTGTTATGGCGCCAGAAGGTTGTACTTATTCTCAGCATGGAAACTGAAAGGAAGAGAAGCTAAAGAGAAATATAGTATAAAGAAAGGGAGAAACGAGTCTACAAGGTTACTGGAAAAGAATGCATAGATAAGGCTGACGGCAATCAGAGTAAAACGAAGGAAGAGGAAACTAAGAAAAATAGAGCAACTAGGTTGACAGGAGGAGAAAGGAAGGAACAAATAAATAGAGGAAACGACAAATAGGATGGCTAGAATACAAAGCATCAAGGAATATATGAGATAACAGAGATAAAAGAGGAGAATGAGACAACGAGATAATAGAGTATAGGGACAAATGAAGCAGAAGGGGCAAGCAAGGGGTACCAAAGTACCAGAGGAGATGGCTTATCGAGAACAAAAGAGGAACCAAAGCAACCCGAGTAAATGGAAGGAAGAGGAAACCAAGAAAATGGAGCAAAAAAGGGGATAAAGAGAAACGGAACAAATGGAGCAATGAAGAAGTAGAAAAGTAGAATGAGCAAGTAAGCTAAAATCCGAACAATGGGATGCCTAAAAAGAAGGGACACAATGGAACAATGCAGTGGGAGATAGAAAAGAACTTGAGATGGGGAAAAGAACCTATGGGATAACAGCAGACAAAACCACGAACATGACGATCTCAACAAATTAAAGCTCTCAAGAACATACCAGTAACTACTACACTAACACAGACAGTGAAATGAACTAACCTAATTGGCAAATAGAAAAGGAGCAAGAAAACAAAAAACCAAAGAAGAAACTAAAGCCACTAAAGGAGCTATAACGTCAACAAAGTTAAACGGAACACAAGCCAAAGGAACTTAATGAAGGAAACAATGCAAATACAACCGAATCGAGAAGTGACATCAAATGGAGCTACCAAGATAACGAGCAGCGTATAGCAACTGGAGCGCAATAAACCCATAATAGACCAAGTCAGAAGATAGAATAGACATAGCAAAGAAGTGGAGTGGAGAAAAGAGCCCAGCAACACCAAAACTAAGATTGATTAAACGATAACTGAGGTAACCATAATAGAATGAGGAAGGTGCACAAAAACCAATGGGATGAAATGGAAAAAATGAACATGGCATAGGTTGAATGAGAAAAAGGACATGACAACCCATCGACGCATGCCAAAATAAAGAAAAGGTATACGCCACGGGAACATCAAAAGAAATGGGATAGAGGAAGTGATAGAGAAAAAATAGACTAGATCAGCAGAGTGCACGTGGGTGTTGAACAACCATATCGTTAACCAATATGCCTACCATGAACATATGTAACATACTATAATGAATGTACAAACGCCCATCTCTAGCACCTTGAACAACATCCCAACTAAGAGAAACAAACTCAACCAATCATATGTAGATATGGGAGAATGATGAGAAACACAGTCGCCAATGAGACAAGACCTCCCTCAACAAAAAGAACCAAGCTGACGTCATCATAAAGACCTGCCAACTACATTCACCAAGGAACCACAACATAAAAGAATGTAAAGTATGGGGGGAGAACGAGCAAAGGAACTATTATGTGACAAGAATATCGTAAACAAGACAACGAGAGCAAAGCATAGGAAAGGAACCACGATGTGCAAAACAATCCACATAAAAGGAACCCGAGAAGAATGGGGTAACCAAAATAAAACCAAACACAAAAATAACAGGCCAATAGAGCAGATAAACAGATAGGATATGGGAGCGAAAGGTATAAATGAAACAAATAGGGGCAGATGGACAAAATGGAGAAAAAACAAGATAAATGGAACAAATATAAAATATGAAGGCCAAAGGGGCAAAAAGAACAAAAACGATAATTGAACTAAAGATACAAAACATGCCAATGCACCACAAAGACGGATAAGATAGGGGAACTAATGGAACAAATCCAACAAGTAGAGGCAGATAGAACAAACGAGGGAAAACGAGACAAATGGAACAAATACGAAAATTTAAGCGAAAGGAGCAGGTAAAGGATCCATCATACCCAACAAAAGAACGTAACACATATACAATTCGGCTAAAGGGCCACTGATGCAAATAAGGTCGGATGGATGAGACACCTATGATAGAGATAAAAGTGAATGATGCAAACAAGATAGATGCAAAAAAGGAAAAGAGAAAGAAAAACTTTTAAAGGAGCAAACGAGGTAAGATGATAAAAGAATAAGTGAGACTAAGGAACGATGGTTACTCAGGTGACCAAGGAGAAAGCAGACATGCAAGCGATAGACAAGGGCCATGATGAAGATACAAACTGAAAGAGTAACGGGACAATGAAATAAGGTCGCAAATAATTCAATGAATAATGACAAGTAAAAGGAAAAACAACAACTAACACCACAAAGGGTTCACAGAATCTATAAATGTAGCGACAAATATGCTTTATTGAACCCAGTTATCTAGTTCTAAAAAAGATGCCTAATGATGCATATTACATGAGAGCACCCCGCATACGAGGGATAATGCCCCCAAAGATGACGGGCCAAACCAATCCTAGATACCAATGCAAAATACTTATGAAATATGATGGGACCGCGCAATGTCAACAACACTTACCATGTATAATACCAGCAAATGGTCCAAAGCAAAACGAGGAATATTAAATCTATACCCTACATGAATGTGTGTAACACAAGTCCAAGAATGAACAAATAAGAAGGTCAACTGTTAATATCAAACGCATGCAAACTGCATCTATCGACAAGGGACAAACAATATACATATAAGAGAAACACGAGTAACCAAATGGTAATATGACAAGAACAACCCTACAAGTTACGTGCTAGCTAACTGCGTCCACAAAGAAGAAATAAGTGTTAAAAGCTGAATCCAACCAAGAAATGACCTAAAGAGCCCAACTAGAAGATGTTAGCAACACCATGAAAAACATGACTTCTGTATGAATGCATTACAATTACACAAGTCCAAGAATGAACTAGTAAGCCAAAAGGTAAAAATAACAGGTCAATCGTTGACATCAAACGCATGTAAAGTAATAGCTAATTGCCACCACAATGAAAAAGAAAGTGTTTAGAATTGAATCCAACCAACAAATATATGAAGAGCCCACCTAGAAGATGTTAGAGAAAAACCTCCAGCATTACAATGGCATTACAATGGCAAAAGAAGAACATGGAAGGCACGAACCTGTATTTGTGAAGGCCAAACCCATGCAACAAGCCAACCTTACCAAAATACGAAATAAGTCTTAAATGTTCAGCTTTTTACAAAACGCAATATAGGGAGAGAAGGAAATCGTCTAGTCCTGTTGTAGATGTCGGAACTCAGAGCCGGCCTTTGCACGTGCACCCACTGAGCGTCTGTCCCAAAGCACAAAGTATCGCCAATAATGCGCTTCTGATGACAGAAAACTTCTCTGAACCAAATGTGGCCAAGCTTGGCAGGCACAAAAGACCGAGCTTGTCGTCTACTAAGAAGCATCAGTTCCAGAAAATGAGATAATACTGCACGCAGTCCACCTACATAATCAAATTAGGGAACACGACACTTTCCTCAAATGAAATACAAGGCAACATCCCTATGGCCGGCTTATTATGCGTAGGGGTAATCAGAGCGAGCTTATGCTGGAACCGAAAAATTTTATACTTAATATGCTCTTCAAATTTCGAGTATGCTCTTAGACAATGTACATGGGGAAAGACAAACTAGCTGAAGACCAAATCATAAAATTTGCAATGTACATGGGGAAAGACAAACTAGCTGAAGACCAAATCATAAAATTTGCAATGTACATGGGAAAGACAAACTAGCTGAAGACCAAATCATAAAATTGGCAATGTACATGGGAAAGACAAACTAGCTGAAGACCAAATCATAAAATTTGTTCCATAATGGGAAAGCTTGAAACACAAGGAAGTGCCGCAAGAATAAACCGGAAAGAAAAAACGAAGAGCCAGGCAGGTGAACTAAAAGAAGAAGATGCAGAACACATATTAATATAGAATTCAGGAAGAAAGGATTAAAAGCATGAAGAACAAGATGCAGGGAACCAAGTACAGACATAATAAGGGAAGCATGCAGCAAAGGTCTGGTGAGAGTATAGCCAAGTGAAAACAAAGCAACTTCGGAGTGCCTTAATGGGTGCAGGAAATCCAAATTGAGGGCTAGAATCGCACCTTAATTGATCAAGAACTTGAAAGCTAGAATACCGATTGATTAAGAATCTGAATCCACACTGGCAAGAGCAGAAATGTGCAACTCTAAATACAAACTAGGGTTAAGGAACGATTACCTCGGTCTGGGTATGGCCAAGTCTTCAGCGAGGAACTGAATCACGGTTCTGAGACTAAGTTACTGCAGCAAATGAATGTGAGAAAAATGTGAGAAGCTCCTGCTAAAACTTGGAGGATCCTTCGGTCCTGGCAGAAAAGCTGCATCCATCATGCTCCAACGGCAATTTAAGCCCAAGTCTCCAACGGCAATCTGAACCCAGGTCTCCATGCCACTATGAACAACAATGGGCGGCCCGACTCCAAACCTGTACCAACGGAGCTTCACAGTAACGACCCCACAGCAGCAGGAGGGAGCATGGGATGGGAACCCTCAAAAAATCAAGGCAGGATTCAAGCCAAGCACCTACTGCCCATCACCATGATCGATCCCTTCAGAATAAACCTCATAAAATAAGCAGGAATCGGATTAAGGGCAACTTATCCTAGATTTATCTAGAGATCATTCAGAAAGAAATGGTCTAAAAATGGCAAAAAGAATATCCAAAACCAAGTTCTACCTGGTGCCATTCTGCCGCCTCAAGCATCCGATGAAACCATCCGATCCAAAACCATCCAATAAAAAGCAAACAAGCAAAATCAAGTCTTACCTGGTGTAAACTTGCCGCCTCAGGCATACCTCATACACCCCTCTAACGAAAAAGCCGAGATGGGAAGAATCCACAAAGCGCTAAGAAAGACGCACCAGAAGCCGCTTTGCAACCGAACCTCCAAGATGCCACCTCAAAATAGCCTGTTGGTGGAATCACCGTGAAAGAACCACCAGAAACCCTCGTCATGTGCAACTAGCCACTAATTCGAAAAAGATAGGAAGTAAACTCAGAAGCTGATAGGACAGAGAATCAGGATGAAGCTGAATCACAAGAAGCAACGAGATAGCATCCAAAGAGTAGAGACTAGAATTGTTGAAACTGATAGGATAGAGAAGAAGGAGAAAACTAGCTCAAGAGAACGCCGATGATAGAACAATGAAGAGAGGCCGAATAAATAGGATGAGTGACAAAGGGACGTCCCCATCCAAGGAATGTCGGTTCTATTGCTGTCGCAATAGAACCGTGGCATTGTTAATTCTAAATTAGAGCTAAGAATCAGTAGAATTGGCATGTTACATGTTTAAAAAGTACAAAATTTAGTAGTGGGTCCCACCATGTCTCACACGTCGCGCCAGGACAGGAAATGACTTTTTCATTTTCGGGCTGGGCGCAACGTGTGAGGCCTTGCTTAATTAGGTGTTTTAGATGTTTTAGGCAACCCAAAAAGGTAGTTTAAAAGTTGACCTAAAATTGGCCCCTATAAATAGACCTAGACCCCTCCCATTTACGCGTTCTTCCTTAGAAGTTTGCTCGTGTTCGCCGAGGGGATCTTTTGGCGCTTAGCTCCGATCGACAAACCATCAAACGATGGCCCGCACAAAACAGACTGCAAGGAAGCCTCGCCGAAGCGAATCCTCCAGCGCCAGCGGTCCTGGCCTCTTTCAGAGGGTCTTTCAAGAACGCCTTTTCCGAGAAGGCGAACCTTCTTCGAGCGAAGATGCAGGATCAGATCGGAGCGACCATACGGAGATCATAGAGGACGACCGACCGGACATCATGCATCAAATCCTCGAGGAGATCGCACAGGAGGAAGGGAGGAGCAGAGAGCAACGGGAATGCATGTGGCGCCAACAAACCGAGGAGCAACTCCAGACCGAGACCCACCCGCAGGAGGAGCAAGGGAGGGAAGAGCGCCGACAAACGACTTTTAGCCCCAAGCAGAAGAAGCGTGATCTTGGCGCGCTTCATCAGTAAGCACGAGGCCAAAGAGCCACGGGAGCGAGGGATCTAAGAATCGGAAGACGACCCAACCATCGCCACGGGCCAAAGAAGAGGAAGGCTAAAGCCATCAAGGCGTGCAAAAGAAAGGTTGTGAGGGTTGGTGTAAGCGGTGAACGGGGATCAACATCAACGAACCATCAGCGAAGAGAGACCCCCTTCACCGACGAACTCTGGACGAAGACTACGTGCCTCCCGCAGGTAGGGAGCGAAGTTCGGCCAAAACCCCCACCAGAGAAGGAAGTGCCCAAAGAAGTAGCACCCGGCGGTGTAGCACAGAGCGAGGAGGAGGCCGGACAGGTGGCGAAGCCCCCACCTTTCCCGACGTGGGATAGGGTCAAAGCCCCACGGCCACAACGGGAGGCATATGTGATAGACCCTGTCAAGGTCTATCAGAAGAGGATCAAGGAGCACAACACCTACATGGAGAAGTGGGAGGCATACAATGCCTACTACCAGGAGCACAGGGTACGGACAATTGAAGGCGGACACCCGACTAGGAGTCAGACCCTGAAGCCATCCCCACCCAAGCCCAAACCTCCCCGAGCACCAGGAAAGAAGCGGGCCGGCAGGAAGAAGTTGGAGAACAGAGCCCTCAAAGAAATCCGGCACTTCCAGAGAAGTTACGGACTCTTGATCCCCCGGGCACCGTTTCAACGCTTGGTCCGCGAAGTCATGCAGGAGTATAACACCGACATGCGTGTGACCGATGAGATGATGTTGTGCTTACAGGAGGCAGCAGAGGCAAAAATAGTGCAACACTTTGAAGATTCGACGGCCTGCACGGTACACGCAAAGAGGGTCACCCTCATGAGGCAGGATATGTATCTTGCCAGGCACATCAAGGGAGAACGCCCTTGAACTCCTTGTAAATAATGAACATTTTTGTTAATATAAGGAATTTTTGTGTAAATAATGTGCCTAATCTTGTTTAAATATGTTAAGAAACTGAATTCTAGCTTTTGTTTTGGTCAAATTGGAGTTCTGAGCAAAATTGAGACGATGTCTCACATGTCGCGCTAGGACAGAAAATGAGATTCTCATTTTCGGGCTGGGCGCAACGTGTGAGACCATGCCCAAAAGTGCCCAAAACAGCTCCAAATCGACCAAATAAGGGGTCAATTCTGCCTAACTTGACGAGTTTAGTAGAATTACAGCCTTAAATCATCCAAATTGATTAAGTTCAGCCCAATTAGAACCCATGTCTCACACGTCGCGCCAGGACAGAAAATGAACTTTTCATTATCGGTCTGGGCGCAACGTGTGAGACCTCGTACCATTTTCTTCACCAAATGATCTCCAAGTTGTTGCAATAGGTTCATTAGTTGTTCTTAGCATGCTCAAACCCTAGAAGTAGTCTTCAAACTCGCAATTGCACCCTTTAATAGATCAGAATCATCCAATCTCAGTAAATTCTAGACCATCCAAAAATTAGGGTTTCCCCCTTTTCTATAAATAAGTCCCCCATTTCTCATTTAGCACCCTGCAAGTTTGCTCTCCACTGCTTAGGCGATCTTCCAGCTCCCTGAGGCGCTTCTGCATCCGTTTGATACTCCCTTCTTCGCTAGATCAATGGCCACTGCTGACTTCGGGCGATGGTACAGCGCCAGTGCCCATGCTGCCGAGGCGGATGTCAACGACATCTTCCAAGTTTTTGGAAAAGAAATTGATATCCAAGCTACGCTAAATGCAACCCCAGCATATAGGCAAGTGCTAGCAGAGTTTCAAGCTAGGGTAGGACCCTCCCTTGTTCAGGTCCCCCCTTGCATAGGATATTTCGTTCCCCGGCCATCCCTTCAAGCAGCCTTGGGCGATGTCCCCAACATCGCCAAGTACTTAACCAACAAGGCGCAGAGGCTGCCAGACTACATGGTCCTGACAGCCAACAGGACCAAGTATTTCTCTTATACCGCCGCCCTAGCTATTTTCTTATCCCACCGCACCGAAAACCCAATGGGGGCAACCTCTATCCCTCCGATGGAGGTGGACCCCATAGCAGTGCAAGAAGAAGAGCAGATGCTTTTGCAGTATCAACAGGAACAAGAAGCAAGAGAAGAAGAAGAGGAGTCGGACGACGAGGAATACACGGAGCTCGACTCGGACGAAGAACGGTGCCAAGCGGAGCAGGAGCTGATCAGCTTCGAGCAGAGCCGGCAGACCATCAGAGTTGCTCCACCACTTGGGCTGGGCATCACAAGCCTAGCCCCAATCATCATCGACGGAGAGGAGTATCCACTCCTCAGTGACATTCAGAATCTTCCCGAATGCAGGGAGAGGGAACTCCGATTGGATGAACTGCTCCACCAACTGCGGCAGACCGACATGGACGACTTCATCGTCCGGGGAGTCTCAGACTTCCCGCTACAAGTCAGGGAAGCCGACACCTACACAGGCGAAGCAACTTCCAACATCCAAGCCTACGGCAATATCAGGCAGATCATGGAGGCAGACCGGGCTGCAAATAGACTACCGACGGAGGAAGAGTTCCTTGCTTTACAGGAACAGATGGGGATCAGAGGCAAGACCACTAGCATCCTGATGCCGAGTCCCTCAACACCACCTCCAGCAAGAGGAGCAGGAATCGACCTCAGGCGAGTCGACTCAACAATCGAAGACTACCGGGAGCTCACCGAGATCGAGGTCGATGATTATGCAGGGCGGCATAGAGCAGGAGGCCAAACAAGTGGGGAATCATCCGCGACGCACAACGACAGGTCGCTCAGGTACTACTTGCCGCTGCTGCTGGATGGGAGAATAGCGGTGATACACCGCAAGTTCAGTCCCAGAGGGGAGGAAGGAGTGTTCATGCTGATTGCACTCTCAGGCTTTGGCAGGCATGCTCGAATAGCAGCAAATGTCGACTATGCTGTCCTGGTGAAGAGAGCAATGGCACTCGACCTCTTCGACTTCGCCATACCCCATCGACGTCAGGCGAGATTGGCGGTGACCGCGGCCCTTACATCCGACCGCAGGGTGGAAGAGCTGGCGAGAGCCTTGCAGGGCGGCTCGTCAGCAAGCGTCATCAGGAACTTGGGTCATTCGGTAGGAACGGCCCAAGTTAAGAAGTTCCTTGAGGACAACCCGTCCTACTGGCGATTTCAAGATTAGTTAGACTCTTGATCCCGGAGACTTTTGTACTAAAATATGATATAATATAAATATGATTTCTGTTGCACTTTAAATGTTTTGTTGATGTATTTTTGCCCCACAACTATACCAACAAACATAAACAATGCAAGAGAACAAGTAAAACTAACCATATAGCCATGAATTATTTGTGTATGCAGTTAGAGGCCTAGGCTCAGGGGAACGACAACGCCAAGACCTTAGGGAAGAACAGACCCCGCCCAGACCACCCCCGGCAAGGAACTTATTTGAAGAAATGGAACCCATGACCCCAGAGGAGGAGATATCCCAGATGAGGACGGACCTTGAGCAGATAAAGGCTCTGTTAGCCGCACAAGCAGGAGCAGGTTCGGTGGGCAATGCTCAATTGCCACAAGCATCAGCTCGGAAAACAGGAGGGGACAAGAAGAGGAGCACGAGAAGGAGATCCCCCAGCTCGGATTCCTCTGACTCAAGCTCAGACTCGGACTCCGACTCCGAAGAAGAAGAAGAGCAGGCCCAGGACCGAACAGTTGGAAGGCAAAGGAACACTGAAGAGGGAAGGCAGAGGAACACCCCAGATGGACGAAAAAAGGGACACTGTGGCCTCGACTACCGTAAGAAGGTAGATTCCGCGACCGGGCAATGTATGGAAGGCCCGGAATCGGAACAGCTTCGGGGGGAGAACAAGTCGATTAGAAGTGAGGCATGGCTGGACGAAATGAGTGAGTACGGCAACGCTTATGGCATGAAGGATAAAGACAAAGGAAGAGTGGCAACAGCCAACTTGAAAGGAGCCGCACGGATTTGGTGGAAGGGTTATGCAAAGGCACACGGCTTGAGCAGGGATGCTTGTAAGTTCAGGAAGTTTGCTAAAGCCTTCAAGCGCCACTACGTCCCAAGGGAGCATAAGTCCAAGATGATGATGCAAAATAGCTTCTACAACAAAAGAAGGCAACAAATATGTCCAGAAGTATATAGAGGAATTCATGAGGCTGAGGCTGTATGTGCCAAAATTGGGTGAGAAGCATGCAGTAGAAAGCTATATTGAGGGGCTGAATGAGGAGATCCGCAAGCTTGTGAGGGCAATAAACCCTAAGACAGTATCAGAAGCAGAGTCCAAGGCTATAAGCTTGCAGGGGACGGGACCTCAGAATAGCGGGCAGAAGCAGCAGTATTTCCAGGATAAAGGCAAGGCGACAGGAAGCTATAGCCCTAGGGCAGCAAATCCAGTCCCGGCTAGAGCCCCATATGGTGGCAACCAGGGGAAACAGCAGGAGAAGAAGCAGGTGTCCTTCAAGGACAAGCAGGAGGGGTCAAACTACTCCAAAGCAGTGCGATCCTTTTTGCAGGCGATGCCCAAGGAAAAGAGACAGGAGTGCATAGAAAAGCAGCTTTGCTTGTGTGCTTCCAGCCAAAGCCATAGGGCAAAATGAACCGCCCTTACGCCATGAGTGTGCGGGGCTAGCGGAGTTGGGGGATTGGGACACTCTGTCTGACGAGGACGGCGAGGAAGCCCGCGACTACATCCAGGGTGAGTGTCATATCTTTGCCGCAATAGATACAGAGCAAGCAGAGAGCCAGTACAAAGTAATTTCCACAGTAGGGAAGGCCAAGGCCAAGTCCTTCATAGTCTTGATAGATTCAGGAAGTAGCCATAACTTTGCATCCCCCAGAATGGTTCAAATGTTGAAGTTGAAACCACTAAAGTCAAAGCCAAGGCCCGTTGTCTTAGCAAGTGGAGCAGTAAGGCAGACGGCAAGCAAGAGAATTAACTTCGACATCGACTTGCCAGGGATTAATATCCAGATGGGGGCAGAAGTAATGGGCATTGGCAAGTACGACTTGATCATAGGAATGGAGTACCTTGGACCAGCAGGGGCCATTATCGATTGTGGAAAGCGGAAGGTGACCTTCCCAACACCCGATGGCAAGATCATCGAGATCACAGGTAAAGAAGTTATTCCCATCATGCAGTGCATGTCTTCTAAGCGGCTGTTCAAGTGCATCAAGGGCGAGCAGGTGGCATACATCTTCAAGCTTGAGATTGATGAGCCAGAATCAGAGGAAAGCAAAGAAGACAGGGTGCTCAGCAAGTTGCCGAAGCAAATAGCTCAGCTGATCACGGAATTCCATGATCTCTTTCCAGATGAGATCAAGCAGCTTCCTCCTTATAGGGGAGTCGAGTGTGAGATAGCACTCGAACCGGGAGCAAAGCCGACAAGTAAGGCTCCATACAGAATGACGACGCAGGAGTTGACGGAGCTGAAGAAGCAATTGCAGGAGTTGCTCGACCTAGGCTTCATTAGGCCTAGCGCCTCGCCATTTGGAGCGCCCATTCTTTTTGTCAAGAAGAAGGATGGATCTCTGAGGATGTGCATAGACTATAGGCAGTTGAACAAGCACACCATTAAGAACAAGTATGCGCTCCCCAGATCAGATGACTTGATGGATCAACTCCAAGGTGCAAAGGTCTTCTCCAAAATCGACTTAAGGTCAGGTTATCATCAGATCAGGATAAAGGAAGAAGATATCCATAAGACCGCCTTCAAAACGCGGTATGGGCATTATGAGTTCACGGTAATGCCTTTCGGCTTATCGAATGCCCCCGCGACGTTCATGAGGCTCATGAACGACATCTTCAGGGAGTTTTTAGACACCTTTGTGATTGTATTCTTTGATGACATTTTGGTGTATAGCAGATCCCTTGAAGAGCACGTACAACACTTAAGGAGAGTGCTAGAGAAGTTGAAGAGGCACCGCCAATAACGCCAAGTTGTCGGTCGTCACCGCAAAATGCAGAAGGTGGAATATTCGGGTCATGTGATTTCAGCGTAAGGAATCTCGACGGATCCCCGCCAAGATTGAAGCCGCCATTCAAAGGGCGGCGGGGTGAAGAATGTGCATGAAGTCGGAAGTTTTTACCTTAGCCTAGTGGTACTACAGGAAGTTCATGAAGAACTTTGCTAAGATAGCGCCCCGCTAACGCATTTGACGAGGGCGGAGAAAGTGAAAGATTGGGCAGAGCATTGGCACAAGAAAGCCCAAGCAGGGTTTGAATTGTTGAAGGAAGCTTTAACAACCGCCCCAGTCTTAACCCTGCCGGACCCGGAGAAAGACAAGCTTGTAGCGACAGACGCGAGTAAGATAGCTACAGGTGCAGTGCTCATGCAAGAAGAGCGTGTAGTAGCGTATGACTCCAGGAAGATGAACGACGCCGAAACGCGCTACCCAACGCACGATCAGGAATTGCTTGCGGTTGTCAGGGCATTAAGAATTTGGAGGCACTACCTTTTGGGAAGGAAGTTCCAGTTGGATACAGACCATCAGAGCCTCCAGTATGTATTCACGCAACCACACCTCAACCTGAGGCAGAGAAGGTGGATGGAGTTCCTTGAAGAGTACGACTTTGATATAGTCTACAAGCCAGGGAAGCTCAACGTGGTAGCAGATGCTCTTCAAGGCATCCTCTGACAACTAGAGTGCATTGCAATGCAATTTCGACGCTCTCCAGCGACTTTGGTAAGAAGATTGAAGAGTCCTTGCCAACGGATGTGGATTTTAAGGAAGTATGGGCAAGCCTCTCTAGGGAGGCTAGAACAGATAAGGAGCGGGAAGCCTTTAAAAATTATAAGAAGGAAGGCAACCTGTTATACCATAAGAACAAGTTGTGCGTACCCGAATCATCAGGTGTAAGGAAATTGATCCTCCATGACACGCACAACAGCCCAATAGCTGGCCATGCGGGATTCATGAAAACATATTTCAAAGTACGCAGCAGCTATTATTGGCCAGGAATGAAGAAGCAGGTAGCTCGCTACATCAAGGAATGCCAGCTATGTCAGCAGACAAAGGCGGAACAACTCCGAATTCCAGGGGCCGTAGAGCCATTAGCGGTGCCAAACACTAAATGGGAGGTGATTAGCATGGATTTCATCACAGGACTCCCAGGGACCGTAAGAGGGAAAGACGCTTTGATGGTAGTAGTCGACAAGTTGTCGAAAATGGCACATTTTGTGCCTTGCAGGACCACAGATACGGCTATGGATACAGCGAAGCTCTTCACCAAAGAGATCTTCAGGCTTCATGGCATGCCAAGGGAGATTATCTCCGACAGGGACCCGAAGTTCATGAGTGCATTTTGGCAAGACCTCTTTGCGACGATTCAGACCAAGCTATCCATGAGCACGGCATATCATCCTCAGACGGATGGCCAAACGGAGCGGACCAACAGGATTTTAGAAGACATGCTACGAAACTATGTCTGGAATAAGCAAGGTATGTGGGAAGAATTTATTCACTTGCATACAATAGCACCAAGCAGGAATCATCCCAAATGTCGTCGTTTATGATCAATTACGGCTATCAGTGCCTAACTCCAGACACTTGGCACAACCCCGTGTCAAAAGTGGAAGTTTCGCAGCAAATGTTGGCTGATATGCAGCAGCTTGTGGAAGAGGTTCGAGGGTATCTGCTAGCAGCAAGAAGTCGACAAAAGAGCATCGCCAACAAGCATCGAACAGTCAGAGAGTTCAAAGTTGGAGACGATGTTTGGCTCAAGATCAAAGTGAAGCAGGCGAAGCTCAGGATCGGAAATTGTAAGAAGCTTGCTCCAAGGTGGGCTGGACCTTTCAGAATAGTCGAGAGAGTAGGTAATCAAGCCTACAAACTAGACTTGCCAGCACACCTAAAGATTCATAAGGTCTTCCACGTGAGTTTGTTGAAGAAGCATACTCCAAATCCAGACGAAGTCTTGGACACTCCAACGTTGTTGGAAATGACGGAGGAGGAGTTGGAGATAGTTCCAGAATTGATTCTTGATAAAGCTTTCAAGAAAACAAGGAGGTCGGAATTCCTCCAATACTTGGTCAAGTGGAAACACTTGCCAGTGGAAGACGCGACATGGGTACTCAAGAAAGATCTAGTAAAGCAGTACCCACAGTTTATGGAGCAATGGGACGGCAAGGTCATCTCCGAAGAAATCGGCTCAGGCATGTCGATTTGTGTAGATTAATTCTATGTATAGTTAAGATTAATCTACGCATGCAACCTATGCTTGGTATGGGTCGCATGCGTTGTTACCGATGATGGGACCACTACGGTGATCTCTAGGGCGTGGTGTAATGTCAATGTAGGCATGACCGCGTTTTCGCTTGGGCGAGTGGAAGGTAGATTAGAAAGTCTACTTCTGTCCTACGGAAGTAGACGACCTCGAGAGAAAGGAGGTCATTAAGAAATGCATTGATAGGAAAGGCACCTTTAGCCCCATATATGCTTTGATAGGAGGAATCTATCCTTCACGCCCCCCCACGCGGGAAGGATATCCTCCACGCTGGGCAACTAGAGGTGTAGGCATGAGCGGCATATAGGCATATAGGCGCTGTCTCCTCGGCCATTATGGAAGATTCATCCTCTTCCTACGCCGGGAGATTAGCCATGCCGCCACGTAGATAGGTGGGTTGGTTACCATATAACCAAAATTTTATTAATAATTAAAATGGTACTAACGTAGTGTCGACCTGCAGACCAATAGAGCGCTCCAGAGGGCAAGGAGGTCGAGCTACGAAGACTTGCAACACAAATTTTGTTGGAATGTGTTGCAAGGAATGAAGAGTACCTCGGACGTTAATTTTAATTTTGATAAACTTAATTGTCTCAATAAGTGAAGTATTGAGTAACCTGTTTTAATGATGTTGTGAACCGATAAGTTATTCCATAAAATAATGGCGTAATAATGTTTAAAAATATTACCTTAAGGTAATCTTAATGAATGTGTAAGTATTATAGTAGCTTATCGTATGTATCAGGTTGATTGCAGGTTAGGATGATCCCAAGGTGGGGAGACCCACGATGCTGCGGACAGCATCATTTCAAGGTGGGGAGAATGTGACGTTCCAGGACAGTATACGGTCCCAGGACGTATACTGTACTGCCTCGTCACGCGTACGCGCCACTCCGACTGACGTGTACGCTAACGTGTAGCCAGGTGGGTAGCCCTAGGGGGCAACTTGCCAGAAATATGTGCAACTATTAATGTGCACATTTTCCAAGGTACACATTAATGTGGGCACACATTTCCATGTGGACACTTGATGCCAAGTGGGCCATACCCAAGTGTGCAATTAATGTGCACATTTTCCAATGTACACATTAATGTGGGCACACATTTCCATGTGGGCACATTTTGCCACCTAGCCATTAAAGGCAAGTGGGCCCATTCCCAATTATCCCACATGCCTAAAGGGGATAATTGGAAACCCTAGCCAACCCCTTGTCTATTAAGGGAGGGAAACCCTAACTTGCCCATTTTTCGTTTCTAGGGTTTTAGAACTCTGTTTTGGCTGCCTCAACAGCCAAAACCGCCTCCCAGACTCTGCCTGAGAGAATTGCACCATTAGTTTCCCTTGATTCGAGCGTTTCAGCAGGATGGTCGAGCTCAGGTCAGGAGGAGCCACTCAAGGATCAGGTATTTGGCCAATTAGATAGTCTAAACCCTATTTCAGTCATAGAATCAATAGGTTTAGCCTATTAAATTGTCCATAGCAGCCTTCTAGATCTCTAGGTACCAGCCTCTAACTAAAGAACCTAACTCTATGATGTAGATTAGATATAGTTCTTTAGTTCTTCTGTGATGTATATGGATGATGTATCTCTATGAACTTCTTGTATTGGGAAGGGGGGTAGAGACCTAAAGCTTGGTAGTAGATGCTCCTAGAGTAGCCTCTCTAGCGCACTATAGATTCGGCCTGTGCACAAGAACCACACCTGGTTGTGGGTGAAGGGGCCAGACTGGCTTAGAAGGAGGTTCGTGTTCTGACTCTTGAACGATCCCTATGGTGTGTTAGTGCTACCGGGGATTATTGTGACTGGGTCTAATGGCTTGCCACTGAGTGCGGGCAAGGCATGGGCTCGACACCCGTGGGGTGGGGATTCACCTTCCAATGGGTTCAAGTCGAATACGGGCAGTGGCCCTCCAGTCACCTTGAGTCAGCATGTAGATCTCTGGAGGGAGTGATCCCTACCTGCCCCATCGGAACTGGGGAGATGAAACCCAGGAATAGCCCTTTTGGCTATGCATCCGGCGGGCTACAGTCAGGTCCCAACACTTTTCAGCCTACTCTGCAAAGTGTGCACAGGAGGGGCGGATGGAGTGGACAACCCTAGGCCATGTTCATATGCCAGCCAAACCCATTGCCATGAATTCTGTCTGCCATGATCTCTGGAGACCCAAGCCGTCAGTCATCCCCTTGAGTCTGAGCCTTGGGTAGAACTCCCCATATGTATTGTGCTCACCTTGTTTATGCAGATGTGATGGACCACCCTTCGAGGTGGATATGTGCTTATGTTATATACTGACATGTATGTTCACGCTTCCGCAGCTAGGTAGACCCTGAGGGAAACGGGGTAAAATGACCCCTTCACTCTTCCCACTGGAACCCGTCACGGTTGCAGTGTTATGTGGAGGGCCCTGTATCGGCATGGAGCTGGTATGGGGGATGAACTCCTGTTTGTATACGGTGAGTGCACCGTATACGAGTAGGCGACGTCACAAAATGCACACCACGATCACTAACAAGTTCCGTGGGACAACCAAAACGCGTGATGATGTGTGTGTAGAGAACCTTGGCGGTGCTGGCAGCAGTGTTGTCAGGGAGTGCACAAGCTTCCGCCCATTTGGTAGCATAATCCATGATGACCAGAATATAGCGGGCACGGGTGTGCCGCGCCGGTGGGTCCATGGGCCCCACAAAATCCATTCCCCATTTGCTGAAGGGACGTGGCATGGCGACCGGTGTCAATGGAAGAGCATCACGGGCCGTAGGCTTCCCCACACGCTGACAGACGTCACACGTGCGAGCATAAGCATGGGCATCTTTGAAGAGCGTGGGCCAGAAGTATCATGCCAAAAGAATTTTGCGTGCCGTGGCGTCACCACTAAAATGACCACCCCCAAGCCCATCATGGGCTTGACGAACAATATCGGGCACCTCATGAGGGAGGACACAATGACGGAGGACCATGTCTTTGCCTCGTTTATACAAATGGCCTGCAACCATGGTATAGTCACGGACCTCTCGGAGAAACTGACGGTGGCGGGAGCGAAGCTTTTCTGGAGAGAGCGTCGGATCGGCAGGAGGAAAAGCACCAGTGAGAAGATATTGCTGAAAGTTGTGAAACCAATGGGGCGTGGCCGTGACCAAGAACAATTGAGCATCTGGAAAGGCATCAGAAACACCCGTGGAAGGATCGTCCGTGTGGATGCGTGAAAGATAATCGGGCACCACATGAGATTTTCCTGCCTTATGAACAATTTCGAAGGGAGCGAACTCTTGCAGAAGAAGGACCCAACGAGCAATTCGACCCGTGGGCGTGGCTTTGTTGATCAAATAAAGAAGAGCTTGATGATCAACAAAGAACTTGATCTGGCTTCCCAACAAATAATGCCGGAAACGTTGGACACACTACAGAAAACTAAACCCAAAGCTTCCCGTTCCGTGGCAGAATAGTTCCGCTCAGCAGGATTGAGTTTCCGGCTGGCATATCGAATTGGTTTATCCGTGTTTTCATCATAGGCCTGAGAAAGAACAGCACCAATTGCAAAGGCAGAGACATCAACATGAACATGGAAAGGCTTGTCCCATTGAGGAGGAACAAGGACCGGGGCCTGAGTAAGTAACAGCTTCAACTTCTGAAAAGCAGCTTCCGCGTGGGAGTTCCAAGCCCGTGTGGATTCATCACCCGTGAGTTTATGAATGGGGTCAGCTATAGCTGCAAGTCCAGGAATGAAGGTGGAATAGTAATTTACCTTACCCAGGAAAGAGCGTGTCTCTTTGATATTAGATGGTGCTTGAGCTTTCAGTACGCAACTGATTTTAGCGGGATCCGTGGTAATGCCTTCTTGACTGACCACATGACCCAATAGAACACCTGAGGACATAGAAGGTGCACTTCTCAGGATTGAGACTTATGCCAGATTCATCACATTTTTAAAAGACAAGCTCCAATTTGTCCAAGTGATCATCTATGGAGCTGTAGGCAGAAAAATCATCTTGGAAGATCTGAAGAAAAGGTTTATCCTTCATAAAGTCTTGAAAGACGGAGAGCATGATGCGCTGAAAGGTTGAAGGAGAGTTTGACAAACCAAAAGGGACCACCTTGTAGGCAAAAGTGCCCCACGGGGTGGTGAAGGTAGTTTTGAGTTGATCTTCTTGCTTGATAGAAATTTGATTGTACCCAGTATAACCATCCATGAAAGAGTGCATCTCATGACCAGCAACTTCTTCAAGAACCTGGTCAGTGAAGGGAAGCGGAAAGTGATCTCGCTCCGTGGCTTGATTGAGTTTTCTGTAATCCACGCAAACGCGGATCTTACCATTGTGTTTTAGAGCGATGACGATTGGGCTCACCCATTCAGAATGTTTGACCTCATAAATCAGGCCAGCAGCCAAGAGTTTGTCAATCTCAGCCTTGACGCGGTCACGGTAATTTGGGTTGAGCCTGTACTGTCGTTGCTAGATTGGGCGTGCATCAGATTTGGTAGGAATGGTGAGTTCCCCTAATTCTTTTTTGATACCTCGAAGGTCTTTGTAGCTCCAAGCAAAAATATGTTTGAATTTCTTGAACAGCGTCACAGCGCGTGCTTTATAGGTCGGTGGAAGCTGAGCAGCTAAACGGACAGGTTGATTATTGCCAATGTCCACGATTTCCACTTCTGGAGTTTGAATATGAGGAACAACCTCCGTGTCCTGAACCTGATGAGCAGGAGGCTGCAGCATGACGGGAGGAGCAGCATTTTGCGTGGTGAAGAAAAGAGGCTGTTGAGCGTCATCAAGCAAGGGTTGCTTCATGACGGCATGAACATCGACGGTCTCTGAAGAAGAAAGTGGGTCAGAAAAATGATCAAGACGTTGAATGCGATTGCAGGAAGCCAGGTAAGGGTCCAAAAGAGCCGCAACAGCCTGGTCCTGATCGAGCGTCATGTCACCCCAAGAATCTGCATACTCAGGGTAAGAGGAGAGAGGCAGACCCGCTGGAGGAGCTTGAACATGATATATATTTTGTGCTTCTTCAGAGTCAGTGTCAGAGATGGAAGGTTCAGCATTCTCGACAGAGATCAATTGGCCAGTTTCCAGATCCATTGTGGCATTGAGATGGCCATTGGTGATAACAAGTTGGTCCGTGGCCCAGTAATGAATACTCTTGGCCTGTCGGAGAAAGGGTCGTCCAACCAGCATTTCATAGTCACCAGGATCTTCTCCAGCTTTCCAAACACCAAATTCCAAGGGGAATTTGAGATCACCAATGCTGATGTGGAGAAGAGGGGTGACACCTTGAGGACGCGTGATATGGCCATTTGCCAACTTGATGTCGTAAGGGGCACGGTATAGTTGTTTGATGCCCAATTGCTTCCTGAGTTTATCCGTGATGAGATTGACGGCACTACCACCATCAACTTGGACATGATTGATGTGCTGATTGCCCACCGTGTGTTGAAGTTGCAACAGCTCCTACCAGAACCGTGGGAAGAGGTAACTGATCTTTGAGAGCCGGACAGAGTTTCAAAATGGTGGCCAGACTTAAAGGAATCTTGATCTTGGCAAGTTCTTCCTGAAGTTCCAAGGGAACATGTGAAAAAGGATCCGCAGGGTCCAAGGGAGCTGGGGACTGTGGTAAAGAAACAGAGACTTCTTTGAGAAGCTCGACCTCAGCAGCAATATTTGGATATGGCTGAGAGCGTGCGCTGGTGGATGATGACGGCGCTGCTTGACGCTGCTGAGCCCGAGTGGTGGCATGAACATTGGCCAAGGTTCGACCTTCCGCAGCCTGCATGAGTTTCAGAATACTTTGTCTCACTTTAGGCATGACGTGAGGCATAAGTTTGTCAAGATCAGGTGCGAAGTGAACTTTTTTATCATCATCATGAGGGACAGTTTCCACAGCAAAAGCAGGTTGCGTGTCATGAGGAATGATGGTCAAAGAGCGTGAAGCCCGTGTGTGACGCGAGAAAAGACCAACCCAATTGGACTGTTGGACAGGAGGGTTGAGAGCCTGATAAATCTCCTCCTGAGCTTGTTGATCCATAGGATTGGAAGTAGACGCGGCTTGCTGAGGTCGCTGTTGTTGAGGCGGCCGAGGAGGTTTTCTTAAAACAGGATGAGGGCCCTGTTTACCATTGGCCACCCACAGTTGATAAGCCGTGAGACGCACGGAAGCAGATTGAGTTGATCCTGGAAGTTGAACTTGAACTTGAGGAAGTTGAGGGCACGCCGTGGTGGTGTGACCCCATTCGTGACAATGATAACATTGAGCTTTAGAAGGATCAAAGGGAGGACGGTTGCCTTGTCCCCGTGGCTGCTGCGATTGCTGTGTTTGTTGATGCTGCTGCGGTTGTTGATTTTGATATGGCTGAGGCGGATATGACTGTTGTGGTTGAGGCGTGGTTTGGACTTGAAAAACCATCTTTTGCCGAAAAGGGGTAGGATGAGAACGAGTACATTCTTCCGTGGCGTGATTGCACATATTGCAGCGTTTACAATGAGGAGGTCCATTGGAGGAGTTGTATTCATTTGCCAGATGACCTTGATATTTACAAATAGTGCACCAGATGTGGGCACATTGTGGATTGGCTTGCTGAGGTTGAACAGAGTTCTGGGGAACCATGACGGGGGGCATGAAAGGGAGTTCCTGGAGAGCAACACCCCGAGAAGAAACATTTACCGAGTGATTGACCAATTCAATGGCCTGCTCCAGAGATTTGGGACGCAGGTATTCTGTCATGAGTCGAATGGCAGGAGGAAGGCCCTGCAGAAACCAGACGAGGATCTGGCTTTGCGTGGGGTACTCCTGGAGTTTGCTGACGAGAATGTGAAGACGGACCGCAAAATCCCTGGCAGGGCTCTTGCTGTAGGTCATTGAGTTGCTTTAGGAGTAATTGATGATCGTCCGTGGTGCCGTAATGAGACAGAAAGGCAGTTTTCATTTCTTGCCAACTTTGTTTCCAGTGACTCTTATTGGCCATTAACCACTGATGAGGGGCACCTCTGAGCGTGGTCGAAAAGATACAAGGCTTCAAATTCCTCCATGTGTGCCGAAGCACTCTGATCCAGAGGTTTGCCTTTAGTGTTGCCAAAAGTGGGATAAGTCAGCTTCAGATTATGAGGTGGAGATGAAGGCGGAACTTGAGCATAGACAGGTGGATGTGGTTGAGGATATGCAGAAGCATAGAGAGGTGGAACTGCCTGAGATTGAGTGCAAGGGGGTGGAACTGAAAAACCCGGTGGTCCATAGAAAGTAGCATCTTGTGGAGAAGGGCCTTGGGAGCCGTCCTCATTGGGCTTGAGATCAGTGGTTTGGTAAACAGGAAGAGCATGCTGAAAAGATGGAGAAGGCTGAAATTCGTGAACATGGGGAGGGCCAAAGGATACTTGATGGTAACCCATCCCCGCAGGAGGTGAAGAAGGTTGTGATGGGAGAGGTGTGTGGCCTGAAGGAATATTGATATAGGTGCTGTCAGGAGTCTGGAAATAGTGAGGCGTGGGCTGAACAGGGGCAATGACGACACACAGGGGGAGACCCTGGTCGAGAATGAGCACGAGGGGTAGGAGGTGCCGACTGAGCTCGTGAGCGGATACGACCTCCCTCAATGTCATAAGCAGTGTCATACATATCCCGAACTGCCTCGCGTCGTTGATGACGCTCCAGTCGAGCCGCCGTTTGGCAAAGAAGTTCTTCAGGAGTGAAACCTCGAGCAGACATGATGGAAAGAAAAGAAAGATCAGACCCGGCAACGGCGACAGTGTTTGGGGTCTGGGTTCGGGAACTCCTGCAAGACAGCCCTCTGTGAGGACCCTTGGATCTAACAGGAGAATCCAGGGACTATGTCACGCGGGATTTGCAAGAAAAACAAGGAGAAGGGAAAAGAAAACAAGAGAACAATGAGATCACAATAATGAGCTTCCTTGATATCAATGACGATACATGAACTCTCGCAATCGAGAGAAAACTGAAATGAGACAAGACTCAAAACTCATCTAAAACTCATGTGCTAGCTCTACTCATATATATAGTACAATGGCCTTTGGCCCAATATAGACACTCCGACAGATCTCGGTGCCGACTCCTGGAAGGAGGCCTGATTTGCAGGAATGCTGGCGGTGCCTCTTGAAGTGCCTGAAATCACGCTGACGCTGACGCGGGCGGTGACGGGCCATCACTTGTCTGAGCGCCGCCTCTTGGTAGCAGACGCGGGCTTTGACTGCGTGGTCTGCTTGATCTTCTGCTGGGCCTTTGACGACTGACCCGTGCCTGGCTGTGGATCTTTGGACTTGACTTGGTCCGTCGTATGCATGAATAGTCATGTACCAGGAGGCACAGGACTAACAAACTTTATCTGCAACTTGCCCCATTTATTCCTCAATTGCCTCAAATCTTTCAATCCCTCTATCGAGGGTTGGAGTTTGATCATGATTTCTCTCCATTCACTAGCAGAAAGATTGATGTTCTCATTGTTATGAACGTTGTACTCTTTCATCAAAGAAAGCATTGATCCAATTGCATTATCAGACCAATCAACTAGTCGTTTTCTTTTCTTGCTTTGGATTGCATCAGTCTGATTGTCATAAACAATCAGAGCCAAAGAATCTTTGGGGGGCATCGACTCACCAGGATTTATGGACAACTCCTTTCTCTTCTTTCTTGGATTGCAATCTTTTGCACCTTGAGATTGAGAATTAATCTCCATTGCAACGGGAGTCGAAACTTGTCCAGTCATTTTCTTAGGCCTCTTTGAAGGCAATTTTTTGGATCTAGGAGGCACAAATGGCTTAGTAGCTAATGGTAGGGCAGGTCGAGTAGCTCTTGTCATGATTTAGTTGATACTATAGAAATTAGCATTGAATTAGATCTTGATCACATTTTATATCAGAAAATTTCAAGAACTATATCAGACCAGATAATTCAAAACTTACTCTTATTGCCTTCAAAATTTGATTTACAAGGGTGATCTTCTTGCCTGTATGCGGAATTGAGGTGAAATTGTTAAAGGGAGTCCGGCAATCAAAGCAAGAAGTGGGGCATCAATTCTTGAACAGGGGTCGGAATTGGGGCCTCCATTTCCGGCGAGAGTTTTTGGGCGTCAGAAAAAATAAACCGGCCGTTATGGCCCTAGCTATAAAAGCCGCGAGAGGCCTAATGGGAATGCCCTTAACAATAGTTAGAGGCCAATTATCTCTCAAGGGGAGAGTCAAATATATGTCTCTCTCCCTATCTCTCGCCATCTCCCATCTCTTACCTAGGACTACAAATAATTCGGCCAAAACAGCTAGCCAGTTCGAAATAAAAGATGGAGATGAGGACATGCTACATGGATCCGGATCTACGGGATTGTGCCAGAGCCAGGGAGCTGGATTTAGCCAGGGACAGGGGTCTGTCTGATTTCAGGGCCAACAACACATGTTCCAGCTTCTAATGAATATATTGTTTGGTTGTAAAGATGGTTGATACTCTAGAGCAATCGAGAAAGGCGGCAGCAGCAAGAGATTCTAAAATGATAAGTGCATTGCAGGAAATCATTGGAACATTGGCAGAACTTAGAAATGAAAACACTGCATTGAGAGCTAAGATGGATGCATTAAAAGTTAAAACGAAACATGCAGATACATATGACAGTGAAGGGGAAGAAGATGATGATAATGAATCAGAATTAATCAAGAATGTTGTGAACAAATTAAATATGTGCATGAATGACATATTGGAGCAGCAAGAAAGAGATAAAATGGTCCTAAATCTTTCAATTGCAGGATTACCGGAGGAAGAAGAGGGAAATACAAAAGATGAGGTGCTAAAATTCTTTGCAAACGATCTCAATACACTGGTGAGTTTCTCTGAAGCATTCTATCTTGGCAAGAAAGGAGATAGGCCAAGAAGCATTCTGGTAAAATATAGATGCAGGGAGGATAGGATGAAGATTTTGTATAAAGATCATCTCTTAAGGGGAAAATTTTATGGATCAATGAGGACCTTACCCTAAAACAGATGGAGCAGCATAAAGAAGAGTTAAATAAATTTAAGGATGCTAAATCTCTTAATAAGAAAGATTTCTGGAAGAATGACAAGGTCCATGTGGAAGATCCCAGTGCATAGGAAGTTAAGACCATCAGAATTGCTTCGTGAAACATCTGTCATTTAGATAAGGAAGAAGCCGTTTCTATGGAAGATGTTCTTGCATCAATAGATATGGGGGTTTTTTTTTTTATGGAAACTTGGGAACATGAAGAGAGTGGCCTGCCAGACATTAATGGTTTTCAGCTTCTCCATTTAGTTTGGAACACCAAGGGCTGAATTAGTTCATAATGTGAATGTTGTGGTAAAAAGAGACACAAAGCAATATATTTGGGTGAAATTGTCAAGCATACAAGGGAACATATACATTGCTTGATGCTATTTCCCTCCACTTGCAAACAAGATATCTTGGATTTCTCCTCTACGAGGGAGGTGGTGTTGATTGGAGATTTCAATACAAGGATTCGCAACAGGCAAGCTTCTATGATAGGTTACAAAGGAGGTCCCATTTGGGTGAATTGGATATGAACGAGATGACCAATTAAGACTGGAATAGAGAATCTGGTGACATGGTGCAATGGCCTATGGCGATGGGGAATTTCTTGTTGAACCTATGCAATGGTCTTAATCTGCTGGTATACAATGGCACAGGCAAATTCTTGGGCTCAGGTAGATGCACATGCAAGGGAAAAAGTGTGATTGATTATGGCATAGCATCAACAAGTTTTGTAGAGCAGATGCCCTGTTTGCAAATAGGAAAAATGAGAGCAGAATCAGATCATATTCCCCTAGTTTGTCATATCAAATATGGCCAATACAGGATGCAAGTAAGACTAGTTCTATGCTGGCAGACTTGATTTTGGATGTGGCAAACAAATGTTTTATGTCAAACAGGATGAACAGATGCCTTCCCTGCAATGGGTAGTATGATAATGAATGTAAACAGAAACGTGCACATTATAAGAAGTCTAGTGGCATAGAAAGGCTATCCCGAATAAAAGAATACAAAGTTTTGGTAAAGAGAAAAAAGAGAATGTTTTTGAAGAACAAGCAGGAAAAGATGGTTCGCGATCTGATTACAAGACCTAAGAGGTTTTGGAACAAACTGAAAAACTATAATCAATTGCTCCCTCCTTTGAAGGTGGAAGATCTCTTAAACTAAGTCCACAATTTATATCATAAGGAAGGGATTCAAAATGTTGTTGCTGTTTTTGATGAGTAATTTTCGAATAGTGCATCAATGTCATCATGGGTGTGGCCGACCATCATGAATCCAAGATGTATCTGATCAAAAACCCCCAGCGAGACAAGATAAGAAAGGTAGGAGAAGAGATATATGTTCTTGTTCTGGCCAGAGCAACTGTCTAGTTGTAAATAGCCTTCTGGATAGGTGTTTGGGGTGAACTGGAGCACTAGGAGGGGCCATAAATTCTTGTCCAGTGCTATTGACCTTCTTAGTCCTCAATGCCATGGTGTTGAGGACTGCTGCTCCCCATGCACAATCAGGGCGCTCAACTTCTCTTAAATGGCCCCAGTTGTCTCTCGAAGCATCCTCCAGGGTTTTGAGTGTGTGGTTCAAGGAACCAATATGAAAATTAGAATCATCCTTGATCTTTCCATAAATCTAGTGAAAAAATGGCCCAGAGCGCCAATACCGTGGACATGCATTAGTGCACCAGTCACACTTACTTTCAAGGGTTCTCCTCTCCACATTGATTTGGCTAACTTCTCCAATCTAGGTACCATTGTCTTGTTCTGATCCATCTTATCATGAATGATCGTCCGAGCTTGCTCAGGAGCACGATGCGATAAAGCTCTCCACGACCAATACAGGCTCCTACAAGAAATCTGGGCTGTCATGTGTGCCTTCCTTTCGATCTGCAATTCTCTTCTCTCTATTAGGTCTCTTGTCTTAGCCATTTTCTCTTTTATTACAATACAGCTATTGCACTTGGAGAAAGCTATCCTCTTCGCAATTGCAACCTCTAGGTAGTGTAACTTCCACCCGCCTAAGAATGAAGATGGGGAGATGTGCTTGCTTGTCATCTCCATAACACTGGCAGCCACCTCATGGAGAATGTCCTTCTTTGTTAGGACAGAAGAAAGCCTCTTCACATTCGCTCTCACACCTTCATTAGTGATTTTTGACCTGTGGGGCATCGTCTCTGCATTCTCATCTATGTACATAGACAGTAGGGCATTTCCTGCTAGAGTGTGCGACCTTGATTTCTTTGAGCCCATATTACCATGTTCAGCAACTCTATGACCAGCAAGGAAAAGTTTACGCCACTTATAGAAAGTTGACATTGGAATGTCGTAAGATTTGTGCCATGCTTTCAAGCATACTTGCTTGTTATTTAGCATCACCTTCTGGACCTGCCCATTTTCTGAGCAGAGGTCAAGCATGTTGTAAGCAAAGGTGGTCCTGTCCGCAGCACTCATGTTCCAAAAGAAACTTCGCATGCACTTGATCTCGCAGGTGGAGAAAGTGGTACAACATCTGCGAATGCAGCAAATCGTGGATTTGAAGTCTAGAATAGAAGCCGCAGTGATCTTCTTATCATCCTTACATGGGGTAACAGGTGTTTACGGTGTTCGATTCACCATTCTATAAGACCTCTTTCGAGTCTTAGCAACTTCCACTTGCATTGCATAGGGTTCTGCTTCGATGTTTTGTTCTTTCACAGCCTTCATGAGAGTCGATACTATGATATTGTCTACTAACACCAAGGCATTGGACCACCTGACCAAGTCATGCAGTTGCGGAATTTCAGCACAAGCTTGGCATCTCATAGACGGTTTCTCTGGCATAGGACATATCTTCATCATGGTGGCAGCCAGGAAGTCTTCCCCTAACCTTATGTCACCAACTGCAGGTTAGGATCAGTGAAGATGATCACCCCATGTGCATAAGGCATATAGCAGCAGTCATGCATCAGCATGCATGTGACGTCCCCTACTCGCATACGGTGCACTCACCGTATACAAACAGGAGTTCATCCCCCATACCAGCTCCATGCCGATACAGGGCCCTCCACATGACACTGCAACCGTGACGGGTTCCAGTGGGAAGAGTGAAGGGGTCATTTTACCCCGTCTCCCTCAGGGCCTACCTAGCTGCGGAAGCGTAAACATACATGTCAGTATAAAACATAACCACATATCCACCTTGAAGGGTGGTGCATCAACATCTGCATAAACAATGATCAGCATCATACATAGGGATCCTACCCAAGGCCTCAGACTCGAAAGGATGACTGACGGCTTGGGTCTCCAGAGTTCGTTGCAGATAGAATTCATGGCAATGGATTTGGCTGGCATAAGAACATGGCATAGGGTTGTCCACTCCATCCGCCCCTCCTGCGCACACTTTGCAGAGTAGGCTGAAAAGTGTCGGGACCTGACTGTAGCCCGCCGGATGCATAGCCAAAGGGGGCTATTCCTGGGTCTCATCCTCCCAGTTCCGATGGGGCAGGAAGGGATCACTCCCTCCAGAGATCTGCATGCCGACTCAGGGTGACTAGAGGGCCCCGCCCGTGATTATTTGAACCCATTGGAAAGTGTACACCACTTCACGGGTGTCGAGTCCATGCCCTACCCACACTCAGTGGTAAGCCATTAGACCTAGTCACTATGATCCCTGGTAGGCCTTACACACCAGAGGGATCGTTCAGGAGTCAGAACATGAATCTCTTTCTTAGTCAGTCTGGCCCCTTCACCCACAACCAAGTGTGGTTCTTGTGCACAGGCCGAATCTATAGTGTGCTAGAGAGGCTAATCTAGGAGCATCTACTACCAAGCTTGAGGTCTCTACCCCCCTTCCCAATACAAGGAGTTCATAGAGTTACATCATCCATATAGATCACAGAAGAACTAAAGAACTATATCTAATCTATATCATAGAGTTAGGTTCTTTAGTTAGAGTCTGGTATCTAGAGATCCAGAAGGCTGCTATGGGCAATTTAATAGGCTAAACCTACTGATTCTATGACTGAAATAGGGTTTAGACTATTTAATTGGCCAAATACCTGATCCTTGAGTGGCTCCTCCTGACCTGAGTTCGACCATCCTGCTGAAACGCTCGAATCAAGGGAAACTAATGGTGCAATTCTCTCGGGCAGAGTCTGGGAGGCGGTTTTGGCTCTTGAGGCAGCCAAAATAGAGCTCTAAAACCCTAGAAACATGGTAATATTCAAAAAAAAAAAATGGGCAAGTTAGGGTTTCCCTTCTTAAATAGACAAGGGGTTGGCTAGGGTTTCCAATTATCCCCTTTAGGCATGTGGGATAATTGGGAATGGGCCCACTTGCCTTTAATGGCTAGGTGGCAAGATGTGCCCACATGGGAATGTGTGCCCACATTAATGTGTACATTGGTAAATGTGCACATTAATTGCACACTTGGGTATGGCCCACTTGGCATAAAGTGTCCACATGGAAATGTGTGCCCACATTAATGTGTACATTGGTAAATGTGCACATTAATACTAATGCACATTCTTAGCAAGTTGCCCCCTAGGGCTACCCACTTGGCTACACGCGCCAGGCGTCATTCGAATTGGCGGTAATGTAAAGGACGAGGCGAAAGCATTATCGTCATGGGACCATATACTATCCTGGAACGTCACATTCTCCCCACCTTAAAATGATGTTGTCCGCAGCATCGTGGTTCTCCCCACCTTGGGATCATCTTAACCTGCAATCAACCCGATACATACGATAACTACTATAATACTTACACATTTATTAAGATTACCTTAAGGTAATATTTTTAGAACATTATTACGCCATTATATTATGAAATAACTTATCAATTCATAACATCTTTAAGCAAGTTACTCGATAGTTTACTTATCACGTCAATTAAGTTTATCAAAATTTATCATTTCATATCTACAATTATTGTTCGAGGTACTCTTCATTCCTTGCAACACATTCCAACAAAATTTGTGTTGCAAGTCTTCATAGCTCGACCCCCTTGCCCTCTGGAGCGCTCTATTGGCCTGCCAGTCGATACTATGTTAGTACCATTTTAATTATTAATAAAATTTTGGTTATATGGTGACCACCCCACCTATCTACATGGATGCATGGCTAATCTCCCGGCGTAGGAAGAGGGTGAATCTTCCATTATGGCCGTGGAGACAGCGCCTATATGCCTATATGCCGCTCATGCCTACACCCTAGTTGCCCAGCGTGGAGGATAGGGCCTTCCCGTATATGGGGCGTGAAGGCCTGATTCCTCCTATCAAAGCATATATGGGGCTAGAGGTGCTTTTTCTATCAGTGCATTCCTTAATGACCTCCTTTCTCTCGAGATCATCTACTTCCGTGGGACAGAAGTAGACTTTCTAATCTACCTTCCACTCGCCCAAGCGGAAACGCGGTCATGCCTACATTGGCATTACACCACGCCCTAGAGATCACCGTAGTGGTCCCATCATCGGTAACAACGCATGCGACCCATACCTAGCATAGGTTGCATGCGTAGAATAATCTTAATTATACAAGAATTAATCTACACAAATCGACATGCCTGAGCCGATTTCTTCGGAGATGACTTTGCCGTCCCATTGCTCCATAAACTGCGGGTACTGCTTTACTAGATCTTTCTTAAGTACCCACGTCGCGTCTTCCACCGGTAAGTGTTTCCACTTAACCAAATATTGGAGGAACTCCGACCTCCTTGGTTTCATGAAAGCTTTATCAAGAATCAATTCTGGAGTTATTTCCAGCTGCTCCTCTGTCATTTCCAACAACGTTGGAGTGTCCAAGACTTCTTCTAGATTTGGAGTGTGCTTCTTCAATAAGCTCACGTGGAAGACCTTATGAATCTTTAGGTGTGCTGGCAAGTCTAGCTTGTAGGATTGATTGCCTACTCTCTTGACTATTCTGAAAGGTCCAGCCCACCTTGGAGCAAGCTTCTTGCAATTCCCGATCCTGAGCTTCGCCTGCTTCACCTTGATCTTGAGCCAAACATCATCTCCAACTTTGAACTCTCTTACTGTTCGATGCTTGTCGGCGATGCTCTTCTGCCGACTTCTTGCTGCTAGCAGATATCCTCGAACTTCTTCCACGAGCTGCTGCATATCGGCCAACATCTGCTGCGAAACCTCTACTTTTGATACGGAATTGTGCCAAGTGTCTGGAGTTAGGCACTGATAGCCGTAATTAATCATAAACGGCGACATTTGTGATGATTCCTGCTTGGTGCTATTGTATGCAAACTCCACCAAGTGAATAAATTCTTCTCACGTACCTTGCTTATTCCAGACATAGTTTCGTAGCATGTCTTCCAAAATCCTGTTGGTCCGCTCCGTTTGGCTATCCGTTTGAGGATGATACGCCGTGCTCATGGATAGTTTCGTCTGAATGGTCGCAAAGAGGTCTTGCCAGAAGGCACTCATAAACTTCGGATCCCTGTTGGAGATAATCTCCCTTGACATGCCATGAAGCCTGAAGATCTCTTTGGTGAAGAGCTTTGCTGTATCCATAGCCGTATCTGTGGTCCTGCAAGGCACAAAATGTGCCATCTTTGACAACTTGTCGACCACTACCATCAAGGCATCCTTTCCTCTTATTATTCTTGGAAGCCATGTGATGAAATCCATGCTGATCACCTCCCACTTAGCGTTTGGCACCGCTAATGGCTCTAATGCTCCTGGAATTCGAAGCTGCTCTGCCTTCGTCTGCTGACATAGCTGACATTCCTTGATGTAGCGAGCTACTTGCTTCTTCATTCCTGACCAATAATAGCTGCTGCGCACTTTGAAATATGTTTTCATGAATCCCGCACGGCCAGCTATTGGGCTGTTGTGCGTGTCATGGAGGATCAATTTCCTTACACCTGATGATTCGGGCACGCACAACTTGTTCTTATGGTATAACAGGTTGCCTTCCTTCTTATAATGTTTAAAGGCTTCCCGCTCTTTATCTGTTCTAGCCTCCCTAGAGAGACTCGCCCATACTTCCCTGAATTCCACATCCGTTGGCAAGGACTCTTCAATCTTCTTACCAAAGTTGCTGGAGAGCGTCGAAATTGCATTGCAATGCACTCTAGTTGTCAGGGGATGCCTTGAAAGCGCATCTGTTACCACATTGAGCTTCCCTGGCTTGTAGACTATATCAAAGTCATACTCTTCAAGGAACTCCATCCACCTTCTCTGCCTCAGGTTGAGGTGTGGTTGCGTGAATACATACTGGAGGCTTTGATGATCTGTATCCAGTTGGAACTTCCTTCCCAAAAGGTAATGCCTCCAAATTCTTAATGCCCTGACAACCGCAAGCAATTCCTGATCATACGTGGGGTGGCGCGTTTCGGCGTCGTTCATCTTCCTGGAATCATATGCTACCACACGCTCTTCTTGCATGAGCACTGCACCTGTAGCTATCTTACTCGCATCTGTCGCTACAAGCTTATCCTTCTCTGGGTCCGGCAGGGTTAGGACTGGGGCGGTTGTTAAAGCTTCTTTCAACAATTCAAACCCCGCTTGGGCTTTCTTGTGCCAATGCTCTGCCCAATCTTTCACCTTCTCCGCCCTCGTCAAGTCTGTTAACGGAGCCGCTATCTTGGCAAAGTTCTTCACAAACTTTCTGTAGTACCCTGCTAGCCCGAGAAAACTTCTGACCTCATGCACATTCTTCGGTGCCGGCCACTGAATCACTGCTTCAATCTTGGCAGGATCCGTCGAAATTCCTTCTGCTGATATCACATGCCCTTAGGTATTCTACCCTCTCCGTTGTGAAGTGACACTTCGACAACTTGGCGTACAACTGGTGCGTGTTCTTTAAGGGATCTGCTATACACTAAAATGTCGTCAAAGAATACAATCACAAAGGTGTCTAAAAACTCCCTGAAGATGTCGTTCATGAGCCTCATGAACGTCGCGGGGGCATTCGATAATCCGAAAGGCATTACCATGAACTCATAATGCCCATACCACGTTCTGAAGGCGGTCTTATGGATATCTTCTTCCTTTATCCTGATCTGATGATAACCTGACCTTAAGTCAATTTTGGAGAAGACCTTTGCACCTTGGAGTTGATCCATCAAGTCATCTGATCTGGGGAGCGCATACTTGTTCTTAATTGTGTGCTTGTTTAACTGCCTATAGTCTATGCACATCCTTAAACTGCCATCCTTCTTCTTTACAAAGAGAATGGGCGCTCCAAATGGCGAGACACTAGGTCTAATGAAGCCTAGGTCGAGCAACTCCTGTAACTGCTTCTTCAGCTCCGTCAACTCCTGCGTCGTCATTCTGTATGGAGCCTTGCTTGTCGGCTTTGTTCCTGGTTCGAGTGCTATCTCACACTCGACTCCCCTGTAAGGAGGAAGCTGCTTGATCTCATCTGGAAAGAGATCATGAAACTCCGTGATCAACTTAGCTATTTGCTTCGGCAACTTGCTGAGCACCTTGTCTTCTTTGCTTTCTTCTGACTCTGGCTCATCAATCTCAAGCTTGAAGATGTATGCTACCTGCTCGCTCTTGATGCACTTGAACAGCCGTTTAGAAGACATACACTGCATGATGGGAACAACTTCTTTACCTGTGATCTCAATGATTTTGCCGTCGGGCGTTGGAAAGGTCACCTTCCGCTTTCCACAATCAATAATGGCCCCTGCTGGTCCAAGGTACTCCATTCCTATGATCAAGTCGTACTTGCCAATGCCCATTACTTCTGCGCCCATTTGGATATTAATCCCTGGCAAGTCGATGTCGAAGTTAATTCTCTTGCCTGCCGTCTGCCTTACTGCTCCACTTGCTAAGACGACGGGCCTTGGCTTTGACTTTAGTGTTTTCAACTTCAACATTTGAACCATTCTGGAGGATGCAAAGTTATGGCTACTTCCTGAGTCTATCAAGACTATGAAGGACTTGGTCTTGGCCTTTCCTACTGTGGAAATTACTTTATACTGGCTCTCTGCTTGCTCTGTATCGGCAAAGATATGACACTCACCCTGAATGTAGTCGCGGGCTTCCTCGCCGTCGTCGTCAGACAGAGTGTCCCAATCTCCCAATTCTGCTAGTGCTGCACTTGTGACATTCCAGGGGAATATACGCCATAAATACGTATATTCCTGGACCCGTCACCATACAAGTCTACCTAGGTAGCCTTGTATGCCTTGGATAAGTGGCAAGGGGTGCACATCTAAGTAATTGTTTAACTTAGATAACCTTAGGACAAGGCCCATTTCCACATGGCCTTATCCTATTGGGCAACCGCCACACGGCCTCATCTTAGTGGTGCCACGTGGCATCCCATGTGGACCCACACCTATATTAGCTCTAACCCTAACCCTAGACCCATTTCCTTGACCTAGCACCTGAACTCTCATCTACGTGCTCGAAACCCCGTTTCGAGCATCGTTCATTACAGCCTAGCCTGGAGCAGCAGCCCCTGGAAGGTGTGTAGGATCGTAGAGGGAGCAAGTCTTCGAGCCACTCCAAGGAGCATGGAGACGCCAGGGATGGGAGGAAGCGCTTCTGGAGGAGGTAGGTTGAGTAGAGTTCATATTAGTTCATCTGGGAGTTAGCACTCCAGATGGGTTAGTATTTCGTAGCTAGAGTAGAGCCACCCTAGAACCTGTGTTGAACATCTTGAACCCTAATCAAGGAACCCTAACTAATAGTTAGATATGTATGATTAGGTTAAGATGTTCATATGATATTGTTCATGATGATTATGTGATGATGGTTGATCATGTTTGTTCCTCTTGTGTTGGGAAGGGGGTAGAGACCTAGAGCCATATGTAGTATGCTCCTAGTGTAGATCCCTTAGTTCCTATTAGATGCGGCCTGTGCATAGGAACCCACCGGGCTGTGGAGGCTATGATGTGACTCAGCACCACACAACGGGGCTAGAGGCAAGATGGAGGGAGGATCCCGCGGCCGGGGGGGCTACTGAGGGGGATCCCATAGTGGGCTAGGCTTATGGTCGGTCACTTCGTGTGGGCCGGGCATGGGTCCGACACCTCTTGGGGCGAAGGTGTTGCCCTGCCTCTCAAGAGTTGCAAGTGTCAGCTTGGCTCTTGTTTTGGGGGGTTCAGTCGGGTATGAATCGTGTGTCGCCACGATTCTCTAGCCGCCCGTGGAGCCTCTAGACCCCGGGAAGGGGGGATGCAACCCTTCCTACCTCGACGGACCAGGGAGATGCAACCTGGAGTAGTCCCGATGGGTGATGCCATGGGATTGCGTATCCGGAAGGTTAGAGTCATGCCAGAGCCTGATCTAGCCCATCTGCAAAGTATGCACAGGAGGGGCGGATGGAGTGGTCAACCCTAGCCATTATCTTATGCCAGCCCCGCCATTGTTATGACTTCGGTGCGCTCTATCGGGAGGCCTATCCGGTCGGTCGACCTCCTTTGTGTGCCGGAGCCACGGGTAGGAGCTCTCATGTTTTATGGTATGTGATTATGTTCTTTGCACTTGTGGATATGGGATGGACTACCCTTCGAGGTAGTATTTGTATTGTTGATGCTAGTTCTGACATGTTTATCGCTTCCGCTGTTATAGGAGCCCATAGGGGAAGGGCGCGTCAAGACACCTTGTCCCCTCCCGCACTAGGGTCACCTTAGAGTGCGGGGGGGTAGGCGAAGAACCCGCGCTTGGCCGATGAGCCGGATGGGGATTTTCGCCGAGTATCCGGTAGCCGCCCGTATGTTTAGTTTGGGGCGTCACAATGGTATCAGAGCCATGTTCTTGGTTGACCAGGAACTAGCACTGACCATAACCTTGAAAGTAGTCTAACAAGCTTATAGGGGTGTGAAATAAAAATTTCCACCATCGAACCTCGAAAATAAGGGAAAAAAATTTTTCTCTTAGGTAGTGGGTCCGAAATTAGCTTAAGTGTTAGACGAAGAAATGAATGAGTCGAATTCATCTTTTAGTAAAATTGGAGTGGAAATTATGTATCTGCATCAAATTTCACCTAAAATGGGTCGAAGAATCATGCCAATCGGAGACCCGAGTGAAAAATGGCGCAAATCCATAATTAGCACTTCAAACCATTAGGGAATTCGAAAATTTTTAAGTATAAATACGAATTAATATAGGAATAATACACACCTTAATAATTAAATAATTACTAAATACTGGATAATTAATAAGGGAGGCTAATAAATAAGGGTAATTATGGTGGGAGAATATTCCTAGGGACCCTCCTTTTTAAATATCTGACACCTCATTCTCTCTCCAACCATTTTCACCACCATCTCTCTCTTGATCAGCCTTACGTCACCCATTTCCTGAACCGTAAGACATGGCTCGAACCAAACAAACAGCGAGGAAGTATAACGAGTGCCCCACCCTCTCAATGGCGCAAGCAGCAGCAGGACGACATGTCAAGAAGGTTCCTGAGCACCTTCGACTGAAGCCAGGAGAGGAGGAGCTTCCCTCCAGCAGCAGCGGCGACACCTTCCACGACGCCGAAGAGAGTGCACCGAGCCCCAGCAGCAGCTCTTCGCCAGCAGGCTCCCAGAGAACTGGCGAATCCCGCCACTTTGGGCCTCTGTCGGACACGGAGATGGAAGAGCAGGTCAAGGAGCAGGTGGGCGGGCAGCAGCAGCAGCACCAAACTCAAGAGGCGGGCCCTTCAGCACCAAAGAAGAAGGGCAAGGAGAAAGTCGCAGAGTGGCCGGAGGAGAAGGCTGCTAGAAAGAAGAGGGAGCGCGAGCGGGAGCTGAGGCGGCAGGAGAGAAGGACCAAGAGAAGAACCATGCACCACGCCAAACCTGCTGCGTTATTGAAGAGCATCATGAAGAGGAGGAGGTACAGGAAGGGGGAGACGGCGAGGAGGAGGAGGAGCAGCAGGGCCCCGACGCGAGACCACCTTACCCTAAGTGGCCGGAGCCACCAAAGCAGGTCAAGAAGCAGAAGGTGGGAGAACGGGAATTCACGCTCCGCCAGGATCGTGAATTCATGCGCAAAATGAAGGTATACCAAGAGTACCTCCCGCCGGACGAGGTACAATGACCGGTAATCGGGCGCCGAGGTGCAAAGCGGGTCGCGGGAGGGAGGCAGGTCAAGAAAACCAGCCTAAGCCACCCCCACCTAGACCGAAAAACTCAAAGGGTTCACCACGGGCCGAACAGTGTGCACGCCCGGGTGTTTAGGGAGATAAAGCACTTTCAAATGTGCACCAATCTCCTTATAAGGAAGGCGCCCTTCGAGCGTCTCCTTAGGGAAATTATGCAGGAGTTCCGGACCGATTATAGGGTCACCCCTCTAATGACCCGGGCCCTGCAAGAGGCCGCTGAAGCAGAGCTGGTGCAGCTCTTTGAGGAAGGGAACCTCTGTGCGATCCATGCTAAGAGAGTTACCCTCATGCCGAAGGACATTCATTTAGCACGGAGAATTCGCAGGGAGAGGCCCTAGGCCCTCAATTTTCGTAAATTTTGTTAGAGGATTAAAATTTTCATGTAATTGTGTTTTCTTATTAATATAAAAGTTATTTTCCTCTGTAAATAGAAAAATGTTGGATGCCTGAAATCTAGGAAATTAAACCCAATTGTAGTAGAATTCTTTATAACATGCTTAGGAATACCCTAGAAATCATGACTACAACGAAATTTTTGGCAAAAAAATCATCCAAAAAGCAAAAAATCGGGGCAACCGGGTGAGACCGCGCCAATGGCCTCTGCGTCCTGACGGCCATGGCGTTCATGCGGATTCATTGGGTGCCCGAAATTATGCTTTTAGGTGTCAGTTTTGTTCAAAATAAGTTGCTAGTTAGGTTAGAATTGATCCAATTAGCCATGTTAGCATCTTCAAACTCTCAAATTTGACCAAAATTGGCTCCAAAATCGGCCAACCGGGTGAGACCGCGCCAAACGCGTATGCGTTAGCGATCTGGAGGCGTTCGAGGGATTCACCGGAGGCCTTTTCGACCCAAATTAGCCAAATTCAGCCAAACCAACTACCATGTAGTGTTTTTTGCTTTGTTTTGCTTAGATTTGCACTTCATGGTAGCTCATTTGGACACCCATAGCCATAGAACCAAGGCCTTCCTATGTAGGTACCTTTTGCCACGAATCCAGAGGTCAACCATAGTCTATAAAAGGGCCTCATTTGTCATTTTTTCTCAGCAAATTGCTTCGAGCCACTTAGGCGATTTTACGATCCCTCAGCGATCTTTGCAAACCATTTTCTACACCCTTCCTTGCTTAATGGCGCCCAGCAACTTTGAGAGATGGTACAATTTGCAAGCCATATCCATCGACTTCCCTCTTGAGCAAGCCTTCTCTGTGTTTGACCGCTTGTTTGATCTTCATGCAACTCTGTCTAAAACACCATACTACACAGATATCATGTGCCAATACGACCAACAGGTCCTACCTTGGGAAGTTAGACTACCCCTAGGGGGGGAATTGGGTTTCTCTTGAGACACTCACCCAAGCCTTTAGGTCGAGAGATGGGAGGATCCAAAGGCAAGAAGCGGCTATGGGATAGGACTAGGACCATGCCGGATTACATGACTGCCGGACATAATAGGCATAGGTACCTTTCATCTCGAACGACCCTTGCCCTCTTCATGCACTATAAGTCAATCAACAAAGTAGGGAACCTTCCGTTCAGCCCTTAGACTTAGCTCCACTTGATACGTGGGAGGGCTCGGGACCAGATCCTCAATATAGATTCCTCCGCATATGAATACCATGGCACGGCGTCGGGGGCACCCGATCCTGCGGTCGGCGAAGACTACTGGCGGTTGGGGGAGCAAAACCGAGTGGGGGGAGCGGGGAGGCAACAAGAATGCAGAGGTACATGTCAAGGCACGGCGGCGACATCAGAAAGAACCCACGAGAGCCACCGGTCGGCATCACGGCTCTGTCACCGATAGTCATCGGCGGAGAGGAGTACATTCTAGCAAATGACATCCTCAACTTGTCATCTTGCCGAGAGCGGGGACTTGAATCGGCGAGCTTCTAGGCATGATAGCGCATGGGAAAAGCCACGGACCTCATCGACTATTCATACCGGGGAGATTCCAAGGGGGTGGCGGAGAGAGACACTCTTATCTTTGGGGAGACAATGTCGACATAGCAGCCTACCAGCCAGATAAAGGAAATCTATCGACAAGGGAACTGTCATTTCGAGAGGAAGAGTTCAGCAGATCTGAGCACTGCTGGTACAAACCGGGGAGGGGCCCAAGCTCAAAGCCGGACGTTCGAGCGGGAGCATGAGGGAAGGGTCGGTAGCATCAACGGACAATGCAACCCGGCATGTGGAGAGATCATGAAGATCTTATGGCGGTGGGCGCCCTCACGGTGGAAGCGGCACAAAGGAAGAACCTTTGGATCGAGAGCGCGGGTAAAGGGTGCGACGCCGCTATTACCTTCCGGCCCTCGGCCAAGGGCAAATGGTAGTCTTCCACAAGGAGTTCAGTACAAGGGGGGAAGAATCAGTGGCACTTCTCATAGCACTCTCGGGCTTCGGGCAGCACTCAAAGATATACGCCCATGCAGATCACGTCATCCTTTTCAAGAGGTCCGTAGCGCTCCATTGCCTTGACTTCGCTAGGGGCCACCTCAGGGACGCATCACTTTCGTGTAGTAGCGGCAAGCGCACCGAGAACTCGGGCAGGAAATGGCTCGAGCACTTTCGAGGGAGGATCGACAAGGAACATCCTGCGCAACCTCGGCAAAGGGCTCCGATTTAGGGATGTGAAGAATTTCTTTAAGCTTTCAGGAGGCCATTGATCAGCTATAAGATTTCCTTTCAAGTTTTAAATTGTATTAAGTAATCTTCTTTTGATATTATCATGTATTTCATAAAATGTACTTCTATATATTAATGACTTATTATGATCTTGACTTGTAAGTGGAATTCTCACATGATTTCTTTTGTATCTAACAACAAACTAATTGTAAACGAATATAATTCATGTGTAAACTAAATAACAAGTATTGATGATCAATCCTTGCAGCAAGGAACATCGGCTCAGGTTCCCAAGGCCAGGGCCGACAACATCAGTGGGTACCAAGGAACCTATTTGGACGTGATCAAGATGTCAACGAGGAAATGACACCGGAAGCAGTCAACGCAAGGCTCGTCCAAATGAGGAATCAGATGCAACAGCTGATCCATTGGGCCACCCCATTGATGAATGCCCAAGAATATGCGTCTGCACCACCTCCACCTCCACCACTACCTCAGCAAGGCATTGAGGAAGGCCCACAGCAGGAGGGGCAGGACAACCAAGGAAATGTCAGAGACAGGAAAAGGAAAAGGAGAAACAGAAGGAGTCTAACACCACCTAGCTCCAATTCATCGGACACTTCGCACACCCAAGACAGTTCTAGCTCGAGAAAGTGAATCGACACTCCACGAGGTAAGAGCGAGGGGCAAGGAAGGCAGATGACTATCGGGAAGAAGGTTTGACGGTGCTATGAGCAATGTGTGGAAGACTAGGAAGTTGGGTGAGTTTCGGGGAAAGGATAGGTCAGGCATGGAGGTAGAAGCATGGCTTGACGAAATGGAGGAATTTGGCAACTCTTATAGCATGAAGGACAAGGACATAGGGAAAGTTGCTACAGCAAACTTGATAGGAGCAGCTAGAATCTGGTGGAAAGGCTATGCCAAGTCTAACAAGCTCAAAAGAAAAAGCGATTTGCTTGATTCAAGACCTTCAGCAAAGCTTTCCGCAAGCACTATGTGCCAAGATCGCACACTAGCAGGCAGATCCAGCAGTTCTATAGGTTGAACCAGGGTACATTGTCAGTAGCAAAGTATACAGAGGAATTTATGCGGCTCAGGCTCCATGTTCGAGTATCGAGAAAAGGCAAGCGGTTGATACCTACATTGAGGGTTGAGCGGTAATATCAAGAGGCTTGTTAGAGCAATCAACCCAAAGGTCGATTCGCGAGAGGCGAAGACAAAGCAATAAGTTTGGAGAAAGCACCATCAACTCCAGCAGAGAAACAGTCGGCCGCCGGGGGTAAAGCGAGGCGATTACCAAAGGGCGCGTACGAGTAAGCAATCGCCGGCCTACGCCATCGGGAGGCCGGCGGCGGGGAAGAATTTCGAGGTAAGACCTTTGGGGACCGTAAGCCCGAGAATGCATCGGGAGGCGATGTGCTAAAGCGTATCCTAGATAACTTTGACGAAAGAAGAAGAGGGAGTGTATCGAGAAGAAGCTATGTTTGGTGCTTCCGGCCCGGGGGCACGAACACATGATTGCCCATTCGTCATCATCGCGGTGACCTTGGCGAGCTTATGAATTGGGATTCACCAACTGAAGTGGATGAGGACGACGACCAGCATGAGGCCAAGGACTTCATAGATGGTGAGTGCCACATATGTGCAAACATTGAATCAGGTGATATTGAAAATCGGTCGGCGATCATTGCGGTGATGGAATCATAGATAGCAATCCATATGTAGTCCTCATAGACACAGGTAGTTCTCATAACTTTGCCTCTCCTAGGCTGGCTGCCCTAATGAAGAATAAGGTATTGAAGTCTAAGCCAAGGCCAGTTGCTATGGCAAACGGCGCCATTCGGCACACTAAGGGGAGGAGGATCACGTTCGACATAGACCTTAGTGGAAGTAAGTGGCCGATGGGAGCGGAAGTCATGGAAATTGGAAGGTATGACCTTATAGTGGGAATGGAATTCTTGAAGCCAGCCAAAGCCATGATTGATTGTGACCCCATAGCGAAAGTCGCCATGGCGGCACCGGACGGCACCAAATTCATAGTGAAAGGTAAGAAGGCAGCCTCTTCTATGCAGTGTATTTCTTTGAAGCAGCTAAAGAAAAGTATAGAAAGAAATAAGGTGGATTATATTTTGAGGTTAGAGGCAATTGAGCCCATTAAGCAGAATGGAAGCGATCAAGAGGGGAATCAGTTCCCCAAGCCAGTAGCAAGGCTCATCTCAGAATTTAAGGATGTATTCCCGGATGAAATCCGGCAGCTACCACCTTATAGGGATGTGGAATGTGAGATCACATTAGCTCCAGATGCTAAGCCTACCAGCAAGGCACCTTACAGGATGAGCATCCCGGAATTAATAGAGCTCAAAAGCGACTCGGGGAATTGCTTTCGAGCTTGGGTTTATTAGAGCAAGTGTGTCTCCTTTTGGAGCACCTATACTCTTCGTGAAGAAGAAAGACGGGAGCTTAAGAATGAGCATAGACTATCGCCAGCTCAACAAGCAGACGATTGAGAACAAGTATGCATTGTCAAGGGCCGATGATTTGATGGACCAGCTCCAAGGAGCAAGGGTATTCTCAAAAATTGACTTGAGGTCAGGGTACCATCAGATAAGAATAAAGGAAGAGGATATCTATAAGACCGCCTTTAGAACGCGGTATGGTCACTTTGAGTTCACAGTAATGCCCTTTGGATTGTCGAACGCTCCAGCAACCTTTATGCGCCTCATGAACGACGTCTTCAGGGATTTTCTAGATGAGTTTGTCATTGTCTTCTTCGACGACATTCTAGTCTACAGCAAGTCCATTCAAGATCATGTTCTGCATTTGACGAAAGTATTGGAAAAGTTGAGACGCCATCGCTTGTATGGCAAGCTCTCCAAATGCCACTTTGCTACCGAAAGAGTGGAGTACTTGGGCCATGTAATATCGGCGGAAGGGATTTCCACCGACCCCGCAAAGATTGAAGCAGTAGTTGATTGGCCAGCTCCAAGGAATGTAGCAGAAGTAAGAAGCTTTCTCGGGTTGGCAGGATATTACATAAAATTCGTGAAGGACTTTGCTAAGTGGGCGTCCCCTTTGACGGACCTCACTAAGAGTGTTAAGCTGAAAGATTGGAGAGCACATTGGTTGGAGAAAGTCCAAGCTTCCTTTGAGAAGCTCAAGGAGGCCTTAACAACAGCTCCAGTGCTCGTCCTCCCAGATCCGAGTAAAGATAAGCTTGTGGCTACGGATGCAAGCAGGATAGCAACAGGGGCAGTCTTGATGCAAGAAGAAAGGGTAGTCGCCTACGACTCGAAGAAGATGAACGACGCCGAGCAACGCTACCCAACCCATGATCAGGAGCTCTTAGCTATTGTCAGGGCATTAAGAATTTGGAGGCATTATTTGCTGGGAAGGAAATTTCAGTTAGATACTGATCACCAGAGCCTCCAGTATCTTTTTACCCAACCACTCCTCAATCTAAGGCAAAGGAGGTGGATGGAATTCCTTGAAGAGTATGATTTTGATATAGTATATAAGCCCGGTAAGCTTAATGTTGTGGCAGATGCTCTCTCCAGGAGACCGTTTGAGACAAGAACGCATTGTAATGCGATTTCCACTCTTTCGAGTGAATTTGGTAAGAGGATTGAGGAGACCCTGCCATTAGATGAGGATTTCAAGGAAGTATGGGCAAGCCTTTCTAAGGAGGCTAGAGCAGGATAAGGAGAGCGGGAGGCCTTCAAGCATTATAAGAAGGAAGGCAACCTGTTGTATCATAAACATAAGTTGTGTGTGCCGAGAATCTTGGGGGGGTAAGGAAGCTAATTCTTCATGACACACACAACAAGCTTGGGGGCAGGGCATGCGGGGTTTATGAAGACCTACTTCAAGATTCAAGTAGTTACTTCTGGCCAGGGATGAAGAAGCAGATAGCCAGGTATATTCGAGAATGCCAGTTGTGTCAGCAGACCAAAGCAGAGCAACTTCGAATTCCGGGTGCCTTAGAGCCATTGGGAGTGCCAAATGCTAAGTGGGAGGTCATAAGTATGGATTTTATCACGGGACTCCCTAGAACTCTTCGAGGCAAGGATGCATTGATGGTTGTCGTAGACAAGTTATCTAAGATGGCACATTTTGTGCCTTGCAGAACTACGGACACCGCATTAGACACCGCATTAGATACCGCCAAGCTATTTGTAAAGGAGATTTTTAGACTCCATGGCATGCCTCGGGAAATAATTTCAGATAGGGATTCCAAATTTATGAGTGCCTTTTGGCAAGACCTCTTTAGCACGATTCAGACGAAGCTCTCCATGAGCACGGCATATCATCCCCATGGTCAGACGGAAAGGACGAATCGCATCATTGAAGATATGCTTAGAAGCTTTGTGTGGAATAAGCAGTCCAAGTGGGATGAGTACATCCACTTGGTGGAGTTCGCCTACAATAGTGCCAAGCAGGAGTCATCTCAGATGTCCCCTTTCATGGTAAATTATGGGTACCAGTGCTTAACCCCGGATACTTGGCACAATCCTGTGTCAAAGGTGGAAGTATCCCAGCAGATGCTAGGAGATATGCAGCAGCTGGTGGAAGAAGTAAGAGTGTAGCCGACAAGCCTGGGACCGTAAGAGAGTTTGAGGTAGGCGATGGCGTGTGGTTGAAGATCAAGGTTAAGCAAGCTAAGCGGTTGGGAGTTGTAAGAAGCTTGCCCCTAGGTGGGCTGGTCCGTTCAAGATTTTAGAGAGTGGGCTCCCAAGCCTACAAGTTGGATCTTAGGCCCATCTTAAGGTTCACAAGGTTTTCCGCGTAAGTTTATTAAAAGGCACAATCTAACCACGAGGAGGTTTTGGATACTCCAACTTTGTTGGAAATGACGGAAGAGCAAGTGGAAATTGTGCCTGAATTACTTCTTGATAAGTCATTCAAGAAGACTAGGAGGTCTCAGTTCCTCCAATATTTGGTCAAGTGGAAGCACTTGCCCGTGGAAGACGCAACCTGGGTATTGAAGCAGGATTTGGAGAAGCAATACCCGGAGTTTATGAAGGAGTTTGATGGGAGTCGAAGTCCGGGCTTGAGTGGAGCCCGACTTCGCCGGGGAGGTTAGCTTAGTATGCTTCTTAGTTAGCCTCAAGTCTGGCTCATGTCTTCTAGTTAGTGGAGCACATGCGCCAGAACCTTGGAACGTGTGGGCGATGATGGGATAAGCCTTTAAGGCGTTCTCTAGGCCAACATGCACCAAGAGGTGCGCATGACCAATAGGGTCATGCGAGAGAGAGAAGGAAAGGCATGGTGCGCGATGATGGGACATCGGTCGGATGCTCCCTATGCCACGATGTGGGGTTCGCACACCTGGCCATAGGGGGGTCATGGTGAAGGTTAAAGTGATCATGTGCGATGATGGGATCGTGAGACGTTCCCTAGCTTAAAACCCTTGGGGCATGATGCACTAGGGGTTTTCGGCTTAGGTAATGGCAGAGTACAAGGTAGCACTTGATCATGGGCGATGATGGGATCATCTTAAATGGTCCTTAAGCTCAAATCCGAAAGGGCCATGATCGAGTGCAAGGTATTGGTAAGGGGGGTGGTCCCCTAAAACCACAAACTTATTAATTAAACTAACGTAATGTGCTCCATGTGCAGGCAAGTGAGAAGGAGCTTCGAGGTGGGGCGCATTACGAGAAGATGGGGGAACCATAATTTAGATTATGAACCCTAATAACTCTTATAATAATGTTTTGAATTATTGTAAGAAGTAACTTTGTTAAGGCTATATAATTTTGTATAAGTACAAATATGGCCTAAATTTTGACATTTAACTTTTAATAGGAAGTTGATCGTTTAAACTTAAGTTAAGAGTATGTTTGATGTTGTTTTGCAGGATAGTTAGGTTCGTCACCTTAGCACAATGCTGAGGACAGCATTGTCCTAAGGGGGGGAGAATGTGACGTTCCAGGGGAATATACGCCATAAATACGTATATTCCTGGACCCGTCACCATACAAGTCTACCTAGGTAGCCTTGTATGCCTTGGATAAGTGGCAAGGGGTGCACATCTAAGTAATTGTTTAACTTAGATAACCTTAGGAACAAGGCCCATTTCCACATGGCCTTATCCTATTGGGCAACCGCCACACGGCCTCATCTTAGTGGTGCCACGTGGCATCCCATGTGGACCCACACCTATATTAGCTCTAACCCTAACCCTAGACCCATTTCCTTGACCTAGCACCTGAACTCTCATCTACATGCTCGAAACCCCGTTTCGAGCATGGTTCAATTCTGACCCTAGCTTTGGGCGGCAGCCCACTGGAAGGTGTGTAGGATCGTGGGGAGCAAGTCTTGAGCCACTCCAAGGAGCATGGAGCGCCGGGGATGGGAGGAAGCGCTCACGGAGGAGGTAGGTTGAGTAGAGTTCATATTAGTTCATCGGGAGTTAGCACTCCGGATGGGTTAGTATTCGTAGCTAGAGTAGAGCCACCCTAGAACACATGTTGTTGAACATCTTGAACCCTAATCAAGGAACCCTAACTAATAGTTAGATATGTATGATTAGGTTAAGATGTTCATATGATATTGTTCATGATGATTATGTGATGATGGTTGATCATGTTTGTTCCTCTTGTGTTGGGAAGGGGGGTAGAGACCTAGAGCCATATGTAGTATGCTCCTAGTGTAGATCCCTTAGTTCCTATTAGATGCGGCCTGTGCATAGGAACCCACCGGGCTGTGGAGGCTATGATGTGACTCAGCACCACACAACGGGGCTAGAGGCAAGATGGAGGGAGGATCCCTGCCGAGCGGGGGCTACCCCATAGTGGGCTAGGCTTATGGTCGGTCACTTCGTGTGGGCCGGGCATGGGTCCAGACACCTCTGGGGCGAAGGTGTTGCCACGCCTCTCAAGAGTTGCAAGTGTCGGCTTGGCTCTTGTTTTGGGGGTTGATCGGGTATGAATCGTGTGTCGCCCGCGATTCTCCCGCCCGTGGAGCCTCTAGACCCGGGAAGGGGGATGCAACCCTTCCTACCTCGGCCGGACGGGGAGATGCAACACTGGGTAGTCCCGATGGGTGATGCCATGGGATTGCGTATCAGGAAGGTTAGAGTCATGCGAGCCTGATCTAGCCCATCACGCAAAGTATGCACAGGGGAGGGGCCGGATGGAGTGGTCAACCCTAGCCATTATCTTATGCCAGCCCGCCATTGTTATGACTCGATGTCTGCTCTATCGCGGAGGCCTATCGGTCGGTCGACCTCCTTATGTGTCCGAACCCACGGGTAGGAGCTCTCATGTTTTATGGTATGTGATTATGTTCTTTGCACTTGTGGATATGGGATGGACTACCCTTCGAGGTAGTATTTGTATTGTTGATGCTAGTTCGACATGTTTTATCGCTTCATTTGTTATAGGAGCCCATAGGGGAAGGGCGGCGTCAAGACACCTTCCGTGTCCCCTCCCCGCACTAGGGTCACCTTAGAGTGCGGGGGTAGGCGAGAACTTTCGCGGTGATGAGCCGGATGGGGATTTCCTCGGAAGTATGTACGAAAGCCGTATGTTTAGCAGGAGGGCGTCACAATGGTATCGAGCCATGTTCTTGGTTGACCAGGAACTAGCACCCGACCATAACCTTGAAAGTAGTCTAACAAGCTTATAGGGGTGTGAAATAAAAATTCCACCATCGAACCTCGAAAATAAGGGAAAAAAATTTTTCTCTTAGGTAGTGGGTCAAAATTAGCTTAAGTGTTAGACGAAGAAATGAATGAGTCGAATTCATCTTTTAGTAAAATTGGAGTGGAAATTATGTATCTGCATCAAATTTCACCTAAAATGGGTCGAAGAATCATGCCAATCGGAGACCCGAGTGAAAAATGGCGCAAATCCATAATTAGCACTTCAAACCATTAGGGAATTGAAAATTTTTAAGTATAAATACAATTAATATAGGAATAATACACACCTTAATAATTAAATAATTACTAAATACTGGATAATTAATAAGGGAGGCTAATAAATAAGGGTAATTATGGTGGGAGAATATTCCTAGGGACCCTCCTTTTTAAATATCTGACACCTCATTCTCTCTCCAACCATTTCCATCACCATCTCTCTCTTGATCAGCCTTACGTCACCCATTTCCTGAACCGTAAGACATGGCTCGAACCAAACAAACAGCGAGGAAGTATAACGAGCGCCCCACCCTCTCAATGGCGCAAGCAGCAGCAGGACGACATGTCAAGAAGGTTCCTGAGCACCTTCGACCGAAGCCAGGAGAGGAGGAGCTTCCCTCCAGCAGCAGCGGCGACACCTTCCACGACGCCAAAGAGAGTGCACCGAGCCCCAGCAGCAGCTCTTCGCCAGCAGGCTCCCAGAGAACTGGCGAATCCCGCCACTTTGGGCCTCTGTCGGACACGGAGATGGAAGAGCAGGTCGAGGAGCAGGTGGGCGGGCAGCAGCAGCAAAAGCCAAAGAAAACTCCAAGGAGAATGAAGGGGGGAGAGGCGAGGAGGAGGAGGAGGAGCAGCAGGGTTCCGGACGCGAGACCATCTTACCCTAAAGTGGCGGAGCCACCAAAGGAGGTCAAGAGCGCAGTGGGAGAGCGGGAATTCAGGCCCCGCCAGATCGGAATTCATTGCCGAAAAATGAAGGTATACCCAAGAGTACCTCCGCCGCCGGGCCGAGGAATACAATGACCACTATGAGTACTCCGCTGGCTGAGGTGCCGCGCCAGTGGTGGCCGGAGGAGGCAGGCCAAGAAAACCAGCCTAAGCCACCCCCACCTAGACCGAAAAAAACTCAAAAGGGTTCAACACCACGAATAAACAGCACGCCCGGTGTTTAGGGAGATAAAGCACTCCAAATGTGCACCAATCTCTTATAAGGAAGGCGCCCTTCGAAAGGCCTCCTTAGGGAAATTATGCGAGAGTTCCGGACCGATTATAGGGTTACCCCTCTAATGACCCGGGCCCTGCAAGAGGCATTGAAGAAGAAGGTGGTGCAGCTCTTTGAGGAAGGGAACCTCTGTGCGATCCATGCTAAGAGAGTTACCCTCATGCCGAAGGACATTCACTTAGCATGGAGAATTCGCAGGGAGAGGCCCTAGGCCCTCAATTTTCGTAAATTTTGTTAGAGGATTAAAATTTTCATGTAATTGTGTTTTCTTATTAATATAAAAGTTATTTTCCTCTGTAAATAGAAAAATGTTGGATGCCTGAAATCTAGGAAATTAAACCCAATTGTAGTAGAATTCTTTATAACATGCTTAGGAATACCCTAGAAATCATGACTACAACGAAATGTTTGGCAAAAAAATCATCCAAAAAGCAAAAAATTGGGGCAACTGGGTGAGACCGCGCCAATGGCCTCTGCGTCCGCGACGCGGGCGCGTTTCGCGCGGATTCACCCGGGTGCGCCGAAATTATGCTTTTAGGTGTCAGTTTTGTTCAAAATAAGTTGCTAGTTAGGTTAGAATTGATCCAATTAGCCATGTTAGCATCTTCAAACTCTCAAATTTGACCAAAATTGGCTCCAAAATCGGCCAACCGGGTGAGACCGCGCCAAACGCGTTTGCGTTCGCGACGCGGAGGCCTTTCGCGCGGATTCACCCAGGTCAGCCCATTTTCGACCCAAATTAACCAAATTCAGCCAAACCAACTACCATGTAGTGTTTCTTGCTTTGTTTTGCTTAGATTTGCACTTCATGGTAGCTCATTTGGACACCCATAGCCATAGAACCAAGGCCTTCCTATGTAGGTACCTTTTGCCGCGAATCCCAGGTCAACCATAGTCTATAAAAGGGCCTCATTTGTCATTTTTTCTCTCAAGTAATCGCTTCGACCCACTTAGGCGATTTTACGATCCCTCACCGGTCTTTGCAAACCATTTTCTACACCCTTCCTTGCTTAATGGCCAAAGCAACTTTGAGAGATGGTACAATGTTTGCAAGCCATATCCATCGACTTCCCTCTTGAGCAAGCCTTCTCGTGTTTGACCGCTTGTTTGATCTTCATGCAACTCTGTCTAGAACACCATACTACACGGATATCATGTGCCAATACGACCAAATGAGGTCCTACCTTGGGAAGTTAGACTACCCCTAGGGGGGAATTGGGTTTCTCTTGAGACACTCACCCAAGCCTTAGGTCGAGAGATGGGGGATCCAAAGGCAAGAAGCGGCTATGGGATAGGACTAGGACCATGCCGGATTACATGACTGCCGGACATAATAGGCATAGGTACCTTTCATCTCCTGACCCTTGCCCTCTTCATGCACTATAAGTCAATCAACAAAGTAGGGGAACCTTCCGTTCAGCCCTTAGACTTAGCTCCACTTGATACCCCAGAGGGCTCGGGACCAGATCCTCAATATAGATTCCTCATATGAATACCATGGCACGGCGTCGGGGCACCATTCCCCGGAGTCGGCGAAGACTACGGCGGTTTGGGGAGCAAAACCCGAGTGGGAGAGTAGGGAGGCAACAAGAATGCAGAGGTACATGTCAAGGCACGACGACGACATCGGAAGAGCCACCGAGCCACCCGGTCGGCATCAATACTCATGGGCCGATAGTCATCGACGGAGAGGAGTACATTCTAGCAAATGACATCCTCAACTTGTCATACCGCCAGAGCAGGGACTTCGGACCGTCGGCGAGCTTCTAGGCATGATAGCGCATGGGAAAAGCACGGACCTCATCGACTATTCATACCAGGAGATTCCAAGGGAGCTGGCAGAGAGACACTCTTATGCTGGGGAGACAATGTCTGACATAGCAGCCTACCAGCAGATAAGGGAAATCTATCGACAACAGGAACCTGTCATTTCAGAGGAAGAGTTCCAGCAGATACAGAGCACACTGTACAAACCAGGGAGGGGCCCAAGCTCAAGCCGGACAGTTCGAGCCAGGAGCATGAGGGAAGGGTCCAGTAGCATCAACTTGGACAATGCAACCAGCATGTGGAGAGACCATGAAGATCTTATGGCAGTAGACGCCTACGGCGGAGCGGCACAAAGGAAGGGCACTGGATCGAGAGGCACGGGTAAGGGTACGGCACTTCGCTATTACCTTCCAGCCCTCAGCCAAGGGCAAATGGTAGTCTTCCACAAGGAGTTCAGTACAAGGGGGGAAGAATCAGTGGCACTTCTCATAGCACTCTCGGGCTTCGGGCAGCACTCAAAGATATACGCCCATGCAGATCACGTCATCCTTTTCAAGAGGTCCGTAGCGCTCCATTGCCTTGACTTCGCTAGGGGCCACCTCAGGGACGCATCACTTTCAGTAGTAGCAGCAACTGCACCAGAACTCCCGGAACCGGAAATGGCTCGAGCACTCGAGGGAGGATCGACAAGGAACATCCTGCGCAACCTCGGCAAAGGGCTCCGATTTAGGGATGTGAAGAATTTCTTTAAGCTTTCAGGAGGCCATTGATCAGCTATAAGATTTCCTTTCAAGTTTTAAATTGTATTAAGTAATCTTCTTTTGATATTATCATGTATTTCATAAAATGTACTTCTATATATTAATGACTTATTATGATCTTGACTTGTAAGTGGAATTCTCACATGATTTCTTTTGTATCTAACAACAAACTAATTGTAAACGAATATAATTCATGTGTAAACTAAATAACAAGTATTGATGATCAATCCTTGCAGCAAGGAACATCGGCTCAGGTTCCCAAGGCCAGGGCCGACAACATCAGTGGGTACCAAGGAACCTATTTGGACGTGATCAAGATGTCAACGAGGAAATGACACCGGAAGCAGTCAACGCAAGGCTCGTCCAGATGAGGAATCAGATGCAACAGCTGATCCATTGGGCCACCCCATTGATGAATGCCCAAGAATATGCGCCTGCACCACCTCCACCTCCACCACTACCTCAGCAAGGCATTGAGGAAGGCCCACAGCAGGAGGGGCAGGACAACCAAGGACCTGGCTGGAAGCACCTGAAGCAAAGCTGCTTTTCTATGCACTCCTGTCTCTTTTCCTTGGGCATAGCCTGCAAAAAGGATCGCACTGCTTTGGAGTAGTTTGACCTCTCCTGCTTGTCCTTGAAGAACACCTGCTTCTTCTCCTGCTGTTTCCCCTGGTTGCCACCATATGGGGCTCTAGCTGGACTGGCTGCCCTAGGGCTATAACTCCATGTTGCCTTGCCTTTATCCTGGTAATGCTACTGCCTCTGCCCGCTATTCTGAGGTCCCGTTCCTTGCAAGCTTATTGCCTTGGACTCTGCTTCTAATACTGTCTTAGGATTTATTGCCCTTACAAGCTTGCGGATCTCCTCATTCAGGCCCTCAATGTAGCTCTCTACTGCATGTGTCTCGCCCAACTTTGGCACATAAAGTTTTAATCTCATGAATTCCTCTCAGATATTTACGATCTGATTTGTTTCCTATTTGCAACCTGAGAACTGTTGCATCATCTTTGGACTTGTGCTCCCTTGGGGCGTAATGGCACTTGAAGGCTTTAGCAAACTTTTACGAACTTACAAGCATCCACGCTTAAGCCATGTGCCTTTGCATAACCCTTCCACCAAATTAAATGCGGCTCCTTTCAAGTTAGCATTTGCCACTTTGCCTTTGTCTTTATCCTTCATGCCATAAGCATTGCCGTACTCACTCATTTAGATCCTAGCCATGCCTCTCGCTTCTAATCGATTTTGTTCTCCCCGAGAATTGTTCTAATTCAGGGCCTTCCATACATTGCCCAAAGAGAATCTACCTTCTTCGGTAGTCGGAGGCTCTGGTGTCCCTTTGTCGATCCATTTATGGCGCCCCCCTACGCCTTGCATCTGCCGTGTTCCTCACGCCTTCCATCCGTTGGGTCCACGGGCTCGTTTCTTCCCTTTTTCGGTCGGAGTCCGAATAGGAGCTTGAGTCGGAGGATTCCGAGCTGGAGGACCTCCTTCTCTTGCTCCTCTTCTTGTCCCTTCCGGTCTTCCGAGCTGATGCTTGAGGCAACTGAGCGTTGCCCACCGACCCCGCTCCTGCTTGTGCGGCTAACAAAGCCTTTATCTGCTCAAGGTCCGTCCTCATCTGTGATATTTCCTCTTCTGGGGTCATGGGTCCAAATTCCTCGAACAGGTTCCCTGCCGGAGGTGGCCTGGGCGGACTCTGTTCTTCCATATGGTCTCGGCGTTGTCGTTCCCCTGAGCCTAGGCCTCTAGCTGCATACACAAGTAGTTCATGGCTATATAGTTAGTTTTAGCTTGTTCTCTTGCATTATTTATGTTTGTTGGTATAGTTGGGGACACAAAATACATCAACAAAACATTTGAAGTGCAAAAGGAAATTATATTTATATTATATAATATTTTAGTACAAAAAGTCTCCGGGATCAAGAGTCTAACTAATCTTGAAATCGCCGGTAAGATGGGTTGTCCTCTAGGAACTTCTTAACTTGGGTCGTTCCTACCGAATGACCCAAGTTCCTGAAGACGCTTGCTGACGAGCCGCCCTGCAAGGCTCTCGCCAAGTCTTCCAGTCTGCGGTCGGATGTGAGGGCCGCGGCCACCGCTAATCTCGCCTGACGTCGATGAGGTATGGCGAAGTCGAAGAGGTCGAGTGCCATTGCTCTCTTGACTAGGACAGCGTAGTCGACATTTGCCGCTATTCGAGCATGCCTGCCGAAGCCTGAGAGTGCGATCAGCATGAACACTCCTTCCTCACCCCTGGGGCTGAATTTGTGGTGTACCACCGCTATTCTCCCGTCTAGCAGCAGTGGCAGGTAGTACCTCAGCGACCTATCGTTACAGCGTCCGCTGGATGATTCCCCACTTGTTTGGCCTCCGCTCTATGCCGCCGCCGGCATATTTCATCGACCTCCTATCTTGGTGAGCTCCGGTAGTCTTCGACAGGGAGTCGACTCACCAGGTCGATTCCCCTCCTCTTCTTTGGAGGTGGTGTCGAGGGACTTCGACATCGGGATGCCGGGTGGTCTTGCCTCGATCCCCATCCGTTCCTGAATGGCGAGGAACTCTTCTTCCGATGGCAGGTCTCCCATCTCCATAACACGCCTTTATGCTATTGTATGTCTTAGGGATGCTCAAGTCGCTTCCCACAGTAGGTGTCGGCTTCCCCACGACTTGAAGCGGGAAGTTCGAGACTCCCGGACGATGAAGTCGCCCATGTCGGTCTCTGCCGTAGATTGGTGGGAGCAGTTCATCAACCGGAACTCCCTCTCCCCGCATTGGGGAGGTTACGGATGTCGCCAGGGAGTAGATACTCCTCTCCGTTGATGATGATAGGGGCTAGGCTTGTGATGCCTAGCCCAAGTGGGGGAGCAACTCTGATGGTCTGCCGGCTCTGCTCGAAGTTGACCAGCTCATGTTCTGCTTGTTGCCGTTCCTCTTCTGAGTCTAGCTCAGTGTACTCTTCGTCGTCTGACTCCTCTTCTTCGTCCCTTCCTTCTTGCTCTTGCTGGTACTGCAAAAGCATCTGCTCTTCGGCTTGGACTGCTATGGGGTCCACCTCCATGGGAGGGATAGAGGTTGCCCCCAAAGGGTTTTCGGCACGGTGGGATAGGAAAATAACTAAGGCGGCGGTGTAGGAAAAATACTTGGTCCTGTTAGCTGTCATGACCATGTAGTCTGGTAGCCTCTGCGCCTTGTTAGTTAGGTACTTGGCGATATTGGGGACATCACCCAAGGCTGCTTGAAGGGATGGGCGGGGAACAAAATAGCCTATGCAAGGGGGAACCTGGACAAGGGAGGGTCCTACCCTAGCTTAGAACTCTGCTAAGACTTGTCTATATGCTGGGGTTGCATTCAGCGTGGCTTGCACATCTATTTCTCTCCCAAAGACTCGGAAGATGTATTGACATCCGCCTCGGCCGCATGGGCACTGGCGTTGTACCATCGCCTGAAGTCCATAGTGGCCATTGATCTAGCGAAGAAGAGAGTATCAAACGGATGCAGAAGCGCCTCAGGGAGCGGAAGATCGCCTAAGCAGTGGAGAGCAAACTTGTAAGGTGCTAATTGAGAAGTGGAGGACCTATTTATAGAAAAGGGGAAAACCCTAATTTTTGGATGATCTAGAATTTACTGGGATTGGGTGATTCTGATCTATTAAAGGGTGCAATTGAGAGTTTGAAGACTACTTCTAGGGTTTGAGCATGCTAGGATGGACTAATGAACCTATTGCAACAACTTGGGGATCATTTGGTGAAGAAAATGGTGCGAGGTCTCATCGCTATGCCTGCCCCGATAATGAAAAGTTCATTTTCTGTCCTGGCGCGACGTGTGAGACATGGGTTCTAAATGGGCTAAATTTAATCAATCTGGGTAATCTAAGGCTGTAATTCTACTAAACTCGCCGAGTTAGGCAGAATTGACCCCTTATTTGGTCGATTTGGAGCTGCTTTGGGCATTTTTGGGCATGGTCTCACACGTTGCGCCCAGCCCAAAAATGAGAATCTCATTTTCTGTCCTGGCGCGACGTGTGAGACATCGTCTCAATTTTGCTCAAAAACTCCAATTTAACCAAAATAAAAGCCAGAAATCGATATCTTAACTTAATTAAACAAGATTGGACTCATTATTTACACCAAAATTCTTTATATTAACAAAAATTTTCATTATTTACAAGAAGTTCAAGGGCGTTCTCCCTTGATGTGTCTGGCCAAAAACATATCCTGTCTCATAAGCGTGACCCTCTTCCAGCATTTCATCGGTCACGCGCATGTCCGTGTTGTACTCCTGCATGACTTCTCGGACCAAGCGTTGGAATGGTGCCCGGGGGATCAAGAGTCCGTGAACCCATTTGGAAGTGCCGGATTTCCTTGAGGGCCCCTCGCTCCCTTCGCTTGCTCTTGGTCCGCTTCTTTCCTGGTGCTCTGGGAGGCTTGGGCTTGGGTGGCGGCGGTTTCAGGGTCTGGCTTTTTGTTGGGCGTCCGCCTTCAATCGTTCTCACTCTGTGCTCCTGGTAATAAGCATTGTATGCCTCCCACTTCGCCATATAGGCGTTGTGCTCCTTAATCTTCTTCTGATAGACCTTGACCGGGTCTATCTATCACGCCCTCCCGTTGGGTCGGCGGGGCTTTAAGTCTATCCCACGTCCGGAAAAGGTGGGGGCTTTTGCCGGGCTGTTCTTCTGCTTTCAGGTGCTGCACGCTCCGGTACTTCCTTCTCCACGGCCGGGGTTTTGAAGAGCTTACCCCCCGGTGTTGGGGGCGTAATCTTCGTCCGTCGTCGGTAGAAAGCGGGGTCTGCTTCGCTGATGGCTCGTTGATAGGCCGGGACCCGTCTTCGCTTACCCACTTTCACAACTTTTTTCTCTTGCCGCCTTAATGGCCTTGGCCTTCCTCTTCTTCTTCGGCCGGCTGTGGTTGTTTTAGTCTTCCGGCTCTTCGTCCTCTTCTCGTCGGCTCGCTCCTTGGCTTCATACTGGCGATGAAGGCGCGAGGTCTGCTTCTTGGCGAGGGGCTAAGCATTTCGGCTACGCTGCTCCTCTCTCTTCCTCCTCCTGCTGCCCGGGCCCCAAGCCTCGGTTGCTCCTCGGCGGTCGGCTGCCCTATCTGCTCCAGTTCCTCCTGTTCCTCCTCTCCTCTTGACCATCTCTTCAAGAATCTCTGGCGCAATGTCAGGCGCTCCTGCGCCTATGACCTCCCGTCTGGCGGCTCGGTCGATCCTGCCTCCTTCTTTGGAAGAAGAAGATTCGCCTTGCGAAAAAGCGTTCTTGGGTATCCTCGAATGAGGGCGAGTATTTGGCGGCAGACGATTAGCCTCGGCGGGGCTTCCCTAGCGATGCGATTTTTGTCAGGGCCATGTTGACGGTTGTGGATCCGTGCTATCGCCAGAAGATAGCCTTAGCGGCGAGGCGATTTTCTAAGGAGGGGCGGAAATGGGGGTCGAGATCTATTTATAGGGGTCGATTTTTAGGTCAAATTCCAAACTACCTTTTTGGGTTACCTAAAACGTCTAGAACACCTAAATTTAAGCATGGTCTCACACGTTGCGCCCAGACCGATAATGAAAAGTTCATTTTCTGTCCTGGCGTGACGTGTGAGACATGGTGGGTTCCGCTATTAAATTCTATACTTTTTAAGCGTATAATATGCCAATTTTACTATGTCTTAGCTCAAAATTAGAACTACAAGTTATTTTTGCGTAATTTATGACTTTTTGGTGTGTTTCAAGCTGAATGTCTCACACGTTGCGCCCAGCCCGAAAATGAGATTCTCATTATCTGTCCTGGCGCAACGTGTGAGACCACCCTACTTTTTGAAGGTTGGCTCACCAATTTTAGTCTTTTTATGTTTTTCATTCATTCTAACTGTTACTAGCTTAGCATAAACTACAAAAATGAGAAAAAAAAAATTTCCCATTTCTCGAGGTTTAAGGATCCTATCAAGTTAGTGCTATTGGGAGCATGGTCAGTGCTTTGCTCTTAGTCACCAAGAACATTGCTCGATACCATCGCGTGACGTCCCCCTTACCGCGAGATATGGTGCACTCACCGTATACAAACAGAGTTCATCCCCATACCCGCCTTCATGTCGATACGAGGCCCCTCCACATGACACCGCAACCGCCGATTTCGGTTCCGGGGGGAAGAGTGAAGGGGTCATTTTACCGCTCCCCTCGGGGCCTACCTAGTGCGGGAAGCGTAAACATACATGTCAAGATAAAACATAACCACATATCCACCTTGAAGGGTGGTGCATCAACATCCTGCATAAACAATGATCAAGATCATACATAGGGATCCTACCCAAGGCTCGGACTTCGAAAAGGATGACCCGGCGGCTTGGGTCTCCCAGAGTTCGCGGGCGCATGTAATTCATGGCAATGGATTTGGCTGGCATAAGAACATGGCATAGGATTGTCCACTCCATCCGCCCCTCCTGCGCACACTTTGCAGAGTAGGCTGAAAAGTGTCGGGACGATCAGAGCTCACGGGATGCATAGCCAAAGGGGCTATTCCTGGGTCTCATCCTCCCAGTTCCGATGGGGCAGGAAGGGATCACTCCCTCCAGAGATCTGCATGCTGACTCAGGGTGACTAGAGGGCCACTGCCCGTATTCGACTGAACCCATTGGAAAGTGTACACCACTTCACGGGTGTCGAGTCCATGCCCTACCCACACTCAGTGGTAAGCCATTAGACCTAGTCACTATGATCCCTGGTAGGCCTTACACACCAGAGGGATCGTTCAGGAGTCAGAACATGAATCTCCTTCTTAGCCAGTCTGGCCCCTTCACCCACAACCAGGTGTTATAGTGTGCTAGAGAGGCTAATCTAGGAGCATCTACTACCAAGCTTGAGGTCTCTACCCCCCTTCCCAATACAAGGAGTTCATAGAGTTACATCATCCATATAGATCACAGAAGAACTAAAGAACTATATCTAATCTATATCATAGAGTTAGGTTCTTTAGTTAGAGTCTGGTATCTAGAGATCCAGAAGGCTGCTATGGGCAATTTAATAGGCTAAACCCCATGATTCTATGACCTGAAATAGGGTTTAGACTATTTAATTGGCCAAATACCGATCCTTGAGTGGCTCTCCTCGACCGAAGTTCGACCATCTATTTGAAACGCTCGAATCAAGGGAAACTAATGGTGCAATTCTCTCGGGCAGAGTCTGGGAGGCGGTTTTGGCTCTTGAGGCAGCCAAAACAGAGCTCTAAAACCCTAGAAACGAAAAATGGGCAAGTTAGGGTTTCCCTTGTGCACATCTTGGCTATTGTATTTACCAAATGTGCACCTCAAATAAGGCAACCACAACTAGCATCCTATGGGAATTAAAAGGCAAAAGTTATGAAAGCCAAAGAAAAAACATGTTTAAGCCGAAATAGACCATCTAAGCCCCAAGGCCCTAACTAGAACCAAGGTCCCAACTAGGCAAACCAACCAAACTACACGTGAGAGTTGAGGAAAAATAAGTGGAAAGATAATATAGAAGACAAGTGGTAGGAGCCATGAGATATAAAGAATATACCTGGTTATGAAGAATATACCTGGTTATGAAATGCCATGTAGGATCACGATGACTACCATATAGTACCAAAAACCAGAAAAAGACAAAAAGGACGATTGTTCGAAGAAACCCACATGCTTCATTAGGAAAAGTGAACCGACGATATACTATTAAAATGATGAGTTCAAGTACATAAGATGATAAGATACAAATGCTAAAAAAGTTCCATCCACGTCATCACGCAAAGATCAATCCATGGACCCCAAGCCCTTTTTAAAAACATGTACTAGGCCAACAACCATACGAGACTTGGAAAACAAGGTATCATGCATATGTCCCTAAGTGGCTTGGCTCAAAATGAATTTGCAACCACAAGTGCAAGCAAACAAATTACTAAGTCAAACAAATGCCAGATCCATTTTGCACCAGGAGGGAAAGCCATGTGATAAGTAAAGGACACAAGGCAAATGCATATGAGATCAAGACTAAAAGCCACCATAAAATCCTTCAAAAGGATGTAAATGCCATAATATACTAAAGCAGGGATACCGGAGCCGGGTCCTCCCTCAATTGCAAACAAACGGAAACTAGCAAGGCGGTGGTCCATAGTCCTGGGACGGTACTTTATCAGACTATGCCACGTGGCAAACGAACAATAAAAACAAGAAAACGTGTTTGCATTTGACGTAGTTTGCCTTATAACTAGAAGAGACATGCACTCACAAAGAAAACCGAGAAATAGCATACAGAGGTAACCTTGGATAACAAGAACGACATGGATTTAGAACAACATGGATAGATTTAAAACCTGCCGCGGGACCAAATCCATGGAAAATTGGTGAGGATATAATCATATAAAGAATATACGTGCTCTGAATCTGGTGCATCAACCATCTTAGAGACAAATGTCGCTTATTGACATCACCCATACTCGTCACTTATCATACACGGTCCTGTAATCTGTCTTTTGATACCAGCATCATGTGTTGTGTGACAGCATAACAAATAAATCCCTAAAAGTTAAACCTATACAATCATACAAGCTGGAAAACAGTTCGTTCTTTATCTGCAGAATGAATTTCATGGAACATATGTACATGTTATAACCAAAAAAGAATAGAATAGACTGCAAACCTGCAGCATAATCATGTAGATGCATGCTGCCTAACACATCTAGCAAAAGGACATGTGATAAGTACAGGACACCGGGCAAATGCATATGAGATCAAGACATAAAATCCACAAAAGGATGTAAATGCCATAATATACTAAAGCAGGGATACCGGAGCCGTGTCCTCCCTTGATTACAAACAAACAGAAACTAGCAAGGCGGTGGTCCACGGTCCTGGGACAGTACTTTATCAGACTATGTCACGTGGCAAACAAAAAATAAAAACAAGAAAACGTGTTAGAATTTGACATAATAGTCTGCCTTATAACTAGAAGAGACATGTGCACAAAGAAATCCAAGAAATAGCATACAGAGGTAACCATGGATAGCAAGAACGACATGGATTTAGACAACATGGATTTATCTAAAACCTGCCGTGGGACCAAACCCATGGAAAACTGGTGAGGATCTAATCATATAAAGAAAATACGCGCTCTTAATCTGGTGCATCAACTATCTTAGAGACAAATGTCGCTTATTGACATCACCCATACTCAAGTCACTTATCATACACAGTCCTGTAACTTGTCGCATCATGTGTTGTGTGACAGTCCATGCATAACAAATAAATCCCTAAAAATTGAACCTATACAATCATACAAGCTGGAAAACAGTACCTTCTTTATCTGCAGAATGAATTTCATGGAAGATATGTACATGTTATAACAAAAAAGACCAGAATAGACTGCTAACCTGTAGCATAATCATGTAGATGCATGCTGCCTAACACATCTAGCAAATTGTACAGCCTACTGCCCATGACAATCACTAGCTTTAAATCAACAAAGACCTATGCTACAGGCGCCATTACCGTAGCAAACTGCCCTGATTATAGAAGCTTCCATCACGAGCACTCATCCTTGTTCATTTGTTTCTGCAGGCATTCATCGCTCCATCCATAGCTCTTTGAGAGGAAAAAATCGGCTACTCTGGGTTTCGCTACTGCATCATAAACGCTTGTCACAAGTAAAATTCTTTTGGCACTGCTCAAACTGCAGAAAAGGTCAGTTTCCAGGCAAATCTCGGTGTCCATGACGTCCAAGGCCCTGAGTACAATCACATATAAAACTGGAAGTGCAGAAGCCTCTGTTAAAATCCCGCAGAAGCCTCTGTTAGAATCCCCGATTAGCTGATGGAAAATAGAAGCTAGAAGCGAGGAGGCCTGCTGCAATGAAATGGTTCACCAAAGGAAGCTACCATAAGGTCGGAACCCAGTTATTCTGAAACCATTTGATGCATGCATCCTTAAGCGGCATAGGCTCTGATCTGAAGACAGCCACAGACAAAAAATAAAAGATGAAATCAACCCAAACCAAAGAAGGCCTACCGCAAATCAGTTGCTTTGCAAGAAACGGGGTGTATAGAATAAGGGTTTATCTGTCAATCATATCAAACCATTCTAAATCAGTGAGTAGGCGGTCTGGCAGGAAAGGATTTGGCAACAAAGGGGGCTTCAGGCGGCAACGGAATGGCCATAGCCAAGAAAAAATGAAGCGAAGAAACCAAAGCCCCAAATCGTTTGAAAAATCCATGCCACAAAAAAGACATAGAAGAGAATAGCAACTTATCTAGAAAAAATCGCTCCATATTGTTGAAGAACAGTCGCCTGTCGAATCTTGGCAAACAAAATCAGACGAGTTTCTCTGCAAACTACAGTCCATAGTCGGCCAGCACCACCGACCCAAAGCCAAATCCAAAAAGGGTGAGAACTAACAGGTACTCAATAAGCGTGAATGCCTACTTCTTAATCTGCCTAGGCCGCCTAACACAAGGATTGCAACAACAGATTAGATGCTCAACAAAATCGGGAGACACGATAGGGAGAAGTTGAGACGAAGAGAATAGAATAGGAATAGGGTAGGGAAACTGATAGGATAGAGAAGAAGGAGAAATCTAGCTCAAGAGAACGCCGATGATAGAATAATGAAGAGAGGCTGAATAAATAGGAATGACAAGGGGACGTCCCCATCCAAGGAATGTCGGTTCTATTGCTGTCGCAATAGAACCGTGGCATTATCGCAAAGAAAGGAAGCAACAAATGCATCTGCCTCCCAGTCTGTCTCCCAAGGTTGCACATTCTTCAGCAAGACCAGTTCCAGCTGCAGCATGCAAACCAGGACTACTGTGCATCTCATCCAGGCTCTGTTAACCAGAATCATTAGTAACAAGACAGAATATCAAGGTCGAACATGGGCAATTAAGTAGCAGTTAAGAGAATAAAGTTTTTTCCATATACCAGTCAGCATGTCAAGTACCTTAAACTACAGAGCGCATATACATAAATGTTTAATAGTGGGCCGCCACATTTCACAGGTCTCAATTTCTACTTCGGATCATAATTACCAACTAAAATGATGTCCATGCAAACTGGGATGCCAGGCAAACTGGGATGCAAACTACAGCATTAAGTTCCATAAAAGTATATTTTGACTAGGCATGTTTCTAAATCTGAGTGATCTAAGGGAATAAACAGATCTATGGTTGCTATATTAACCAAAATATGAAAGCACTGTAGTAATATTCAGTGTTGAAAACAGGTTAAGCACTTCAAAATACATGGGAAGTGCAGAAATGCAGTAGCGTAAGCATAAATACTGGTCTAAAAAGGCTTTTATGTAATAGCTCAGTTGTATGCAAAGTGTTCATAAAAAGAAAATGGAAATGTAGTACAAAGAAACATATAGCTGAAAATTCCTGATGTGACTAAGGTTATTTATGGCCTTAGGATTCAGAACTGAAAGTCCAGCTGGTATAAAGGCAAATACCAGTTTGGGAAAAATATTAATAGGAAACATCAGCATTTAAAATGTACCAATGGGTAAGTTTTAAGCGGATAGAAAGCACTGTTGTAATATTCAGTGTTGAAAACAGGTTAAGCACTTCAAAATACATGGGAAGTGCAGAAATGCAGTAGCGTAAGCATAAATACTGCTCTATTTATGTAAATGCTTAGAAATATGTATGGCCTATTTGGTTTGTTCTACGGAAGGATATATTTAATCCTAAAACAGCACTTTTCATAAGATAAGAACATTAAAAAAGAAAACAAGAGAACAAGTAGATGCAACATCCAGTTAGACAGTTTAATAAAATAAATGACAACAGAAAATGATCTAACATTGAGGTGAACTCTCACCTCTCTTTCTGCTTCTGTTTCTTTTCAATATTCCTCTCTTCATTTTTTGATGTCTTTGCATTTGAATCATCCCCTTCTTGAGTTCTTCGTACTCGATCTTCCAACTCCGTCATCAACACGCTTAATACATCTTGTGGAACATTGGCAAGAAACGTGGACAACCTATCTGCATTGGACGCCTCTGTGGCTAAGCCTTTGACTTTGTCAGGTCCATTTGCATACACTAGAATACAGAAAAACAACGGTGAAATCCCAAAGTGGAAATACCTCCGAGAAGTTAGGAATAAGAAAAACGTAGTGATATTTACTTGTTACAAGAACCGGCGAGATTGAGAGGAGCACTGGAGCAGGGACATTGAAGATCGAGGGCATCAGAGATATAGGAACTCGAGGGCAATGGCAAGATTTGGCCATCAGGATCGGACTGGCGCCAAACGTTGGTATGATCACTATGATGTCGCACCTTTTTTTTCTTTTTTTTTTTTCCCTGTTGTTTTTTACTTTCTTTGGGGGCAATATGTTTACCCAATGTTTACCAAAATGTAACCCAAAAATGTTACTTTTTACTATCGATTTTACCATGAACAATGCTTTGGGGTTGTTTGGGGCAATATTACATTATTCATTTCGTCATTCTAAATGAAATGTGACCATGGGACTTGTACCATGAACAATGCTTTGGGGTTGTTTGGGGCAATATTACATTATTCATTTCAGTCATTCCAAATGAAATGTGACCATGGGACTTGTGTCACTGGATCCCATTTTCAAATGTAAAATGAAATGTTGCATTTTTATTTTCAAATGAAATAAAATGTTTTTCATATGAATATGGGCTTGTATCACTAGATTCATTTCTAAATATCCATTGAAATGTTGTTCTTTTACTTGATTTTTTTTTCTAAGCAATATTCTTACCATAGTTTTTGTGTACTAGATCCATTTACAAATGTCAAATGAAATGTCGAGCTCTGGGACTAGTAGCTACAATAGTGGAAACGATTGTTTGCCACGTCAGGTAGCCAAATCATCTTCTTCAACCTCTTCTTCATCAAATTCATCATCCTCCTCCCGACGAAGGTATAGGAAAAGGGCTAGGAGAGATCCGACGGAAGTTCTCTACCTTCGTCGAGGCACTTGTTGGTGCAACAAGTGTAATGGCAAGACAAGCCGTTCATATCGCGTTCGATTGGATCATGAAGCAAAGTATGGATTATGTCGTAGTCGGCCTAGGCAACTTGATGAAGAAAATAACCTCGAACATGATGCAAATACTGTGAGGGTATCATTTTTGTTTTTATTTGTTCCAAATAGAAGAAAAATGCTAAATTTCTTCGTCACTTGTAACATGTATTGTGTATCTTCATTCTTCCATTTCTATTCACTTCTTATACATCTTTATGTGGCCATATAGTCACCTAGTGAAGAGTCTAGCATGCAAAGTACTTTTGTTGGTGAGGAGGCAATTCATGATATGATCACAAATTTTTTCCCAACAAGCCAAGAAGCCAATAGTCGTGAAAACAATGATGGTGCTAATGAAGTAGATGATGAACCATGCATTGATGATAAGGCAACATACCTACATAATGAGGCAAGTACGCCATTGTTTCCAAATGCCCGTATATCTCGCCTTGCCACATGTATACTTATTCTAAATCTCCAACACAAAGTTGGTTGGAGCAACAGTAGTGTGTCCGAACTTTTCAGGTACATACATGCAATTCATTCTTTTGTTTCAGTGTGGGTGGGGGGTTCATATACAAATATGCTTACTTGATGTTTTTATAGTTTGCTTGATAAGATATTACCCGACGGCCATTGTCTTCCAAAATCTAGGCGGGAAGCTAGAGAGCTATTACGATCCTTAGGACTGGAATATAACATCGTGCATGCATGTGTCAATGATTGTATCTTATTTCGCAAAGACTATGCAAACCATGATGCATGTCCAATATGTAAAGAAGCACGTTATGAAGAAGATAGGAAGACCAAGGTGGCAAGAAAGGTGTTACGCCACATGCCTATAATTCCTCGCCTTCGTCATATAACGTTTGATCGCCAACCCTAGCGCATTTCATGGATTATCATGTAAGGCATCAGAAAGTAATCGATGGAAAAATGAGAATACCTGCTGATGGGGCTTTGTGGAAATATATAGAAGAGAAGTGGCCTATATTTGCATCAGAACCTCGCAACGTTAGACTTGGGCTAGGGATTGATGGTGTTTGCCCATGGGGGAGTAGATCATCCTCACATAGCGTGTGGCCTGTGGCAATTGTGAATTATAATATCCCACCATGGATGGCCACAAAGCCTGGTCACATCATGCTGACTTTGATCATTCCAGGTATGTATGTTGTATATGAGTTTATTTTTACTTTATATAAAGCATAAAATGGGTTATTACAGGATAGTACAAAGTGATAAAATATGGATGTATACTTAGAACCTTTAGTAGAAGAACTTGAGATCTTGTGGAAGGGAGTGCATATGTATGACATTTCTAAACCTCCACATGACTTTATATTCCATGGGATGTTATGCTTTACTCTTCATGATTATCCAGGTTTTTCTGAAGCTTCAGGTATGATATAGTAAGAGTGCAAAAGTATCAGAGTTCAATTATTATTTTAATACTTTACCTTGCACTCTCATTGCAGGTCTACAAACAAGTGGTGCATGTTGGATGCCCATCTTGTGGGACTAGCTTGACTTCTTATAGGTCAAAATATCTGAAAAAACAAATATATTTGGGGCATAAAAAATATTTGCCAGAGGGCCATTCTGCATGCCATCCAGGTGGTCCTAAATTATGGGAAAATGAAGAACCCAAAGAGATTACGGCAGAAGTATTACAAGGTAATGGAGTAGAACGAAGTTTGGGTGATGACATGCTTAATGCTATAAGCACATTTGTCCTTAATAATACTGCAAGTTTGCAACCATGGAGAGACTTGTATGAAATCGCGAAGGAGGATGCATGTAGAAGGCCGACAGGCCGATCAATGGGACAATTTAGTTTTTCAGATGTTATGGATAATGCATGGTTGTTGGCTCGTATGGACGAAGCTAAAGATTGTGGCCAAGATATTCCAGATGATGATTACGAGCTTGCCCTTGGTTGTAGCAAGAAGGTATAAAACTATAAACCTTTGGTCCTAAGTTTCATTCTCTTTATATTATATGTGGGCATACGGCCAGCATTTTTGCATCAACAACGTTGATAAGTGTAGAGTTACATTTGATTCAGGGATCAGTGCAGAATTTGAACAGAAAAGTCAATCCAGTAACAGGGATCGCAACCTTCTGGAGAGTAATCTGGATTATGTGGGAATCCTGACAGACATTATCGAGTTGGATTATCGTAGCTTTCATGTAAATGTCTTGAAGGCACAATGGTTCAAAGTTGTATATAGAGGTCGTGGCAAAACAGTTAGGACTCATCCATCCGGATTTCCAGAAGTGGATTCTTCAAAGGTATTGGCTGAAATGAAAGAACCTTTCGTGTTTCCAAGTCAGGTTGAGCAGATATTTATCCATGAGAATCCTAATGACACAAACTGGTGGATTGTCGTACGTTGTCAACCAAGAGCTCGGACGATAATTGCTTTATCCAGAAGCCGACATCATGATGTTGCTGATGGTGGTGGTCTTCTTGACATCACTAATAATGTCGATGGCACATTATTGCATGATGAAGGAGGAGGGGGAGCAGGAGAAGGAGGAGGAGAAGCAGAAGCAGAAGCAGAAGGAGAAGGAGAAGGAGAAGGAGAAGGAGAAGGAGAAGAAGGAGAAGCTATTGAAGAGAAGAATGCATATTTGGGAGAAGGTTATCTCGAAGGTGATTTGCCTGAGGATGATACAGATGAGCATGTTTCTATAGAATCGCCATTGGCACTTTCACAGAGGAAGCAAGCTGAAGAAGTGAATTATGTGCTCCGATCTCCATTTAATTCGCCAATCCATGTTCGTGGCCATGATGAGGATTATATCGAAGATGAAGAAATTGTTGGACATGCACATGATCATTCTTAGGCAATTAGAGGTTTGGCTCTTTGTTTATATCTAGATGACGATGAGATAGATGATATTTTGGCGAACAAGTTGATGTGTTCACACATGAATAATCAACTTTGTAATCTTATTGCTATTACTATTATGGTTTAGTTTATTTGATCTTGAGTGTTCTCTTTTCAGATTTGTCATCTCTAAATTATTGAACTATAATGCCTTGTAGATTTTGAGAAGCTACAGGCCCCTCTTCTTGCCACACTCGTCCTTCAAGATCGTTCTTCAAGGGAAGCATCGCTTTCTGATTGCATCCGTTGAGAACAGAGACAAGTATTAGTCGAGATGCAGCCTACAAGAGCAGTCTAGATTGAAGTAGCATTTTTTCACCTTTTTGAATTCTATGAATTCATTTATTCATCATTTAACTCTAGTTCCTGGAGTTTGATTGTATTATATGTTATGTACATTACAAGTATCTCGTATTTGATGAGTCTTGTCGTTCTGATAGGTTTGCTCCTTTGTCCATATTGCTAACTCTTCACCAATTACTATTCCTCTTCATCCAACTAGTTCTCGGGTATCCAAATCATACCAAGTAATATCCCTTGGTGCAATACTATATCTTATGTATGGATACACAACACAATTTTCTTGAATTACTAGATATAAAATGTGATGGCATTCTGTTATAAGTCTTAAGAAAATGTTGTAGCAACTTAGTTATACTATTGTTTAAAAATTGTTGCAACAACCCACTTAAATTGGACAAGTGCTCCTCACAATTCGGTTGAAATATTAGATAAAAATTCAGATACCATTTTGTTACAAGCCATAAGAAGAGGTAGTTACATCTTAGTTATAATATTGTTCAAAAGTTGTTGCAATAGCCCACTTAAATTGTGATAAAAAGTTGACAAAAGGATGTCATTGCATTGGACGACATATTTGACACTATGCACTAGACACAAATTTGACACAACGCAAGCAATTTGTGTCAAGATAGTAGCAGTTGACACAATATTGTCACTACACTTATAACTTGTCACAAAGGTTGACACTATACCCCCTATCCTCTTGTAGTGTATCTCACAAACTGATCAGAGAAGTCAAGGAGGCGATAACCCTTTATCACAGCTCCATATTGAAGAACATAACATCCTGCTGAAGAAATGTTAGAATGAGGCAGCATCTTGATTGCCCTGTATGCCATGTGAGCTGCATGTTACCAGGCATAAGGGCCTAATGGTGGCACAATAGTATGTTTCATACTTTCATTTAGAATGGAAAACATTTAGTGCCTGATATGTTGTGCGCGTATAATAAGTAGAGTTAACAAAAGAAATAATGTCCTTAATCATAGCATTTAAACAATTATGAATAAGAAGAAAAGAGAAAAGAAAAAAACCTTTTTAGCACACTTGACAACAAGAAGGGTACCATCTAGAAGTTTTCCCTTGTAAAGTATGTTGGAAATGACAAAATTATGTGTCATGTGATATTCTAATCTATGAGAAGCAGTGGCAGTAGATTAGAGTTGTTAAATGGTGTCATGTTATTCAAAGTTAAGCAGTTGAATGGGGGAGACCTATGAGAAGCAGTGGCAGTAGGTCAAAGTCAAAGTCAAAGTCAAAGGTGGCGGGCACACCCTACCCGGGTGTTGCTGGGCTCGCTAGAAACACACAGACACCCCCTGCCCGCCACTTAGGGTTTTGGGTTGACTGGTCAATGGGTCAAAGTCAACGGCAATTTGGAAGATAAGGACGGCAGGGGCATCCTATTATTTAGGCAAGTTGAAAAACTTTCTATATATGAAGGGCATGCACGATTTGACAAGTGGATATATCAAGGTTGATGAGAAAAATATATATATGACTGATTGTCATAGAAAATATGTGGCCGAAAAGTGCGGTCTGAGTGCGTGTATGCAAATATAGGTGGGGAGGGGTTTGAAGGAGGCGAGTCTTGGCATACTTGGTTGAATCCCAAGCTCGATTCTAACATTGGTATCGAGCTAACTAAATCTATACTCGCGTGATAATGACAACGGTCCGGGGCAAATCTATTGAACTCTATTGAAGTTTTTAAAGGAGATGGAGGATTTCAAATCTGGAAGGAGAGTATTAGAGCTTTACTGGAGTTTGAAAAATTGTGGTATTTGTTTGATGGTAGTCCAGTAAGGGGTGCAACTAGCTCAGGTGATTCAAGTCCTGCTGCTAGTAGTAGTAATGCTCAATCTGGTGCAGGGGGAACTTCAGGTGAAGGTGTGTCTACTGGAAGGGCAACTTCTCTGAGTTCTGGAGCAGAAGATGAAGCTAAGATTATGGAGGCCCAGGCCATAATCATGTGTAAGGTAGGCACTGCCTTAAAACTGAAGCTTCGAGGCATGAAGCCTAAGGAAATGTGGGATTATTTGATAAAGCACTATGAACAAAAAAGTTCTTCACAAATAGATGTGCTAGAAAAACAGTTAAGGAAGATGAAATTGTTTGAGAAAAGATAACTTGACCGACTTTTTTGGAGAGATTTGATTCCATTATTGCGAGATCTTGAGGGAGCTGGAAATATCTTGAATGAAACATTATCAAATACTAGCTTTGGCAAGAGCAAGTATCTCATAATAGTCACTTGGCAACTTTACTTTCGAAATGTAGCCACTTCAAGGAGCATGCTATCAGAATGATACGCCTACTTAATTTGAACAATCTACTATTACTCGGGAGGAAGCTCATCGGTCCCGAGAGATCTTGTATGCGGGTAAGACTAAAAGAGGTGGTTTTTCAAGAGGAAAAAGTATGACCTTGTTATGCATGTAATCAATTTGGTCACCTAAAGAGTGAGTGTCCAAACAATAGTGAGAAGGAATTTAGATGTTTCAATTGTGAAGGCAAAGGTCATTTTGCTTCCGATTGCCCAAGCCCTAAAAAGGGAAGAGGTCAAGGGAGATTTTACGGAACTTATAGAGGTGGGGGGGCAAGGGAAAATTCAAAGAAGGCTCAAGTATTAATGTGGTAGAAAAACAAGATAGTAGTGAAGGTGAACTTGAGGATGACACCTTGGAGGTAAGGAAGAATTTAACTTGCAATGTTTTAGAGTTTCCAAGAAAAGCAATAACAAATTTGTTGTTATAGATCGGGGAGCGAAAAAAAAGTGTGATGTGTGATTTGCATATGCTTAAGGTGGGAAAAGAAAGAAGGACATGTGCAACTTGGTGATGGGGGTTTGAAGAAAATAGAAGATCTTTGGAGTTTTAGAGTTGTTTGACTTAAATGGCAAAATTGTAAAATTGAGAGATGTTTTGTGTGTGCCAGTCTTGTTAGAAATCTCATATCCAGTATGCCATTTGGTGGATTTGGGATATAAAGTCTTGTTTGAACAGATCCATTGTAAAGTGTTTCTTAATGGTGAATTAAAGTTTATTGGCAAAAGAGTTGGTAATCTTTTGGATTGAATATGGAGCATCTTCATGAAATTAATCTTGTGGAATATTCAGATGTGAAAGTATGGCATAACAGTTATGTCATGTAAATCTTTGCAATAATTAAAAGGCTTGGGGAAAAGGGATTAATATCCGCCAAGGTACAAAATGAAAAAAGTTTTTATGTGGAGGCTGCCAACTTGGAAAGCAATCAAGATTGCCATTTAAAAGGTCACACAAAAGAGCAAAGGGCATTTTGGATTTGGTACATACTGATTTATGTGGTCCTATAAATGTTACTAGTTTGAGTGGGCATAAATATTTCATGAGCTTTTATTGATGATTTCATTGAGAAAAACTAAGTGTTATATTTTGAAAACAAAAGACCAAGCTAGTGATGCTTTGAAGTTATTTCTTGCTGAAACCGAGCTAGAAAGTGGAAGAAAGATAAAGTGCATAAGGTCGGGAGACGGGGGAGGTGAATATATCTCGATGAATTTAAAGCTTTTTTTTTGTGTGTGAGGGGAATCAAGAGGCAATTGACATGCGATACTCACCACAACAAAATGGAGTTGCAGAGAAAGGAAAAATAGAACCTTGCTTGATCTTTGTGAGATCCATGTTGAAGTATTACGGTTTACCAAATTATTTATGGGATGAAATTTGTGAAGGCGGTTGTCTACATTCAAAACTTGTTACCTTCATCAAGTATTAAAGGTGCAATTCGAAATGCTTTGGTGCGGTAAGTCACCTTCTTATGATAGATTAAAAGCATATGGGTGTTTATGCTTTGTACATGTTCTGAAGAAGAACCGAGGAAAAAGTTGGATGATAGAGCATACATATCTTATCTAGTAGGGTATGATTCTAACTCAAAAGCATTCAGATTATATGACCACTGCTAGAAGAAAAATTATAGTAAGTAGAGATGTGGTCTTCAATGAAAAACGAATTTTATAGGAAAATTCCTAAGATTATCTTGAAGATCCATGTGAAAGTGAAAGGAAAGATAGTATTGAGGAAACAAATCAGTCAATAAGTGAAGAAAAAAAAAAAAAAACTCAAGGATTGGGGCGGAGTAGATTTGAGTGACTCGATAGTGAGTCGAAATGATTCCAAGTAATGTTGTTGTTGAGCCAAAAGTGGAATCGGGTGTTGAGCAAGAGATTGAACACCAAGAGGAAGTGGATAAAATTGATAGACCAAAAAGAAAACCCGGGACGAACGAAGCTCAAATGTTGGCGGAAGAAGCCAAACATGATTTAGAGTCTCATGGTAGAACCGAACTTGGAAAAAGTAAAAAGACTTAGATCTCAGGTAGGAGAAATTAATACTGTATTTGACATTTTGATACTTGAAACAAACAAGATTCCACAAAATTATATGGAGGCAGTTCAAGATATGAATGGAAAGAACTGGAAATGTGCTATGGAAGAAGAAATGAGAGCATTCAAAAGAACAAACACTTATACAGTAGTGGATATTCCTTCTGATAAGAATATAGTTGGAAGTAAGTGGATCTATAGAATAAAACCAGGAGTAGAAAAAAGGAGAAGATTTTGATGAAACATTCTCACCATTGGTAAAGATAAATAGTTTGAGAATGTTATTAGCTATTGCTAATGCTTGTGACCTTGAAATCCATCATATGGATGTAAGTACAGCATTCTTGAATGCTAAGTTAGAGGAGGAAATTTATTTAAGACCTGCACCTGGATTTGAAGAGGAAAAAGGAAAAATTTGGAAGTTGAATAGAGCAGTTTATGGTCTTAAACAATCTCCTAGGGAATGGTATAAATGTATGGATGGATATCTTGTAGAACAAGGTTTTGAGAAGCTCAATTATGATGGTAATATCTATAGGTTCAAAATGGGAGATGCAGTGCATTATTGCTTTATATGTTGATGACAATATTATGATATCAAAGGGAACTCAAGTACTAAATCATTGCAAAGATATCTTAAGGAAAGCGATTCCAAATGAGTGATCTTGGAGAGTTAAAAGAGGTTTACGGGCATAGATGTTTACGAGGGGCGAAATCACAAGATATTAGCTTTGAGTCAACAAGGGCATATTCAAAACATGTTGAAGAAATTTCATATGGAAGATTGCAATATGGCATATACTCCTATGGTTCCGGTCCACGGAATCTCTGGAGATATGAGTCCAAAAGCGTAAGTTGAAAGCAAACAAATGGAGAAAATACCTTCTGAAGTTTGATTGGTTGTTTGTCCTATGTAGCCAATTGTACTAGGCGGACATTGCATTTGCGTTAATATTCTCGGTGGAGATACAATGATGGGGCTGGTAAAGGACAATTGGATTGCAGCAAAAAGGATCCTCAAATACTTAAAAGGTACAATGCATTTTGGTATAGTATTTAATGAAACCATCTTACAATTGCGGGCTTATTGTGATCTGATTGGGGAGGAGATTTAGACAAGCGAAAATCAACTTCCGGGGTATGTTGTTTTATTAGGTGGAGCCCCGGTTGCTTGGAAGTGCAAGAAGCAAAAGCGACATTGCTTTATCTAGTCTTTGAAGGCTGAGTACAACTCGGCAGACCACATTGACTAAGGAACTTATTTGGGAAAGAAGGCATGGCGGAATTTGGATTTGCTCAAAGAGGACCAACAATCATTTATTGTGATAATACTAGTTGTATTGCCATGACAAAAATCGGTTTTGCACGAAAGGTCAAAACACATTGAAATGGAAGTTCATTTTATCGGAGATATGGTCAAAAGAAATCAAGTGCATTTGACCTATGTTAGTCTGGTGATCAAAAGCGGATATTCTTACAAAGGCTCTACCTTTATCGATTCGGGGAAATAAGGAAATTGTTACAATGTGATGATGGGGGAATATCACATGAAGGGGGAATGTTGGAAATGACAAAATTATGTGTCATGTGATATTCTAATCTATGAGAAGCAAGTGGCGTAGATTAGAGTTGTTAAATGGTGTCATGTTATTCAAAGTTAAGCGGTTGAATGGGGAGACCCTATGAGAAGCGATGTGATGGGGTCAAAGTCAAAGTCAAAGTCAAAGGTGGCGGGCACACCCTACAGGAGGTGTTCTTTGGGCTCGCTAGAAACACAGACACCGCCCGCCACTTAGGGTTTTGGGTTGACCGGTCAGCGGGTCAAAGTCAACGGCAATTTGGAAGATAAGGACGGCGAGGGCATCCTATTATTTAGGCAAGTTGAAAAACTTTCTATATGAAGGGCATGCACGATTTGACAAGTGGATATATCAGGGTTGATGAGAAAATATATATATGTGATTGTCATAGAAAATATGTGGTGAAAAGTGCGGAATACAGGTGCGTGTATGCAAATATAGGTGCGGGAGGGGTTTGAAGAGCAGAGTCTTGGCATACTTGGGTTGAATCCCAAGCTCGATTCTAACAAAGTACTCCAAAACCGTCATGTCCAATTATATTACTCCATCGAAATTTTGGGTAGCTTTAGTCGGTGAGAAATGGAGTAGGGGACTCTTAATTCGTTGTAAGAACCCGTGGAAGAGTCGCGAGAAAATAACATCTCAGCTATAAAAGTTTATTAAGCGTACTATCATTCACATTGAGAAGGCAAACTTTCTTATCCTTTTTTATAGCTTTCAATAAACAATCCTATTCGATGTGTTCTCCCAATGCTATGGAACGTTTTCTTAGTTGGTAAATGAATACATATAAAGAGGAACGCGTATATGGAAGCTTGAGTTTTGAATGTTAAGCGTGTCCTATAAAAAAAAAAAAAAAAAAAGAATTTGTAAACATCAAAGTGTTTGTTAAGGTGGGTGGGGATTTGGACACCATTAAAGAAATTAATTGGAAACTAACCAATTCTAGCCTAGATTTCCTAATACATGCATACCAGAAATTAGAAACACGAATAAACTTACACTTTGATCCGAAGGACTCCCACCCTTTTTTCTATTTTGGGAAGCATGGAAACATGATTACACAAGCTAGCAAAGCCAATCCTCCACCAAATTCTGTCTTCATGATGATGTATATGGTTATTTATGGGCAATGGCTTGAATCGGTTCACACTTTCGAAGGATTTGATAGGCGGGGAAATGGCAAGAGGGGCCAAAATCCCTGATGAAATTCTTTGGAAATTGTAAACTAGAAGGCTGCGGGGAAAAATTCTGATATGTCATGCCATAACCTAGACACGGCCGGATTTTGCTCACCGGACCTTTGCCGGCTCAAAGGTGGGTGCTAGTCGGCATCTCTTTCGGTGGAAAAGAGGCGGTAAAAAATGAAATTGCTATAAAATTACGTGGACCTGGCCGGCTAACACCTAAGACTTATGCGAGGTAATTTGTTGTAGTAGATAAGTCGGATGATCAAGATACTCTGGACTGCACAAATGTGTCTCCTTTGTGGAGGAAAACTTGAGAAAGGTGGGTAGTAACTTATATGGGGTGATAGTCTAATACCAAAACATGAAAGAGTGTGCGACTCAATGTAAGGCATTTTAGGAGCATTTGGTGGAAGGCTTGCTCATGAAATGGCAAACCTCAAGCGTTTTGCACTATTTTCCCAATCTTCAGTATCGTGCTTGTCAGCGATGAGAATTTGGTTAGAAGCTTTGGTTAATTTGCTTCGGGCACCATGTTCATGAGATAATTATAGATTCGGCTTTTGAAGGTCCACATTGTGGCATTATACCTATTGGTACTCCTTACAGGACTCCGCTGGAATTTAAGTAAGATATTTCCTATTTATCTGCATGAGACATTTACAAGCTGGTGCTCACTAGTTTGCATTTTATGACAGATAAAACTGCCATGTCTTTTGGATCCCTTATTAGTACATCTAATATTTTGGATGCCTGGGAGGGTGACAATAACCCGATCTTGGACTTACTTTGGACAACAGAACTGAAACGTTTTAAAATGTAAAGGCTCTCTTTATTGGGTTTGACCTGTATAATTCATGCAGACTTACTTTGGACAACAGAACTGAAACGTTTTAAAATGTAAAGGCTCTCTTTATTGGGTTTGACCTGTATAATTCATGGCATCGACAACTACCAACTTCCTCACAAGTGAGATGCACCTTTGATCTAATTTTTCCACAGTGATGCCAATCGATCCAAAAATTTTGAATCGTTAACCTAATCTAAATACCAACGAAATTGGGCCATCGGTTGTATATGTTAATAATTCTTATTCTCATTCTTTGCAAGTTAAAAATTAAAACAACATGGATATATTTTTGCCCTTAAGCTTTATCTATAACATAATCTGGTTTGCACTTTTTACCTCCGCCAATGCACGCGTTTGAATAGATCCCTTTTTGTTGCTGATTGTAAAAGTCTAAATGGTTTTTTAATTTACCTGAGTATTGCCATGTTCACCTTGCCATGCTCTATCTTGCTCTTGGTGTGGCAAATAAAAGGCATAATAGCACCGCCATTTTTAACATAAATACAATTCGGATACAATATAGGAGAAAGACAATTGGGATATAATATAGGAGAAATTGCTTAGCCTTGGCTACTGGTTTTATGTAGGACCCAACAAAACTTGCAGAGATGTAGGATAACAGATTAATAAGTTAACCATTCAGGGCCACATCAAAGCCAAAAACTCATACGGAGAGAACTACCCCTTCTTACTCCGGCGACTAGCTTCCAACTCTACAACCTTAGCGTAGAAAACGGAGAAAGCATGTCTTTGATGTACGTCCCCCACTCAATGCTAGCTTCATAAATGTTTATAACAGATCGGGATAAATTAAAAGCTCAATCTGGCTTGAGCACCCTTGAAATTTGCAAGTCTACATATTTTTCTCTTACTTCTAAAGGAACCATGGTGCGAGCTAAAGGAAGATTACCCTTGCCAATAATTGGATGATCAGCATACTTTGTTGCCACGATGCTCCTCCTGCGGGTCTTACTAAGGAGATCCAAATCGTTTCGATTCGGTTGAAGATGGCAAGAAAATCCATACATAGGCATTGCAACCAAAGATAACACCAACTCCGTCTTGATCTGGCGATGAAAATGCCATTTCAAGGCGTTTAATCAAGTATGCGGGAACTTTGACTATTTTGCCCCTTCTCGGTGCATATCATCGGAAAAAATCCATAAATCAAGAGCAAAATTACTGGAAACGAAAAAAATTGCAACCTTTCCATATTTGAGGCTTCGAGTGTATATTTGAGGCTTCGAAGTGTGTAGATTAATTGTCCCTTCTTGATGTACACATTTTGCACCTCGGGATCGCACAAAATGCAGAAAGCTTAGTGATTGTTTCAAAAAGAACAAACATAATCCGGTCAAGCGGTGAGTCCTTACACTTATAAGATCATCTTCTTCATAAAGAAGCCGATGTTCGGTTCATCTACAGCGGTCTTTGCCTCTATAAGGAGCATAATAAAAGATGCATGAGATATGACAATATAAAAGACAAAATGAGAAATCAACTCAACTTTGAATACCTCGGCGGCAAGTTGACGGCCGACAACATCATTTGTGCATCATGCTTTGAATTAATGTCCACTTTCCACCTTTTACGCCTAACCCGCATTTGACAAAGTAGAATGCTCATTTACAACTTCTAAACAATATGGATGAATTTGGTGTTTCTTTTCAGCGATCTTTTTTATGTTACGCGAGTGCCTAGCATATATAATTTTCTTTCAAAGGTAGGGAGTGGACCTTGCACATTTTAGGATCAATGCTTGCCGGCTACAACATAATGGTGACAAATTGTGACAATGAAAAATCATTAACCCAAAATGTGGGTGCCACCGGGACGTATTGACTTGGTTACTATGAAGATTGTTTCTACCATCTTGACATCAAGATGAACCATCGTTCCTTGATAGAAGAATTCTGAAAATTGGAAGCCCTCTACCCCGTCCCAACAATATCTTGGTGTCTAGCTTCAACCAAGTGGTGGGCTTAAACTGCACTAACCATCCACACTTGGCAAAACAATAACCCAACTAAACAGATAATTCAACTAAACAGATTACTGATTCTCTCTATTTATAAGACTTTGCAAGCAATACCTCAGTTATGCGACCAATAACAACATCCCCAGTTGCAGCATTATATCTGAAATGGAGAAGTGAGAAGCATTATATCTGAAAGTTCTAGCAAATGGGTACAGAATATGAGCATAACTGCATGCACATTTACTTTGGCTTGAAATTGAACAAAAGCGTTTTTACGCATCCGGAGCTAAAAAGCGGATAATCAAAAAATTACATATGGGCATATGTTTTACGTTATTTCAACTGTTTGCATGCAAAGCTGTTATCGAGGTGAATTTTGGGTCTCATGGCTGTATTGCCGCATTCGTCTCCCATTCTTTTATTTTATACACCGAAAAAAGATGAAAGATCTATATCTCAGATATTAATATACCACCACAAATTTGACAATGCTTTGAGCAAAAAGGACTTCAGAATAGGTCACTATAAATTTGACAATCTACACACCTTCGTTACTATTCTTGCCCGCTTCCATGTCATGTAGGCATCTCGACTTTGAAGCATAACTCACCTTCTAAAAAGAAAAGGCAACGCATACTTCCAGATAGCTAGAAAGCATTTAGCAGATTGACCTGCTGCATGAAAATAGGCATGCCGAATTGTGTTAGCATTCGATCAACTTATTCACTCTCTCGACTACTCCGCATAACGTTGCTAAGAGTTGTCCGTCCACTACATGTGTTCCATGTCCTGTATAAATCAATCATCCAACTTATTGCAGGAAAATGACAGATGAATTCGTAGCCATGAGAAGGGCATGAGAATCGAGAAATAACTTACTTGAGGTATCCAGCTTCTTGATCCCCAGGAATTGTATCACCAACAGTGACGAATGAAGAGGCGAATGCTGCAACTAAAAAAAAGACCTCTCCGGTTAGCCGGTTTCGAGAGCGGCTGCCCACCAACAGAAGTGACCGAGAGTTTACAGCTAATCATAAGTTTGGAGCAGTCATCAGCATATCCTAGGGATATTCTAGCATATACCTAGGATATGCCAAAAGCCCGCATAAACAAGGGTTGCCCCTAATAGCATATACCTAGGATATGCCAAAAGCCCACATAAACAAGGGTTTGCCCCCCTAGGGGCAACCCAAAAAGATTAGTCCAAGCAATGTGAGCACTCTGGAAGAAAAAAGGACTTCAGATCCATTGTTGTTATCTAGAGATCAATAAAACGATTGATATTGCCAATCAATTCGCTTGATTGAGTAACATGGCAGATATCTGTCAGTAAATTCTTCCACTTCCAAAACATATATGTTGCGCTCATGGCTACTGTGAAGGCCAAGATCATGATTGGTGTTTACAAAATGATTCAAGGTGCAATAATGCATATAATATAGGAGCGGGAGCTAGAGGTCTAGTATCTCCTCAACTTAGCCTCCTGGCATGTCCAGAAGATGTAGGTGCATATCACTACTTTTCTAGCAGCAAAGGGAAAATTATCTACAAAAAATTAATCCAATTGCTCAAAAAAATTTCCTTCTTCCAAAAGGGCGAAATTTCCAACTAGATAATAAAAAAGAAATTTTACCAGATCTCAAGAAACTTGTTTCAAAAGAAGGTGCAACTAATCTATACCCAGAGGCAACACATGAAGAAGATCGTTGCCAACACATGGAAAAGATCAAAATGTGTTCTCCAGATGTAAGAAGCTTTGACACTGCAGATATAGCAATGACAGTAAGTAGTATATAGTTCATCAAGTCTTGGATGGATTGGATTGTGCAAATAACTTAGTAGGTGGGCATGGCTATAGATGTAATCTTAGGCTTAGACGGTTAGGACATTGCCTTTTTTCCTTGTTCCTTGACTCCTTCTAGTCTTTGGGACTTAAATTTTCCCTATTATACATCGGCAATGCAATACATTGACAAGCAAAATGCTCTCAAGTTCGTAAGGTATAAACCTATTCATGTCTATAAGACTGCAATCACAACCCTTAGAAATGCATGTGGAGAAAATTAGTGGCAAAAATGCTGGAAACTCTGAAGTGGCTGAGAGAGCATGATGAAAGTTGGAACTGGCCTTGGTATGGTCGCAAAAGCAGTGATTATAAACGTTTTTTATAATGTGACTATGGAAACGCCATGGAGGTAAATGAGTTCTAGTGTCTTTCCCTGTAGAATTACTATGAAGAATATTTGCTAATTATGCCAGTAGTGAATGCAAGGTCAAAGTCTGCAACAAAATTATAAGCCTGTAACGTTCAATGCTATTCTTGTGCTCTGTCTTGACCATTATACTTGAAAACAGAACCTAAGCAAGCCCTCAATTCACTGTCATTCTGGCAATCCTAGGCTGAACGCGAACTTTGTAGCTCATCTATGAATGTGATAATAGAGCACAACAATTCATATGATAATAGAGCCATGGGACTTCTACGATTAGCCTAATTGAAAATTAACAATAAAAATCATTTTTAGAAAGATAGTTCCATGCGTTATCCATTTTGACGGCCTCCAAGCTCCTCACATCGGCTCTGGCCTATTTATGTAGCGCCTCTGACCGTCTTGTTGCGCCTCCAACCGTCTTCAACATTCAAAAGGGTTCGCAATTCATGAAAGAAAATTCTTAAAATTATTTACATTATAAATATTGACTTTAAAATTATTTAAAACTATTCCTACTGCACTCATTGCAACAGGTCTGCACTCACTATAAAATAGAAGCCACACTCACTGTGGTATTGGCAGGGCCAATGCAGGTGCTGGACATAGCAGATCATAGGGATTGTAAGAACACCATTTCTGGTGTTTCTTGCATTTCCTCTCCCCTTCTCCATCCCAGCTGGAGAGGAAGTCGTGGTTGGCCAATGCATAATAGGGAGGAGGTGTTTTGCCATTGGACAGGAGGTCATGATTTAGTTTCCTTTTTCTTGTTGACTATGGCTAATTGATTCTTGGGGATTGTAGGAACTTGATGAAGGCTACTACTTGGTATTGTAGGATCTTGATGAAGGCTACTACTTGGTAGTGTTCCTTGGAAATGGGATGGGCTTTCTTCTATAGTATTTATTAGTGTTTAAGATATGAGTCTTCACCTCCAGTTTTCACACGGAAAGGGGGAGCATGGCCTATAGTACTGTAGATCTGGAGAAGAGGTTGAGTCAATTGCAGAAGTAGAGTTGTAGGGTGCTCTAGGTGGAAATGGTGTTGTATGATGAACACTATAGTACTCTACTAGCAGGAAGGGGATGGCTAGCTCTCTTAGTACAGGTGAATTCTTCTTTAATAGCTTTTGGTCTAGGCTTCATGGTAGTAGTGCTCACTTTTGGAAAGGGTTTTCAGCCCCTGTAGTACTTGTAGTGGAAGAAGAAGTAGATCTTTATGACTTCTTAGAGCATCTTGCATGGGCATATCTTATTCTTCTAGGTACATTCTTCGGTTGTGCTCCTCAAGGTCCAGGAAAATCTTTGTTGTTTAACTTAAAAATGTCATTGCCTCCTGTAGTACTCAGTGGGAAGAAGACCGTGCCTACTTAGTACAATGCAGACTAAAAGGAGGAGACTTGTACCCTCTTGCAATGATAAAGAAGAGGCTGAGGAAGTCTCGATTTTAAAGTACAAGGGTATTATTCTATGGTGGTCATTAAGCTTGATTACTGTTATATGAGCTTTAATTGTTAGGCATTTGGTTATTGGAGCCATTTTTGCTAGAATACTTCCTATTTTGGCCCTTGGTGGGGTCTAAATAAGGTCTTGTACCATTTTCATATTAAATACAAAATCTTGCCTTCATCAAAAGAAAACTCCGGTGGCCAAAAAGTGTGTTTTCATGTTTCATTCTTTTGTGTTTGGTCTTGTTTGTTTTGTGTTGAGTCTTGTTAAAGCTTTTTTTTTTTTCCATCACCATTTTACTAGGGAGAAGGTGCTAGATCGACAGTTTTAATGAAAGACATCCGCAGAGGAGTTACCTTCTGAATAAGCCACTCAACAAGGATAAGTTTTTGATGCATCGAAAGCATTCTGGGTATATATTCTTCATTATAAGCAACTAAGATTATGCTAGTTAATTGAAGTGAACGTTGTAACTAATAAGTGGTGACATATGTCTCTGCATCTATAAAGATACGTAGGCCCACATTTGTGGTCTGGTTCTTGAAACGTGTGCTTTATCTTGATACTCAAATTTTTCACATAGCATCGTACAAGTCATTTACAACCTGATTGATCCTCTTATGCTTAAATTATGACTAGCCTGGTTCGCAAGAGCAACACGAAGAAATTGTGAACACAACACAGCACAGTATCATGCAGCATATTAATCGTCTCAATTTTAATCCTATCACTACGAGCTCCCCGTGGATAGAAAGCTGATATGCCAAGCAACTTAAAGTTTCTTGTTCATGATCAGAGGGACATGTCCGACTAAGAGCCAATTATAGGCGGGTAGCCAAATCAAATCAATATGATTTTTTCTCTAACTTGCACAATTTCCATAGAGTCCAAGAAATAGTTTAAAATTTTGGCATTTTCTTCCCCTTGTGGCTTGTAGCAGCTTATCATGGCATTTGGAAATCATAATAATTTGATCCTGGAGATGGCATAATTAGACATGTTGAACCTTCAGCATTCTTAATAGGCATGGATCCAGATTCAAAGTCAGCTTTTGATTCTTCTTCTATCTCTTCTGATTCTACAGAGTTATGGCTTTCCACCTTTTTATTTTTAGAGATCCCCAATTTAGAAGCCCCCTTAGTTATGACAGCAAACAGATTCTAAATTGGAACCTGTGGCAATTTCTTGAAATACTAATACTGAAATAGATTTAGTTTTCTTCGTGGCTTTTGTTTTAGTTTTGTGTGTCTATGCTATCAGTTTGCCGTATGCAATAGCGGCAAGGCAGAAACAAGGACATAGGGAGGATTTTTTCTTCAGCTGACTCCCGATGCCTGATAGGACTGTTTGACCCAGTGCTATTAGAAGCCATACAGTGCAGAAGAAAAAAACAGTGGACAAAAGGGAGAGTGCTAAAACTAGCACCTAGGTTAAAGGAAGGGAGGGAAGGAGGGAGGGAGGGAAATTATTTTCGCCTACTAGTCCATCAGATTTATGAGACATGTTTTTGTATTATATAAAAATCGTTTATAGGTTTTTACGGGGGGTAAATACCTCGGCGAGGTGGCGGGCAAGGGGCGGAGGTCGCGAGTCCGCCGCCGAGCCTGGCGGCGCCGCCGAGGTATTTACCCCCATAAAAACCTATAAACAATTTATATAAAACGTAAAGATATTTTATTGAAATTACCTACAAGCGATGGCGGTAGGGTTTGATCCAGTTTCTTCCTGGATGTTCGTGTGATATGGCGGTAGGCTTTGATCCAGGCTATAGCCGGAGCTTTTATGACAGATTCTTTCAGAGTATAGCTTCTTTATATTTTCCAGGTATGGCCATGGCAGGAGGCTTGTTGCATGCGGCCTTGTTGTAGATGCAGATCCTGCAGATGTAGAACCAAGCTTCTGTGCAAGGTGTTACCCTGATTCAGCAGACGTAGAACCAAGCTTCTGCGAAATGGAATACCCTGGTTTGCTTTGTCGGAACTCCATACCCCAGCTTGGAAAGGTTTGCTTGACGGATCTGTGGGGAAAAATGGATTCCTCTATGTTTTAGCTTGCAGACCTTCCACTAATCTTTTGTTTTTAAACACAAAGCCAGAGCTCATCCGGCAAATCGTAGTGATGCTCTGTTTTTGCTCCTTTGCAATGAATCGTGGACTCGTAGTGATGCGATGTTTTTGCTCCTCCTTTGCAATGAATCATGGCGGTGCCACTCCTAAAAATGTGGGAAGGATTACGGGTTGCAATTTTAGTGTAAATAGCCTGTAATTTCAATAAAAGTACCTTTATGTACAGATAGAAGTTTTCAACCACAGAGAAATTTATAGAATATCTCCCTCACATGGGAGAATACCAGCCTCCCCTCCTAATCATGACTCATAATCCTCCAAATGCACATATCATTCTCTCAATTCTAGAACATCTAATAAGAAGCTACCTATTACCTTTGCATGGAGCCTAAAAAATTCCACAAGGATGTTGGCTTGAACTGCATGATGCCCTCTCAAGTCGGTAGGTTGGACAACGACGAATGACATGATTCTCATCTTCCAACATGTTTTCCTCCCACACTCTGCACAATCGAAGCTCTTGTGGTATGTCCCTCATCGATCCACCTCAATGCCTAGATAATGTGAGTTGAGGCACATCCTGCATATTGTTTGCCCTTTATACATCGAAGAGCAATTTTTTTCAATCCGGTAATTGGTAGGACAATGTTGAGGACTCTGTTGATGGTCCATTGCATAGAAAAGCCTTCATGAAGGACTCTATTGAAAAAGCTGGTCCAGATTGAGATGATTTGAGGTCCATCCCACCTCAACGGTTCTGCATGCATGCCATCTTAGATCTGATGCCCTTTCATTTGCAAGTCGTTGCAAGCCATACGTGATATCTGCCTCCATAGGGTCAATGAGTGACCAGTTTGTGTTGGCATAGTATTCAGGATCATGGTAGGATCATAAAGCTGCCTCAAGTACTGATCCCAGTGCTCTGGAGAAATGTTGTCAAGAGGTTGCATAGGCTTATATAAGGCTCTCCTCCAAAATGTCCTAGGGTGGCAGCCAAGAATGTAAAATATTTTCCATTAGTATTCTACAATATATTGTGCCTTCTTGCCCTTGATGAAAGTTTTGTACTGCTTGATAACTGAATAGAAATAAAGAGATAAGCAAAGGGTAGAGAATAGATAGAGAGAATCTTGTAAAAGACCTTTTCAATTTTCTGCCATAGCTCCAATGGTCCCGAACCCCATACGTCATACCCATAAATATTGCTTGCACCAGCCCCTTGAATAGCATTCTCTTCAAACTAATTTTTCTTATATTGGCTTTCGCAAATTTCCTTGCATCGCGTAAAAGGCCTTAAGCCCCCCATTTATCTGTTGCTCTATTGTTTGATTTCACATGAAATTATTATCCACCATGAGCCCCAAATGCTCGTAGGATGTAGTTATCTCCATTGAGTTTTCCTTATAAGTAAAAGCATAGTTTTTATCTAGGGTTGTTCCAAAATCAGCACCTTAGTCTTGCTTGGGTTCACCTGTAGCACCCCCCGCATCACAAAAAGAGGCTAAAGCATTTAGATGCTTCTACATCCCCTACTTCCTTCGAGCAATCAACACAATATCATTCGCATAAAGAAAAAGAATAACGTATCCAGTCACAACTAATCCTTCTCCCTTATCAGGCTAAGGTTCCAGCATCAAGAAGCAGTAGTAGAAGCCAAAGACCCGATCCCGATTCTGACAGCCCCAGTTGCTATTCACCGACTCAATGTGGCCTCTTGATTCACAGGATTGCTTCAAATCTCGGGCACGAACAGTTCTGCCAAGGCTTTGCTCGGCGGCATCTGCTGGCGGCACAGGTTTTGCTTGGTTAAATCTTTCTGTTTTTTTCCTGTCATTCGAATTCCTTTTTACCTTGGCCGACAGTGAACCCAGCACAGTAAAATAAATCTCAAACCAATCCCTGATTGGAACTCCCAGTGCCGCCTTGGTTCAGCAACCCGCACCCTGCAGGTAGGGGTTTTATTGGAAAAGAAGGCAATCGGAAGCCTCTCGATGCTGCAGGAAACATGTAGGGGCTCATCAATCAGATCTAGACTTGGTTGGTTCTAGCATGAATTTCTCTGCAACAACCCCTTCTTTAGCATCAACCATCTGTCACCAATCTTGCTGTCCCAATTTCCTCTGCACTCCTGCATTTAACCTCTGCACACCATGAGCCACAGGACACCCAATAACCAGCGCTTTGGAGTGCGAATGGCCAGGGCGAAACCACCGCCAATAGTGCAGCCCTTGCTCCCACGATCTCCGCCCGTCCTCGGAGCTCCGATCGGACCCGGCTTCATGGCGACACCAACCTGCTCCAATCGGTTTTGCCTTCCCTCTCTATTTGGGCCCGGCCAGCCTCTTAGGATTGGGTTCAACGGCACCCTCGCTCTCGGGCTCCTTGTTTCCCGCCTCCACTCCGGAATCATCTCTATGCCATTTATTCTGAGGGCGGAAATGTGGCCACATCTCTCACTATTTCTGTTGAGCGTTGGACAGAGTTACTGCAGTTGCTGAAGGACTTCGTGCCACATTCAGCAAATCAGGGTGGTGAGAATGCAGATGCTTTATATGCTTCTGTACACACATATCCCACTCGAGGTCGCCCGAGGCAACACAAAGGTGTTGATGATAGATTCAGACCGAGGCTAGACATTGTGTTAATGCAGCAGATGCGGTGAGGCCAGACATTGTATTGATGCAGGACTCAGTCTCACAATCCGACTTGCCACCATCTGGGGTTTCTACTAGCCCCCAAAGGCGTCTTCATCACAGATGCCTCTATGACTCGATACAGGAAGCCCTTAATTTGCAGATTATAGGGGTTATAGAGACGGATGCGTATGACGCATTGCATTTGGAGGTAGCAAGGAAATTTTTACGGAGACAATGCACGCTCCTTTCCATTGGAATTGTGAGTGCTTTGCTTTCGGGAGCAACGCGTCCCTAATCGGTCGTCACCTTCTCGCTCGCTTCAAAGGGATGCGTTGAGTCTGGCTCCATATTCTTCACATGGCAACCACCTAAAGGGGGCATTCGATGACGGAGGATCTTTCTCCAATACAGTTGTGCAAGCGCAGAGACGAACTCTGTAGAGTAAGGGAAGCGCGCCAGCATAAGAAATGGGCAGTTTATCGAGGAGGAGCAGCGATTATTCTACACCATTGGCCTTCCAACCCATGGATAGGTTATGTCTAGAATATCTCAATAGCACTAATATCCTTAGCATCCATGAGCATGTTCATCCTGTTTGTTTGTACTGGGGCTTTTTGCCCTCATGTTTTCTTTGGGCCTTGGCCCTTTGTTTTCTTTGTGGCTTTGTCCTTGGGATTTGTTTGGGCTTTTGCCTTCTTTGCTCCGGCTGTTTGGGCTTCTGCCCCCTTTTCTTGTATGGGTCCCATAACCCTGTTGGGCGATAAAAATTTATCTTTATCTTTATCTTTATCTTATACTTCCCTATCCATTCTTCCAATTCATCAATAAATATACAAGAAAAAGTTGGTGACATTAGGCATCCCTGTTTAACCCTCATATTGCTAACCATTATCTCATCACATTCCTCAACAAATGAGGTAAAAGTGTACCTAGAATGTTCTCATATAACAAGCACACTGCATCTTTGTATTCTTCAGGCACTTCTATCGTTCCAAACTGATCTAAAGATTTTTTCTACACATTGTATCAAAAGTCTTGGTGCAATCTACAAATGCAGCAAATAGCAGTTGTCGTTTCCCCTTAACAACATTAATCATTGCCTTGAAAGTAACAAGATGATTGATTATGGATTTATGCGGTCTAAAACCCGCTTGCCCCTTAGTCCTGACATTTTGATCCTCAGTCCCAACACTAATTTTATGCTCTACAATGGTAGCATATATCTTAGAAAATAAACCACTAACCATGACCAATTCTATAATTGTTAGGACCCCTCTTGTCTCCCACTTTATGGATCGGCACCACTTTCTTGATTTGCCATGTTGAGGGAAACCCTTTGTAACAGCTGCATTGAACATCCTTGTAAGCGCACCCACTATTTGCGGTCCTGCCAACTTCAAAAGCTTCATCACTAGTCCTGCAGAATCTGTTGCCTTTCTATTGGCAAGCTTACCAAGCCCATGCTGTATGTCATCAATCGAGAAAACCATTTTACAGCTCCCACCTTATTGGTCGTCCTCCCGTATGTCTTATGCATGATACAATTTCTTTACCTGATTAATCAACCCATCAACTTGCAACTGTGCTATCCCATTCTTGCCTTGCTTAAGTTCCTTCCAAAACTTAAGAGAATCAACTAGCAATTCCTTAACTACATCTTCTTGTTTGCCCCTCAAAAATGCCCTTTTCTTTGTATTTGCAAGAGTTTTAAACTCTATGATTAGTTGCCCCTTGCATTCCCCTACCGTACTTCTATATTGCCTCCTCTTTTTCCTACACTCCTCGTCGAATCAAACATTACAAGGTAGGCCTTTTCTTCTATGCCCTGATACATAACATTCCTGTGTAGCATGAGTGACGATGGAGCTAAGAAGAGCACTTAGCTCATCAGCTCCCTCAAGTCATCTCACTTGTTCACACATCTTTCCAAATAAACTCAAATATGCCTCTTCTTTCTTTCTGCCACATATATTCATGGAGAGATAACAACCTCTTATTGTTGCATAGCTATACCCGAGACCTTTATTGAAGCAATTATAGACACATGATTTGACTCATTTCTCACATCTAGAGTGCTCAATGAGTTGATCTCCTTTATAAAGTGTACCACTGCAACACTTTGAGAGGGGAGAAATGAAATGAAAAGAAATTTGATTATTACGTCTGTGAGACCGCTAGGTCTATAAGAGATTCAACTTGTACATTCAACATTATAAAACAAATCATCTAATGCATCATCTGATAGTAATGCATTAGCCTCTCCTACCTCTAACTCATCTACTTTTAAGGTTCTTAAAGCATCATCCCTACATTCTAAAATATCGATGATACATCTCCCAATATGTGATATCCTAAAAAAATCAAAGAATCAACGTGTCAGCACACACATCATACTTCTCTCGAATATCTCTGTAAGCATGGAAATGTAGAAGTATATGTTCCTCATCTTCAAGTATCCCTGCCTCCATATCTTACACAATCTAAGCTCGTGAGGAATGTCATTCCACCTGTCTACAACACCAAGCCTACCCCTCTGCCAAATACTTTGCCTCCTGCAATGTAGGATTAATATGGGTCCTATAAAACTCCTTTTCTACTGCCCCATCTCTCCATGTCCTCTGAAGAACATCCATTTTGACCCATGTGCAGATATCATCTTTACACAAAGCTAAATCATGAGTATTCATCCCCCATCGTGCCATCCACTGAGTGGCATCAGCAAACCAGCCCTTAACCCGCATCTCTTCCAAGGCCGAGCATGGTAAACTCTCTTCAGGCATAATATACAACACCCTATAGACATAATTAAGGAGTCTGCAAAGCGCCTCTGCTTCCAGTGTGAGCATCCCACGTTCTGCTAACATCATAACATAGGGAGTTTGCATTGTTGTTCTAAGTTCCGACTGAAAGAATTTCTTTTGAACTTTCTCAACCATTTTCCTAGTCTCCAATGCCAATCCAGGACCCCATACTTCACATCCATACAAAACCACTGGAGATCAGTGTTATAAAAAGAATTCTTTTCAAGCCAAAGTTCCATATCTCTGCTTTGGCACATCTATGCTGCATTGCATATAGTGTTTGTGTGTGTGTGTGTGTGTGTGTGTGTGAGAGAGAGAGAGAGAGAGAGAGAGAGAGAGAGAGAGAGAGAGAGAGAGAGAGAGAGAGAGAGAGAGAGAGAGAGAGAGAGAGAGAGAGAGAGAGAGAGAGAGAGAGAGAGAGAGAGAGAGAGAGAGAGAGAGAGATAGTATTTTAACGTCACGCCACTAGGGCAAAGATCCAACGGGACATGTGACCACACACCACACTACATTGCTCAGTTGGGCCCTTCCCCAACCACTTTACATTGAGAGAGAGAGAGAGAGAGAGAGAGAGAGAGAGAGAGAGAGAGAGAGAGAGAGAGAGAGAGAGAGAGAGAGAGAGAGAGAGAGAGAGAGAGAGAGAGAGAGAGAGAGTGTGTGTAGAACACCTTACCAAAAGCGAAACCCAGCAAAACTATATTTCAACTAAATCTGTAGAATAGCGCAATGTATGAGACCACAAAATATCTTTTAAGAGTAAATAAAAAATAACATCAGACAAACAGAAATAATTACTCCCTTCTATGAAGGCAAATTCTGTTGTCTAAATACGTCAAAGGTCAAAACCTTTGCTGTTACCTGCATCCACAGCAAGCAAACAAACGAAGTTAGTTGCAAGCCGTATTACAGGTGTCGTAGCAAAGAACCACTTGTTATCGATGTCAAACCTTCTAAGTATTATGAATGTACAATATGGTCCAAACCAAATCATAAATTCTGTCCAATAGTAATAAGAATCTATGTAAAACTAATTTCGTTCACTAAACAGGAGCCACATATATGAAGATAATCAAAAGCAATTATTTAGCTAAGAACACATAATATGTTGTCATCAAATACGGAAGAAAAGAAATTATAATGCACAGGTTAGCACGCTTGTAGCATTACTATGAGAAGATGCAATTCAGGATGATTTATAGAATGCTCTATACAGTTCTACACAAAACCATAACAAATCAAATAGGTGTAGAAGACACATAATATTGTATTAGGCTAATAATTTCAGCTACATATCATTAGCCCGCAAAGTTAAATGCATAAGAAGCATTAAAATGAGAATGGGAGCAGTTAAGATGCATTTTCTTGAGCACTAGATGCAATCAAGGGAATGGGAATTCCGCATAGCAAATCATTAACTTGGATACTTTCAAATGCAGTATGGTACCAATGAGCAGCTCAAAAAATTTAGAATATATCTCCTGTACACTTTCAAACACAAGTGACATAAAGCAAGAAGATAAACTGAACCTGATTTCAAGTGCCATTGTCATTAAGATGACCAGAAGTAGAAGCCATACTTCAATTGTGTCTTTTGCCTTGAGCCCATGAGGGAAATCGGTATTTGTGGGTTGCCTGTCAAACAAGAGGAAGATGAAACCAAGCCCATGACAGAATTAGAGCATGTTTATGGCTTTGAATGGATCAGCTCTTGTCTATAATTTATTCGAAAGCATAATATAACAAGCAGACCACTCGGAATGAACCCAAATTTGATTTTGGTTTAGGAATCATGCTCCTCATCTGTTACCTTATCCAGAATCATATATCCTATGCCCATAAGAGCAACGAAATGAAAAAGCCCTAAGTCCGTTACGGGAAAGGAATTTCCTTAAGCGAATTAAAATTAAAATGTATCCAATAGATCCAATAGTATAATTCCAAAAGTCTTGATAATAACAAAACCATAGAGGGTCGGCGCTTAGGGTTGCCGGCATTTTTCCTTGTATCTTGAGCATCTGGACTCCGTTTTCGATGATCTTTAGTTCTTGGAAAGCTTGTTCCGAGAGCTCTCTATCAACATCAATTTTGTTAGGGTTTGCTATCAGATTAGGGTCCGGATTTGGGTCTGTTTGATTTTGGCCACTTATAGTAGGGATGGGGAAGACAGATATTGGTCTAGCATCCAAGGCAGCGGCAAAACAGCGTGAGTCTATGTCCAGTTTGGTGATACGTGATCCCCCAGTTGCTGTGCAAAAAGAGGTAAACAATTCAGTTGGAAGTTCTTTGCCTTCGGTGGTGGCTGCTCCAGTGGTTCTTGAAGAAAGGGATTTTCCTCCCTTGTAAGGCGCTGTGAGTAAGGGAGCGGAAGTTAATGGGAATTTGCATCAAACAGGTACAGATAGTTCCTCTGCCTCTGGCAAATGATAGTGCTTGGAAGTCATCTGATTCTGTTACAAAGGTTTCATATCAAAGATTTAGTGATTGGCTTTGTAAGGATTTATCTAGTGCATCTAGAAAGGCAAGGGTAGCAGCTGCTTTACAAGTGTTGTCTGAAGGGAGTAAGGATCAGTTATCGGCAATCTTGGACACACTGAAAGCCCGACAGATTCAACTTCAACAACAATTGCCTCCAGATGACGTATTTTACCATTCTGACTGTCAGAATGTAGTTCAAGCTTCTGGTATTCCTGTGGTTGAAGTGGATCATCAAGCTCATATTAAGTGTGCCGAGATCCTGTGCAGTTCTTGGGTATTTTACTGGTGGCTATTTAGATTTCTCACGATTTCGTGTTTGGTTATCTCGGCTTTTGAGACGCCTTCAACTTCCTCCTTTTCAATCTATCAAGTTGTTGGCAAAAAACCTTATTCTTATTATATTTGAAAGTAGTGATGTAGTGGATTCTTTGGTATCAAGAGGGATTGATCCTCTCGGCGGTAATGTACCAGTATTACTCTCCTGGCTTTACACAGATATGGTTCGTGCATTAAAGATGCCTTGCTGGTTCTCGTTACCTAATCTTCCTCCTGATCTAATGGCTCATCAATTTCTAGTTGCAATTGCAATGGGACTTGGGGTTCATATCTCACACTCCATCATGAATGGTCCAAGGATTTGTGTTTCTATGCCAGTGGACTCGCCTTTACCAGATTGTATAGTTGTGAAGAGTGGGCCTTGGTATAAGAAGTTGGATCTTAAGCTTCTGAATGGTCCAGAATTAGCCCGGTTGTTTCCTGATAAGGAGGCTTTTGCTAGCTTTCGTCAAGGTAATCGTGCATTTTAGGCATCTGTTAAGCATTCTTCTCCAGTTCAAGCTCCTGTTGTTTCTTCATCTATTCATGATCAACCTTTGCCGGTTGCTTTGCATTCCTCGACTATGGAAGATGCTCTACATACAGTTTCGATGGTGTCGTCCTTAGCACCATTGTGACGTCCTTAGCACCATTGTGACGTTCCAGAATAATATACGGTATGAATACGTATATTATATTGACACGTCACTAGTACATGTCGACTCAGACGACATGTACACGGCGACCATAAAGGGGTATTACCCTAGGGTACGACCCTGTGAACCATTATATTGCACATGTTAAGGCCACATGTGAATATAATGCCTTTTTGCCATGTGGCAATGGCCCATTGACTAAAAGGGACCAGCCCTAAATTCGTGGGGATAAAGGGACATAAACCCTAAAAGGGAAACCCTTTCGGTTTCCAGCCCCCATAGGTCGGGTTGGAGCAGCATTGGAACCCTTTCGCCTGAACAGTAGCAGAGGAACCGGAATTGCTAGGTTGCAGCTCGATCCAAGACCAGCAGTCTCGAGAACCAGCAGCATGGACGCCTTCAGAGGAGTGGGAGCCAGCCAAGAAGCGGGTTAGTGGTTGATCCGATAGATCCGAGTTTTCAGCTCTCATTCTGTAGGATTCGTATTCATTCTTAGCTATAGGCGACCCCTACAGCCTAAGAATGATAGACACTAACAAAGGAACCTAACCATGTATGATTAGGTAGATTAGAATAGATGTATTCTATTATTTTCAGTTCTATGGTGATGATGTTTTGACGTTCTATGCGCCACTCTTATGTATTGGGAAGGGGGGTAGAGACCCAGAGCCCAAGTAGTTGTATGATCATAGTTTTAGCCCATTAATTCCCAATTAATGCGGCCTGTGCATAAGAGCCCGCCTGGCTGTGGGTGGCGGAGCTAGACCAGCTGACAAGGAAGGGCTTGTCCGATCACAGTTGATCCCTCTGGTGCATAGCGACGGCCGGGGAACATTGTGGGCTAGGCCTAATACCCTGGCACTGTGTGAGGGCAGGGTATGGGCTCGACACCTCTTGGGTGATGCGTCATCTTCTAGGGGTTCAAGTCGTATACGAGCAGTGGCTCTCTAGCTCGCCTGTGATTGGCATGAACCTTCTGGAGGATAGTGATCTCCTCCTGCCTCATCGGGAGCTGGGGAGATGCAACCCAGTAGTAGCCCCTTTGGCTATGAACCCGGCTACGGTCAGGCTCCAATACTTTTCAGCCTATCTGCAAAGTATGCACAGGAGGGGCGGATGGAGTGGACTACCCAACGACCATGTTCTATGCCAGCCAAATCCATTTGCCATGAATTCTGTCTGCATTGTTATCCGGAGACCCAAGCCGTCAGTCTTTCCCCAAGAGTCTGAGCCTGGGTAGGATTCCCCCATGCTATGTTGATGTACTGATGTGTTGTTGCAGCTATTGTGATATGGTGGACCACCCTTCGAGGTGGTATGTTATTGTTGATTGATGTCATGTGCTCATGTGTGTTTACGCTTCCGCAGTTAGATCGATCCCGAGGGAGACAAGATGAATGACACGTCCATTCTTCCCCGTCGGGTTCTTGGCCACCATCAAGAGCCCGATGTTAGGTGGACGGCCTCACGTCAGCGAGCAGATGCTGGTTTGAGGGATGATCTCCAGTTTGTATACGATCGGGGCATCGTATATGAGCTGGGGCCGTCACAACCATCAACTGTAGCTGTAGTTCCTACTACTCTCCACGTTGTTGCTTCTGCTTCTCATGCTTCTGAGATTGTTATGGCTAATAGTCCTAATCCTCAGTGCGCTAAAGAATCATGGCAACAGGTCAACTGGAAGAAGGTGGCGAGGAAGAAGTTTGTTATGTCATCTCATGAGCCTATCCTACCCCGTACTATTCGGTGTCACGATAATTTGATGTCTATTGATGATCATCTCGATGTCGTAAACCATGTTGATGGTGATGAGGCCATTAAACGCCTCAAGGTGGCACAAAGAGTATGATTATATACAGTGTATGGGTGGTTTTGCTTAGTGGACTATTTCGTCCTCTTGATTTTGAGTCCCACCCATGTCACAGGTCCCTTGTATGTATCTTGAGTTTCCTTGATAATAGATTCTTGAACTTATTTATCCTTCTTATAAAAAAAAAAAAAAAAAAAAAAACCCATAGAACCCATTGGGTAAAATAGGTGATTTTATTATTCCATGATGCAAAAGGCCACATAGGGCTCCAATTCAGTAGAGATCGTGGTTAAAGTATGCCGTATGTCTGAGATGAGGCAATCACTAGCATTGTTGGGCCACATAAAGTAACACTTGTGTGCTTGAAATATTCTCGTTATGTACGAGAGTTTTTGTTCTGTTACAAGAATATATTTTTCGAATCATTTTTTATTTTTGAATATCAAAACCCCAAATCTAAGTTTATGCTTATTGCTCTATCCTTATTGCTTTATCCTTATTGCTTTTTTCGATCATTGGATCGAAGCATTATTCCATGAATGTGCCAAATCAAGGGTTGTGGAATTTCCACATCAGACCCACGTATACGCCCGCGCAACCCATACGCCGTTTCTACGTATCTACATACACCTAATACTTTCATGCATACAAATAAATAGTGAAGGTCATAACATTGCATTTACAAGAGATACACAGTAATATAACAGGGAACGAAAGTGAACATGTCACATGTATTGCATTGCCAGATGTGCATATCTCAGAACAACAGTCATGAAAGAAGCCTCAGGAAGAAGCTTCCACAAAGGGCGTGCATGCCCAAAACGTCTGTGCATAACCAAACTATGAACAGAACTCCAAAACAAGAGAAAACATGACGGAACAAGAGTCATGGAATTATCCAACACGCTTGAAGAATAGGCTTCCACATAAGACGTGCATGCCCAAAAGCTCCTGCGAAGACGTTCCAATTCATATACTACATGTACATAGAAGGCTGTACACATTTCCAAGAAAGAAAACGGCAGATGCACCCTATATTACACTGCAAAACTCTGCAGTCATGAAAAACTCTTGTATTCACAAAAAACAGTCCTGGCTTTACAAAGAACTCCAAGGAGCACCTAGCCAATTCTCAGTCATTCCAATTGTACAACTCCAGCTCACCTCGCCCCTGTACCAGCCATGTCTCCATCCACACAGTAGCAATTGGAACTGCAGCTAGACAACCAATGTACTTTTCAAGAAAGTTCGTTGCTGCAACAAATGACTGATGTGTCTCTACCGTCTCCAGCACAGAAAACACAGACAATGGAAGAAAACGCTCCACAATTAGGCAATCAAAGAGCACACCTGATGAGCCCTCAATCAGCCCACACGCCACATAACTGCTATCAGCGAAGTATTCCTTCTTGAATATGCAGAAGAATTTCTTCACCTCACTGGCAAGCAGGACAAAACTTTCCGGCACTGGCAATTCCATCTCAAGCGCCAGCATGCAACCTCCTGCTTGTAAAACACTAACAAATACAGAGAAGCCATGTCTCCAGCGACCAAAAATGCTGCCACAAATGCCCTTTTTGGCAAGGCATATGCCAGGGAGCCTCCAGGCCTGCAGCGACACCATCTGGCCGCCCAACATGGCCGCCATCTCCTCCAGCAAATAAGGGCGAGCATCAGTCGCCCGCCATGCTCGGACCAGCCCTGCCACGATTCTCTACCACGAAACCATACCCACACGCCAAAAAAACATTATCGAAACCCTAACCCCCATTTCTCTCCCAACCTTTGCCAAAACCTTACTAACTACATAATTTGGGAACCTTATGGAGGACATTTAGAGAAGTTGGATGTGCTTAATATTTCTCTAACCTTATCTTGTATCATTTTTTTGCATATGAAGACACACGTATTATCAACTTTACCAACATCAAAGATATAGAGTTTATCTACAACCCACTCGAGTTCATTATGGTTCAAAGAAAAAATTGAAGGCTGCTTTTTTAATTTTATGATACGTTTCGAATCTAACCTGTTGTGTCAGTGGACTCAGTTTGGGGATGATGTCACTCAGCTTGTACCATGCATTGGCAGGGTTGTTGGAAAAAATCTGTCCTGCTTCATTACAATATGATTTAGTCCTGTACTAACATTAGCTCTTAACTTTTGATTCATGACTGTGGTTTTTATTAGCAGCTTTAGTCAAAATGGTGGTATCAGTGACTAAAGAAATATTGGCCTTGCGCACAGCATTGAAATCAAAAGCAGAAAGTTTACTATTTGGATCCTAAGACACTAGATACTAAAGGTGTAAGGACTAGATGAATTTCTAAAATAGGATGAGGTGGCTTTTGCGGAGTAGGTAAAAGAGCCATGGACATGACTTCATGACTTCAAAGAAGAAAATAGAGTAAAAGCAAATAGAAAAGATCTTCTCTTCCTGCAAACCTAGTTAGCAAACTCCTCTCGCGCCTTGAGATCAGCCTCAAGAGCAAATAGCAAACTTACTTTTCCTCAAGCATACAAGACATAGGTATTGGGTGTAATGGGGATGGGTGCAAGAAGAGGATCGCCAAATCCAACCTTAGATAAATCCCTGAACCATCCATCAGGTTCAAAACTATAGACATGAAGAAACCACTATCTACAATTTAGATAAAATATAGTTTCATAGAGCAATATTCCATTCAAGAAATATAGGCGGTGGTACTTAAAAAGTACGAGAGAGAGGGGGAGAGAGGGGAAGAGAGACAGTAGAACACCTTAGCAAACGCTAAACCCAGCAAAACTATACTTTAACTAAATTTATAGAATAACACAATGTATGAGACCACAAAATATCTCTTAAGTAAGAGTACATAAAAAAATAATATTTAGACAAACAAAAATAATTACTCCCTTCTATGAAGGAAAATTCTGTTGTCTAAATACGTCAAAGGTCAAGGCCTTTGCTGTTACCTACATCCATATCAAGCAAACAAACGAAGTTAGTTGCAAGTCGTATTACAGGTGTCGTAGCAAAGAACCATTTGTTATCGATGTCAAACCTTCTAAGTATTATGAATGTACAACATGGTCCAAGCCAAATCATAAATTCTGTACTATAGTAACAAGAATCTACGTAAGACTAATTCCGTTCATTAAACAGGAGCCACATATATGAAGATAGTCAAAAGCAATGTTTTAGCTAAGAAGATATAACATGTTGCAATCAAATACGGAAGAAAAGAAATTATAATGCACGGGTTAGCACGCTCACATGCATAGTAGCATTACTATGAGAAGATGCAATTCAGGATGATTCATAGAATACTCTATAAAGTTCTACACAAAACCATAACAAACCAAATAGGTGTAGAAGACACATGGTATTATATTAGGCTAATAATTTCAGCTCAACCACTAGCATTGTTGAGCCACATAAAGTAGCAACTTGTGTGCTTGAAATATTCTCCTTATGTACGAGAGTTTCTGTTCTGTTACAAGAATATATTTTTCGAATCATTTTTTATTTTTGAATATAAAAATCCCAAATCTAAGTTTATGGAAGACATTTAGAAAAGTCGGACGTGCTTAATATTTCTCTAACCTTATCTTGTATCATTTTTTTGCATATGAAGACACACGTATTATCAACTTTACCAACATCAAAGATATCCATTACTATCCACACGTATTATCCAGAGAGAGAGAGAGAGAGAGAGAGAGAGAGAGAGAGAGAGAGAGAGAGAGAGAGAGAGAGAGAGAGAGAGAGAGAGAGAGAGAGAGAGAGAGAGAGAGAGAGAGAGAGAGAGAGAGAGAGAGAGAGAGAGAGAGAGAGAGAGAGAGAGAGAGAGAGAGAGAGAGAGAGAGAGAGAGAGAGAGAGAGAGAGAGAAATGAAATGAAATGAAATGAAATGAAATGAAATTTATTATTTCGTCTTCGAGAGAGAGAGAGAGTGTCTATGAGACGTTATACATTGCCTTCAAAATCATAAAGCAGATCATCCAAAGGCATCCTCTCGAGAATAATACTTTGGGCTCCTCTACCTCTATCTCTCCCTCTCGCACGTTGTTTCAATAGGTCCTCTCTGCATCTAAGAATATCAACTATACATCCCCCAATACATGATCCTGGATATGAGAAGAAATCACCAAGCGAAGTAGCTAATATCCCATGCCTGAGTCTGATGTTCGAATATGCCTGACAAGAAATCAAGACGTGAGTCTCGTCCTCCACCACCCCTCCATCACACACCCTGCAGTGCCTAATGTCATGTGCAATATTTGCCCACCTCCCAATCTCTACCCCCAGGTGATGAGAGCTCAATCGGATCCTGGCAATCGCTTGTCTATATTTTACTGATATGGGCTCCCCAAGGTAGCGCGCTGCCTGCATGGAAGGATTCATATGTAATCTGTAATACTCTTTCTTCACAGCTGGCACACTCCATGACTTATGTCGAAAACTATCCCTGACCCATCCCTCGATATTTTCCTTATGTACTTCTAAATCATGAATACTCATCCCCCATTTTATGAGCCATCTCTCAATGTCTGCATACCAGCCCTTGTTTTTTGTTTCCTCTATAGCCAGTCGTGGTAGACTATTGCTTGGCAACTCATATAGAACCTTACACATGTAGCGTAAGAGTCTGCAAAGCGCTTCGGCCTCAAGTGGCATCATCCCACATTCTACCAACATCATATCGTATGGTGTTTGCATTTTGGTACCTAGCTCCGTGTGAAAAAATTTCTTTTGTATCTTTTCTACCTTTTTCCAGCTGTCATTAGCAAGGCCTGGCCCCCAGACTTCACACCCATATAGCACAACAGTTTGCACCAATACCTTGTATAACATGCGCTTCATCTCAAAATTCCATACCTCAGCGTGCACACATTTTTTTTGCATAGCATATAGTGCCTTTAGGCCCGCATTCACTCTATGCTCAACTGCTTGGTTCCAGTTGGGGCTCTTATCTACGTTCACCCCCAGATATTTGTAATTATCTACCACCTCCACGTGTTTGCCCATATAGTGTAGCTGAATGTGATCGGTCTTACTTGCTTCAAATACCACAACTTTGGTCTTATCCAGATTCACCTGCATACCCTGATTACTGCAGAACGTCGCCAATGCATCTAAGTGTCTTTGCATCCCTTGTATGCTCCGGGATAGCAAAACAATATCATCAGCATACAGTAGGAGCCTGAGAACATATCCATACATGGGTGTGCCATCTCCCCCATGTACTCCTATCCATTCTTCCAACTGGTCTATGAATAACCCAAATAGAGTAGGTGATAAGGGGCACCCCTGCTTCACGCCCATATTGCTCTCTACTACTTCGTCACAAAATTCCACAAAAGGAAACGACAATTGCACAAGTACCCTATCATAGAGTACCCTTACCGCATGCCTGAGCTCCTTCGGGATACCAAGATCCACCATCCTATATCCCAAATTTTCTCTATTCACCATATCAAAAGCCTTGCTAAAATCCACAAATATAGCATACAGCGGTTTCCTTTTCCCCACTACTGAGTCCATCATGGCCCTAAGAGTAACCAGGTGATCGGTCGTGGACTTCTTGGGCCTAAAACCCGCCTGTCCCACCGCTCTGACATTATGGTCTTCTGCCCACATACTCACCTTGCTCTCCAGAATAGATGCGAATAGTTTTGCATACAAGCTGCCCACCATGATAGTGCGATAGTTGCTCGGATCTTTTTTATCCCCTGGTTTGTGCAATGGTACAATCCTGTTAACTTGCCATGACACAGGGAAGCCATCTGTCAAAGCTGTATTAAACATATCTGCCAACTTATTTTCAACTGCTTCACCCGCCCATTTAAGTAGTTCCGCCACGAGGCCGCAAGCATCAGCCGCTTTGCCATTAGCAAGTCGCTTGAGCCCCCCCGGCACATCCTCTACCGTGAATGTCAGCATATCTGCTATAGTATCTGTGTCAGCTGCCATCTTTTTGCCCCCGGGCACGTCATAAAGCTTGCGCACATGCGCTATAAGCATCTCTACTCGCAATTCATTATCCGCATATTTCAAAGGTTTGAGTCGCTTCCAGAATTTTTTGGGGTCTACCAACAACTCTTTTACCATATTCTCATGTTTCCTGTATAGATACACTCTCTTTTTGTTTTTTATCAGCTTAATGTACTCCTTTCTTTCCTGTGCCTTAGCTACTCCATGTGATGATTTGAATTTTTCCCGCTGTCGCTTGCATTCCATGTCAAACCAGCCATTGCAAGGCAATCCCATCCTCTGGCGATAAGAGACAAAACAACTGTCCGCTGATTGAAGCAAAATATTAGTCAACACATCACTTATCTCCTGTAATGAGTTCGGCCATACAAAAGCCTTAATTTTCTCTTCGCACATATCACTGTATCTCTCCGCCTTATCATATCTCAGTTGCATATGTTGTTTTTTGGTCGTATCAGCCCGCTGCACTCCATGCAATTGCACCCTTATTTCAATAAATATCGGCACATGGTCCGAATTTTCATTCTCATCCCCAATGGATATACTAACAATATGTTCTCCAAAGGAAGGTTTAGCAATGACATAGCCTACCACGCTTGCATTTTTACAGGTGCATTTACCCGATCTCGGATATCTTGTTGTGCCATTGAAAATTACCATGTCAAAACCACTACACATATGTAGAACATGCCGGCCTTGCGGAGTTGGCCATTTCACCAAGTCGTCAGATATCCTATTCCACCCAGTTTTCTCAAGCTCGCCATTGTCCATCATCTCCAACCACTCCTCATTCCCATCTGGGCTTACCAATGCTGCTTGGTTATTACCAGTGCGCCCATTAAAATCCCCCAATAGCAAGACTTCCCCTGTTCTACTCAGTGCCAAAATATCCTGCTCTAAATGGAAAAATGGGTCATCCCTATCGAGATCCCCCTTATCATACACCGGTGAATCCCTGGGCGGAAAATAACAACCAGCAACATATATTTTGCTTGTCCTACCAGCCAGCTCAATCCAAATACTCTGTGGGGATGCCTTATGCCTTAGCACCTCTATTGCATGCGCAATTTCATTCCTAGCATAGCAAGCAATACCTCCAAAACTTTTAAGCCTCCATCCCTTATTGTTCCAGACAGAATGTAACAAAGTAAAACCAAAAATATCTGGCAGACCTTTCTCCTCATGTTCACATGTTTCCAGGAAAAAAATTATATCAACATTATCTAAAACTTCTGACATGGTAAGTATCTTACTGTTTTTTAATGTATTTATGTTCCAACAAGCTAACCTGGCAGTCGATATTTGCTATGCATCTTCGATCACCGCCTTACCCCCTCTCCAGTATGCGCGCTTTCCAGATGCCCGGGCTTCCTTCATCTTCAAAATGTCATCTTTCCTTTGCTGAAACTGAATTTTAGTTAAGTCATCATTTACCCAGATGTATTGCCCCCTTAGTAAAGATCGCTTCTGCATAATCCTCGTCTTGGCCTCCTTGCTTGCACACTTCACTAATATGTTGCGAGTACCTTCACCTTTCTTCCCAACGCGGTATGCATCCAATATCTCTACTTGTATTTGCATCTTTTCAGCCATAAATTGTTGCACAGTTTCTATAGTGTTCTCATTATCTTTTTCTGGCAGTCCGGCTATTCTGAGATTATTCGCCTTGAGTTCCCGCTCGTGCATATCAGTTAGCTGCTCCAATTTATCGTTCAATGTATCTATTGCTTCTTGAAAACCCTCATTGCTTGTTTCACCGTGCAAATGATTGAAATTGTTTATCATGTTTTCAGAGTCCTGTTGGTTCAGCGGCGCCACCGTCATGCCTGCTACTTGCTGTTTTAACTCATAGTTCTCATGTTTCAGTGATAGTAGAGACTCATTCATACCTTGAAGAATTTTTAGCATTTGGGACTGCTGCGCTGATGCTTCTCTTCTTGCCTGCTCCGCTTCCTTTCTAGATTGTTCCATGGAGTCCAAGATTTTCATCATGACTGTAAGAAGCTGGCCCATAATCATTTCGCCTGCGAACCCTCCACCTGTGATGCCTCCAAATGCTGCTGGACTCGGCCCTGTACCTATTGCAGAAAATGGGTACCCAATTCCCTGCCCAAGGACTCCTGCCGGGTTGCACAGATCATTTCCTATGGGGATGCTCTGTTTTTCTGGACTGCAGTCGGATGTGAACACAGACCTCTTCGTATTTTGATCTCCATCTATTCCCCTGCTGCCAAACACAGATCCAGACCCATTCTTGTTTCCAGAAGAAGCCGCATTTCCATCTATTCCCTGTTTCAACACAGACCCATTCTTGTTTTTTTTGCCAGAGGAAGCCGCAGATGCGACCTCCCTATTTTCTGCCTCTGTCTTGCCTTCACCAGAAAACAGAGAAGTGCTATCAGCCTCGAAGTCCTCAGCGTCGAAATCCTCAGCATCACATTCCTGTTTTCCAGAACCACTGCCGGGCCCCTTCTTGTTTTTCTCAACGGAGACAGCTGCCGAAAATGCACTAGTTGCTACCTTACCATCGATCCCTGTAACAGGGTTCGTGGACCCAGCGACAGCAGCGACAGATGTGCCATCAGAGGAGACTTTTTTTGCCCTAGTTTTTTTTGCCGCCATCGCCATAGAGAGAGAGAGAGAGAGAGAGAGAGAGAGAGAGAGAGAGAGAGAGAGAGAGAGAGAGAGAGAATGAATGAATGTTTTTATTATTTTGTCGCCAGACCATCAGGTCTATATGACAATGACATTTTCATACTAACAACCCCCCGTTCATGAGTTGATGTCACTCCAAGAGAGCATCATCCAACTCGAACTCCTGGTCTCTCTCATGTTCTTCATACATACCGAGTAAGTCCTTGTAGTTCTTAATAGCCACCTCTCTTGTCTTCATAACTATTTCCTATAGTAGTGGCTGGAAGTGCAAAAAAGGCACTCAGTGTGGATATCGAGGAGATCCCAAACCGCTCTCTATCCAACTGATACGCCGGACACTTTAGTACTACATGTTCCTCGTCTTCCACCTCATCCTCACCACATACTTTGCATACTCTGTGGTACTTGGGAACATTCCCCCATCTCCCAATTTCGACCCCTAAGTGGTGTGAGCTCATCCATAATCGACATATTAAATGTCTTTTATAGCAAGAAGTATGTCCAGATAGATGTGGTGCTTCTGATAGGTCGCTATTAATGTGACACTTGTAGAATGCCATTTTCGTGCCCGGGTTACTCCAGATTTTATGGCGTACATGTGCTCCTACCCATGCCATCATCTTATCTTCCTCATCCGGCAAATGATCCAAGTCCATGTTCCATTTTCTTAACCATCGTCTGATGCTCATATGCCATCCCTTGTCTATGCTTTGCTTCATTGCTAACAATAATCTATCTTCATACAATAATGATTCTACTCTTTCTTAAAATACATGAAGATTAACCTCATTATGGACTCCGGGTCTGGATCTAAATCAGTCAAAGCCGGATTGTTCTCAAGATTTGCTGCCCTCATAGTAGCATTTCGGATCAGACACCGTTTGATGATGCTAGCCGCCTGTGAGTTTCTAGTCTGCCCAGGGGGTAAAGGCATTCTTAGCCCAAGAGGGGTGCCTCTTCCCCTAACATTCCTCGATCCTGGAGGTCGCCCAGGTCCCCGTTTTGGACCGTCCAATTTAAACCCCCCGTGTGAATATACACCCAAACCAAAGGGGGTTTCAGGGGGATTTAAATTTATATATATTGGATGCAATGGTTTGTGTTTGTTAATGTCAATGGTAGTTATATATTGGTTTTTACATTAAAAAAAAATTTTGGGCCCTTCGGGCCCTACCAAACAAACAAACAAGAAATCAACAAGAGAGAAAGAAAGAAATAGCAACATATCTTGTGTAGAACTATAAAAACCTCTATTTCTATTTGCAATGCAATATCCAGAGTTGACTAGATAACTTGTACTGTACAACCTTTAGTTGGAAAGGGAGACCAATAAGCTTACGTCAACATGATAATAAGACTCGTATTCATTCAAAGAAATATGCAAGGTAATCACATCCCAATCATGGCCAATTACAAAATGGCCACAACCAATACCATCCCACGGGGTATTGGTTCAAACTGATGCAAAGTACCACAAATATTCAAGCAAGCTATCCACATTTTTATTCACATAGACTATGAATTGGGTATTGCAACTTGAGGGTGAAGGCATATCGATTATCACGATAATCGAACTACAATGAAGGAATGTAGGAAAGCAAAACAACAAACTATGTAATCAATCACAAGTGCAACAACAAATCACTTGGTACAAATGATGTTTGATTTAAATGCACACACAATACATTTATGATTCATGGGCCAATGGGCCATCCTGATATTTGTACAGCAACTAGCCATGGATTCAGAAAATTGAGTCTGTATATTACCTGATTGATTTTACTTAATCTCTTCACCTATTCAGTGTCAACCTTATATAGGACAAACTATGAGCTGCATAAAGACTTAATATGATTTTTGCAGGATAATCTTAGAGGTATTCACTGCCAAAACCAGGGGAGAGCCTCTCTCTATATTCCATGACCTTTTAGAACAAGGCATGCATGAAGCTTAAGAATATGGAAATTGTGCTCACCAAACACCACGTAAAGCTAGAACCGCCTCAAGCCGATAAGCCGATGTGATATCCGAAATCTTTGCCGCAATAAGTTTACTTTTCATCAAACATTGAGTTCTTTGGAATGTACTTGATAATTGATCCCTAGTTCTTATCAGACAATTTGTCTATGCTACAAAAAACAAAGCAAAGAAGCAACTTACCATTGACATTGAAGACTCGCCATTGGCGATGGCACTTCCATTTGTAGCCATAACAGTTCAAAAACACAGCCCCGGAGCAATATAAAATGGCCCATGCTTACATTTTGCTTCTAACTCAACTTTTGCATACACAGATGCCCCGAGGAGAAGGGAGTACAACCAGTGCAACGGAGAAGACGCAGGCACCAAATTTTGTTTTGGAATCATCACCCAAAGAATCAAACTCTTCGACAAATAGAACTTTAAGCACACCTTTAACCAACACAAATCAGTTGGTTCTTGCCTTCAAAAAATTTTGTGAAGGCAAAGCTTTCCAGCACAGTAACACACCCTATCCATCAAAGAGATAGAGTACAGACCTGGGGTAAGTCTAGAGTCACGATTCTTATGGTCTCCAGCTTCATAGCAAATCCCTCAGGCTAAACGCTGTTGCATATACTTTACGACCTTATTTGGCTAACAATCAATTGCATAGTAAAGGAGCTTTTCAGAGCAGTACCTGGTTAAAACAAATCCTGAGAAGGATAGAAATAGATGGATATGACTTACAATATTGATGCTTGCGGATTCATATCAGCAAACAAAAATGCCCTGAACCCTGGATCATCTATCTGCACAAACCCTTTGTTTGATTTTGATGCGTTCTCTAACTAGATTATCCACATCGGTTCTCAATGCTCAACTAGATTCATTTGCGGACAAAAACGCATACAATCACGGATCATCTATTCGCCCCACCCGCCCACCGACGATTAAACACATCTACATCCGGCCCTTGCATAGAAAGGGTCATATAGCTTGTCACGCCTTTGAAATCCCCTCAAGTTCCGGGACCTGTGTGCTCTGCAAAAACAATGGAATACATTAAGCAATGGGAGATATTAACTTCTCGGATCTGTTATAAGGATTTGCCTGATGAAAACTGAAGCCCGAACAGAGCTTCAATGGCAGAGATCTTTCCAGGAGAACCCTAATTCCAGAAGAACCCTAAAGTAACACCTCTCGAGCCTTGCATGCCATATTCCATTTTTTTTTAGCAGGGTTGCCTAACCCGAGCTGCCCGATTTCCTGCAATTCTAGCTATGCCACGTGTCGTGCCACGTAAGCTAAAAAAACTCCTGTCCATCGGATCTTTTATTTTCGGCATCAACGGTTCTGGAAATTCTAAAAAATCCAGTAATATCCTTCCCACTCCGTCTGTCGGTTTCCTTCTCTTCACGGCTGCATCCTGCATAGGCGATTATACTAGCTGGGGTTTACCGTACCTGAACATGCATGGAGGTCCTCTGCATCAACTTCTTATCCTTACAGTAGCAAGCTGCGACTTGGAACTGTATTCATATTAGCAGACCCCTGAATCATTCTGCCCCTAGCACATTACCTTAAGCTCACAGAGATTTCCAGCTCCAGAGTTTTGTTCGGCATTCTAAAAAATTTATTCGAGCATTTACAAGCAGATGGAACCTAGAATTTCTGCATAGATCAGCTCTCCTTAGTTCTATGCATAGCCCAAAGGCTTAACCATTTTACTGCATTTGGGCTCTATTTTCGTTTTTGAGGTCGTTTTGCTCCGACTTTGATCCAGAGTATTAATTAATTCGACATTGTCCTTTTCTAGACTTGAGGAAGTTGATTGGGTGAAATCATTTCTGCAACTACAGCCCGCAGAGTATAGATTGGCATTGGTCTTCTAGCATATGCTTGCATGATGCAAAAGAAGAATATTATTAAGCAAGAATGTCTTTTTTCTGGAATGACATGATAGAAGATATCTGCCGAAATGTATGAAGCAATACAAGTTTAACCTGTCTACTAAATACTGGCTGCGTGTTTGATTGGAATCTCTGCAAGAAGACAAAGCTATGGTTGTGGTAGTGAATTGAGCACAAGTACCTTGTATGAACTTAACGCTGGTGCAAAGGAGTATGTGATGTAGTGCAAGGAGAATGCAAGGGAACGAGGATGTAATTTGTTGGAATGCAATGGTTGGACTTTATGCACAGCCATGGAGGCTTTTGAATATCTCCAGACATACCAAGTACAACCTGCCTTTGACAAATTTTGAATCCTGATACTCTGTACCTTTAAATGCATGTATATAGAAGCTTTGTCTTTGCTTGTAACAGTCATACATTGCTTTTTTATTAGGTATGGGTTTGAGAATGATGTCGTACTGCCCATTCTCCTTTCGTATAAGAGCAACATTTGAGAAGATGTGCAACAGAAGTATGTGGTTGCAGAAGTGATGCCCCATGCTATCAATTTCATATCATTAACACTGCTTGTAAGGTATTGACTCAGAATCTCTTTCGGTTTCTAATCTACATATTTTGCAGGCAAGGCAACTACTGAACAAAATTTTGGCTAACTGTCATCTTCATTTTCTTCAATAGACCAACTCGATGTAGATTTCTAAGGAAACAATTTCAAACACATAGCTGAAAAAATGACAAGGATATGCAACCCAAACGAATTTTCCAAGAAGGAAGTGCATTCCAGAAAGATAGATTTGTTTAAAATAATAGGTCTGAACTTCACCCTTATCTGGCAGATTAAACAAAACAAATGAGAGCCTTGTTAATTTGCCAAAAAGAAATGCAGTCAAATCCATCCAGATGAAGCCATGCTAGTATGACTTTCTCTCTTCTCCCGGCATACACTTCTGGTGGGTTTCCTGATCCGTCTTGGAAAAAAATTGATATGTTTTACCGTTGTAGTAGAATCGCCCATACTTCAATAGCACTGGAAAATCTTATTTTGCTTGCCTAGTCCAGCTAATGTATTATTTCCTGCAACTACGACTATCAATATTTGATAAGGACTTACAGTGTTTTTGTTTTGACATAGCGTCTTGATAAATTTTTGTCAGGCTGGAGACCTCCATCTTCAAAAAGCTTAGAAGCTGCAGACGAATTTCGTTAGTACCTTATCCTTTTATAATCTAAAGAGCAATCAAGATGTTGTAGACAAAGTAGAAAATACTGGATATAAAGAAAACAAACACATTCATGCGGAATGCACACAATAATCTTTGAGAAGGAAAAACTTGACAATGGCAAAGGCTGGGCTGATGGATTAGGTCGGATAAAGGTTGGTCTGGGCTGATGGATTAGTCGGATAAGGTGATGGGTAAGTGTAAAGCATTTAATTGTAAGTTTTCCTGTTTGAATAAATTTTTCAACTAAACCACTGTGGTTCTACAGTCATATTGCATAATGAAGAAGTAAGTTTTGTGATGAATTATTGATTGTGATGTCTAATTCTGTAGAGGCTAATTCTTAAGCAACTATTACGTTGGTCATTGCCTAAATTGTCAAAACCTTTGTGGGTCTGGTTTATATTTGCTGCAGGATACTATGTTGAATACACATTATTCTTAGATTTTGGTATACAATACCTATTTCTGTCCGTAACTTTAGAACAAATAGTGAATCTATTAAAAAATGGTAGAGTATGTTTCAAGCCCTTGCATTTATCATCACTGAATATTACTTCATCGTGCATAGCACTTTCATTTAGAAATTTTCCAAAAGGCTTCATTACTTCTATTTATGTGATACCCTTATAACATCAAGATTCACATTGGATAAAAAAGCCCAAAAACCAAAAAGTATCATTTGTTTGAGCAAATGACACCGAAGCTTTCAACATCAAGTTCCTAGAGCAAAGGAACGGTAAAAGGGCTATATAGCATTTGCATAAAATGCATCATTCTAGCTTAGCCAAGATCTTCAAATAAATTGGACATAATAGTGATTAACTACCCATACAAGAAAAATAACTCAAAACTTCATTTTGGCATTGGCCTCTTGCAAAAGCTAGATATTACTCTACTCTGCTAGAAAACATAAACTTCACATTAAAGACACAAAGATCCTAAAAAACAAATACGTAAAAACACACTATATTAAAAAATCCTATGAACAAATGTTTGATAGAATGATATCCTATATAAGTCAAGATATAAGTCTGTTAGTTGCTCTGTCTTGAAAACGTCCCTACACTAAGACAACAAAGGTAAAGGTGGATGCAATGTTGACCATAATAAAAACATAGATATCCATGCAGCAATAATTTTCAAAAGAAGAATGGTAGGTGGCATTGATGTTCAATTTTGATAAAACAATATTATTATCACTTAGAGTCAGGATGCAAAGTATTAGTTGTACAAGATTAATAAAAATGTGTATTTGCAAAACAAGAACTTCCATAGCCTTGATGCCCAATGAAGTCGATGTGAGTTTTCATGCAGCTATAAGCCAAACCTTCGTTGGTTGCAATTGTTCCCACGGTGCCACGCTTGAAATCTTCCCACCTTAGATTTGGTAGCAGGTTATTTCCCCACAATCTTGGCGCTTGAAAGTCATGCCTCCTTTTTTGCTGACCACATAGTTCTACTGGTTTTTCAATGTCTTGTTTTTTTCAAGGGGTTGAACCATTGTCTAAGTGCCATAAAAAACAATGAGAAAGCGTATCTTGCACTCTAGATGTCTTGCATCGATCACGTCAATTGAAATACACCACAAAATCGTAGCAAAACCTTAGTAAGCATTACAAAAATACAAAAGTAACCCCTGTTATAATGGTGTATTTTTGAAGGTCGGTCTAAAAAAATGGGGCGTGACGGATAAGCAAAAGTAGCCTTGGCTATCGGAAAGCAACATCGGTGATAAGCTGCCGAGCCGCGGCCGGTCTCGCCCGGGATTCGGAAACGGACTTGCTCACAGTTGTGCAAATATGGAGTTAAGGGATTAAGTAGCTGATACGAGATGGAAAAAATAATGGGAAGGATCAACATTTAGCAAGTGATGGGCGGTATTGCGCAAAATTCGTTTTGGGATGGTAGATGCATCGATTAAAGCCGGGGAATGCAAAAGCCCCAAATTTGGAAGTTGGATTTGTAGATCTGCGGAGATTAGCAATAACTTCGTGTCGAGATTTTTGGGAATACGCCCAAACAAAGTGATAATGTTGATGGGTTGCATGTAGCTATGGCAAGACATGAAATGACGGGAAGAAAGGACAAAGAGTTAAAACAATAAGTCTGGTATCACGGAAGGAAAAGCAGAGATACTTTGACCTAATCCGGAAAAGCGAGTAACGGCTCTAATCCATGGAAGCGAGGAAAGGCGCTTAGAAAAATTATAAGGCCTAGGTTCCAGTGGATTAAGCACTGTGGCCTTAGTAACAGCAGTAGAAGAAGCATTGAACTCCTTTCTTCTAAAAATTGATACCATCAATCTAGAACAACTATACCAATCGTGGTACACGTAGGCGAGAACAGGCAACTTCAAAATAGCGGCGATTGATCCTCTAAACATGTCAAGAACATGGAGAATCTAATTTCTAAAGCGTTAATTGGGGTTTTTCACGGGAGGCTTTCTAGATTATAGGAAATTACAAGCATGGCTTACCGGGCATTTGGGCATACTGAAAGTACCGAGTTTGAGCATCAAGGCTATTGGTGGTAACTTTTTCTAATATTATTTGATGATGAGAAAATTTCGCATGGAGAAGATAGTCTCGAGGGGTGAATAGATTTCATGAGGAGTTGTGTTATATCAATATTATACTCCGAGTTTTACCCGGATAAAATGCTCAACTGAATTAACCTTCCTTGTTGGTTTGAGATAGAACAAGCGCCCATAGGATATACTAGATCCGAATTTTTAATTGCCATAGCAAAGACTTAGGGTCTTATATAACCCATTCGATAGCAAAGGCCCAGGATTTGTGTGGGCATCCACCGGTAGGGTATTATGATTACTATTGTGCAAAAGCGGATATATTACTCTTTGTTCAAGTTAAGACTCATAGCGGATGGGAAATTAGAGGATGTTTCCCACAATGGAAGTGCAAAGGTTGGAGGGTACTTCATGTTAAAGGGAGAGAGAAACAAAGGCAATATGAAAGTGGCGGATGAAAAGGCAAGCAAACTAAATGAGGAGAAAGCCGAGAGGATCACTTAAACTCGGTGAAAGGAACATGAAAATACTTTAACCTCTAAAGATAATCTAGAACTAGGGGAAGGGAGCAAGTCTCTTGAGGAAGGACATAGAAAATAAATTGGAGCAAGTGAATCGGGAAGAATGGGGGCGATAGTAAGCACAAAAGTGGAGCCGAGACTTAAAAATCAAATGCGAAAGAAATTTGCCCAAGCCACGTTAGTCACAAAAATTCTCAAAGTTACAATTGTCCTAATAATAAAGCAACTATAGTGAGCCATGATGAAGGGCCCCTTGAGTATATGTAATAGAATGTCAAAAGGTGTTAATGGGGAATTCCCGATTGCCACTGCCGATAGCAGATGGGGTGATTTGCCAGTGGAGGAAAGCATGGAGATTTACGAAGGTATGGGAGGGCACTTGTTGGTGAAGCGTCAAGAAAAGAGGAGAATCACGTCACGGGCGGGAAGAACAATATTGTCTGCGGCCCGACACTCACCGAACAATATAATATATTCTCTAATGGAGCCAAAAAATCTTAAAATTTTGGAATCTCCAGGTAAAATCCTACGAGGCCAAAGGTAGTAGACTTTCTCTAGCCTTGAAAAAATTTGTCGAGATATTATTTATCTGCCGGAGCATAAATGTAGAAAGGAAAAGTAGGGGTTTTACTCAATATAGTAGGAAAATGCGTGGGCATTATATCCTCAGTGAGTTCTAAGCGGGAACCTTCATTGCTTGGAAGAAACTGTTGAAAGTTTTATCGACATATCTTGATCATTTGGGAGAGTCTTGCCAATAATAACAGTTAGTATGTAATGGTAGAAAATGGGGAGTGATAATGTTTATGCATAATCAAGCCCGAGCAAAGAGGCTTCCATGTGGGCAGTGTGAGCGATGAAAAACTTTGTGAGAGATGTCGGTGGATTATGGTTGGGGACTTTGTATGGTGGAAACTAGTAGCGGCAGGATATGGGAGGCGGGGTTGAGGAATTATGCATGGATTCGAGAGGGAGCAGTGGGTGAACATGTATGAATCGAGTTCATGGAACTACGAGGAGATCACAGCTTCACGTGGTGTAATGGTTGGATTGGAAATGGCGGGGGCATATGCCGCGACACTTGATAGATGTTATGTAAACTCAGTCTTACAAGCAACTAATATATCACTATCACAAATCATGAATTTCTTAGAATTCCTATTTGGATCATAATCGCGGATCATATATGCTCTTGGAATAATACCTCTAAGCGGCTAAAAGGCAGTATTCAAGTTGAACCCCGATTTCTTAAGGAGTGATTTTAAAAGATCAATGTAAGGGAAATTTGGACAGCAGCTAGCCCAGAAATAAGCAGGGAATGGGAAGCAATGATGCGACTCTAGCGGCCAGTCAAAAAATTTGCTAAGGCTTGGGGTCGTAAAAGGTGCGTGCGAGAAAATGCTTTGTTGGAATCACTTTACAAAAGAGGTGTGAGAACTCAAAAAGAAGTGGCACTATACGAGTGAAAGGGAAAGATAGTTACGGAAAATTAGAGCTAGAAGTCAAATCAAGAAATTCAACAAGCAAGTTAAGCGGAAGTTGGCGTGGATCAAGGAAAGCTGACAAATGCGCAGGTTTCTTTTTGAAGCGACAAAGCGAGAGGAAACAAGCAACAATAATATCGTCGTACGAGAGGGATGGAGTCATTGTCAGGACCCTAGCGGTGAAAGAGTTACCGTCTCTAAGCATTTTTGAAGACTTTTTTGAGAGAATATATATTTTTTCAAGATTGTTTTGAGGTTAATTCTCTCAAAGTTGTATCCCTAGTACTCGCTACACGAGGAGCGACTAGGACAACCATTATCGGAACAGAAGAGTTGCGTGAGGTAGTACTCTACAGCTAAAAATAAATGTCAGGGTCCCTAGATGGCATTCAGTGAGAATTCTTTCAAGAATCTGCAGGAATGGGTGCGACCCTCTTATTGTCTGATGCTTATCGGGACTTTACATGCGGACCGACTTGATAGCAAATTAAACCTTCGGATGTATCACCCTTAATCCCAAAAGTGAAAAGGCAAAGTCCATAGAAAGTTGGAGACCTATTACTCTGTTATCAACCTTTTACAAAATTATAGCAAAAGGTTATCTGGAAAAAATAAAAACCTAATACAGTGGATCATATATCGATGTTCGATGGGATTTATTCAGGAAAAGTATTCTGATAATATTACTTGGTAGCTTTTGAAAGGCATACATTAGGCAAGAGAGCGAGGTCAAAAGGTGCTTTACCCTAAAACTTGACTTTAAGAAGGCATATGATAGTGTGTTGGTCCTTTTTGGATAAGATGTTGCTTGCTGTAGGCTGCCAGACCGAGGATTACAGTGTTGTAGCAATTTGTTGAAATCGGTAGCGATGCATCGTAGTTTTGGGAGGACCTCTATCTTCAATGTAGCGGAGGCATTGAACAAGGGATGCCCCTTAGGCGCCTTTCCTTTTTAACATTGTGGCTGGAGGACTATCTCAAGGTGCTACTTGCGGTGAAAGATAAGGTTATAACGGAGACTCACCGGATGTCGAGATGGATTGCAACAAATGTAATCAATATCGATGATACTTTTTGTTTTAATAGAAAGCCTCGATAATCTCATGAATGTGAAGCGATTCTTGGACTCTTTCTCGATAGTATCGGGTTGTTTTCTCAATTGGGAAAATCACATGACTATTTGGCCATTAGATGAGCCCTTAGACTCACGTCACCACTTTCCTTGGACCATAGTACTGTTGGGTCTTCATTAAGTTGCTCGGCATTCAATCGGGGTATGCACTTCATCTTGAAGATATGGGATGAGATCTTGCTTTCGATTTAGACAAACATTTGAGATGGTGGTAGGTGATAAACTCTCCATGGCGGTGGATCGTTGTAATAAGTCGGTCCCTTAGCGATACTCATCATTATCTTTGCATCGGTCTTGTTGGCTCCTGATCAAAACTAATGATTAACAAAAATGGTCTGACTGTTTAGGGTGGGAAATGAGGAAGGAGCAAATGTCAAAGTAGCGTGGAAAATTATGCGAGATCAAAACTCAAGGGGACTAGGAATGCACCAAATTTTAGAGTTGCAGTAAGATCCTAATGCAGCAAATTCATGTGGGAAATTCTCAGCAAGGGACTCAAAATCTCAAGACGCCCAGGCTTTTAAAACAATCACCCTAATTCATTGTACACCTTGAAGAAACCATTTCATAAGCGGATCGCCTGGGCCCTCTTTTATAAATTGAGACCATGTCACGGGGAGCTTCTCCATTTCTTAAGGACTATTAAAAGCACAGGGTAGTAAAAGTTTTATGGCGCTGGATATCCAAAAATTGTACCTCGGTGTCTATGCCCTTGTGGTGGTGCAAGTGAAACCAACGGTAGTGTGCCCACTTACCATTTGGTGAACAAAAGAACACAAAATAGATGGATTGGGAGGCGGTTTTATCTTGCATTGGAGATTAGTATCGAGAGTGGGATACAATGTTCACGGGAGTCATTAAACAAGTTTAACTTGAGATGGTGTGATAGCCCAATTTACGGAACATGATGCGTGATAATATTCCGCCTTATGCGGTTCCTCAAGTAGGTGCTACGCTTACCTCATGAAAATCTTGACAAAAACATTTTGTCTCAAAAAGCATCTGAGTCCTACATGGGAATGAATTGATAGTCTCCCTCTCAGTAGGGAGTTAACATTAGAAGATAACCATAGCCGTGAATATGGAAAAGGAGTTTGGAGGCCACACATACCAAAGGTATCTACATTGCTATGGCAAATTGTTACAAGAGCAAGCAGGGTAAACATATTGGTGAACAAGTTCAATAGTAATGTATCTTGAGTTGCCCAATGTGCGAGCGAAGAAGAAACAATTGAACATTGTTTTCGCCTTCTTGAGGAACTCCGGCGGTATAGGAAAAATTGAAGGAAAGTTGAGACCTCTATTTCGAGAAAAGGAGAGATCAACATTGAGCTGTATCCATCATCTTGGCAAGCTGGAAAAGAAGTTGCTTTGAATCTATGCAAGGATGGCTTTTATGGCTAATATGGAGACGGAGAAAATTTGTGTTCTCCACGAATATCTATGCCCTAGTAACATACTGGCCATCTTTGAAACAAAAGGTCGCCAATATCTTGCTGCATTTGAGGAGGAGAGGTGGGCTTCCCAAGCTCATGACTCTCTTTCATCACTCTTATAAAAGTTGAGAACATGGCCAAGTGGTTATCCTACGCATAATAAGTTATGTAGGTGTATGATATCACTGGGCGGATGTATGTCAATGATGAGTTTCAATTAATATAATATCTGATCCTTCAAAAAAAAAAAAAACCCCCTGTTATAATGCTAGATATTGAGTTTAATGGATAATTGTAACCTTATTTTATTTCATGTTTCATGTTGCGTCATTTGGGTTATGCATGAGTATTTTTTATAGTTTTGGCAAATATATTTTATCATGTGTATATATGATGTTTGATGGATAATTGTAGCCTTATTTTGTTCCATGTTTCATGTTGCATCAATATTTATTATGTGAGTGTGATATGTTTGGTCCATGATGCATTGATATTTGTTTATGTAGTCCAAATATCTTTTATATGTTTTTCTTATGTAGTATATCTTTTGTCGGTGTTACAACTGCATTAACATCAATGTGCCTCGCCAATTGTTGTATCGGCTGTTTTTTTCATGAAAATGATAACTTGTGGTAGACTTGCATTTGTCTTAAAGGTATTAGGCATGATTTCTAGTATGGAGGTTATGCATCGAGCATGAATTATGATGTTTTCTTTAGGTACAATTTTCTACCTCATTTTGCATTGGTGTTTGTTATATGTGGGTTATATGTTTTATGTATTTGATCTATCTTATTTTCTATAGGCCTCTGATGTGGGATGGTTCTCGTCGGTGTTACAGCTACCTTAAAATTGACGTGCCCCCATCAATTTTGTATCTCATTTATTATTCCACTACCGTATTCGTTATCTTCTCTCTGAGTCACCCATCATGTCCTTTTGTCCTAGTCGTCCTTTATTGCTCCATTGTCTCATATTTTGTGTGTCTTTTTAGTGTTTATCCTAGTATTGTACTTGTTTCATTTGTCCCTTTTCTTCCTATGGTTATTGAAGTCTTACTTGTGCTCCATTCGTTTCCATAGTTCTTGTTTTCGCCAATTTTGTTCATCCAAGTTGACCCTTATGTCTTATTTCTTCATAAACTCCTTCTTTGCTTCTTTGTTGCAGTTTCGTTAAGCATTTCAAATGTCGAAGTTGTTCCTCTCGCCCTTCTATTTCTGGCAGAATTTCTATTGCCTTTATCCAATTTGCTCCCTTTGCTCTGCCTGTTCGATGGTTGGTGGTCTCTTTAGTTCCATGGCTTTAGTTCCATGGATTCTTTCCACCTTGTTTTTTGAAGAGTCATTGCTTCAGGTCTTTATCATCAATGGGCCCCTTCATTTCTTCGATTTCAATGTTACATTGCCCTTACTCACTTTTATATTTTTCGTGTCGTCCTTCAAATTTTTTAGTTCTAGTTATCTTGGATTGTTCATTAACTTTGTATAGTTCCGCGAGCCTCTTTAATGTTTGCCTAATATTCATTTCTTCCTATGGACTGCTGCACTCTTCCTTATGCTTCGTTCCATGTCTAGCGGCTCTAGTTTCTATCGCCTCTAATCATATTTGTGACCTTGCTTTGCTTGCTCCATGGCTGGTTGATTGGGTTCATTTGTTTTGGGTTTGTTCTTTTAGTCTCATTATTCTTGTTTGGCTTTGTTTTTTTTCCTTTGAAGGAAAGATGGTTTATTCATCAAATAGGAAATATTACATCATGAAGATCCCTCTTGGATCAGATAAATATTTAGCTTTAAAAGACCCCACATGGATCAGATATCATAACTGAACTTCTGTACCTGTAAGCCTTAATACTATAGGATTAAAATCAACATCTTCTCAACTAGCCAGAATACTATAGGAGTCAAGAACAAACTTTCCAAAAGATGCAATTAAATCCTTGAATGATCATAAACTCTTGTTGCAAAATGAGGTAGAAAAAGGAAATGCAGTAAAATTGTGTCATCACATTAACTCAAAAAACTCCCACTACTCTAAAATTTGACCAAACTGCAAATTGATGTGAGTACACATAATAATATGAAACCCATAAAATTGCATTCCCAGCAGAATATGCTTGCTTGATCAAGAAGCTGAATTGGTTAGACAACTTAGCCCAAGCACCGAGACACAACCTCTACGTATGAGAGGAAAGCCAAATAGAATGGAATTCGAGGGCATAAACACACGATCTTAGCACACAACTCAAATGTAGCGATGTTTGAGCAAACCATACCGATGGATTGGCATCCAAGGAAAATTTGGCATCGATGCCAAATTATATTCAAGCTTGAACGAATGACTTCTTCAATTATAGCTAATTGAAAAGCAAAACAAGGTGCTAGGAAATTCCAAATATTTGTCAATCAACATACGTGTTTATGCAATCATCCCACCAATTTTAGCTAAATTCGACAATTCATATATTATTCCATATCCAGGGCAGGAATACGTAAATTAGAATCAAACTACTATGTTCTTTTCAACGAATATCTTTACTGCTAGCAGAAAGAGCAACAAGGAGAAATCAAACGTAGTTTAAGGAACACAGGTAAATTATAAATGGAAAACCAACAAAAATTGGAACTCTCCTTTCTACCGGGAGAATTTATACGAGGAAATATCCTCCATATATAGACCATGTATGTCGTTTCACTAAAGCATTAAGAAGCGGCTACGTTAATGGATTGTCACCAGAAGCCCTAAAATCATTGCCTAAAAAGCTTCAAGAAATAGATAACTTGACAATTTTGAAATATGCAGATCCAATAAACTATGGCAAGAGACCCTGGCTAGCCTCTGTAGGAGGTCGAAATGATGCAAGAAACACGGCGGTGCCGTCAGGGGAGAGAAGGAGGCGGCCTCCCTTCTCCGGTGTTACTAAGCGCTGAAGTGTAACGTCTCTTAAAAAACTTCTTGTCTTGTTGTTTCATTTTCCCTTGCTCACAATTTCATTGCTAATCTTCTTGACCTTCGATTTTGCTTGTTCTATTGGTCTTGCGATCAGAGGTTTATGATTTTTTATCCTTGTACTTCTCTTTATCCAGGTTGCCCGATTCATTAGAGTCTATTTCCATCACTTTGCTTTGTTAGTATCATTTTCTATGTTACTGTTTGGTTCATTGCATATTGCATGGTTCTTGTGCCTTGTTGGTCCCTAGTATTCCATTGCCTCATCAATTTGCTTGGTTCTGTTCTTTTATCCTTTATGGCTCCATTTTGTTTCTTTTAGTTTTCCCCACACTTTTGATTATGTTCAGACTATGGGAAGGCACATTGTGTCCCTTGTTCGTTGCTGAAACATTACTTTTTCAACTTATCATTCGTTAGCTCCTTCTTGAGATATCATTCTGTGTCTTTATCTTAGTGTTCTCGCCTTCTATTATTTAGCCTATGTTCATCACCAGGTTTTCCCTTTATCTACGTGGTTCTTCTGTTTCTTCAATTCCATTGCTCATATCTGTTATTTTGGTTGATTCCTCATTTAGCTTTTGTAGATCGGCCGTCCATTTTATTCACGTTAGCTTTGGTTGCTTTCTGTTTACCTGAATTAAAATTTACAAGCCTCATGTTGCTTTTCTCTATTTATTCATATTGATTTGGTGTTCATTGCTTATTTGATTGTCTTAGCAATACGTAACTGATGATGTGGCAACATGGAAATTGCATAATTTTTTGTTGTACAATTTTTTGATTTTTTATACCCTTTCCTTTTGCACAACCTGGAGCTGTTACACTTGCCCATGGCAATGGCAAGAACTTAGCTTGAGAAGTGTGGCGCATAAATATTAGATTATTACAAACATCAAATGACTAACATGTTTTGGATTGTTATTACTTCTAGATTATTACAGACATTAAATGACTAACATGTTTTGGATTGCTATTACTTTCAGATTATTACACACATCAATTGACTAACATGTTTTGGATTGTTATTACTTTCAATAGGCATATGCAAGTGGAGTTATGGAACAACAGAAGAAAGTAGATTTTAGTAAGCGCTCCTACAAACACACAATGTTTTACCTTGCTGCGGTGCTTTATATTCATGCTTTGCCTCGATTGGACATGCTCATCAAATGTCTTCATAAATTTAATTAGCAACTGGACTTCAATTTTGTAAATCCCTTTACATTTGCTTAACATGGTGTTCCTTTTGCAAAAGCTTATTTATGACTTTTACATGGATTCCTTAGAGTCTTGTTGCAGATCATGTGACAATAGTAAGATGGGCATCTTAAAAGTATGCTTAGGTATCTAGAAATTTTAGGGCACTGAATTATGCAATGACACGCGGAAATAATGCTCAAAATGGACCAAAAAAAAAAAAACCTAGAAAATTAGATGAGTTTCTTCCCGTGTTGGTATTTGGAACCACTATCACCAAATAATAAGAAGGGTTGCACAAAAGTGAATATATTCCTGAAAATATAGTGATTCTCTCAGCAGCTAAATGCATCGAGGTCGTTGATATTTAACTCCAGCTTCAGAAGGAAAAAAGATACATGTTCCAGCTACGTTAAGTTTATCTGTCAAGGACTGTTACTTTCTATAGTTAATATCTCCACCAGTTAAATCCATAAATATGCAGATAAGGTTAACTTATGCCAATCGATTGAGAAGTAAATTGCAGCCAAGTTAGTGTAGGTTAGCAGTATTATTTTAGGGTTCAAATTGTTCCAGTGGCTTTTTGCACTGGTTCAATTTTGTAGATCTTACATAGTAATTTTGCTGGCAGTATAAGCTGCAAGGATAAGGGACATTTTCCCCAAAAATAGCTGTTGCTGTTGATCCTGATAAGAAGAAGAAAAGGATATAGATTCTTTGAGCACCTGGTGCCAACAGCTTCAATCATAGTATAAAGAAATCCAAGGCAATGGTATCCCTTCAAAAATCTTTGGAACTAATAACCTTTGCAGTTCTCAACATGGTCGGCAAGGTTCAGGGAAGGCTGCGCTGTGAATTCCCTTCAAGTCATTCCCTATTGTTGAATAGACAAACGTATGGTCTTTCGATATGATGATTGCATCATCCTGATCATTGAGTATAGAAGAAACTTCAGAAGAAGTGGTCATCTTCCAATAACAGTAGAGCAAAAACAATGGTATTACCTCCCTGAAGTTGAGTCGAGCTCGAGCAGGTTCAAGAAAGTGACTTGTGCCACTATCAGGACAATGGTAGCTCATGTCGATATGCAGGTCTTCTATTTCCTTTGAGTGAGCCATGGACATGCAAGGATAACTCTCCTGTATGATAGTAGAGCTTCCCTTCAGCTTAGAACTTCGAAAGATCCAACACAATAAAGGTGAGAGAAACTGCAGGGTACCTCAAAGTCTTCTGCTTCTCTGTTTGAAGAAGAAGACTCCAACTCTTCTGCAAAATGAACTTTACAGAACTCCACTCTTGGTCCAATCAACTTGGCCCGCTCAGAAGCACGAGCATCATATTCTTCCATTGCTTGATTAATCTTATCACAAACTTTCTCTACTGCAACAGCCCCTCCTAATGTGGCTCTTCTTGTGGCACGCAACCTTGCCATCCTTCGACATGTTTGCAGCCTCAATTCTATATTTGATGCTCTCTTAATACTTTGCCGTTTTATAGCTCCTGGCTTCTTTTCTCTGCACCTGGAATCCGGTTTGCGATTCGGACCTCTTTTTCGCTTCGCAACTGGTTCAAGAGAATGAATTTTCTCTCTATGATTGTTTAAGGCCCGCAATGATCGTACAGAAATCAGACCTTGACAACTTCCAATGAGGCACTTAAAGTCCTCGCTACCATCAAATCGTTTTGAAATACTAAATTCTTCATCCATCTGCTATTTGAAATACCACATATATGTTAGACATGCCTTAGCGATGAAGTTGTTGATAGCCTGCAATTGTTACTAACTATACATATGCATATGCATGCATATGGTGATAAAAATTGTTGTTGATTGCTCAGAATATGTCAATTAAGCAATTATCCACAGGCATTTCCAGATCAAATAAGGCAATTTACAACGCATAACGATAATAAATTGCAACTGCTGCAATCCAAAGTAGCAAAATTTAGATGTATTCTCAGCAATCAGTCGTAACTTTGTTTTCTAGGTCATGAAATGACTCCTGTTCCACTGAAATTAGAGAATAAGGACCAATAGAAGAGGTAGATCTAAATCTTAATTCAACTCATAAGGTAGAAACAGTGTAGAATTCTATACTACTTTCACAAATAGATGTGTTATTTTCTTGGTTGGCTTTGATAAGGAGTATACATCCATACATATAGGTGACATCTTACATAGAAGGCAAAATAAGCTGAAGAGAACTTATTAAAGATTAGGCCAATATGATAATAATCATGCAATGGTGTGCCAGTAGGTTTATGCAAAATATGGAGGCTATTCTATTTTTAGAAAGAATGACAAAAATGCTCTCATACTGTTTAGATCTTTCTAACGAGCCATTGATCGCTAATAAAACTTCTTATGTGTTTCTTTCTTTTTGTAACAATAACCGGTGCACGAGTAAAATGTGAATCGAGCATGTTTTTAGAGAGAAAGCCAAAGACATTTGGAGGATACCAACCTCGAGAGCGGAAAAGCGATGTCCTCATGACTTCGGCAAGAAGGATCGTCTAAAGAGAATGGAGCCCCAGCAACTGCCCAAGAGGCGTATTTAACATATAACTTTGGACTGAAGTTTCCAAGAGGATCGAACCCTTATTTCCGTTCAGGACAGTAGGCCAAGAATACACCTGTCCGCGTCAGCGTTCGTATATATAATGCCCAAAAAAACCCTTCTCTCACTTTCTGTCAGGCCTGTTCATGTGCGCGTGCCTGTGCTTGTTTTCCTTGTTGGGTCCTCTCAGTATATAAACTGCTTTTTTCAAAACCCGTTTAAAAATTGGATAAGCCGCCCTGCTGCGACAGAAGAGGATGGAATAGCAGGAGAGGGGGGAATAGCCGGACCTTTTTGAGGCCACAGGGGGGAACCCACTTCGTCTTCTTTGTCTTTTTCTGATCCGATTTCTCCCTTCAGAACGACGTTCCCAAGAATATTTCCTGTCTTTGAGGCGGGAAATTCGAAGGGAGTTTTGTTCTAATTCTGGGTGTTGAGAAGTTCGGTAGAAGATTATGGCACCAGACAGCTTTGGCTTGTTCGTGTGTTCTATGATTTTGCTTTTGTCTGGTCACCTAGGTATGGAGATGGTTTCTTCGACGGAAGACTATAAGACACCAAGCAGGTCCCTCGTAGGTAAGTCTACCAGTTAGCTGCACAAGTTTTGTTTCAAATTTGTCTAAGGTGTTCTTTTGCCGGCCAGATATTAGCATGGATTTCAATACCACATTTCGAACTTCACAAGGTACCTTTGTGGATTCCTCACCGGGTGTGAGCCTACACGAGTTAGTTTCCTGTGTTCGGATCCGTGTGCCAGGACGGTCCAGGTTTTTAAACATGCTTAAGTTTGCTCATACTGCACATGTGAGGCTCGAAAGTGCTGCATTTTCTACCAGGAAAAGCTTTCCAAATATTCAAGTTGCTGTTCACTTGTAAGGCCCCTTATATGGTACTGAGCACTACTATAACTTATGCCCTGTCTCTAAATCATTTATGCATTCGTTTCAGAAATTCCTCATTTGAGCTGTGTCAGAGCTCGAAAGATAAATGGAAACCAATGGAGAAAGGAGCTATAAGCCTTACATTATCACCTTTTGGCACCAAATATATTGATGCAAGAACAACCGATTCTCTTACTGATACAGAAGTTACCGTGTCGGCCAAGGAAGGTAAAGAAATTCTTTTATTTTTGTTGTGTTTAAATAGCCTCACGTTAGGGTGTTTGTTTTTGCAGAATTTCATTCATTTCGGATTGCCTTCCTGGGGATTGGATTTCTCATGTTACTCGTATCTGGCCAACTGAGTAAATGGGTTCCTTTTTACTACAGCAGCGCCATGACTTTGGGCATCTTAGCTGTCGTGATAATATTGCTTTACCAGGTTAGATCTATTGTCTTATTTTGCTGCTTATTAGTATGTTTCTAAATTTCTTTCTGAATGTATAGGGTATGAAGCTACTGCCTACTGGAAGGAAAAGCTCCTTATATATTCTGTTGTATGGGTCTGCGGTGAGCATTCTTATTTGTGAATACTTGGTTTTTCAATGATTAAATGTAAAGGCCTATAATTCAGGTAGGAATTGGAGGTGTGATTGTCCATTATATCACAAGTGCAGTTTCATCTGCTTTGGTACAGCTTGGCCTTGGAGATGACATGCTGAACCCTGTAAGTCTTCTTGTTCGGATGTATGAAATCTCGTCACTGTGTGATTAACCAATACTTTTTGCAGTTAGTTGTTTTTATACTCATGGGAATAGTAATATTGGGAGCATGGCTTGGATACTGGGGAGTACGCAAACTTGTTCTTTCAGATGATGGAACAGTTGATGTAGGCACCTCTCAGTTTGTTAAGTGGTCACTACGGCTAGTTGGCCTTACCGTGCTACTTCAGGTAATTGTGTTTTAAATTTAGAACAGTATAAAGACCTGCACACGATTTTTGTTCTTGAGGTATCAGTCCCTTTTTAAATTATATTTGTTCCTTTTGTTTCAGAGTTCGTATGATGGGATTTGTGCTGTCCTGTTGACAGCTTCAGCAAGTATTTTGTGCTGGTTGCTGGGGAAAATTAATCTGAGAGAACTTGCCTTCTGGATTTCTGACTTTGAAAGGTTGGTAAAAGTGCTGTTTATTTAGAAACATCTGCCATGCAACTTAACCTCCTGTGTATGTGAAATAATCAGGCCAAGTTTAAATGTATTTCATGGGTTATCTTACTCAAAGAGGGGAAAACAACTTGACCATAAGAACCATGCCCGCATTGAGGCATACAGAAAACTCTGGTTTGGTTCTAGTCCATTGAGAAGTTCTAGTCCACTGAAGTCTTCAAGTCCGCTCAAGTCCCCCTTTATGCGCTCCCCAGGTAACAGTTATAAAGTGAATTCAGTTACATGAATTCTGAATTCAACATGTACAATTGCATTTCTAGGTCTAACTTGTTCTTCAATTTTTGTTTTCACTTGTAGTTGTATCTCCAACAAGTCCACCAAGTAGTGAAAGGACAAAACATGAGGACTACTATTCAACATTCCACCGCACACCTGGTAGGAAACAAATGTCAAAAGCTGAATGGGAAGAGCTTACAAGAAGCTGTACTCAGATGTTATAGAAGGACTTTGCTTTGCTTCTCCAGATTTTGCAAGTTGGCCGCTTTCACAAGCAGATAGAATTCTGGTAACGCCATGAACAACGAAGGAAGAGCTGAAGATGAGATTGAGAGAACAGCTGATATGGATATAGAGCACAGTGAAAATAACAGGAGACGATTTATAGATAAGGTCTTGAGTTGATTGGCAACCTTTACAGTGAGATTCTTTTAATGAGGCTTGAAGTGGAGAAAAACATGTAAACAGATTCTTTTGGGCGAAATTGTGTTTTATACAGCTTATTCTTTCCATTGTAAATTGTAATATTTTATGGCCAAAGCCAGACAGCGTTCCATGAGCAAAGGTAAGGTTGGGAAGGTGCAAATGAAAGCTTTTGCTATTTTATACTATTTCTAAATGAAAAGTTGATTATACTGTAAAGCTTTCTTTGCAGGTTTTCCGACAATGCTCACATGTAAAGAAAAGCTGAGTCTTTAAGTCACAAAATGGACAGGCTCAAGACTTGTGCAATGCTAAGTTTATATTTATAACTGATAGAAAGCTTTCTTGCAGGTTTTCTTGGGTATCTCCGCATTTAAAGTGGGCTTCGTTTTAAGTCACACATTGTACATGCCCAGGGTAGAGGATTTATTCTGATTGATTGTAGTTCTGGGTGCTGCATTTTCTTGCAAAATTGTCTTATCCGCAGCCATGTGTTCAATGATTTCTAAGGCGGTTAGACAACCAACGTAAGTCTAACAAACATAATTGAGACAATCCGATGGAACATGGGCACATTAACATAGCTTCAATTAAAAGGATACATCTGTTGTATTGTCATTTGTTGTATTAAAGTAAAATTTGTTAACCCGGTGGAAAATTATTACAGTAAAATTTATTATAGGTTTTGTTTGTAGCACTTTTAAAAGTTTGGCAGTTTGGCTTGGCAATGCCTTGAACTCCAAATCTCTTCTACGGATACAGAGCATGGATCTGCTCTGGTGTACGTAATTTAGGAGTCCTCTACAGAAGCATGTTCTTTGGTTGTTAATGGTCTTAATCTAGCTGGTGGTGGCCCTTGGAATAGACGGTCAAAGTCTGCCATTGGCTTCGAAAAGCACAATCTCTTGGATTGAAGCAATGCTGCTATTGGCTTAGAAGCCCTAATCTCAAACTAAAAAAGTATTTAAGTATTAGTATATATATTTATGGCGTCTTTATTTAAGGTTGAATATGAACCATTGATCTTCTGCATATCCCGAACATCATATCAAATCAATGGCTAACATTTTTTCCAAAAAAAATGCTTTGCCACTTTCGAAGGTCAATTTCAAACATATAAACATTTAATTTCACCATTTATTAAATTCAGAACCTCTGCATATGATCATATATTCACATCAAAACCTGTACATCATCAACTCCCACTTATTCACATTCAATACAATGTAGACATAAGATGTAAAAAGCATCGCGACAAACATATGTACAAGCTTCTAACGGGCCCTTATTGGTCGATATTTTGAAGCCAAGATCCGGCTGAGCCAAGAACAAACGCAGGAACGCTATATGAAGATCACGACAACATTTTACAGCAAAAAACATAACATTTAAAAAATAAATAGCAACATTTTACATCAAAAGGAAGAAAGACGACAGAGCAATTCTTACGAGATCTGTTACCTTCTCAATGGGCTGATTTTCCATCCTCAAGTTCGCTCTTCACCACATGCACAATAATAACATGATCCCCTTTTTTTCATATTCTCTAAGGCCCATCTTAGAAGGAAGGAAGGAAATATATTTTAACGTCCACAGAGGCCAACTGGCCTATGAGACAGTTATAGACATACAATATATCGGAAAGTATCCAAACACAAAAGAAAACCAATACAGAAACCTCAGACACGTGTCTCTACCATCGGGATCTAAAACCCCCATGTGAAATGAAAACCCTTTGTAGTATGCTCAGAGGCCCCTATCCATGCCAAATTCCATGTGTTGTGAGGGAGTCCCCGATGGTGGAGACTTGCGTAATGTAGGATGCAGGACGGCAAACCATTGGGCCCAGCTTGATGAATTGCTATCTTAGGAGCATCCTCGAGACGGGCATGAGCTGCCTCGATGTGTGCATATGCCTGACACCCCAGAGCGGGTGTTCATTTTCTACTATCCCCATGTGACAAGACCGGCATAATCTCTCATGCTCTGATTCCGCCTCCATCCGCATTCCCAGCCTACTCTGTCTCACTCGAGATGGTGGGACCTCGCCCCCATTGCAGCTATAGCTCCGCTTCGTAGAGATGTGTGTCTTCAAATACCGGGGCCATGTTCAAGCTTAATTTTATTAACTTTGGCGTGGTAGTGCTCGCTTTTGGCTTTTGCAAGAGTGGGCGATCCTACGTAGAGGTAGCAAGCGCATTCAAATGCACCTGCCTCCGATATCCACATATCCAATAACTGCTGATAGTCTATGGACCATCTTTAAGTAACCATCCCTACAATGTTCCGCCATACTCTCTTCGGACGCTAGGGCCTTGTGCAATAACGTAGTCTGGGAAGACATTGTATCCATTCTCACGTAATCTTATGGAAATAATGAAGGTGCCCGAAAGATAATGTATCGCCAGATGGGCCAAAGCCGCCTCATACAAATGTAACGATAAGGCAATCGTGGTCCTTGACGCCAGGTCAGATAGTCGTGAAAGCCTTTGTACCCTCTCTCTTATCCCAAGTGCTCCTTGCTTAATCGGGCCCCCCTGCATTCAACCCCATACAAGAATAACCTCCACGGTAGTGCTCTAACGTGTGCTTTATGCGTCCAATCGCAGAGATCTATTCAGAATGTTTTATTCTCGGTGATTGTGGCTTCCCATCCCACAATCGACTTTCTTTCTACACACCATCCCATAGCATGTTAGCAGAGAAATCGATTCCCGTATACTTAAAGGTCCTTACAACTTCCATCCTTTGTCCTCGTGGATAGAAGTCCGATATCATGTCGCACGTATGATTGGCAAATGCCTTTGGTTTCAGCCGGTTGATGGTCATTCTCGCTATGTCACGTAATTGATTAAGAGCATCCAAATATTCCCGTGATACCCTAGCCGTGGACAATAAGCCCGTGATCGCCTCGCGATAGAGCAACCGCTTCAGATATGCCTCGCAACCAAGGGCCACCATCTCCATGTTCTTGCATCCGTGTCTCCAACTTGTCAATATAGAGTCCAAAAAGCGGAAGATAACGGACATCCCCTCACGCACACCTATGGTGCCGTTTCACCCTTGATCCGACGCAGCAAAGTGGCATATACCCGGCCATAGAGCCTGTAGATGGCATTCTCGTCTCGCAAAACCTGCGGGACATGTAGCTCCGCAGTGTCAAGCACAACAGTCCCGAGGGACCGTATTATGGCGTCAGCCTTAAAATCCACTAAACAAAGAATACAAGTCACGCCATGCATTGTGGCTAGCTTCCATAAGAATTCTCGAGTAAAAATATGATCACTGCGGAGTGGGCGGGTGGCTAAACCCTCGCCGACCAACCGCACGCATCTCACCCATTGGCGCTAATCCTCCTCCAAAGACACCCGCTAGAAGTTTTATGAGTAATCTGCCCACCATGATCATACGGTAGTTGGTGGAATCATCCCTACTTCCCGGCCTTATGAATAGGGTGACCTTGCAACCATCCATTCTCGTGGGAGGCCCCTCTCCGATGGCCCCGATTGATTATCCCCGCAAAGGCCCGAAAGCAAAGCTCGGCCCACCCCATTTCAACAATGTTCTACTGCCTTTGCTTTTACCATTAGCAAGATGCCTAAGACCCCGTGGGATGTCCCTCCTCCTCGGTAGTAGTGTTTCTCCTAGCTGATCCGGTACCTCGGATTGCTCCCCGGGGTCATACAACTCCTCCAACCGTGTCACCACCGGGTCCGAGGTAACATTGCCGTGGTTGATGCCTCTTATACAAGACTCTACGCCAAAAAGGCTTTTGGCTCGGGCCATCAATAGATCAAACATGCATTGCTGATTTTCTTCCGCGAATGTAGCGGCGCTTTTGATTTCAAGAATGCCTTATAGTCCCTAATGGCCTGCTATGCTGTGAGCCGTGGATCTAAGATGGTGCGAGCTACCTTTTAGATCCTTACATTCAAGGCCAAACCGGGTTCGAGGGAATTACAAAGGTCCCTTCATGGGGTTTTCTTTGCCGCAGCATTCATCGGGTCGCTATGTAGTAAAGACCTTCACCAACCATTCACACTTTATCCGCAATGTATAGAGGGTATCAATCCCATGTTCAAGCGCCACCTCATATCCTGCTTGCTTCCGATAGTTCGAGGTGTATCCCAAACCCCCGAGGGCCGCCCCGTCTCCACGCCACCGAAAGTGTCCAATCCAAAGTGACATAAAGTGGATAATGGTCCGACAAAGTCTCTTTCATCTCTTGTTCTTGTGCCTCACCGCGAAATCTCTAATGATATCAAGTTCGCACTAGAGCTAGAGATAGTCCACCACGCCGGCTCCACCATCGCCTGCCGCTTCGCCAGAAGTGAAGCCCCCTCGACGCGCCATCCGAAAGATACCATTGCAGATCACCATGTCAAAGATCCGCATAGTTGGACCAACTTCTTCCAAAGGCTCCGGAGATCAGATCCCCGGAGCGCCTTACATGCCGATGCCTCTCGCTTAGCCAAAGTGGGTTGGAATCAAGATTTCGAAAGGTGACCGACCGCCACCGTCGCAGACGCATTGAAATCTCCTAATAAAAACACATGACCCTCCCCCATGATATCGCTTCTATGTCATCATACGCTCCCCTATAGGGCATATAAGATCTATATTTTGCCCTGATGAACCCCGTGAGAACTTAGAAGTTTCATGGGGTATATAATATCCCTCGCACAAACAAGGCATTATGGTGAGGTCGCAAAGACTCGTGATCCACAGGTAGCGGTTGAGTCTATCAGCCTTGTGGGAGCGAGACTATGGATGCTATAGCATCTTTGAAGTAGCACGCGACCCTCCATACCCCTCGCTGCCATGGCTTCATTGGCCGCTGAGAAGTGATGGTACCTCGGATGTCCAAAGAATGATGACCACTATATTCCCATGTCTCTTGCAAGAAGATGATGTCCATGCCGTAAGTACTTCAGCAATGCCCCTCGCTGGCTTGTGGAAATCCCCACAGCCTCCACGATACAATTCCAAGGCACTCTTCCTATGCCGCCTCAGGTGACCCGGGCCCTATCCCAACCCTATGGAGGTTGCGTGAGATAAATATTGGCAGGTGTCGGGGCTCTCATGTCCGGCTCTGCTGCTGTGGGTGGTGCCCGGGTACTTGGTCCTGGCTGCTGTGTGTGATCTGCCATTCTGGAGGTGGGGGATCCAGAAGTGCTTGGTCCCCTGGTCGCCGCTTCTGCCACTGCTGGCCGTGGAGGCACAAATAACTTTATCATTAACCCTGTGCCCGGACATCCCCCCGCCCCTGACCGGGTTTTAATCTTTTGCAAACTCCTCTTGCCTCTCCTTTTCCGTGAGCCGGTCGATCCATGTCTAAGTAATACCGATGTCCCTTCAAACGACCAGCTAATCGCAAAGATCAACGCCTTCGGCGCCCGGGTCGAAAGCACCGCGGAGTTTAACTAGTTTGCCCTCATGTTTGGCCCTCCGACTGGCCGGGTTTCTACTGTCAAGCGTCGCAATTGGAGCCTTGCTAACACTGTGGCATGGAGCTACCGAGATCTTCCCCTCGCTCTTCTCGTGCAAACCAGAACACAATGTTCGGTACGAGCCCGGGCGGTCCTTCTCCTCGAAGGACAGTCTAATTCCACTTCGCAACCCCCGGCAGGTATTGGGCATGGTGATGATGTTCTCCCATGGTGGTTGTTTCATATGCATCATGATTATACATCTCTGTTGGAACTTCGCCATCCTCTTCTCAAGGGCCGAAGCCCGGGCGCCGCCTCGCGGACTTTAAGGCCGCTCTTTTCTAGGGTGTCCAACCTCCTGATTCCTTCCGGACATTGTAGCCTCCTCGGTGCGCCAACCTAACGTTTGGGGCAACCAACCGCGGCAACTTTCCGGCGCTTAACGCTGTCGGTGCTCATTTTGGTGTTTGTACCACACGCCCTCGACATTTGCCGTTGGAGCTGATCTAGGCGTGCCGGTGCATACGCTTAGGGTCGCCGGACATCGCCGTTAATCTTCTTTTTAGCCGGCGATTATCGCTGCGTGCTTGTATCGCAAGGGCCAAAGTTAACCAGCCCAAAGCGGGCATCCAAAGGCCTAATGCGCTCTTCCAAAGGTCAAAATACGTTTTTTTCCAACCGCTAACTGCTTTCGAGAATAGTTGCTCTGCTGGTGTCCCATTGCATTCCACACTGGCCACCTTTGTCCTCCGATGGCATTCAAATTTTCCCTCCGTGGCATGTATTGCCTCGTCATGGTGGATGTAATTCCGAGGAGGAGGAGCCCCATTACGCGGCCCGCTTCTTTAGCGCATGCATTCCCCTCCATCGCTTGTGAGGCCTACAACTTTCGAAAGCACCCCGAGTGAATTAGAAATGCTAGAAGTATATAGGGATTCAAAGATTGAAAAAGAATCACAAAGAGTGCTTGCCCTTAGTGGTTGGCATGGGGGTTTGGGGGGGTCAACCCCATGGTGGGGGCTTAATTCCGGCTGTCAAATTCTTTTGGAGTGGGAAGGAGTTGGAGGCTGGGCTATTAGAGCTTTTGCTCTGTAGCTTGGGAACAAGAGCTTGGCATCTAAACCGGTGTACTCTGAGAAAAAGTGCTCCAGTTTTTTATTTGGACTCTGAGAAAAAGTGCTCCAGTTTTTTGAGAAAGAGAAAAAGTGCTCCAGTTTTTTTTTTGGAGCATCAAAACCTCGCATCAAAACTCATAGGCCAAAAGTGCTCGCATCAAAACTCATAGTGCAAAAGTGCTCTAGTTTTTTATTTCTCTAGTTTTTGATTTGGAGCATCAAAAAATCATAGTGCGTCGAAAAAGTGCTCTAGTTTTTTATTTGGAGCATCAAAAACTCATAGTGCATCGAAAAAGTGCTCTAGTGTTTTATTTGGAGCATCAAAAACTCATAGTGCGTCGAAAAAGTGCTCTAGTTTTTTATTTGGAGCATCAAAAACTCATAGTGCGTCGAAAAAATGCTCTAGTTTTTTATTTGGAGCATCAAAAACTCATAGTGCGTCGGTTTTGACCAGGGCGCTAGAGAGAGGAAGTGAGGGCATGTTTGCTGCTTGGTGAGAAATCCATGGCCACGCCGATGGTTCTTTGCGCTATAGCCGCTCTTTTTCCCGAAATTCGACACTTGAAAATAAAATTTTGGGAGACCTTCCTTATTCGGCCCCCCTCACCGGAAAACAGGCCAAAAAACAGATAATCTGCAGAAAAACAGAAGAAAACTAAAAAAATATTGCCGAAAAATGTTTAAACCATTGAAAAACACGCCAAAAACGGGGGCAAAAATTTTTCCGGCATATTTTCTTTGGGGGGGGGGATAAGGAAGGCTACCCTAAAATTTTATGCACTATTTCAAACCTAACAGACACTATTTTCGCAGATCCAAGCCTAAATCGGAATGTATTTCAAGAGCCCTAAGGCTTTGACAGATTCAAAGGATCTGACCTTAAAGCAGTACTCAATGGGTGATGTAAGTTACCGCAAAGCTTCAGATTCCAATCAAACAATGAAGAAATGGAATAATATCTTAACGAAGAATACGCTTTTGTTCTCCATTACCAATTCTCATCTCCATAACCAGCAGATGCTTCTGCTCTCCTTGCCCCTACCCCAGCCCCCCTTCCGAAACTTGCTCGACCACAAATCTATGCTAAAAACAATCATGGTATTTCTGGTTGGAGGATTCGAACCTCAAGGCCGGCTGTCACGGCCTCACCAGAGCCCCACAATATCATCTCTTACCTCCGCTTCACCAAATGATGGCTTCATCAAAGCTCATCGAATCATGGCTTCACCGAATCTGTTGACCCCAGGTTGCAAATAGAAAGCAGCGTCACATCTTATGTATGCCCTAGTTTGGCTCCAAAGAAAACGTAAAATACCTTTCTTCTTTCTAACCATGGTATACAATACGTCCCAAGAATCATAGTCCACACCATCGCGAGAAGCTCCTCCCCCAATACCAAACTCAAACATTGGAAGTTTATCAAAACAAAAAATGTCTAAATATACTACAAAAACTTAGCTATTGGCTTGGAAGCCCTAATCTCAAAATACCACACGTCGATACTATAGAAAAACTTAAGTTAAATGGTCAAATATTGCACAATTGCCCCTACTCTTCTACATCAAGCTCAGCTTGTCCATTGATTCCATCATCTTGGTGGAGATCAGCCAGGGCGCCATGGTCTGTCAATTACTGGGTTGAAGTGATAAGAAGGTTTGTGCACAAATTGAATTTGTGTACATGGAAGTATGCCATAGCTAACAGATACATGTGAATTTGAGAAAATGCACAACGGTCAAATTGACAATTAGAGTACAAATTACTTTGTAGAAACAATATGTGTCATGATTTACAAGTACAAGGGAATTTAAAATTCTATGGTCATATCAAGGAATATGAACAAAACAATCAATGTGGACCAACCAATATTGCAACCAACAACCAATGTCAAGTAGCAATTGGAATTCAAGTTGACAATCACTGTGAATTGCAATTGCAATTGAAATTCAAGGAAATTAAAGCACCTCCCAGGAATTGAACCTCGATAATTCCATTATGCATGACATACCTAAGGTCAATGCTTGCCGAATCATAAGGAGCACATGGAGCATGGGAGTACTGAAGCACAAGAGGCAAAAAGAAAAAAAAATGGTGTCATCATCATCACCTCAACACCTTTTCACAACATAAGACAATGCATAACTCCACAAGGGAGCCCCCTATGACCTAAAACAAAGCATAACAAGACAAAATAGATTATAAAACCAATGCATTTAAGGTCAAAGACTATTCATATAGTTTCTTCACAACAATACATATTTTCTTTTATGCCTAGTCATCTAATGCCCTGATCCATATCAGACCAAGTGATAATAGCTGGATTTGTTGCCGAGCTACGATTTTCATAATACATAATCGTCAACGACAAACCAATACATGCATTGATATTATCAAGCACTTCTGCTAGTTGTGAAACAAAAGCATTTAATTTGCCACACAATCCATCAGTGTTAAGAAATGTATTCGCTTCAATGATCCTAATATCCGGCTCGTGGAATAGATGTATTTGGCAATTTCAGGATCAGGTCCAACGAATGTATTCCCTCCAATAGAGAAGCATAAACAAGAGATGTATGAGAAGAGGGCGGAGGCTTAGATATGTTTGAGACCTTCTACACTTCTTGATCAGGAGAGCTAGGAGTAATAATGCTCTCTGACAGTACTAAGCAAAGGCCTTGACATAGCTTCTAAAATCCAACACCAAGAGCAATTAGCCAGCTACCAAACCCTAGAATGAACAATGAAATGATTTCGGCTAGCTCCAAAGCTTAGGGATCAACCCAAAGCAAGTTTTGGCCAGCTTCAAAGAACCATGATGAAGCCAAAGGAAATTTCAACTAGTTGCAGCAAGATGAAGCCAAAGCATAATTTGGTCCGTCTTAAAGAAGTAGGATGAAGCCAAAGCAACTTCCGGCCAGCTCCAAAGCAAGAAGATTGAAGAACAAGCAACCCTGATCTTACCTAATGATTTCACTATGATATAGTCAACTCTTACCCCAGAATAGAAATCCAAAAGACACACGTGGGCATCTGCAAAAGTTCTTATTATTCGGCCTGTATCTAGGGCATACACCACCCAAAATAGGCGCAAACCAAAATCATTCCAGCTCAAATCTGCTTTAAAATCTACATAGGTAACATACTACCCTGAATATATGCATGTATATACCATAAGATTTTGGTACAAATTTGTCGTAGAATAGTAACTATACCGAAGTATGCAGTTCAAAGGATTAGAAAATTGAGGCAGCTCTTTAACTGGGTTGCAGAGGTGTTTAAATCTGGGTTTCAGAGGGGTTCAAATTCGACACTGATTAAAGGAATCTAGTCGAACCATCTGCTCTAGAATTTGATGCTCAAACTTCATTAGGGATTTGGTGCAATCACCTAAGGTCCCTCCAAGCCATTTTCAAATTTGTTGAGCAGGTCAGGCATATAATCATGAAGAGGATCTTCTAATTCCCTATAGCTTCAAGTTCGCGCACTTCATTGAGTGGCATCAACCAAAGAACCTCCAAATTGAGCACCAAATTTTGGAAGGCAATGTTTAAATTTAATTTGATGCAATTCATTGTCAAAATCCGAGGAAAAACTTTATTTTCCCTCTGATTTAGGTAGAAAATCCCATCAATTTGGTCGTTTAAACTGCCGATAGTGAGAATATTGAAGAACCATGGCTAAGGTAAGAAGCTGCAAATGAGGAAGATTTCGCATTTTTTCTTGCTGTTTTTTTTTATTTTTCAGAGCAAGGTTGAACAATTTCGAGTGAAGGTGCCTAAGGATTGCTTGTCTTACAAGAATAGGTTCAATCAGGAGGAGGATGTCAATGAGGATACTCTCCATAGATCAGAAGCAATGAATATTGATATTTGGGCACGTGGAGAACTGTATCTTGTTGATCCTATTACCAAGGCGCCTTGATTTTCACTCAACATCAGGGCTTATTCATTTTGATTTAAAGACAAGCAAGGCTTACTTGGATATTGTAACAATCTTAGCTCTAATAATTCTAATCAGCATTGTACAATCAATTGTATGGAGTTCATTGCAAAGTGTCAAATGATTGTAATTATCTTCATCATTGTAATAGTTACTTGTCCACAAAAAGTAAATGTGCAGAAGAATTAGAGGCTTCAAACCAGAAATTGCTTATGGAGGTGGATTAACTAAAGCATGGACTGAAGAGAGTTTCAAAAGATAACAATAATCTTTAAAAGAGATTGAAGATGACAACATTGTGTGTTAGAGACAAAAACTAAATTTGAAGGCTGGAAATGTCCTTGCCCCGAGAGGAGGAGGCTCTAAAAGAAGGATTATCATTGCCATAAAAAAACTCATGGATCCAAGTATGTTTGAGGAGGAGGAGGAGGAGGACGACGACCTAGTAATATTGCTTCTCTATTGAAAAAATTAGCTGCGAAGGATCATGTTATAGAAATGTTAAATCTTCCAGGGGCCAATCACTTAAAGAAGGTTATAATTGATCAGGCGCTAAGTGAATTAGAAAAGAACCAAAGTCCTGAAAGTATGCAAGAGTTGTGTGAGAACGTTGGTATCATTAGGCATGCTTATCTTACTCTTTTCCAGTGTTTATAGGACGGGACAAAGCACCAAGGTATTATTAAAACCATCCTCCCAACGATCATTCATGTCAAGATGAGCAGATCAAGCTGAAATTCTCAGGTGAAAGAGCATTAGGGAGATGTATACCTAAACATGCTTTATTCTGGGAAACGTAAGAAGAAGGGTGGATCCAGGAATGATTTGTTCATTCTTGATCAAAAACATAATTGTTGAATGCACCTCACTAAGATGCTTCAGCTATTAGTTCGTTTCGATGACATAAAATTAGAATAATATGTAGGGAAACTGCAAATATATATAACATTAAAAAAGATGGAACTCATCAAAGTTGAGAAATATGAAAGGGTGTCCTTGACACTAATAAACAGAGCATTGTCAAGTTTTGATCGTGATGAAGGCAAATTTTCTATGTTTTTAGAGGATCACATTTGGTGAAAGAGATCTTTCAGGTCCCCGAAGAAAATCATGGTGTTCTTCGATGGGTCTTTCAGCAGACACATATTCCTACTTTGATTGCTGCTCATAGAGTTGAAAAGGAGCTAAATCTTCCTAGTATGGAGATTACAAGGTGGAATGGCATTTGGGTGCTGATTTGAAGACAATCAAATGCATGTACAATATAAAGTGTGGATTTGGTAAGACTACTCACATATGCCCATATTGTTTGTATGCTAGCATAGATGGGAATGGAAAAAGAGAGAGTACTTTGGAGTGCTCCCCTGCTATTGAACCAACACAAGATAAGGATGTAGAGTGATGAATGAACTGAACACGCACCATGAAATTCAGATCCGTAGGACCTGACCTTCCAAAAGACTTAAAATCCTTTCAACATAACATTCAGCGGAAGGTGGATAGTTATTTCTCCATCTGCTGATTCGGGACTATACGTGACATTCTCGAGTCGTACAACTCGTCAGAAGAGAAGTGAGTGAGTCGACTCACTTCTATCGATCAAATACACCTTATCAGGGGAAGGAAAGTGAAGAACTGAACCAGTTGAAGAAAAGAATAGTTTATGGAATTCGGACCTATTTGTGTCTATTCAGTGATCAGTTTGCTACTCTTGCGTGTGAACCACCGCTAGCTAGGGGGAGATGCAGGATGATAGATAACCATCCGATGTGACGTCCCACTGACTCTTAGAAACATAGACAATGGGCAGAAACCTGATCCAGGAATATCACGTAGGTGAAGAAAGGCAATGCATCTTGTAAAGCTCTTTCATCGAATGTGTGATTATGACAGGACTCGAAGAAGCAAGCCCCAACTAGCTAATTCGAACTATAGAATAAGATATTGTCCCGGCGTTCAGGATACTAACACCATGCATACAGAGACTGATCGACCAAATCGATTCGAGAGAAGGATCTATCTTTGTCCTTGGTATTCCTTTAAAGAGAGTGCTTATATGCACTCTGCATGTTTTTTTTAAGAATAATTGACAAGTTTGTTTACATGGGTATTCTTTTTGCCTGGAATAAATCCCCTCAACCAACCAGAGAAAGTTGCATGAAAGATGTGGAGAAAGTACTTTCTGATATTCGTCTTCATGGAAGTGAGCATATAATATTTCAAGATCCTAAGAGGGGAGGTAAGATATCATGCAAGCCACCGATGGGTGGAGTGAAAGCAAAAAGATTTCTACCTTTGCACTAGATTATATAAGAACGTAACCTTGCCGTCTGGAAGGTGGGAGGACTACAAAGATTTGCTGGCAGCTGAAGATGATCGGACTTCATGTGGGAGGGCACGGATTACGAAGAAAAAGGCATGGAAGAATCTTGACATTCTTATGAATTTAGTGGCTGAGAAGAAAATGGTGGGAGATAAGTTGGATTTGTTCAAATCAGCAGTTGTTGATTTCACTAAGTCATTTATCGAATCATGGAGAGAATGTAATGTTACTCATTACATCCATATACTTCAAGCCCATAGTCTATGGTTTATAAAGGAGCATAGGTGTTTGGGAATATGGAATATACATGGAATGGAAAAGTCACATAAACAAGCTAAGGATGCTTTTTTTTTAGTGTAAGCTAGAAAAGAAGGACAAGAGAATATGCCATGACTTTGGCTAAGGTGCTTAGGAAGAAGGCTTCCCCAGGACAAAAAGAAGCAGACATGATGCAACTCAAGGGCAAATGAGAACTTGAGACATTGAAGATCAGCCAAGATCAGACAAGAAAAAAGATATGTACATACAATGTACCACATGATAAATTAATGATTCGTATGCAATCTGTATATTTGTTGTTTACATGACGTCAGATGTTAATAATGGTTTTATAGTGGCCACAGTGTGAAATAGGCACTCCCATAAATTGTGGAAGAGCCAAAATCGCACCGTAGCGACGGTGCCAAATAGGCCCTCCCAACAATATTGGAATCGCCAATTTCGCACTGTAGCCCGAAATAGACGCCCCATCAATATTGGAAGAGCCAATTTCGCAACCACGCTATGCAACCTATCTATTTCAGAAGAGCAATTGGAATGATTTTAATGTATCGTCATGGAAGGCTATGTATACCTCTATACTTACATCATGCATGCGTATTACAAAGGGTTATATGTACATGTTGCAGGCGAGGGCTATGTATTTCGTGCATGTCATTATATATAAACTACGTATATTTGTAAATTATACTCGTATATATAACCAATAATGCTGCTACAGTGCACAACAATAATTTTAATGGGTATAATTACAGCTTCATTCAATGGCATAAGGCATCCATTTGCTATATCTCGATATTCATCTTCTGCTTCCAAGAGGTCTATCTTTTCTCCTCATCCTGAGAATATCAACTTCACTACTTGCTCTATGAGGTTTAATGATATAGTAAGATGCAATCAAAGAGGTATTCGACTTGATCCCTGGTCGGATGGAATAGGTATGAGTCGTGAATATTTCGTCGAGTTCTTCTATATTTTTATACATCTTATTTGGTTTCCAGAGCGCAGCGCCTATGAGGTTAATAAGATCGCTAGCCCACCTGCTCATGATGAGCCCGGATGGTGCTGGACTGCTCGATTCATGTATGCTATAACTCTTATATTTGTTATACATCATATTACTAGTATAGTTCTGACATCAACTTCTTATATAGAAGTAATCATATTACAAGCGATATATAAGATATAGTAGTCTACAAGATGCCATGTTTAAGAATGAATGATTGGAAGGTGCTATATCCTTCTACCTATCTAAAATATATTTTTAATTTGCACAATTTTTGGCCTCTTGACATACTTGCAAGTTTGAATCAAGAAAAACATTCATGATTTTGTGTTGTGTTATGGGAGATATTATTTTCTTGGTTTGGAAACGAGATAAAAATTCAAAAAATATTGGCAAGTTCATGAATAACATATAAACTATAAAATATAGCACAAATCCATAACACATCAAAACAAAAGGCTTTCGATTTTATTTTTCAATACAAAACGTGGCCACAATAACATCATCTCTTCAATATCTTCGTAAGATCTTATTGCACTACAATGATGCAGGACAAAGAACATGACCAGAATGATCAGTTGGGCAGAAAGTAGGATTTGCTGATGTACAAATCATGTTTTAATCAACTAGTGGGATGTGAGATCCTACCAAATCCGCTCGAAAAATTGCTGTTTCGACCCATAAAACCTAATGAAACATGAGCAACAAATCCTAGAGAGAGCATTCCAACGCAATAAAAACACTCAAAATGGAGTCTGAATTCAAAAGTTATGATAAAAACCATATTATCATCAAATCTGCATATAACATGCACTTTGCAAAAAGGTATCCGAATCAAAAAGTAGGTACCTATCTTGATAGGTCTGGGCCAAATCATATGCCACTGGAATCTCTCTATATAAGCTTTCCAACGAGCCCAAGGTCATCTGAACCTGACCTTTGTAGCTCAAGTTCGGAACGCAAGAACAATTGACATTCTTTAGCACTTCTTTATCTATTTCTAGTGACTTAAATATTACATACAATGGTTTGGTTAAACCCAAAAAAAAGAGGGGGGGGGGAGGGGAGAGACCCCACATAAAAATCTTATCTTTGATTAAGACCTTTTTTTTTCCAACAAAAGTTTTATAAAAAGCATTTGAAAACATAATTCTAACCAAGTTGCAATGTGCCAAGGTGCAAAATATGCACTCCTAGTAAAATTGTAAGAGCAAATTTGGCACCGTAGCCACGGTGCAAAATTGGCTCCTCCACAAATTGTGGACACAGTAGTTTTTGCGCCGTGGCCACGGTGCAAAGTAGGCACCTCCATAAATTGTATAACAGTCATTTTTGCACCGTGGCCATGGTCCACAATAATCACCCCAATAGTCCTGCACATAGTAACACATTCTCTATGCACACGACAACAGACACTATCCTTAAGGAGGCTAACTGTATGAGCCTTTGTTGTCTCTTGCAGTACATCTAAGGCCTCTACTTGGATCTTATCACCTCATCCTCCACCAACGGAACATAATCTGATACTCTCTCCCTCCTCTTCTTCCTTCCTTTCTCTTCTTGTAAATATTCGACATCTCGTACTTCACCATTCTAGCAAAGGAGAGCTTAGGAATCAGCTAGGTGCACATCTGCCATACCTGATCTTCCATAAAGCTCGTACGCCAGGAGGAGCACCCTTTAACTTCTTAGGACCTCCATATCTAACATTAGGCTCCCCTTCCTTTAGCTTTCGCTTAATTCTATGTGTGTCTGTTTCCTTGGCTTCATCTACCTCACCTTGTCTTCAAGTAAGAATAAGCCTGGCAGTCTTATTCTGGACTGATCTCTTGGGGGTGGATTTATGCTTACAGAGGAGACGAGGTCTCTCTGAAGTTGTTCCATTGGCACTGGATTTCCCATGATCATCTTCTCTTTTTACCACTTTGATCACCCCCATCCTCCCAATCATCTTGATCCTCTCCGTCACCCTGATCCCATGCATCAAAAAACAAGGGGTTAGTCTCCTAAATTTTCGATCACAATCCTTTTTGCGGTTCGAGTTTTTATTTGTCGGGCAAAAAAATTGTGGGGTTTCCTTTAAAATTTGGCAAATTTCGAAATTCGGTGGAGCATGACATTTACCGGCAAATTATTTGATTAGAGCTATTGATATGTGCTTTATTTCATGTACAACATCAATTTTGAATGATTATGTCCACAATGGGGTGTAAATATAATAATGCTACCCAAAAAAGCGCGAAAGCACTCAGCACCTAAAAGCACCTAAAGCACTTGTGGTCGACAGAATTCGTGACCGCACGGTATAAATACCTTCTAGTACCTCACCTCCTGCCCCGCCTTCTAAAGCTTTTCCTCAATCATTCGATGTCCCAATTTCTTTGCCCCGCCCACAACATAGATCGCTTATCCGAACTGATCTTCGCCAATCAAGCGGTAAATGGTAGAAGAGGCAAGAATAAATGAGGATTTTGTTGCTTTGCATAGTTTGTCGAACGAGGGTCCGCAGCCCCATTTGAAGTACAATTGGCTAGCAAGTCAAGTTACAAAGGATCAATGGGAATCGCTTGGCAGAACCTTTCAACTCAAAGTCCGTGCAATCAAGGTTCATTTTGTTCGACCACATTTGAGAGGAAAATTGGAAAGCTTATTGAGAGTATTTTACCCGCATGGCGCTTTGTAACAATGAAGTAAGAAAACAAAGTTGCTTATGCCTTTGTTTGGAAAAATTGCCCCCTCAAGGATTGCTTGATCCCGGGGTCATCGATAAATTGGGCTTCATATGGTGCAATGTGTTATGATGTACAAGAAATGCAAAAGCCGAGAAAAAAGGAACAAAAAGCAAAAGCTGAAATTGATACCAAACCCGATATTTCTGCAAAAAAGAAAATCCTAAGCCTATTCTAGATCAGACCTATTTGAAGTATAACCTGCAGTTAGTGACAGAAAACTTAAAGAAACTTGAGATAAAAAAGGCTGAGATGGGAAAAGAAATGCAAAATATTGTTGTTAGCCCCGGTCACTGATGAGAAATCAAATGATAAAATTTTCAAAAGGTTGTCTGAAAAAAGAAGTAATATGGAAAAGCTTAAGTCTAGTATTGCCGAGAAGAGAGCTTTGATTAGTACAAAGGAATTGGAGTTAGAAATCACATAATTGGAAAAGAAATTGATGTTTGAAGAGTATGCCTGTGAATCTTTGGAGTCCGCTTTGCAAACCCGAGATCCACTTCGCTTGTGAAGAAGGAGTCATTGGAAGCTCGATAACTGAAAAATGATGTTGAGCTAAATGCAAAGAAAAGAACATGCTAGCCACCTTGAAAGTCCGAGGCGATCACCAACTCTCCTTTCTGCATCAACACCATCAAAAGAAAGCTACCACGTTTTTTGCAAAGTTATTGTATTGCTTGTGGTTTAAGTTTTCATGATAAATACAAGATGTCCATACTTCTTGATTGTGAACATGAATATCATGTGATGTTTGCTGCATTGTTGAAGGAAGGGAGATGTTTGAAATGTGAATGTAATATTCTTGAAGACCTTTATGTTGAACTTGGTATGAGTACTCCAACAGGAATAGAGCAAGTTGCTTCTTTTGATCCTAAATTAAATGTGGGATCAAAGACAGCTCGGGCTGATTTGGGATCAAATACAGCTCGGCCTGATATTGAAGGTCTAATAGATGTTCTCGCCTCGAAAGCTGCCCCCTTCCTCAGCGTAAAAAAGAGGAGGCTGAGACATGCAAGGGATGCTGATTTTGAGCCAGATCTTGCAGAGTTAGATGATCAAGTTCAGATGTTGAGTCTAAGGCAATTGAGAAGTAGTGGTAAAATTGGGGATGAGAAGGCAGATGATTCGGAGGCAGGTCTTAATGAGAGTGAAGTTGAATGTGTGTTGGATACTCCAAACAGAAAGAAACAAAAGCACTCAGCACCAAACAAGGATGCTATAGTTGAGAAGAAGAAAGGGAAGGACAATAAGCAAGACCAAAGGGGTTGAAGTTGGGACTGGCAAGAAAAAAGGGACTGAGGCCAGGCAGAACAAGAAAAAAATTGGGGAGGGTAGAAAGTATCCATTGAGACGGAGAATGCACATCGATGTGAATGAAGACGGGGAAGAAGAGGGTGTTGAGAAGACAATTATGGAGAATATAAGGTCCACCCTTGAAGATGTTGCAAATGTAGATCCTACTGGTGCACATACAGATTTTGAACAAGATGATAATGTTGCAGCAAAATCTCTACACAATGAAGGCAAATAGTAACTTTGCAGCAATTATGGATGCTCTTAGAGGAAATTCAAATATTTCTTTGAGAGCACTAATTCATAAATGATATTTTAATGTTCAGGGATTCACAAAGTAGTACAATTTGATGAGGATTTAATTGTTTCCAATTTAACTTCCAGGTTTATGACTTTTTAATTTAAATTGAAGTTTTTGTGGATCTATTGATCCTGTATTCACTTAATTAATTATCTGAACATCAGGTGTACCGAGTTGCAAAGTACAATTGTAACTGATTTGCAACTCAGCAATGTAACTTCGAGGTTATTACTCTTAAATTTTAATTGTACTCTTTTCTTGAATAGTTCACTGAATTGCATGTTATTTAACTTATTAGGCGTTCTGATGTGCAAGTTGTACCTATAAAAAAGAAGTTGTTGATACTAGATCTCAATGGCGTGCTGGTAAAGAGTTATAGAAGAACTAATCAAATAAGAGAAGACCTGAGACGGCTTAGCACTTAGCTTTTGAGAACATCAACCACTAACAAATTGGTTGTGTTGAGGCCAGGTGTTCACACATTCTTGCAGGAAGCCTCCAGACTATTCGACCTTGCAATTTGGTCCATGAATGCATTCAATGTTGCAGAAGTTCTTGATGTTGTCTGTCCTTTTACCAAAGGTAAACTTGTATTTGTGTGGGACTAGAAATATTGTGATGAGATGCCTTTCAAATGGCCACTCGAATCTGCAAATCCAGTATTCATGAAGCCACTTCATAAGGTGTATGAAGCTTTTCCACAATATGGAAATAATGTGGTTCTTGCAGATGATGAAGTATACAAGACATACATGTCCCCACCATTCACATCCATCATGGTGCCTACTTTTATGAGTGATCCTCATGATGATATTCTTAACTCTTATTTGCTTCCAATGATTAGACAAGTTGCACAGGTTGAAGACCTTTCTGCAATTTTGAAGATAAATTCTAGGGCAGAGGCTTTTACAAGAACATCCCTAGGTGTTCTGGATGCACTATTTCAGCAACAAATTGGTCAGAATCAGAGATTATTAGTTAGAGCTTACTGCAAGGATCAGATTAAGTGGTTAGTGGATGGTTTTGATAAACATTTCAGTGCTGATCAGTTGGAGCAGATGAAGAAATATTTGACTATTGCCTAGAAGAATACTTCTTGTAAATACATGTGAATTTGTGAAAACCTTGACATAGAGGCTAAGACCTCAATTTTGTGAAACTGTTTGTAATAGTATATGAGTGCAGATATGCCTCAATTTTGTGAAAACTTTGACATAGAGGCTGAGACCTCAATTTTGTGAAACACTTTGTAATACTATACGAGTAAAACTTTGCCTCAATTCTGTTATGTTTTGTTATCTTGTTATTTTGTTATTCTTGCTTCAAGTTTGTCCAATACTTTAAAGACATTGCAGGCCTCAAGCTAACAGATTCACAGTTCAGCTCAATTTTGTGTGTCTTGCTCTTTTAACATTCAGTGTCTTGCTCTTTTTTCATTCAGTTACATTTTCAGTAGTAAAGTATTGTTGTCTAGCTATTTCAATGTATTTTCACATTTAAACTGTAGATATGCCTCAATTTGGCAGATTGACACAGAAATGATTTCCACATTTAAACTGTAGAAATGATTTTGTACAAATTACCTTCTATGATGCAGGTGGTAGACTACTCATGATCTGCTGGCAAGTTTCTTCTGCCATGAAATACAAGTCTGAGTCATCTTCATCTGCAATCATGTCAAATTTAGAAAGTCTAACGAGATGGCTGTATACACTGGCCACTAGCTTATTCTGCAATAGTTGAAACCTTAGACCACCATCAATTTGTTTATAATAATGTCCTGACACAATAACTTCTTCAATCCCAAATACATTTCCCCATCCATCCTTATAATCTTCTAGCAAAGTATTCTTTGCTTCAGTGCATCTAAGTACATAAAAATCTACCCCTTCTTCATTTCCTTCTTCAGCATTTACAGCAAAATTGTCACCCGCTTCTATCATAGAACTAATTACATCATCTTCATCCTCTTCTTCTTCCTCAACATCATACTCATCATCTTCTTGCAAATCATTGCTATCACCTGTATTCTTAGGATCCTTCAACCTCAACTCAATGGTTGCCCAAACACCAATTCGACTCATATTGATGCATTTGTCCCACTTAAATTGAATGCAGTAGTTGCAAAAGCACGACAAAGGTCTGTAAGCTACCTTCAAAGTGTTCTCCTTGTCACATGGTCTTATGGAGTGGAGCAATTGAGTTCCCTTTAAAGTATGGCATTCCAATCTTTCTGATCTATCTATCTTTGAAGACTCTACCTCCCAGAAATACCTGTAACAATATGAAAAAGCAAGTGCTTTAAGTGCTGGACAGTGCTTGAAGTGTTGAAATGTCTGCAATAAAATTATAAAACACTACAAAATTATACCTTTTGATGTCATGATCAGATGGATGATTTTCAAAGTGCCATTTAAGAAAAGCAACTACCTCCTTTGCACACTGTAGTTTCCATCCATTATACTTCATTTGCTCTTGAGTTAGTATCCTCTTTATAACTGCTCCAGCACCATCATGCTCACCTTTCCCATGTGAGCTAGCAAAAAAATTCCATAGAAGATCCTTGCCCATTCTCCCATAAAATCTACCAAGAAAGTGGAATGGTCTCGAAGACTTGAATTGTGAAGAACATCCATCACTCCAAAACGCATGTTTTTTATATTCAACTCCAATACTTTGCAACCAATCAGCATGCATTTGTAGACAATGTTGGACATATTCTGTGTCATGTGATTTGTCATCACTAATATAGAAATGAGTTTTCTTCACAATACCTTGGAGACTTTGTTTCCTTTTCTCTTTGGCCAAGTTCTTGTTCTTCTTGCATGAGTTCTCTTCCTCTTTCTTTTTTCTTTCTTCTTCTTCTTCCTTTTTCATCCTCCTGTAGGTTATATGCACTAGAATTGACACCGGTCAAGATGCCAATGACAGATTGAGCTTCTTGTTGATCTTAAATCCATAATTTTCAGCAAAAATCTATGACAGAAAACAATGGTATCATCTTGAAGTGTTGCCAAGCATTTCCTGAATTCCTTGGCTTGCCAATGAGCTCTATAATTATGAGGTACAAAAGGTTTCAAAGTCTTTCTTGCATGCTCATTAAATTCAAAAGGACTACCCAATTTGTAGGCCAATTTTGTAACCTTTGGAGGTTTCTTAGATGACTTCAATGTCTTCTTCCTTTGGACTTCTACCCGCCATGTTAAGGCCAATTTATCAGCCTGATATGGAAGTCATATGATTGAATCATATTTAATGAAGTCACTAAATGCACTTTCCAATCTAATTTGAAAGTCATTACCTTCTCAAATACTTTCCAATTCACATTGTAAGTCTTGCTCTTATTCCTCTCCTTAGGACATGTTGGCGTACCGCAATACATTATAGCAAACATGGTAAATAGAAAGCAAAATTATAGGTTTGAAACAAAGGAAACCATGTACTCACTTCTTTAAACCACATTTTGTACAAGTCTACATCAGACACGCATGCTTATGCCACTCATCACTCTCATCCTTTTGGCAGACCACTATTCTCCAATAATCACTACTTGATCTGATGGTGTTCTCCTTAGCCATGCAGATTAGACCTGGTCCACAAACCTTGCACTGACACTTACAATCCTTATGAACACCATAAGGATCTATCCTCATATTGTTGATGGCCTGCCTTGCAAATTCTAAGTGCAAATGATATTGGCAACAACAAGTCTCCCTTTCTTGAAGTTTTTTTACATAGCTTGGCTTCAGTTTTTCAAAAGCCAGCTGGGACATCTTTATATTAGGATGTTCCTTCTTTAAAGCAAGGTAAAATTGTACTTGAACACAATTACAATAATAAATTTAGTTATTTTATAAAGTGAATGAAAGAATTAGTGCACAACATTCCAAATTTCTGGTCGAAACTATTACCTGTGTAATCTCTAGCAAATGAATAGGATGATCAATTTTATCACCATTTTCAGCCAAATGCTTCCTCACATGCTTCTTATAAGGTGAGACTCTAGTATTTTCATCCCAAAACTTCCTCACCGTGGATATTTCTTCAGCTGAAAATGCGTCACTTCTTCTCTTCCTTCCAAATATTGACCAAGGACCAGCTTCACACTCTGCAAATATACGTCTTTTAAATGCCATGGCAATAGTTTTTCTTGGAACAGATAGAACCCTTGAAATTGCAGATTGATTAATCCCTCCTATCGAAGATGCTGCCATTTGAAGGGTGCTCTTCTTGCTTTGGAGGACATCATTGTTCTTTTTGCATTTTTGTGCCTGCATTGTCTCTCTAACATTCACAATCATGGTTTTCATTATAGCAATATCCCCTGATCCGTACATCCGCTTGCAATGGCAAATGTTTGTTTCTCTTGAAAAGTCTTTGAAGAACTTTCCCTTTATCCAAATCCTCGAAACGTTCCCCGACAATGTGATTAAAAGAACCATCTAACTCTTTTGAGAGTTCCCCGCAATCTTCTTTCACTAAGCCATTGTTTTCTCTTCCTCTCGCTTTGGTGGAATGTTTTCCTTTTCCCTTTCTTTCATTCTCTTTCTCGATTCTCTTTTCCTCATGGCTTCAAATTCCGTGATAAATTCTCCTCTTCCTGATCATCAAGGCTTTCTTTAATTGGCCATAAAATGGAGGTGCAATGGAGAACTGAATTGGGATTGGGTTTGGGATTGGATTGGGATTGGGATTGGGATTGGAATTAGAATTGAGAATTGCCAAAGAATTTTCAGCCATGATAACGGAGCTTGGGAAGAATGACAATCCAAGAAAGAAAAACTTTCCTCAAGAATCCCGCCAACTTGAGATCCCGCCAAACATGAGGATTGCTCGACACCACAAGCTGGGACATCCATGTCATCGATCCCTCCCCAACCGGAACATGCATACTATTTCTCGAGTAACAACCCCCGAGGTCGTTGAACGAAAATTCATCGAGTAAAAAGCACCTCAAGCACCTAAAGCACTTGTCCGGACGATGCTTTTTGGGTAGCATTATCATATTTACATCCAATGATGAATGATATTATAAAGATTACTTGTGGCTGAAACTATAAATACGTGGTAGGAAAAAAAGCATTAAAACATGTTGATTACCTAAATGGACTTCCACTAATATAATCTACAAAAATGTAAGGTGTAAATTAGGGTGGATTTGTGGGAGATCTATTTTGAATATTTGATGTAGATTAGGGTAGATTTGGTTTGTGCTATCGATTTTCAATGTATGCCTATGAATGATATTTTATATATATGTGGCTTAGAATCCAAACACGTGACAAAAAAATAGCCTTTGATTAGTGACATGTGTCTACTAACTAAAGAGAAGTCGCATTTAATTAAAGTGGGCAAAATCTCGAAGTTTGGGACTCAGACTGAAAATGGGACTCATGCAAAAAAAAAATAAGTTGCCATTGAATCATTATTAAATTTTTCTTGATAAAATAAGAATAATATTTACACACGACAATCCGAGAAAATGAAGGGGGGTGGTAAAGAAAGAAGAGTAGGAAGGAAGGGGAGACAGGAGGAAGGGGAAAGGGCAAAGGGGAGGGGTCGAGCAAATGGAGAGGGGAGAGGAAGAGGAGGAGGGGGAAGGGCAAAAGGGAGGGGCATGGGGAAGAGGAAGGCAAAGGGGGAGAGCAAAGGGGCAAAGGGGGATATGGGACAAAATGGCTGGGGTATATGGGTAGGGGCAAAGAGGGCGGGTTAAGGAAAGGGGTATGGGTAGGGGCAAAGGGGTAAAAGGGGTGGGATATGGAGAGGAGCAAAAGGAAAACATGACAAAAGAATATAATTAATTAATTAAACACTAAATAATTAATTAATAATATAATTAAATAATATAATTAATTAGATTAGACAATAATAATAATTAGACAATTAGCTTAAATAATATAATTAATTAATTAGACAATAAATAATTAAACAATTCAAACAATGCATAATTAGAAAGGTTTTTTCTCGCCTCGCCAGGCGAGAATGGGCACAATTCCTCGTGTGCTTCTTTCCCTTGTTTCCCTTGCGCCGACATGGCTTCTTTCCCTTGCCTGATCAACTGGTAGCAAGCGCATCCTAAACGAATTTGCTTCAGTCTCCAAAGCTCCTATGGCTGCAAGGGATGAAACATAGCAACAACACTGTCTCACACAGCAGAATGCCAGTTTCCAAATAACTGAGCAAGAAACCCCTTGCCAGAGATGACACCTCCAAGAAAAGAGGCCCACTGAACAGAACAGAGAACCCTACATAAGATCAAGCCCCAGAGGAAGCAACAAGCCCCAGAGGAAGCAACAAGCCGAAACAAAGATCAATTAGTTTCTATTTATCTCAGAATAAATCCAATCGTTGCAACTCTGCCCACAAAGGGTTTGCTTGCATTTCTGAATCCAATTCCGCCTCAGATGGTTGCAGCAATTTTTTAAGGCAACACAACAAGAAAAACGAGAGCAGGAGGGCAAGAACTACTGAACTGCTCCTTCCCGACCAAGCTCTTAAAAATAAGTCACGAAAGTTGGGAAACCTACTTCCTTTGCAACAGACTCCAGAATTTGTCTGGCATGGCAAGGAGCGCATTCTCTAAATAAGCCAAGCTTCCTTCTGTTTTGGCTTACAAATCTGGTTTGCACTTCAGTGGGAATATGTGCTTCTATTTGAGTTCCATTTGAGCTCTTAAATACATCCTCTAGTTCTTTCTTGCTTGCTTCTGTATCCTGGGAAACAAGATTCATAACGAATCAGCAAAATCCTTGCATAGACGCTTTATTTGTAGTTATGTATTATCGAAGCACAAAAAGCCCTTCTATTATAATGTCCTGTTTCTTATGCAGTCACTTCTGCCATAGCCAGACTGATCTATAGATACAAGCCGGACCCCAAATTCTATGAGAAGATCATGGGATACCCCTGTAATTTCAAGATTTCTAAAAGTTGATTTGGGTCGATTTCTTCTTCTGGCGCAGGACTCTTCTTCGCACAGCTGCCTAAAGAAGAATAAATCTGTTTCCCCTCTGCTTTTAGCCCCAATCCTGGCATATGATGAGCAAATATATGATGTACCTGGCATAACAGCAAGGCGAGATGAGCCGAAGCCATGAAGGACCAAAATGGCGCATTTGCTTGTAGAAGAATCCATCAGCTGCTCCGGCACCGCCATAGCCACAACTCATCTTGCCGTATATGTTGCTTTGTGGTACTCTTTAGGCGCATGCCAGAGTATTGGAAGCAAAGACGGCGGCCAAGGTACAGACTGCATCCGTCTGAGAAATTTTTGGGGCGGAGTTCTAAGGGAAAGCTCGAGTTTTTGGAAGAAACTGTTTAGCTTGGACGCCATAGCTGGCCGGATAAGTTTTGCACGGGCATGGCTTCTTTCCCTTGCCTGGATCAACCGATCTGACAAAGAAGGCTGAGACTCTAAGGATTGAATCCCTGTGTATGAGTTCCAGCCTTAATCCGTCGGAAAGATCCTGCCCTTTTGCCCATTGCAATGCAAAGAGGAGAACAAGCAGAGTCGCCATATCCGAGCCGAAGCCTTGCATTCTTCTGGCATATTAATGATGTGTATGATTATCTATGGCCATGGCGGAAAGTAGCTTCGCCGTATTTATTTTTCCCTCGCAGCTGCCCGTCGAAAGAATCCAAGAAAGCGAAGAAAGGTGCTTATCCGAGCCCAACCTTTTCTGAAGCTTCTACTGGAACAAGAAGAAGAATGGCTATGGTACCCACGAACAAATCGATGCAGAGAGCTTCAGAGCTTCGGATTTGCACTAATATAGGGAAGATTTGAATCCCGATTACAGTGATGGATGTGGAGAATTACAGAGATGGAGGTGTTCCAGCAGAAGCATAGAGCCATGCCCAAATCGAAAAGGCCCAAAAGATATGTACCAAATTTCAAATTTCTAAGCACGGGCGGGAAAAAAAAGGCGGGGTACAGTGATAAATAAAAATAATACTTAAAAAAATATTTGCTAGGTGAATATTTATTGAATATTTGTTAGGTGAACATTATTTTGACCTTATAGGTGAATATTTGTTAGGCCATGGAATATTTATTTAATAAGATAATAATGTATATGTTTCCAAAAGTTTAATCATTTCATAGGTTTAACGCATGTTTTAATTCATAGCTTTCATAGGTTTAGTGCATAAGTTTAATAGATTTTGTGAACCATTTTAAAATGGTGCTTTGACAAAAATAACCTATGGCTTGTTTTTTTTTTTCTGAATTGCCTTTCTCGACCTGCATTTTTTCACTTTGAAGGGCCCAGCACGACATTTTTCACTTTGAACTGTGTTTCTCAACTCGCGAGTCGAGAAAGGGCCTCAAACCTGCGTTTTTCACTTTGAAGGGCCCACTTCAATTAAATGCGACTTGATAACCTCTGGCCCTGAAAACTGCGTTTATCAGTCTGAGCGGTCTTTCTCGACTTGGGCTCGACACGCGAGCCGAGAAAGGCCCTCAAAAAAAAAAATTTCTACTTAAAAAAAAAGGGAAAAAAAGTTTTTTCTTTTGTTTTTTTTTTTTGGGCTCTAAGCTGCGTTTCTCGACTCGCGAGTCGAGAAAGGCCCTCAGAGTCGAGAAAGGCCCTCAAAAACCTTTTTTTTTTCCTACTTAAAAAAAGGGGGGGGGGAGTTCTTCTTTTTATTTTTATTTTTTTCACTCTTATCTACATTTCTCGACTCGCGAGTCGAGAAAGGCCCTCAGAGGGGCCTTAGAGCCTTTCTCGACTCGCGAGTCGAGAAAGGGCCTCAGACCTACTTTCTTGCCCTTAGAACTAGTTGTTTTCTTATTTGTATTATCTGTACCATCACTTGCATTAACTTGATTTTGCCTTTCCCAGTACAGATCACGAACATAAAGGACATGATCGGGAGCCATGGAAAGACCCGTTCATTGGAGGACGAGAAGAGGTTAGTGACATGCATTCTTCAGGCCAGCGTGTTCAGATTTCTATTCTCTTCAAGTTGCACTCGTGGCTTGGAACACCTCGGACCCGGCTCTGCATGTTGTTCCTAGAAGGTGGTCTGTGTGCGAAGATGATGTAATATTTGTGCCAGCCCGACCAACAATGTTTAAAATGAAACGCACTTATTTAAGAAGTGCGTTTGAAAGATTCCTCTAAAAATTTTGGAAAACTACAAAATGAGGCAAAATAGGGGGCAATCAAGGTTTTTGGACGCAAGTTGTTCAAAGCTGTCCTTAAAAACAGCTTTTTTTAGAGTGACATAATATAAATACGAAGACCCTTAAAAAAATATGTCATTTTGGGGGTCAAACGAGCATTTACGAGAGCACAAAGATTTCTACGACAAAAATAAATGTAAATACAATAGGTTCTCTTTGTATATTGTTGTGTAAAATTCTTTGTGATAGCAGTTGCAAAGGAAGAAAGATATATTGTTACGCAACAAAAGAAAGATCACATGGATATCATAACATAATCTGTGAAGGAACAATTACACGGACAACATATGCAGGTATTTCATCATATATGTTATGGTTATTGAATATGGTTGTACTTCCATTTGCTTGATGCATGCCATTAGTATAGATACTAGTAATAGTGCCCAGCATTGCTGGGATAATGTTGGGAACCTAGAAATAATAAGCCCGTGTAATGTTACAATATATATTAGCTACACTCTCATAACATCTGTAGGTTGAAATATGTGTAGGATTTGAACCATTGTTAAAGTTTTGGTCCACTTATAATTTATGTAAGTTGTAATTTGTGTAGCCAATGGGATTTTAAATCCCTACCAAGATTTTGGTTCATGATGACATAGAAAAAGCCCACCAAGATTTTGGTTCATGATAACCCACCAAGATTTTGGTTCATGATAACCTATAAACAGCCTACCAAGATTTTGGTCCATGATAACCTATAAACAGCCTGACAAACATGTATATGTTCAGGATTGCTGTACACAAAGAATCTTATGCCTGACAAACATATATATATGTTTATGATTGTTGTAGACAAAGCATCTTATGCACATGCATTTTAAAATGGCATTTGTATGTTTAGGAGTTCTATGTTCGATCATCTATTTAATTTTGCTACATGCTCTAAAGGCATATTGCAGGTGATATAAATAAACTATTGCAGGATAAATAGACTAAGTACACGTGACCCTATGTTCAACAATCCATCCCGGGGGATTCACCTTTCATTGGCGTATAACCCATGAGAGTTCAACGGAGGGGTGTTTTTTGGACCATTTGCGTACGTATACTTGGGGGTTTGGGGTGTTTTTAGGCACTGATCTAGAGCAATATCTATACACATAGGGGTCAGAGTGCCTTTTAAGAATGTGTATACAAGGGGGGTTTTTTGCTACCCTCCGAACGCAGATGCCATACCCCCTTTATGTATAAGTGCATCCCCCGGGCAATCCATTTCATTCTTCTCTATTCTTTGAAGGCATATTACAGGTGAGGTATGTAGTAATAACAATGCTTGCTTCTTGGTATTGCAATGTGCTTTGAATATTATGATTATATTGACATTTGCTACAAAACCACCATAAGACAGGCATGTACGCGTAGTCTTAACAATAAAGGCATGCATGCCTAGGCATGCATGCATAGTCTTAAAAAATGATAGTGCCAAACAGTTTTTGAAGGCCCCATTCACCACTTTCATCTATTATTCTCCACTTTCATATGCTTGAGTAATTGCATGATTAATAATTACATATTCTTGCCAACTAACCTCATATTGATGCTTGAAAATGTCTCAAAATAGTCTGATTACAACGATGAAGGTTTCACCAAAATTCCATGATCCATAGATAATGTCCTATTGCTTTAGAGACTGCAAAATCACAAAGATAAATCCATTGAAAGAGTGGACTGTACCATTGCAGAGTAGACTGTAGCATTGCAAATGATTATAGGCTCTTGGCTCTTAGGCTTTTGCAAATTGCAGAGTAGACTGTAGCATTGCAAATGATTATAGGACTATTATCTTGTTGCATCCTGTTTGCACTCAGTATACTGTATCAGCAAGATCAGCTTACCATGAACAAAATCCCAATCCACAACTTTGCAATTTTAGTTGCTGAAGCACTGCAACATAACATTGCACTGCAGTTGAACTTTGCCACCTGAAGCATGGCAAAGCATATTGTATTTTATAAAACATTCGGCAGTTTCTACTAAAACGAGCTAAAATAGAAGTGTATCTATGCTTTAACATTGTGAAACATGGAAAAGAGTGACATCAATACTTGGATTACCTGACGAAATGAATTACGAAATGGTCCATTGCACGGATGTCTGCCAGGTAGACTGGATGTCTTTGAAGCAACTTTCTGCAACTTTGGAGCAACTTTGGAGCAAACTGGCTATCAACTTTGGAGCAACTGGCTATCAAGCACTCCTCTCTAGAGGCCCTGCCCACGAACCTTCCTGGTTGCTTTTAATAATTCACGCCGACAATCGTTTTTGATTCTCCTAGCAATTACAGTGAACAGATCTTCAGGATCCTATTTTGAAGGTCTATCCTTTTGCAGCATAGAACCGATCTGTTTGTTCTACTTTTTCCATGAACATCAAAGTAATAACCCTTTTGCCTGAATAGGCCCATCAAATTGCTTAGAGTTTGAGTTGAATATTCACTTACAGAATGGGAGGCATGACTTATTATCTAGAGGAACCAATCATTCCAGGTCTTCCAGATGATGTTTCCATGCTGTGCCTTGCCAGTGTTCCCCTTGAGAAATTTCTAAGCTTTACGTGCATCCTTCACCACCAGATGTTATTCGAAGATGTTCAAAATACCGGATGGCGCGCATATATTCCTTCAGAAGGCAGATGGGTTAGTCTTCCTCCTATGCTTGAAGGACCTAAGAACGGCTTCAACTATGCTGTGATTGCTATTGGAAACTCGGCCCTAAAAACAAAATTCTAGAAGAACTACGGCCATGAAGAACTAAGCAGCTCTTTGCTATTGGAAACTCGGCCATGAACTCGGCCATGAACTATTGAAAACTCGGCCCTAAAAACGAAATTCTGGAAGAACTACGGCCATGAAGAACCCTATTTTTTTTTTCTTCCTTCTCCGAAGCCTAGAAGCCCCATGCATCATCAAGAAACTCTGTGCATCATCTAGAAACCCCGGCATCGTGAGATCTCAAAACCCTAAAATTTTTCTTTCACAGATTTTTCCTAGCCTCGGTATAAAAATTTATACCGTCAAAACCATCTGCCATGTTTTAGCCAGATGATTATCATGTTATATCTGCGCCCTGTCACGTTCTAACCAACAATAATCACGTTATAAGCAACAACAATAAATATCCGTCTCATAAAATTTCCTTGTTTTATATTGTATTGGATTTAGAGCAAAACGTATTTAAAGAGAACTTGTAGTATAAATTTATACCGTGGCTTCCTTTGTAAAATACTTCCGGTCTAAATTTATACTGCTCCCGCCCTTTTCATGAGGGGCGATGGTATAAACTTATACCGCTTAAGCTCGCAAGCGGTATAAATTTATACCACTCGAGTTCAATTTATAAATTTGTACCACTCGAGTTCACAGGCAGTATAAATTTATACCACTCGCTTGAACTCACGTGGTATAAATTTATACCGCTTAAGCTCATCCTGTATAAATTTATACCACTTGACCTCCTATCGTTTGATACAATGCCTCCAAAGCTCCCGCATGGTATAAATTTATACCGTCCAATAATGTGGGAAAAATCAAAGCCTACAAACTAAAGCTAAAAAATGTGAAGCCATATTGTTTGATTACCTAGCCATCATTTGACGGGTCGAAAACACATTTTAGGGCTCAAATGACAACATCTGTGTTGGGTGAAACTGCCAAAAATTTTGTTACAGATGATGATGAAGTTTCATTAGTAGACAGTGCTGAGGAATATCCCTTTTGATGGTGGGGCAGAGGACACAAATAGCTCTAGTGATCATGGTCTGAACGAGTTAGGGGATGAGATGCATCACGAATTGCTGCAAAATATAAGTTTATCTAATAAGGCATATATGTAATTAGGTAAAGCTTCAGGGCTCGGGCAAAGTCAATACGTGTCACAATTTTGACTATCTTGTTCATAATTTTGTAAAGAATCCGAACACTTTGAATGAGATACCTTTTTGTTGGTCCAGTGCACTTGCTGTTTTCTTCAATGTCTAGTTTTTGGAGTCCTTAAAATTTCTACTAATTTTTTAAACCAAATTAGGGGGCTAAAACATGGTAACGAACATTTTTTCATGGCATCTAAGTTCAATTACCCCCTCAAAAAGGTCACCTAAAATGTCAAAATTGTCACACTTGTCACGCACAGACCGCGAAAATGGACTTTTTTGAGGGAATTTTAGGGAATCTTTTAAAGATTCCTTTTAAAGTGCGTTTCGAGCAAATAAGTGCGTTTTAATTTAAACTTTGTTGACCATCATGGTATCTTCAATCACTCTAAAATACAATGTAATGAAATTATTTATGGATAAAAATTCAGGACAGATCAACACTTTGTTTACAGAGAGATAGCATTTTGATTGGTTTTAGTTGTGCTCTTTCTCTTCTCGACTTGCTAACTGAGAAAAATGGACCACGTAATTTCCCTTAACATTTTTTTTTTCACGCAGGAAAACAGGCATCTTCAAGCAATAATGCGGTTTCAAAAGTTTCCCTCATCCTTTTCGTGTAAAATAACAGGGTTTCAAAAGAAAATGGGAGTGGAATGAGACTCACTTTAATTAAATGCGACTTAGAGACTTCCATCCTATAAATAGAGGATGTTCCTAGCATTTCATCACATTAAAACAATTGGATTATTATTATGAGCACTTCGTCCTTGTTTCATTCCTCACATTCATGGTATATATTCTGCAAATATGTTTTGTTGAAGTGTGGGTTGTTTGGTAGTAAATGAACATTTTCCTTTTATTTATTCTAGTTGATAAATGTATATCGTTCGAGCTTTAAACTATTGGATATGTGAAAATTTAAGTAGAGATACCTATAAATATCAATCGGGGAATATGAGGCAATAATGTCTGTCTATCTAAATCTCATGCATCATGAAACATGAAGCAATAGTACACATTCATTGCGACACTTAATTCGAGTTAGTAAGTGAGTTGAAAGAGAATAGGGGCCAGGAAAGAGAAATGTTTGCGGTGGCCTTGGTCGCCGCGATAAATTTCTTGTAGATGTAATAGAGTGCCAAGTGTGAGGGGTTGCAGATGTAATCGTATATGTAGATTTAATAGAGTATTAGGGTCCCTAAGCAATATAGAACTTGGTAAGTGGCCATGTTGCATTCCATCTTTAAAAGTTGTAAATTTATTTAATACATAGTCATGATATCCTAAAAGACACATCGTAAACCAAACTAAACATAAGCACCACGCACTAAATTTGTCGTATGATGATGTGGTTGATAGTAGCATTGCATGATCCATCTATGAGGTGCTTTATATTCATTAGCACTCATGACGTGATATATTCGCAAACCCTGAATGTTCAAATCCTTAAACCCTAAACTCGTTTATCAAACATGTTTGACATGCATATGTTCAATTATTTACTACTATTATCTTAGGCCAGACAGTGCGACCAATGATGTTTGACATTAGTCTTGAGCATGTGGAGGGTAGATGTAATGGAGTTTGTAGGTGGAATAGAGGGCCGCAGATACTGAGGATGGAATGGAGTGCTTAGATGTAAAGGACGTCGTGCATCATATTTCAAGTGGGATGGGAAATACAAATGATGCTTTTAAATAGGAACATAACATTAAGATGGATGGATGGATACAATTTTAATGTCCATGGGAAGTTCACGGAGCTTATGCGCAACATCTATGCAATATGATCTGTTCTATTCTAGGTAGAATAAAATGGAATAAAATGTTTTTTATTTGTCCATGAAGACCAATCGACCTATGGGATCCAATAAGAGAGCCCAGCAGACTTATTACTAAAACTCCCACCCCGAAAGGATTTCGAGGGAAAAACTGTGGAACTAATAAAAATGCTGTTAAACTGTACAAATAAACATCTCTTGTAACACATACACAAGTTAGGCGAGTGTTCCGATTGATCCTGCACATCTATGACCTCTTAAAAGTATTATCCCAACATCCATACAGATGTCGTGACATGTAACGATTAGCCAGGCCTAACCAACTCTATATACTAGACAGCTCTGGAGGGTATCGCATTCATCCTCAATAGCTCCCATTTGGCAGCATCAACAAAGCATGTTCTGCAGTGGCTCCCTAATCCATCTATCTGCCTCAATTTGAAGACTCTGTGCATCTGTGCGAATCGAGGCAATGGGTCTGCACCCTTTCATAGACAGATGGGTATCCAAGTATCATCGTGGGTCCCATGTTTGCATGACTTCAACCATAATTTCATCTTGACTATTGCTTCAATATGGTTCACTCAATCCGGTGGCTAAAATGTGAAAGGGGAAAGGGAAAAGGGGAAGGGAAAAGGAGAAGGGAAATCAAAGAACAAGGAAAAGGGAGAGAGAAAGGGCAAGAAAGAAAGGGAAAAGGGCAAATAGGAAAATGAAAAAGATAAAAAGTGGAAAATGAAAAAATAGAAAAAGAAAAGGGGAAGGAAGAAAATGAACAAAAAAAAAAGCAAGAAAGGGGAAAAGGAAAAGGGAAGGAGAAAAAAGAAAAAGGAAAGGTAAAAGGGCCGACGGCCAAAATTCACTCAATCCGATAGGCAAAAAGGGAAATGATAAAAGGAAAAAGGAAGTCGGGAAGGGAAAAATCAAGAGAGAAAAAAAGATAAAGAGAAAAAAGGAAAGAAAGAAAAAAAGGAAATAAAGAAAAAGGAAAAAAGGGAAAGGGAAAGAGGAAAAAAGAAAAAGGGGGATAAAAGAAGAAAAAAAGTAAAAAGGATAAAAGCAAAAAGTAACGAAGGGAAAAAAGTTAAAGAAAAAAAAAGAAAATGCACAAAGGAAAGAATGAGGAGGGGGGGGGGGAAAAAATGGCAAAAAAAAGTAGGGAAAAGTGCAAAAAATTTGTTACAAAGGAAAAATGAAAAGAAAAAGAGGCAGAAGGGGAAAAAGGGGAGAGGGAAATAGGAAAAGAAGAGGAAAAGGGAACGGGAAAAATGGGAAGAGGAAAAGAGTGAGGAAAGGAAAAAAGAGCATGGGAAACGAAAAAAAGGAAAAGGGAGGGAGATAGACGCATAGAAAAGGAAAGAGAGTGAGAAAAGCAGAAATTGGAGAAAAAGAGGCAGAAGGGGTAAAAGGGAAGGAAAAAGGGGAGAGGGAAATAGGAAAAGAAGAGGAAAAGGGAACGGGAAAAATGGGAAGAGGAAAAGAGTGAGGAAAGTGAAAAAGAGCATTGGAAAAGAAAAAAAGGAAAAAGGAGGGAGATAGGCGCATAGAAAAGGAAAGAGAGTGAGAAAAGCAGAGAATGGGAAAGGAGGAGGGAAGAAAAAGGGAGAGGGAAATGAGAAAAGAGAAGAAGAAAATGGCATGGGAAAAGGGGAAGAGAGGAAAAACAGAAGGGAAAACGAGCATGGAAAAAGGGAAAAGAAACAAAAAAGAGAGGAGGAATGGGTAGGGGGAAAAGGAGAAGAGGGTGGGGAGGTGGAAAAAAAAGAACAGAAAAAGGACACGGGAAAAGGGAAAGGGAAAGAGGAAAGAAAAATGAAATGGAAAGGAAATATGAAAATGGCAGGATAAAAGGGATGTGCTTCTGCACATTCCATCTGGAGAGCCACTGAGCTTGATTTTCCTTCCAACAGGCCTTAAGGCATTGTGGCCCCATTGCCATAGTATAAGCTAGATTAGGGATACGAGCATCGTCCATAGTGACCACCTTCTGAAAATAGATTATGTGCCCATCAAAGGTCGCCCTTTGAATAGATAAGAAACCTATATCTTGCAATAGCATTTGATATGGGACTGTGGACTTCACCTCTAGTGCCCAAACCAAGAAGTCAGTCTGCACTTGCTCCAACAGTGTTTTCGTTAAGGGGCAAATCTTCGCAAAGATGCTATACCGTGGTTTTTTGAAAAGCGGATACGAATGTTGAGTAGGCCCTGTGTTAATTATTTTTTTAATGGTTCGCCAAAATTTTGATGGTGGATGTTCTTGCCCAAGTTGGACTCGCCAAGAAGACTATGGCAAGAATCATCTCATTTGCCTAGATTTATAAACTTGTTATATCAGATTTGAGCAATTTGCCTCTTACCATACAAGTGCCATTGACAAAGGTTTATGTCTAACCTTCGAGAATGTCTATCTTGGCTTCAACCGTAGTTTTTCTCACAAGTATGAAATGGATACTTATTTGCAAAGGGAAAGGGCTTCAATGAAAACGTATTTGCAAATGAAGAGGGCTTACAATGCCAGTATGATATGATAATGTATTCGCAAATGAGCGGGCTTACAGATTTCTTGCATGAATGGTGCTTGTATTTGTATCTTATCTAACCTGGTTGCTTACTTGCTTCTCAGATGCCTGCACAAATTACAGGACCACCTTAGTGAGGACCACCTTAGTCTTGGCCAAGTTAACACACATGTCAGTTGTAAGAAATTAGAAGACAATATTTTTCTCTAGTACAATGTAATGATCACTTATGAATCTTTCGCTGTCAGATGTAAGAAATTAGAAGACAATATTTTTCTCTAGTACAATGTAATGATCACTTATGAATCTTTCGCTGGGAGCTAGATATCGATAGCTAATAAGTATAGTACATAAGGAATGTTCAAGTCATTATTCAATAGATCATTTAACCATACAATGAAATCATAGTATTACACTATTCATTTGGCTTTACGAAAATTATTGTTCATTCAACAAGACCCAAGATTCTCAACCGGATCGATGTTTCGCTCTATGACTATTATTCTGCATTGCATATATTAGCACCTTCTAGCCTGCTGTCATTCGTAGATGGATGGAAGCATCCCAGTGCATAGTAGAGGGGAACTCCACTCCCAAATACTTGCAGGTGGGTGCCACTTCCACATTTTTGTCCCCGATAACTGAAGGAGAGGGCCCTTGGATGATGCAAGGATGATATGGGGATCACTTTATTCTTGGCCAGGTTGACACGCATGTTAGTCGCCTGGCAGAATGTGTCCAGAGGACATCAAGATGGTGTTGTATGTCTGTCAGAATGTATGTACTTTGGGAGGTGCCAAAAGTGGTACACCCTAACATGCACTTACCCTACCTTGTATATGGGGACACCTCTGCTAATGGTCCACTGCATGGAAAAACCATCTTGTAGCGCCATGTTGAACATGGCGATTAGCACCGGTACTATGGATGGCCTTGCCCACTTGAGCAGCTCCGCCTGCATACCATCTAGGTCTGGCACTTTTCCGTTGGCTAGACGCCTAAGCCATGGTCTACGTCTGCTTCTGTGATTTCCAGCATAACGCTGCTTGTGCCCCATAAGGGTCGTAGAGCTACTATAGGTACTATGCCCACGGTTCGCGAGAGTGATGTTCCCTATAAGTTGTACTGGCTTTTTGAGCATCCTTCGCCAGAAGGCCTTGGGGTGACGATCCAGGAGGAAGAACATTTTCAGTTGATGTGCCACAATGTATCTCACTTTCTTAGCCTTAATGAAAAGGCAGTATTGTCTAATCGCATGTAAACGCAAAGCATCTATCTGACTCTAACATCTGCACTACTTTGTTTGTCATCGCAAGCAAGAAGTGCTTCTGGGAGGTTTGTCGGATATATCTACCATATCCATCTCACTATGTGCATCATCTATTGACGTAGGCATAGGAGAGTCTTCGTGTGGAATATGGGCTCTTGCAGTCACCGAGTTAAATCTAGAAGTCATCAGGCTAAGTCTAGAATTGCTAGCAATAGTAGAATATAACATAGTTAGCAATTGAAGCCATTGTCTCATACCCAGCCTACTGTTGCGCATAGAACTACACGATCCAATATATTAAGTAGCTTTACCTGGTCAGAGGTTGACGTCATTGATAGCACAGCCTTTGCCATGGCAGCCAATGTGTCGCCATGATCTTGAAAAAATTGAAGTCCCCCCGGACTCCCCCCCCTCCACTTTTTACCTCAAACTCTACAAGAGTGTGGATGTTCTCATGTGGTGAGGATGGCACTACCTCTGATTCCTGGTCTTGTCCTTCTATAGCGTCGCATTACCTTGTGACAATTGTTCATTTGTTGGGGTCTCATGTTGGAACCACATTATCTGCCATTTGTATTATTGTATGACTTCGTAATACATCCTGCATTCTTTTCCTTCTGGGCTGTTGCTGCTTTTAGGCCTGTCTCTCCATCTTTAATATCAACTAAAGATCTGATTCAAATAAGGAAGCAATAGCATTCTAATATTGCTTCTAGCTAGCACACTTTGAATTGGATCCAAATACACTATAACAAGCTCAGAATGATGACCTGATTCAAATAAGGAAGCAATACCACCCGAATATTACTTATAGGAGTCAAAGTAAATTACAGTGAGCTGAACTGAGGTAAATATAACAGGATGCCCTCGTAGAAGGGGCCACAAATGTAGTTACGAAGCACCTCAAAGAAAGTCTTGGATGGTCCGTTTTGCAAAAGTGTTGCCGCTATAGTTGCCGGGCATCAAAGTATGCAAGATCGTGGTGACTTGGCCTCGGGTCTAAAAACCCTAAAACCCTAGAGAGAGGAAATATAAATAAAGCAATGGGCAACAAAATCGATGTGAGAGATGTTTGCACATAGAAAAATTCACATGGAGTTGTTTGAACAACAACTATATGATGATAACAAAGGGATAGTTTACACAAGAACTAGACAATGCAAATTATGTACAAGAAAGGATCAACTAGATTGGGAGGGGTGGATGACAAAGATCGACAATGAAGAGTGAAAATGGAATGTGCAGACTATGCCAACAAGAAGAGATAAAGGGCAAGGAACATGTTTGGAGGATCTTTGGGTATATGCAACACTAAAAGATCATGAATTGAGAAAAGAATGTACACATTGCAATAGAATTAAATCAAATGGGAGGGAAATAGAAAGAGCAGTAACGAAGATATTGGAAATACATAATATCCCGCCCTATATCCGCGAATAACAACGTTACACCCTATTATATAGATGTAAAATAATGGTTGTAAAATATGATGTTGATGTTAGGTTTTATCACAAACTATGTAATGTCTTATGACCCAAAAAGGCAAAAAAACAAAAGTAAACACATAACTATCTCTCTCTCTCTATAATAACTCAAGGCATAGTGATAATAACGATCACATTCTTAGAAGATAAAGGATCCAGTAAACCAACTGCAGTTCGATAGTAAATACCTCTTTCTTGGTACAGTAGCATCTTGTTGCCAGTTCCTAAAAGATAGAGGATCTACCAAATCAACTGCCAGTTAGATAGTAAGTACCTCTTTCTTGGTACCATGGCATCTCAATTGCCAGTTAGGTTGCCAGTTCAATTTCTGGGTACCACAGTGGTTTAATTTGAACAATGGAAGGTAGAGTGTCAAGTATCAACTCATTTTTTTTTATATATAAGTATATTTTGTGCATTGGGTTTTAAGGTGGTGTCAAGAAGTCAAGACTTATGCTAAACGGTTTTGAAAATGGGTTGGGTAATCATTACCCATTATTCATCTCGAGCATGTATTACTATTTCGAGACAAGAAAATCGGTTGGTGTGATCTTGGGTCTAAAAAAGCAGGGTCCGTGATCAACAGTTTTCAAATGCTCCCCGTTTCTTTTTTTTTAAAAAAAACAGAGCAAAGGTATTTTGTGGCACCCGAAAATGACGAGGACAAAAATAAAGTAAAAGGACATGTGGGTGGCGCCATTAATGGTCTGTACCCTCTAACTTCAAAAGGCATTTGGAGGGAAATCTAACTTTTTCAAAGAAAACACAAGTCTTCATCATCACTCTGCCCTAGCCTGACAACAAAGGTAAGCTTCTTTACATCCCATCAGAAACGCCTTCTAGTAATTCATAATTTTAGTGCCTTTATGCAAAAGATAAATATTAAACAAACATGGAAGGTAGCCTAAAAAAAAAAAAAAGGGATGTGAAGCCCTATACAGTTTGGAGTTGTTTGTGGATTAACGATTTCTTTTATGCTATGCCATCATGAAAATTCAAAACTTGGCATGTTATAACCAACCATTACTCGAAATATACAGGCTTGCAAGTTAGCTATCTATCCATGCATGATTTCATACCAAGTAGAAACCATGGATTCCCCACAAAAGCTCTATGCACATGCTATGATGAACAATGCTTTTGTCTGTGATAGAATGATGTCAATAATCATCAAGCAATTATATGGTTCCATGCATACAATCGAATACATACGGCAATTCTAAGGTAGAGTATGAGGATCAAACGACTCCTCTTCTTTTTCTTCTTCTTCTGACAATTGACGTCCCAACTTGCGACAAAATTTGCTCCTAATATGTCAGGTGGCCATTGAATGATCTTCACTTGCGCTATCCAAACTACCTTGGACAATGATGTATTTCAAATTAACCAACTCAAATTGGCAACTCTCTTATCTTTATTGCGAGCATATAAGAGGAAGGCTTCATCGCTCAATTGTAAAGATAGGGTTGCATGATATGTTGAATACAATATGCAAAAAATGGTTAGGCTCGCAAGCATTCATTCAGGTTGGAACGTAATTTCCACCATATAATTCATCGAGATGCATGAATTCTTCAAGTAGATGGGTAATTAGTTGCTTGTATCTTATGGTGCAATGCACCATATTCTAAGTTAGACTATGCAACTTGTATGTCTCCAACCGCTCTTGGCTATTGTCTATGACAAAATAGGGTCTCAACTTGCAACATATTTTGTTCTATATCTCTCATAATAATGCACCAGACGCCCATTCAATGATCTACCCAATCTATATTGATGACGATGTACTATCAACCATGTTCCAAATTAACGAACTCAAATTGGCAACTTCTATGTCTTCCTTAGAAGCGAACAAAATGAAGAATTAGTTGGGACCACTATCCATAAGGATATTATGTTTCTATATTTACCAACAATTTAACTTCAGTACTTAAAAAAAAACAACTCAATTGGCAGCTTCCTTAGTTTCTTATGCAAGTACCTTGGTAGATCAACAACCTAATTGCTGATCTAAAAGTTACTATGGAAAGACCTTTGCAGATCAAAAACCTTATTTTAGATCTAAAAGCTGTTGGGTCCCAACCAAGTGAAACGATTTTTACCGTTGAAAGCTTGGTTGACACTGATACTGATACTGGGTCCCCTATAGGCAAGCACTTATGAGTGGAGTTGCACAATGCACGAGGTGAGATACTCGGCACACGTCATAGAGAGTCGAGGTAATAGTGTCAATTGATGGTAGATGAGGAACAATTGACATATAGAATCGAATGGTTGACATGACAAGTCAGTGATAAAACCCGAACTATGAAGTAAGAAGGAATGGCTGATGGAAGAGGTCTTATATCTGGCTAGATCAGCAGGTGAAAATTTTACCGACATCGATCAGGTATTGAAGTGAGGAGTAATTGATGAAAAGGATATGATATCTGGCTAGATCGCAGATGAAAATTCAACTGCTGTCGATCGATCGAGGATCATGGGATGAATGTGGGACCTTTGAATGTGGGGACATGAGTCATGGTTCATGCTGGTCATGGGTCATGCATGAATTGCAATTTGCCACCATAACCATGGAGATGTAAACACAAAGTCCACATTACTATTTAACATATTATTAATATGGCTTAATGTTTTTTCAACCTGTTCTTACTTACGGTGCCGGTGGAGAACAACCCTCTACCTAAGGACACTGTACGCAAAATGTAACAGTATCTTGGAAGAGTTTACTGCTAATACAAGACAAAGAAGAGGAAAAATGCAGACCGGAACAGGGGCTTTCTGATCAGTAAAACAAGCACTTAGAGACGCCGTAGCTGCACTGCAACTCCGGCATGAGAGGCGCTAAACTTGTCCTTGCTTGATTTCACGTAGTTTCAAGTAAGAATGAGCTGTTATTTGCCTTTCCACAGTAAAATTCAAGTTTATCCCGTGAACACAAGATGCCGTAGTATTTCCTTGCTTTTGGTGCTTGGCGGTGCGATGAAATTACTGTGTAGTAGGGACCGGGACCACAACTTGTTTTTGGGCATGGAAAGTGGCTTTCTGTGTGTTGAATCCTTCACTTTTTGGCAGAATGTGTGATATAACGAGGCATTTCATCCTCGTATTCTGTCTCTTTAGAGGCCGGAATGGCATGGTTCACTATTCGCTGCGCTTATTATCGATGTACATTGGTGTAGAAAGAGAAGGAATAAAGTTTGCCTTTCACATGCATTAATAAGTTTCTTTTTGAGATTAGAACAGGGGCCTCCTTGAACAGTCTTAACGTTGTATAATTGCAGCTCTTGCATTTACTGTCGGGAAAGGAGTAATCCGCTTATGGTTGGACCATCACTTAGAATTTTCTACTTTCCTCGGATCAAGTTTGCATTGAAGCGGATAGTGCACTAAGATCAGGCTATCAGCGTTGCATTGTCTATTTGCGCAATCAAGGGGTGAATCTAGGTTCGTTTTCTGTATATTTTACCGCATGATCTGCGGGATTTTCATCTGAACTCATTTTTGGGTCAAATTTGGCGTTGATGCAGGCTTTTGGTGATGAACACTGGCGCGATTAATCATAAAATTTTGAACTAGGAAGTGGGAGAACGGGTTCCAGGGAGCCCGTTTATGTCAAACATGGATCAATACGAGATTATGGAGCAGGTTGGGAGAGGCGCATTTGGATCCGCCATACTCGTGAACCACAAAATTGAGAAAAAGAGGTCAGTCTGTTAGAGTGCTTTCCCAGTTGCACCAACTCCATACAAAAACCAAACAAAGCTCCTTTTTCTTGCAGATACGTGATGAAGAAAATTAGGCTTGCCCGGCAGACTGACAGATGTAGACGTTCTGCCCATCAGGAGGTAGTTCGATTTGTATGAACGTCCCTTAATTGCCCTTTGACGTGCTTTCTGATATAGACCGATTTCTTTCTCAGATGGCCCTTGTTTCAGCAGTCCGGCATCCCTACATTGTTGAACACAAGGAGTCATGGGTTGAGAAGGTGTGTTATCAGGAATTGCAGCTTTAAATTTTTCATGCAGAATTCTTTTGACAGTATGGCCTTGCAGGGATGTTATGTCTGCATTGTTACTGGCTACTGTGAAGGAGGTGACATGTATGTTCAAAAACCTGGCCTCTGAGATTAGGATAGGATATTAGCATCTTATGAACTTACAAATTCCTGTCAACTATTACAGCGCAGACCTCATCCGGAAAGCGAATGGAGTGCCATTCCCTGAAGAGGTCAGCCTCTGATTATCATAAAAGCTTATAGTCCTCAATAACAAAAGGCATATATCAATTATTGATACCCGAAAATGCATTTCTTGCAGAAATTGTGCAAGTGGTTTGCCCAGTTGTTGCTGGCTGTTGATTATCTCCATTCAAATCGCATCCTTCATCGGGATCTAAAGGTGTGTCTTTTTTTTTTGGCCCCATGCCTGGAGTAAATGTTAAATCTTGCCATCATAATAGTAATCTGTTTGAATTGCAATCGTCTCTTGATCCAGTGCTCCAATATATTCTTAACAAAGGATCAAGATGTTAGACTTGGTAAGCTTGTCCTTATGCTTTTTATTTAGCCTATTATCTATCAAATAATTATTTAAAGGATGCATGTTCTTATATAACAGGTGATTTTGGACTGGCAAAAATGCTTACTTCGGAGGATTTAGCATCCTCGGTAAGTTTGGATGATCATGTAGTCGCATCTGCAGCCTTGGAAGAAATATTGCAGAAGAACATTAAAGCAAAGTAGCTGCAAACTAAGCCATTTTTATTTATTCAGGTGGTGGGCACCCCCAATTACATGTGTCCAGAACTTCTGGCAGACATACCATATGGCTCCAAGTCTGACATCTGGTCACTAGGTGCAGATCTCCATCCAGTTGGTTTATCAATGGCCTAGTATAATAATGGCCTATTTGTTCCCAATTTTTTGCAGGATGTTGCATGTATGAAATGTGTGCTCATAGGCCTGCCTTCAAAGCTTTTGTAAGTGGTCTTCTTATCTCGTGGTCCTCCGATATTTGTAGAAAGACATATCCATTAGAAGTAATGCTTGTAAAATTGGTTCTTGTAGCACTATACTCTTGATGTGGCATGTTCGATTTTTTTCCTCTGGAATTTTAATTGGCAAGCTTCAACAAAGTTTCTTGTCAGAAATTGTAAAAGCTAGGTGGTAAAAAAGGAACAACATTCACCTGCGCGACTGAGATAAAATCTGATGCATGGGCGTGCGATGACTGCGAGGAAAAGAATCATATTTAATTCTCCATCCAGTTGTTTTGATGCCCTGCTTCTTACAGCCATCTCCATACTCTTAGTGTATTCTAACTCTTGAAGCACTATACTCTTGATGTGGCATGTTCGATGTGGCATGTTCGATTTTCTTCCTCCGGAATTTTAATTGGCAAACTTCAACAAAGATTCTTGTCAGAAATTGTAAAAGCTAGGTGGTGAAAAAGGAACAACATTCACCTGCGTGACTGAGATAAAATCTGATGCATGGGCATGCGATGACTGCGAGGAAAAGAATCATATTTAATTCTCCGTCCAGTTGTTTTGATGCCCTGCTTCTTACAGCCATCTCCATACTTTTAGTGTATTCTAACTACTTGTGTTTAGTCAGTTTCCATCAAGCTTTTAAGCTTTTAAACAATAGATAAGTATCTCGTGCTTGTAGTTGAAACAGATTCTACTTTCCTCAGGATATGCAGGGACTGATCTCCAAAATTAACAAATCAACAATTGGTCCAATCCCACCTAGCTACTCTGCATCTTTGTAAGTGTTACTATCAGCATAGGCTTGATATTTGTCTTAGTTATATATGTCTTTTAACGTGTTGCCCTTTATAACTATAGGAAGAGCATAATACGAAGCATGCTGCGAAAAAATCCTGAGCATCGGCCCACGGTGAGTAATTTCCCTTTGATGGCATTCACTTTGTTGATTGAGCTGTCTGATTCCCTTTGATCAATAGGCAGCAGAACTATTAAGGCATCACCTCTTGCAACCTTATGTAGCTCGGTGCCGCATGCAAGCTGGCTTGAGTTCAGAGCGAAGATTTTCAAATGTCCTTTTCAGGCAATGCAGTGTCGATATAAGTGATGACAGCAGCCAGTCAAGTGGTTGTAGAGATAGTATTAGCTCAGATGACAAAAGCAGCCCTAGGCCAGGTTTCGATGATGATGAGCACTCAGAAACAACAACAAATGCCAATGTAGTAGCAGGCAAGGTTTTTGCCCAAGTACTGCACTATGAGAACATTGTGAAGGAGAGATCTGGTACTTTCAACAAAGACAAGGATGAGTTTGCTTGGAAGGATGATGCACTTCGGAAAAGCATCCATGGCACCAGCATGCACAGCATAGGAGCAGAATCAGTCAATGATGGGGATGAGGATTGCTGCCAAAAATATCCAATTAAAAGTTCACCAGCTAGATTTACACGAGTTACGCGTAATGTATCATCCACACCAAGCCGCGTTGCAGCTTCCACTCCAACTCCTCATACACCTTCAAGCAAGGCAAAAATAAGGAATGAACCGACCCGGAAGACAATGCAGCTTCCATCATTGAAACAACCTGTAAGAATATTTATTTGGCTGTCTAAAGTTTTTGTAGCACTTCTAAGTTGTTTGAACAGTTTCTTTCTAAAAAAATTATAATTGGTGCTGCAGGCCCATATTACTGATGTCTCTCCAAGGAACAAATCTAAATCTGATAACCTTCCTTCTAGTGCACCAGCAAGGCGTGCAAGTACTGAAAAGGCATCTGTGCCAAAATCAAAACCAACTACCCCCACATCCACTGGAAGAAGGGCTTCCATGCCCCCTCCTAAGCCTGCAGGAGTCCAGAAAACGCCACCATCTACTGCACGAAATGCCAATAGTCCTCCCAATAATGCAACTAAACCAGCTGCTGGAGATTCTCCTGATGGAAACTGGATAGTTCCTCAAGTCCTTGAATCATCTGTAAAGGCATTGCACTCTAGAAACACTTCCAGTCCTGCAGTGGCACGCAGATTATCCGGGAAGCCTGACAGCAATAGTGGAAATGTTGACAGTTTGCCCTATTCTCTGTCTAACAAAGTGAGCCAGGCTGTTGCAAGGATCCATGATGCTGTTAAGTCAAGCTCAAGGAATAATAGGTCTCCTGATGTATCAGTAAATGCTCCAAGGTTCGACTTGATTCCAAAATTTTCAATAACTCCAACAGAGTCACTTTGCGATGCAGACCATCTTGTGAAAAGGAGTAACAGACGTAGTGTTGATGATGTTGCTTCAATTAGTCAACTTGAGAGTTACCTATCTTGTGTAAGAAACAGCCAAGAAATTTATGTGCGAACAGAGCGACATGAAGGAACCCAGAACACAGTCAATAGGGGGTTTCCTGGCAGTATGGATTGTGAAAGCGATGCGGGCAACAAATCTCAAGTAAAAAGCACCATTCAAATACAGGAAAGGGCCCAACCTGTCCATAGTAGACCAGTCATCAATGATGTGATTCATGTTATTAGGCACAGTACTATTCGCCTCACAGATCAGCCTGATGCAGTTACAACTGATTGTGATCTACCTGCAGACATTGATATTAACTCTATCCTGGACCTTTCTAAACCTGAGGTGGATGTGCCTTCTACCACTGCCAAACATCACCTTTCAAACAGGGATACTGAAGCTAGAGGACTTGATGTGAAGTCATATCGACAGAGAGCTGAAGCTCTGGAGGGCTTGCTAGAACTATGTGCCCAGTTGCTATCTCAGCAACGGCTTGAGGAGCTATCGGTTGTCCTAAGGCCTTTCGGACACAGCAAAGTATCTCCAAGAGAAACTGCTATTTGGCTAACAAAAAGCCTAAAGGGGATGCTGGCAGATGAAAACCATGCTACGGAAGCTGTATTTTAGATGTCCTGTACATTGCCTTGCCCTAATGGGCCTGTAAATTTCAAGGAAAGGTGTATTGACTTAGAAAGGATTATATAGTGTCAGGGCAAAAACCCAGGTTTTGGAAAGTGGAGGTGCTTACAAAAGTATTTGATTATGACAGTTCATTATATGTAAATTGACGGCTTTTATACTTTTCCTACATGCGATTCTTTTGCATGCATGGTGTTAGTTGTTCAATGAAAATGCTGGCTGCAGCTTGATGCTGAGATTCACAAGCAGTTCATATAGCTTCATCTCTGTCATTATTCGTTTTGGGGCCTACAGAATGGCAGGAATTGTTTTCATCAAGGTTGCGAAGTAACATGATTAACGACATTGATCATTGTAACATTGTTTAAAGAAGTTTATGGAGATGTCTCGAAATTTGAGGCCAAAGGCAGTTATTCAAGATGCGTTTGCCAGAAAAGTGAAGGGGGCAATAGTTAGGATGTACTCCATAGTGGTGCCTATTATGAATTTGAGGGGTATGGTGTGATTTTGGAGTGTGGCAACAGCATTTTTATTGATGCAGCTCATTTTTGAAGCTTTCAAAGTCTTATGCAACATGAGTGTTTTCCTCAAAACCATTTCTGATGTACCTTTTCCAGTGCTCCACCTTCCCATAAGTCAGTCATACATATATAATAAGCAGAAAAAAGAGCTATCCACTTCCAAGCATTTTGCTGGCAGAAACAGAAGTATGTATTTGCTGTTAGTAGTACCATATCCGAAGCTACATAATAGAAGAGAGAACTATGTAGTTGGCTGTTAGTAGTACCCACTTATGTTGGCTACATATAGAAGAGAACGCTTGCTGAGATAGTGTAGTTGGCATTTGAGGAAATTCGATAGCACACCATTTCTCTACTTAAAGATTGCAAGGATCAAACATGATTATATAATATTGCAAGGAACAAACATGATTGTATAGAATTATTGTAAACATACAAGAAATATATCACGGTTGTCAAGGCCACCTTGAATATGTCTTTGCAGAATAGGCCCAATGTGAAAGGCAACCAAGGCCACCTTGAATATGTCTTTGCAGAATGGTGCAAAAGAGGCCCAATGTGAAAGGCAACCAGGTGTTAAAGAAAACTCAAAGTTTGGCTAGAAGACTTGCTCCATCTAGTCCATTCATGGCTTAGGAATCAGCTTTGAAATTCTCTAAAGATTCCCTTAAAATCTGGCAGTCTTTATTGAGATTATCTCAAGATTCCCTTACATTTCAAGAAAATTGAAAGATTATGCAAGATTCCTTGAGATTCACCTCAGATTATCTAAGATTTTTTGAAGATTCTATAGATTTTCTCAATACTCAATACTCCATGAAGATTCATTCCTTAATATTCTCTTGTATCTGACTACCCATCAAACGAGGTTAGACGAACGCTCCTTGAAATTTGAGCAAGCTTGCTTCGTTAGTCTGTCATTATTTAGTTATCAATAGAAACTCATAATGACTTATTCTTCTGTTCATTTATGCCATAATAATTTTGCTTTCAATTTTTTATGCTATTTATTTTAGAGCAATTTACTTGAATGTCCCTAGGTTTTTGGTATATTATCAAAATGCCGCTTGGTTTTTATTTTTTGAAGGAGGAAAAACGTTATATCATTAAAAAATAAACATTACAAGAGGTACATATCTCATCTCTTCCGAAATATGAGCTTGAAACATTATGTACTTACTCCAGCATAGGAGACTAATAGTAAGAATTAATTTGAGGATATTGAATCCAAATATGGTCCTTCACTTCTTGCATGAAGGAGGAAGACTTAGAAGCCATCAGTATCTTAGACTAGGCTACAACAATACACTATGAACAGATGAATAGATGTTTTAATAAATGTGCAACCTACGATGCTCCGAAATTGAGCATGGCAGCCAACCAAACCCTAGATGAAATGCCTTTTGCTTAGTTATGGCCCGTGCACCTAAGTAGGATGTCAAGAGAATAGATTGGCTATCCAGTGTGCTGTGAAATAAACCTTGCAGCTAGAACCATGATGGTTGAACTTCTGAACAAGAAAAGAGGCAATGCTCAAGTTTTTGACATGTAAAAGGTAAAGCAGGCATAATACAGAGACATGAAGTCATAGCAGCCTCTATACGGCTTCGCCTAAGATTTTAAAATATGAAATACGAGGGCTCGAACTTCTACCAAAACAACTCAATATCCTGATAAGACTACTTTGACCAATATAGCCAGTGATAACACATTCCTTTGATTTAGGGATTTGGTCTATAATTTTCGAAATTATCACTTTTACATCCATATCAAATCCCCTTGGAACCCCATGTTATTGTGCTACATATGGAAAGCTTGAAACAGTAATATATAGCATAATTATATGCATAAATCTTGTGTAAAGTTTTAAAAACTGTTCAATCTTCGATTTCTAATTAGGAATAGATTTTACTATTAGATTAACTGAAATGCTATTTGTTGGTAATAATTTTTATGTAGGTAATGTGATGATATGATCCACATAAAGGGAACAGATATAGATTATTCCAATTGCTTCTATTACGGTAATAATTATTTTTGAAGTAAAGGAGTAGTTTCGATTACCAACCATTCCCAAAGAAACCATTAACTCTGATATGAAGCCACTCATGCGCGGTAATGCACTTTGTCCTTGCTTCATTCCTCACATTCAAGTTATATATTTTGGAAATATATTATTGTCGAAGTTTGGGTTGTTTGGTCTTTTATTTACTCTAGTTAATGAATGTATATTGTTTATGCTTTGAACTATTGGGTATGTGCAAATCAAAATTCTATTAAAGTAGAGATACTTATAGAAATCTGCGATAAATTTCTTGTGACTTTTAAAGAATTATACAAAAAACCCAATCATAATGATATGATACAAAGAAATTAAGTTATAATGGGCATGAGCAATTCTAACGGGCATGTACTATGCTTATTTCTCTTGTGATGCTTTGTATCACTCAGCTTTTTAACTCACAATATATCAAAGCATGAAATCCTTCCATTTTAATGAAGTTTCTTATAGAAATGTTTTTTTTTTCCTTTGCCATTGCCGCTTCTAAATTTGTAATGCAGTTATAAAAAAACATTTGAATAGAAAATGTTTTCAATGCTTGCTATGGTACCATAAAACTATCACCTCCTCCAAGAATAAAAAAGGAATACATTTGGCTGAAGGTAAAGATATTTGAGAAAATTATCAAAATGACCCCACATTTTGCAAAAATTAACAAAATGCTTCTAAAAACATGGTGTTTGGCTAAATGAGCAGTAAGCAGTAATATTTTTTGGGCCAATCAAGGAAAGTAACATTTTTTGGGCCAATCAAAGAAAGTGACATTTATGAGGCCAATCAAAGAAAGTGACATTTAGGTAGAGTGAGATCTTTTGAATGATAGTAAAAACATATGAAACGGAGTTGTAATCTTTAAGTTAATAGTGTTTTAAGTGGTTTCTAAAAAAAACTCAAAAGAGTATAGCCTAACTTTTCAACTTTAACTTTGGTTTAAGTGAACATTATTTTATTGAAAAGATATTATGTTAATCTATAAACTTCCAATGTTTGAGTTTGGTATTGTGGGAGGTCCTATCGCATGGTGTGGACTATGATTTCGGTCATATATAGTATGTGAAACCGTATGTTTTGCAGGGTTTGAGCAGCTTATTTGTGAAAGACGACTTATGAATTAGATGAACCACAAAAACTACGCCGCCGCCATGTTCCCCCCTTTGCTTACCAAAACGCCCTTCCTTTGAAGGGTAGCCAAAAGTAGAGGCATTTTAATGACCTTCCCAAGATATTTCATTAGTTTTCCAAGTCTTCACTTCCTTTGAAGGGTAGCCAAAAGTAGAGGCATTTTAATGATCTTCCCAAGATACTTCATTAGTTTTCCAAGTCTTCATATGGTGCACTCTAATGTTGATTTCTATGTGCGTATGTATTTGATGCCAAAAGTAAGAGGCTTTTTAATGATTTTCCCAAGATATTTCGATAGTTTTCCAAGTCTTCATATGGTGCTCTCTAATGTTGATTTGTATATATGTGTATTTTTGCATCAAATCATCATCTTTAAGCGTAATGGATCTTCATGGCCTTGCAAATATATAGTTCATGACTACATTTTCAAAGTTCAAAGCCACCATAGGTGCTAACACAAACTACCTGCACCTCATATATTAGTATACACGTTGCACAATGCCACATCGTCTTTAAGAAATGTTAACATACCAAACACATGACCCTAAACAAAAACGTACCAAGGCATGCTTGAACCTTACCATTCAGGCTTGATATACTTCACCTTGCTCAAGTTCAAGTGGTATGTAAAACTGCAAAAGCTCAACTTCCAAATGCTTTAAGCATAGAAGAAATAACACAAGCAAATCTAAGGCACACACATTGCTCGATGGTCCTGCCACAATGCCCTCCCAATTAGCTTATGTAAGTGTGAATCTGCTAGGTCCATATTGCCATTCTACGTGTTTCTTTGCACCATGCTTCACATTAGAATATACTTAATATTACTCAATATTGTCAACACAACATTGAGGTACATCTGATATGTCAATATTCACCTTATTGTCATTTAAAAATTTCATTTATAAGGGGCCACACTAATGATGCTGCTTGGGAGGCATAAGCATTATCCTTATAACACTTACACAAATTAGCAACACGTCAATATGATCAAGCTCTATTTAACCAGGAATGCTTATAGATCTGAACTAGCTGGGGCAGAATATCACCTGCCTTCCCATGAAGCATCAAATCAGCAGCGCCAGAAATACTCAAATTAGGATCACATATAATAACTTTACCCTTGTGGATACGACAGACATCGACCAGATAATTAGCAGGGGACACCTGACACAGCATTTCAATCCATGAAGCTCAATGAAATATTAAAAATGGAAGAAATGAGAAAGGTAGGGATATAACCATGAGTGATGTGCCAACTACAAGAAGAACATCAGCTCCCATGACAGCCTGGATGGCGCCATCCATTACACCTTTTGGTAAAGCTTCTCCAAAAAGCACTGCATCCATCTTCAGGACGCCTTTGCAAATGGAACACCTTGGAACTTTATCCATCTACAGAACCATGAAGCCTAATGCTAAGAACAAGAAAATCTATAATGTATAAGCTGCCCTGTGCTCCTTTAACTACAAGAAAATTCAAATACAATTTCTATGTTCCTGAAGAGACTTCAGTAACTGACATATTCAATAATAAGGTATACATATAACCACAAGCTGCTTCGCAAGAATGACATACTGGTTCAGATTTCAACTTCTGCACGACATCCATGGCCTCTGACCTTGCTTTGCAGCTCATGCATGTTGTGGTTGCTGAATTACCATGAAGTTCATAAATGACTTTTGAACCAGCCATCTGCCTCATGTTCAAATGAAACATCATAAATCTCAACAAATCTAGATCATAAAAAATATGTAAATTATGATGGTACAAACCTGGTGGAGGTTGTCAACATTTTGAGTAATGACACAGGACAGCCTTCCTAGTCGTTCTAGCTCAGCAAGTGCGTAATGGGCGGCATTTGGCTTTGCATTACCCATGCTTTCATGCATCTCTAATGCCATTTCCCAGAACAACTCTGGCCTGGACTAAAACATGTCTCGAATCAACATAACCACAATAAAAAACTAAATTGTAAAAATATTACCTCTCTAAAAACACATTATAGGAACAATAGATCGAAGGGTCGAACCGGGACCATAATCCACCAGGACTACGGAAGTCAGGAATCCCTTGAAAATTCAAAAGATTTATAGATGTTAGTAAGAAATACAGATAGAATTGGAGGTTTTGAGCACTTAGTTGTTTGATTCTATATCACGGATTTGGGGTAAAGGAAAAAACCCGATTCAACAGATATGCCTGCACCAGTGAAAGCCACGACGGAGGATGCATTGGCGATGAGCCGAGCGGCCTCTGTTAGAGCAGATCCGTCCATGTTGCTCCACTGCCACGTATGCCCTACGTTTTGATGACGTGTGAAATACGCTGCCAAATTCAACCTTGGGAAAAAAACGCACCGTGTTTTCGGGTTGCCCCGGCCCGTGGTGGGAATCCTTTAAGGATACATACTAGTATAAGCCCGAATATTCTTTGTTACCTGCTTTAACTTGTTTCCCGCAGGAATTTGCAAGTGGAGAAGGGCAGTTAGGTATGATCTTTTAAAGGAACAGAGTTATCACAGTCAAACTCTGGAGATTGTCTCAAAAACAAGATGCTTTCATACCTAGAAATGCCTTATGTAAGCTTTGCTTCCAAAGGCTTCGATCTGGGAATTTATAGCAAAAAGGCATGCTCTTACAAATAGTGTGTAGGTCTTAGCCCATCTTTGATCTCCATCTCCTTCTTGCCAGGTGTAAGTGTGGAAACAATAGTTTGAGTTGAGACAAGCTTGTGTGTAAGTTATGCAAAGTTTAATGTTTGACATAAGCCCATTTCAGGGAAGTGTGGAACGATTAAATGCCATCATTTTGGCATAACGACTGGTTGCAAATGAAGGCATGGTGAGCTTTTATGTTATGCCAACATATGTTGTTATGGCAGCATACAATATCTGTTGCACTCCACTCTGACGTTTTCTTAATTCATGAGCATCTGAATGTGCGAATAGTAAATAGTGCAGAGGCATAGGTTTTCTCGAAATGTCTGCAGATGGAGCTTGATCGAGAAGAATGTATAAGCAGAAATTAAGTATTGCTAAGCAACAGTTAGATGGTTTGCTATCATTTTAGCTGAAGATGCGTCGTGAAAAAAAACAAATCTAAGGTAACATGCTGGATTTTATGCAGAAGCACATGTATTATGCCCTTGCATTTTTGTGCCAAGGAACAATGAATGTGAAAAGCCAAATTGTGAGGATGGGCATAGGAGCGTAACTTATGATGCATGCCTTGTTTTTCTTAGAGATTGGAATTTGCAATGTATTTGAAGGAGAAGGGCGACGCATGTGACTTTGCGCTTTGCTCTGATAAGTATAGAAAAAGTTGAAAATTCTGAATTTTGGATGTGGATTAGGAGCAGTTTATTGATGAAAAATCCTATTTTTTCAATTTTTTTCTTATGTCAAATATTGGAGATGCATTTGACATCTAGATTTTCCCACTAGATACTAGACGATAGAAAAAACTAAAGACATATACATGATCGATGCCAAACTTTCCTTAATTCTTATACAAATAGGATAGCTGGTAGGTCAGTTGAACTATAGCTAATAGATCATAGGTTCTATTTACTATTATTAGCACCATAGCACATTTGAAGTAGACCTGCTTTAAGCAAATGCCACTTGCAGAGTCTTACTTTGGCTAATGCTCATGCGGTCACAAAAAACCTAAATCAGATTTACCTCCACTTAATGCCTCAGCCAAAATTTGAGTATATTATATGCATGCATTTCTATAATATAGTGAAAAAGTACTATCTATCTATAATATTGTACCCATGTTTTCTCGGTTGAAATAGAAGCCAAATAGATGTCTTGCGGTTGGAAAGTCTGTCGGGGAAGATTCATAGGATATGGATTTTTGTGTGGGGTTCTTTATACACTTTTGAGATAGTATTGCGACATGGGTATATCTTCCTTATTTTCTAGATATTTACAAAAGGATCTCATGCCTCATTCCTTCATTTTCATGACTTCAAGTAGGCTCATGATAGTATGTCCGTCCATCCATCCGTCCATCCATCCATCCATCCATCCATCCATCCATCCATCCATGTACATGAGGGTCAAAACTTAAAGGCAATTCGCTAGGGAGAGGGTAGATTTTGGCATCTTGTAGTATATTCTAGGTATATCTAATGATTGGATGGCTATATCTAATGATTGAACGACTATAATTTTTGCCCGGTTCTTATCCGGTGGTAAAAAACTTTTCTATGTTTTTATGTGATCGTGAGTCTCTCGTTTAAGGCTTCTTATCTGCCGGACTTTTTAGGTCCATTGGAGATCTCATTTTGCCCTAATTTACGATTGATTAAATTAGCAAATCTCAAAGACTTGCTATGAAAGAAAATTGATATTTTTCTCATATTGGCTGCAATGGTTCTAACTTTAATCGAGGAAGAGGAGGAGCCTTGCCAAACAAGCGCATCATGAAGACTGCCCAAACAAGAAGTCGATGAGCTTTAGGAATTGCTGCAGGTTGCCCAATGACATTATATACTAGTTGATGCCTCCATCCTTGCAAATTTCAAGCATCGGGTATGGCGTCAACGAAAGCATAGAAGTGAATTATTTTCTCTTGTTTGATTCAATTAATTATCTGCGTACCAATTGTTGTTTGCACAAAAATCATTGCATACCAATTTTAGTATGCCACCTTCACGTTTTTGTAAGTCGTGAAGTTTCGTAAAATATCGAATAAAGTTCAATGTTGTTATGATGGCCCTGCCACCTTAGCCCCTTTACGTAACCCCAAGGTCTCATCAAAACTTTGATGAGATAATGGCAAGTTTATATACATGAGTCGAACAATCTTGACAAATACTTTAATCTTTACAATCCACTAGTGGATTGTTAATAAAAGCATGACAAATGTCCTCCCCAATTAGAAGATTATCCTTAGCGTATCTATCGCATGCAGGCGTAAGAAGAGGGGGGGAAGGACAAATAATTTTCAGAACAATGTTATGCACATGGTGAGCATGCTTTGATTTTAAATTTTTCGCATTTAGCCAGACATGGAATATGGCCAACAGAGGAGAATGATCAAAATGTACAAGTTTCTTAGCTTTTCAAGAGTATCTTGAAGTTTATATCATTAAATTTCATGTATATATATTTTGTAGGCAGTTGAGCAACTCCTATTCTTGGATGATATGGAAGTAGAAGGTGATACTGAAGATCCAATACACAATATTGGAAATGATGGCATTCTTGGAAATCAATATTATATATAGGGGAATGGAGGTTGGGACTCCATTTGCGTGTGGGTCCCGTGGACCGGGCGCTAGCCATGCGGATCACCGCAAACGGTTTTCTTGGAGTTCTTCAAAATGGAAGACCAACCTTCATTCCCCTACAAATTAGAAAATGGGGAGCTTGGAAGATCTTTGCTCTGATAGGGAAGCAAATGAGGAAGGTCTATCTCAAATAGAAATAGAAGATCCGTGGAAATAGGGAAGCCTCGACCGAAAATCTTTGAGCTCTTTTTTGCAAAAATAAAGAGATATTTGAAGCTTTGCCCGAATACAAGGCTCTTTTAAGAACCGAAATTGAAGTTCGTAATGCATTTGCCATAAAGAAATCGGGTGAAGATCTTTGAAGCTCCTTAAGTCCGCCCCTAAGATCTTTGAAGCAAAAATTGAGCTTAAAAGCCAAGAACTCCGATGAGAAGTCGAAGAAATTCTATTGTGGTCAACCCCTTCCGAGAAGTCAAGAACTCTGAGAAGTCGGACCCTTCCTTGTGGTCAGAAATCCATAGCCGAAGCCAAGAACTCAACGAAAATGCGGTGGTCGTGGTCAGAACTTAGCAAAAGCCAAGAACTCGGCGAGAAGCCGACGAAATGCGACGGGCCGTGGGTCGGGTCCTTTCTTTCCCTAACGAAAACCCTAAACAAAAACCGGGTCGCTAGTCATAAGAATGGACGAACCCTACTTCCATTTTGGGTTGTAGGGATTCCGCCACGCATGCGCAATAAGATTGCACGCCAGACAAACCAAATGATTTGTGGCGTCAAGATGCCTATGCCTCGTGCGATAGCTTTATAACCTTCCTTTCCAACAAACTTCCCTCCTCGATAGCTTTGTAACATTTTATACTTATGTTTCATTTATATATAAAAGCCTTCATAAAAATTTATATACTATGCAACCATGTTTTGCGCAACGTGTTTTATGTTTTGTTCTTTTGACATTCTTTTAATTGTAAGACCTTTTCAGTATTCCTAAGAGTAGTACCATTTTTGAAACACTTGACAAATTAGTAAAAATTTCATATTCAGTTAATTGAAATGCATATAAAAAATGTAATGCATTTCAAAGTTTTACGTTTTGTTCTTTTGACATTCTTTTAATTCTAAGACCTTTTAAGTATTTTTAAGAGTAGTACCATTTTTGAAACACTTGACAAATTAGTAAAAATTTCATATTCAGTTGATTGAAATGCATATAAAAAATGTAACATTTTTCAAAGTTGCGACGCATTACACATTTGAAACGCATTTTTCAAATTTGTAATGCGTTTCACTTGACCCATCAATTGCAACGCAATACATTATTAATTTGAAACATCATTTTAAAGTTATATTATAATATTAATTTAATGCAAAAAAAAATTTATAAAGCGTCGCAAAGGTAGGGATTTTCTTTTAGTGACTTAAACCTTAACACAAATGATAGTCCGGTATATAGCACATAAAATGTATATACAGAATTTTTATAACAATGTTATGCACATAGTGAGCATGCTTTGATTTTAAATTTTTAGTCCAGTACTTTATAAAGTTTTTTCCCCTTTACAGACAAGGGGATGGAAAGGGCTCTAAAGGTGGAAGCGGAGGAATGATCACGTTTCGAACTAGATTTGTATGTCCTAAATATTAATTGTCGTCACTCACTTTATGTGCTTACAGTTACTTAATTTCTTACAATTTTCAATGTACGATCGAGCTCCATTTGCAAAAGACGAAAAACTTTTGGGTTCCCTCAACTTTGTCGAGGTGCAAAAGCATTTAGCCAAACATGGAATATGGCCAATAGAGGAGAATGATCAAAATGTACAAGTTTCTTAGCTTTTTCAAAATTATCTTGAAGTTTGTATCATTAAATTTCATATATATATATTTTGTAGGCAATTGAGCAACTCCTATTCTTGGATGATATGGAGTAGAAGGTGATATCAAGATCTAATACACAATATTGAAAATGATGGCATTCTTGGAAATCAAAATTATATATAGGGAATGGAGTTTGGGACTCTATTCTTTTTCTTTGTGGGGTCCCGCTGACCGCAAGCCGCTGAGCCGTCACTCGCAAAAACTGAATGGAGGACCAACCTCCATTCCCTAAAAAATAGAAATGGGGGAGCTTTAGAAGATCTACCCAAAATCAAGAAGCAAATAGGGAAGGTCTAAATAGAAATAGAAGATCTGTGAAATAGGGAAGCTCTGACTGTGAAATCTTTGGAGCTCTACCTGCAAAAATAAAGAGATCTTTGGAGCTTTGCCTGGGAAGAATACAAGGCGCTTTGAAAAGCTAAGAACCGAAACCGAAAGTTCGTAATGTGACTTGCAGACAAGAATTTGGTGAAGATCTTTGAAGCTCCTTAAGTCCGACAAAGATCTTTGAAGCCAAAAATCGAGGTGAGAAGCCAAGAACTCGATGAGAAGCTGAAAGAAACGCGGGCGGTCGTGGATCAGAATCCCTAGCTTAGAAGCCACGAACTCGATGAGAAGTCGGACGAAAACGCGGCCGTGGTCAGAACTCCTAGCCGAGAAGCCAAGAACTCGGCGAGAAGCCGGAGGAAATGTGGCGTTGTGGGTCGTGGTCGTATCCCTAACAAAACCCTAAACAAAAACCCGCGCTTAATCGTCATGCGGAATGGACGAACCCTACTTCTATTCCGAGTTGTAGGGACCTGCCACGTGGCACAATAAGATTGCACGCCAGGACAAACCAGCGACGCGATTTCTATTTTTATGATGATTATGATGGAAGTGGTGCTGCAGCAGCTATGCCCGCTGATAGCTTTATAACTGTCTTCTGAACAAACTTCCCTGCTGATAGCTTTGTAACATTTTATACTTCTGTTTCATTTATATATAACAGTCTTATGAAAATTTGCATCATGCGATATGTTTTGCGCAACATGTTTTATGTTTTGTTCTTTTGATTTTCTTTTAATTCTAAGACTTTTTAAGTATTTCTAAGAGTATTTTTGAAACACTTGACAAATTAGTAAAAATTTCATATTCAGTTAATTGAAATGCATATAAAAAATGTAATGCATTTCAAAGTTTTATGTTTTGTTCTTTTGACATTCTTTTAATTTTAAGGCCTTTTAAGTATTTCTAAGAGTAGTACCGTTTTTGAAACACTTGAGAAATTAGTAAAAAATTCATATTTCACTTGACCCATCAATTGCAACGCAATACATTATTAATTTGAAACATCGTTTTAAAGTTATATTATAATATTAATTTAATGCAAAAAAAAAAAAACGTTTTATAAAGCATTGCAAAAGTAGGAATTTTCTTTTAATGACTTAAACCTTTACACAAATGATAGTCCACTAAAGGTATATATCACATAAAATGTATATACTACTTAAAGCACGACTCCACATTCCAAAGGCCTTGCTAGGCTTACAAATATCCCTTAGTCTTCTTACTCAATTGTGGCACTCAAACACTATCATCCAAGTCTCATGTATATCTGCTTACACCATGAACACATAGGGTTAGTCACAAAGACTAAGTGGGGGTTTAAGGGTGCTAATAAATGCTCAAGATATGATACACAACCATCATGCCTATAGCAATACAATCGTGAGGTCCATTCTCATATACAACAACTTATGACAAGAGTCTCATTGTGCAAAACCTATAATTTGTAAATACTCCATACCAAAATTGTGCTAGCAAGAGACGACGATTGCATTATGAGAACACAATACAAAGCTTTATCAATGCATCAAAATAACCTCTACATGATGTCATAACCAGACGATGAGATAACCATGAGATAATAATGAGACAACCATGAAATAACTTGTGAAAGCCATGAGATAACCATAAGCATGCAGTGCAAACTTCGGTTCTATGAAGGCCACCTGGGCTGATTAGGCCTTGCAGCAGATATGGGTGGGGTGAGCCTCACGTGTACACACCCTCCTATTCTATGTCGATTGATAGGGGGAACACTTCCAAGCCATGTAGCACGATGAATCATCAGGGTGTGACGACGCCCCACGTCAAGAACAGGAAATAACTATGAGTTCAAGCCACCACAAATGGACGTTGGCCCTAGAGAATATGCACCGTCAACACATGTCCTATATGTAAGAATCATCATCATTTTTCATGATAGCATAGCATATCCGTGACATAGCCAGAACCAGCATATCCATGTGCATAACCATGAAATTATGTGATGTGTTTATTAAATCTTAACAATGCTAGCTCACAACATCATCATACAAGAATCATACAAGCACATGCCAGTCTCATGTGATAATAGCGTCATGTATATATATTTCAGATGTAAAGGTATAACTTTCATGAAACATTCAAGAGCAAGATCCATGAGACCATATATATCAGCATAGCCATACATTATTCATTCAAGTAGTACCAAAACCAATAAATATACTATCAACTGTCACTATAGCTATGTGATTCTTATATATGAGAAGGTCGTACAAGTATTAGAACGTGTCATCTAAATATTTACATGTCTAGGTTGATCATAAGGTTTTTATAGAAATACTCACATGCCCCCAAAAAAAAAAAAAAAAAAAAAAAAAAAAAAAAGGAAAGCTTATCATAGAATACTATGATGGCCAATGCACTAGTAAGCAGAATACATGGTAATTCATCACCTGCAATGTATTGGGGTTGATGCACAATAGAGTTGTCCTCCGTTTTTCTCTAAAACCCTAGGCGCTCTAAAAGCCGGTCACACGTTTTCAATCATAACTGGAGATCTGGAAGTCTGTTTCAGCCAAAATTTGTTGCGTTGGAAAGCCATCTTAAAGTTCTTTCTGTGGTATGTGATTTGCATATACTAATTCGTTTACATCAAAAACACAGATTTTCGGGTCAGAAATTGGGGCCCCAAAACCCCCGGCTAATCGGGTGGTGTCCGCCAAACACTTTTGATCATACCTGGAGATCAAGAACTCCGTTTTAGCTGAAATATATTGTGTTGGAAAGTCATCTCAGAGTTCTTCCTATTATATGTAATTTATATGTGTTTTAATAATCTTTCCTCAGCAAAAACTCAAATTTTTGGGCTGCAAATTGAGGGCACAAAAAAAAACCCTGAAGTGCTCGTGGTATTCTCCACATATTTTTTATCGTACTTGGCGAATTTTAACTCCGTTTTAGCTGAAATTTATTGCATTGGAAAGCTCCCTCAGAGATCTTTATGAAAATATGTGATTTGCATGTGTTTGAATGGTTTTTCCATAGCAAAAACACAGATTTACAGCCGCACCACTATTTTGTGGTTCATATTACATTTTTGTTCATATCTATTTCTCTGTGACTCGGTTTCTCATGAAATTTATATCTTTGGAAAGCTCTCTCAGAGTTATTTCAAAAATATTTTATGTTGCTGATGTTTGGACAGGACTTCAGAGAAAAAACAACAGATTTTTAGTGCTGGTTTTAGGGTTTCCATTGTTCCATTTTCTAGCACCATATACTTCTCTTCATATTTATTGATCTACAGCTCTGTTTTGGGAGCAATGCATATCATTGGAATGCTTGTTCTGTGATGATTCTAAAGACATATGGTTTGCACACATTTGCATAGGATCTGAGAGGAGAAAACAACAAGCTTTTGCAACTCGATTTTAAGACGGGATTCAGATGGTGTGATACCATCCAATCACCTTGGATTCAAGCATTTACATGCTGAAGCCTTGCAGACGGGCATCTGTAAGGGAGAAAACCATTGCTTATTTTCATTTCAGACAAACATCTGTAAGGTGGCAGAGGTTGCACTAGAGGCTGCGCTTGATTCATGCACTTGAACACTTTCAGACGGGTGTCTGTAAGGTGAAAGAGCCTGCACTTGCTTCTTGCCCTTGGAGGCATCGCCCTGGATTCAAACATTTGCATGCAGGAGGCTTTCAGATAGGGGTCTATAAGGAAGTGATCATTGCCACTATTCATCTGAGACAAGCGCCTATAAGGTGATAGAGGTTGCACTTGAATTCTGCATTTCGACACTTCGGACAGGTGTGTAAGGTGACAAAGCATGCGCCTGCTTCTGATACGTGGAAGCTTTCAGACGGGGGACAGAGGTTGTGTGGGATCAAAGTGCTTGGAGGCTTTCGCATTAAGCCGCCCTCATAGGTGACACCCTATTCATGGCCACTCCAAAGGATAGAAGAGCTGGACGAGCCCTCCTGCCCCTTCATTCAACCCCATCGATATGCATGTGGATGGTGCCGATATGCAGCCCTCTACCCAAATAAGCAGACATGGCAAAGAAAACTTCTATCGGAGAGTACATAGATGCCATCCCCAATCGTGACCGATGACACTAGCAAAATTGACAGTGCACACCGAAAAAGAGAAGCTGGCAAAAGTCTCGCGGCAACAAGCATAGCTCGACAGGCATATGATAGATACTCTAGCCTAGCAGTAAGTCGTATCAATGCTTCACCACCACCAAACCAGACAGTTGAGGAGCACTGAAAACAGGTTCAAGCAATGGCAGAGGGCAACGGAGCTCGAATTGCTTGCTTGGCAGAGGAGATACAGGCCTCCACACCCAAATTGCTCAAGAGGCAGCTGGCTACTGAAAAACAACGTGTTTCCAGTATGGAGACCCGCATACAGCAGCTGGAGGATGGCCTTCGCCTAGTGCACTCTGAAAGGCAGAAGGACAAGAAGAGTCTCACTGACATGCAGGCCCGCATGGATTCCTTGTCCACCGCCATTGAAACCATGACACAGGACAAGCAACGTGTTGAGCAGGAGACAATGGCAACCATCTCCCACCTTCGATCAGAGGCTGAGGAGGCTACTACTGTGATGCAAAAAGTCCAGGTCGCTTTTGAAGAGAGCCAGTCACAATTGAGAGCCCTTCAAACTAGGGTCAAGACACAAGAAGTGGCCTCATCCACCAATGAACTCTACCGGACTCTCGCTGCGTAAATCGGAGCATAGCCCGCAGCCGAGATTGGAAGGTGCAGGAACGAGGGCAGCCATCGCTGAACAAAGGCAAGGGCCTCCATGCGTGAGGCTCATGAGCAATTGCAGCAGGTATGCGTGAATTGACAAGGCAAAGAATAATTCCAAAGAGGGAGCTAAGCTTCCGGCTTAAGGAAGGAGAGACCACTATACCTGCCACGGTAGTCCCACCTGCCCAAGAGTCTGCACGGCATCAGCCAGGGCCGTCTATTACTGCACCCCCAAGCCGCTCCATGCCACCACTGCCCCAACATAGGCCACATCCTATGCTCCACTGACAGCAAACAACTCCTGTTGTGCCGGGTAGGATTGACCCAACAATCAGAGAGTTCCAGGAGCTGAGACGAAGAAGCCACAATGTGGTGGCACGTGGCCTGACAGAAGAGGCAGAGGAGGACCTCATTAACCAGCTCCAGATGTTGATTCTTTCTCGAATGACATTCCCCACGCCAGTACACATTAATATCTAGCATTATAACAGGGTTTTTTTTTTCTGTTTTTGTACTGTTTTCTCTAAGATTTTCATATGATTTGGTGGTCGTATTCATCCGTGTGTACTAAATAGTATTTCTAGAGTGCACCCTTTTGTTAGCCGTTAATCTTAGAAAAAAGGACAAATCCTGTGGTGGAGGCTTCTTTTGTGGTGGGTGTGAATATCCTCCCATTATTTTTAGGTTTTTTTTTAGGGTTGTGTGGATTAGGGCCATAATCGAGGCATTTTTTCCCTAAGCCCTTTTTTGGCGTGCTCCTCTCTATCTCCATGAATGGAGGCAACCGAGATCTGTTCGACCTAAGCGGATATTGTCTCGGGCTGCCCACGATCCTCTGAGGAGATCATGAAGAATCGAAGATAAATTGCCATGACTTCTTCCTTCAGAGCTGCGGCTAGATCGAAGCTAAGATATACCGGTTTTGGAGCTGGAGATTGATAAGAGCCACGACAGACATAAATCAGCCTTGCAGGTTCTTGAAATTGCTACAACATATGGATAGGTTGAATATGGAAAACACGGAAAACAACGGATCACATGTCCAGATTAAGAGCTGGAAACTTCATAGAAAGAGCCAATTTGGGGCTTAGGGGGCCGGATTTGCATTGGGCTTCTTCAAAAGATAGAAATCGATGCTGCATAGGAGATTTTTGGGCATTCAAAGAGGGGCCAGAACTGATTTGATTTCTGGAGATTCTATTGGGTCTTTCTGAGAGTCGGATATTGTCTCTGAGAGTCGGTTTTTTCCTCAAGCATCAATTCTGCAGAGTTCTTAGCGGGTGTTTTTCGGTCCAAAGGGGTCGGCCAGCAGTTGGGTTGTTTCTTGCCTCAAGCCCGTCAGTCCTCCCATTTATTTTCCATTCAGGTATATTTTCTGCAGAGTTTTTTCTTCATGGGTCAGCATTGATTTGCTTTCAAGATTGTACCTGCATAGTTTGCTATGAAACCGCTCCATTTTGTTCAGCCCAAATTGCAAACGGAGTAGTTTTTTGCAGAAATTTTCTTCGGGGGTCAGCGCTAATCATTTGAGATTGTAGCTGCAATTATTTTCAGTGGTCGTTTGCTTGACTGTCAGCTCCATTGATCTCTCCAAGCTGCAAATAGGTTAAAGCTATAGAAGGTTTTATTGTGGCCATTTGCTTGGCAGCCACATACCAAGTTGCAATTAGGTTAAAGCTACAGAAGGTTTTTATTGCATTCTTAGTATTTGTGTATGTTTCATGGTTAAGAATTCTTATCTGTTGAAGAATATCTGAAGTCTTTGGTTTTGTTGACATGGATTTGCTGCTTTTACAGGTTGTTGCATCATCGAGCAGACTGTATAGTACTAAGATGTTTGAGATGTATCTAAGTGTCTATTTCATAAACGAATAAAGTGTGAAAGATGAAGCCAAGCTTGTTGCAACATACTTGATATTAAAATATCCCATTGGATACTATGCAGGAGAATTTGATCGCTGAAATCAGCATACCCAACTATCTATGGCCCATATAGAATTTATATTATTTACAGTTCTCAATATTTAATGGTGCCAATGCCTCTATGAGATTGTGGTGATGAAATAAGATATTTATATCCATGCATTTCGTACATAAAGATCGTCCTATTTGCTGATCTTTGTCAAACGCATGTCGGTATGGAATTAAAACTCCTATTTGTATATTTCTTGGGACTTACATACTTACATAAACAGGCTAACTGACCCATAAAGTTTACCTATTTTTGCTTTAGTTAGGGCCCGAAGGGCCCAAATTTTTTTTTAATATAACAATCAACACACAACTACCATTAACATTATTAAAACAAACCATTGCATTCAACACATTTAAATTAAAATTCCCCTTAAACCCCCTTTGGTTTGGATGCATATTCACATGGGGGGTTACATAGGGCAGTGAGAGCCCCAAAAATATTTTTACAATACATGTACAAACCATTAAGTATATTCTTTCAAATCTTATAGTATTTTACAAACCTTAATATACAGTATACAAAAACTTGTACATGCATATCCCACAAACGAGGATCGCTATGTATGGTCCAGATCTTGGAATAAAGGGCAAATATGCCCATCTAGCGCTCAGGCCGCCCACGAGTAGTCACGTTCACAGTACGAGATGCGCAAGTGAAAGCATCCATCCTGCGCCAAGGTAGCTGAAGGGAGATGCCATGTATGTTGACCGAGACCTGACCCCTGCCTAACAAGAAGACCGCATGCACGAGTTGGTCATAGTATGTAGGGTGAGACGCCATGGCATCCAAATACCTGCATCGCCCACGAAGTAGGCACGCTCACGCGACGATGCGCAAGTGAAAGCATCCATCCTGCGCCAAGGTAGGCAGCTGAAGGGAACCGCCATGTATGTTGACCGAGACCTGACCCCTGCCTAACAAGAAGACCGCATGCACGAGTTGGCCAAAGGAGTTGCATGATTGATTCGGGGCAAGATGCAAATTTTCAGGCCGCCAAATGCTGCTGCGAATCCTGCTAACCCTCCAGCAGCCCCTGACCATGCCACTGCTTCGCCTACTACAGCCGCGATGCCCCCCTCGGCCTCTCTACCTTCGGGATGCTCTCGCACATCTCGATCGCTTCCACTTCGCCATCCCCTTTCACGCCACATCGATACCCACCGCAAATTTCGCCAACAAATAGGAATTAGGCCCCGCATGGTCTCCTCGAATTGTCTCCGGCTTCCCACGGCGTAAAGGAGATAGTCTCAACTCGGGCTTGCCGCATATGGATCTCATCTTCGCCATGGAACATGGGAGCCCTCAAGCAGGAGACAGATACCCGACTTGCCAGGATACCGCGCTACTCAATCTCCAATGATTGCATAGGAAAGCTTAGGCATGGGGGTTGCCTCGCTAATACCGAACGCCTTGGCATAGTCAATCTCCTTTGTTCAAGACAGCATAAGCACAACCAAGCACTGTGGGTGCTGCAGTAAAAACCGCAAGAGTGCACTTCTCTTTGTGACACCGCTACTTTCCACATGCGTAGCAACTTCTACCACACCTACTCTGGATGTGGATAGGTCGGACCCCTATGTCAATCTATATGATGACATACAACAAAGATAAGCCATGCTAAGGGTCATACTCCTTGAGACTTCAATGCACGACCGGCTAGAAATAACCCATGAGATTTGATCCCTTGATCGATGATGTATTGCACCGATCCCCTCGTATGGAGCTTGGCCACCTTTATCGATGACAATCAGGTCACGCGCTATGGTAGACAGTTGCTTTTGCTCTGTGGTATCTTTGACCTGGTGATCTGCAATGGACTGGCACAGTGGCCATCCACCCCCAAGAGCACTTGTAGACAGGAAAACCAGGAGGGAGGATCTAGTGTGGTGTGGACTATGTGCTGGTGCCTGAGCAGGATATGCATGTCATCAAGCACTTCTAGGTGGGAACATCTAATGGGGATGAAGAGATCGACTCACACCACTTACCACTTTACTTGAATTTGGCTTGGCAGGTTGTGCGAACCCCCTATGCAACAACTCCTCACATGCCTCAGCTGCAATTAGATTATGAACATGTAGGGGCTTATGCCCAGATGCTTTAGTCCATAGTACCAATGCTGACGGCCTTGTTCAGCAAGGCATTACAGGAAGGTTTCTCGCTGCAGTGGACCAATAGCAGAGTTGTTCCCATCTATAAGGCAGGTGACCCGCACCGCCTGTAATGGCACCACCAACAATCATGGTCAGTTCGGTGTTTGCAAAACTACTTGCTGGGATTCTCGAGCAGCAGTTGACGGGATGGGCCGAGGCAGCAGAGGTGCGGGCCCTCATCCAGGTGTTGACGAATTTTCCCCACAATCCCCAACAAGTGGCCTCAAGAGGCAAGAATCAAGATCAAATTTGATGCTGCAAGATAAAGAATGAGAGAGATTCAAAGAAAAATCTTGGGCCCAAAATAATTATAATCTTTTAATGATAAGAATAAGAGAAGGAATACAATGCAAATTGCCCTCCATGCCTCTGAAACATGGAGGGCCTCTAAATCCATGATCAAGAGAGGTCTCTGAACCCTCTCAAGAATCTTGGATCAGGGAGAGAGGAGGAACTCGTGTCCCTCAAAAATCTTAAATACCTTGCACCTCATAATCTTCACCCTCCATTCCAACCTCTTCATCATAACCTTCCATTTTGCCTCTTCATCTTAACCTTTGATTTATGCCCCTTCATCTTAGCCTTCTATTTTCACCTCTTTATCTTAGCCATTTAAAATAATTGTAGTAAACATCCCAAAGGCCCTTATAAATCTAGGCCCTTAGGTTACAAATACTCCTTCACGCCCCCTCCTTTTCTTATGTTGACCGGTGCCAAAATCCCCAACACCAAAGTGTGATTCGTGACTCCCCCAAGACTCAACCATTGACCACATCTTCATGTTGCGAACTCTGGTTGAAGACAGCAGGAACCGCCGTCAGGATCTATATTGTTGCTTCGTGGATTTTATGGGCGCTTTGACACCGGCTCGTCGTGAAAGCTATGGGCAAGATTGCGATACCGGGGTTCCCTCGTAGATTTGCGTAATGCAAAGCACGTGCTATATGAAAGATGTTCGGTCGGCTTGGTGTTCTACAAGCCAACCATTTGATAGTAGTATCGGGGTTCGTCAGGGATGCCCTTTCTCGAAAGCTATAATAGAGCAATGCATAATGGATCAAAAAAAGAGGCTAGGTCAAAAAATTAATTTTCCATAGATCACTGAGATTTTAGTACAACATTGAATTTGATAAGTTACTATAGTGTGCATTTAATTAGCTTGTGCACTATTTGAGTCTAAATAACTTGGTTTAAAACCTTCATAATGAAGTTCATAATGTCTAATGTTTGTTATGAAGCAAAATCCCGTGTCAAAATAGGGGATTATAAGTTAGACCTATTTTAATAAAGTATGGGTTCTTACAAAGGATCCCTCCTCTAACCATAACCCAAATGTATTTGTCTTAATATGTAGCTAATAATTGAAAGCTAAACTTCTATATCTAAATAGGTTATAAAAGTCAGTCATATTTGAATAGAATATGAGTTTTTATAATACGTTGGCAAATGGTTTTTGCAAAATTTTGGTTTGAAAAAAAAGGTTTTAATAAAAATATGTGTCTTTTTTGGACACCAGAAAGTAGTTTATCGGAGCACAGTGGCACTCTAGCTCCTCATTTATTATCTATTTTAGCCTCATTAGAAGGAAAAAGAAAATTTAAAATATTTGTTTTGGTGTATTATGAGACGTTATTTAATGGTTTATATGTCGTTCATAATATTTATTGAATTTTTATTTTTTTTCTAATAAAAAAAACAAGATCTCCCATAACACACCAAAATAAAGATTTAATTTTTTTTTTTTAATCTTCCCTAAACATACCCCAATGTTGTTTCATAGTGTTGAATTATATAGTGAAAGTCCATGACTCTATTTGAATGTATAAGAAATGATTTGTGCACACCTTAAAAAGGGACTTAATCATCTTAGCTACAGAGTAAGAATGAACATTGTTATTTAGCATTCATGATTCCTTTGAGGATGCTTTTCCTTGAGAATTAAGATTGAAGCAAATGGCATTAAAAGTATCTAATCTATTTGTCACGCCAATCATAGTGCACCATCAAACATACAATTAGCTACTCTATTATTGGTTGTCTATGATTGGAGGAGATTAAGGGATAAGATGATGCTAACGTTAGTCTGGTGTATTACAGGAGCTAGAGCGACACAATGGATGGTCGGATGGCGCCCTAATACCGTATCAGGACAACTAGTAGCAACCAAATCACCTACTAACTCATGCAACGCAGAAATTCTTTTGACCTCAACAGCTTGGATGTGGAGAAAACCCTAATCTCATCCGCTCAATTAGCATATCTCAATAATACTCAATCAACCAACCTTCTCCATTAAGTTTGTTCTTCTGCAACCCAAAAATTATATTCGCCTTTGGACCATCATTGATGTTGAGGTGCCCGAATCTACTTAGTATCTTAGGAGAGAAGATTTTTGTACTTATAGTTCCTCAATGATATTTTTTGCATTAAAAATCTTATTACTGCATCGATCTAACTTCCTTGTGCCAATATGGTTAATATGTAATGAGCTAGTTAGTCCTCAAAAAGAAAAAAGAAATTGCATATCAAATGTAATCCTTTTAGTTGCTAATATTCATAAAGTTCTTATCAGTCATATATAAGTCATGTTCCTTTTCTGTTTTATTCTATTTTGTTTGAGGCCAAAAAATTGGTAGGATCGACACATGGCAATTTTTTGGTTTGAAGCCCTTACTTGCTCGCAAAAAAAATTCAACGATGAAAAACCCACGATTCTCAAGGCGAGGTCGCCACAAGATCGAATCGTCGTGAGCCTTGAAGCGGTATGATGAGATGTTGGTAAACTTAGATATCTTAAGCAAGCTTTGGGGCTCTCTAAGCATGACAGATGCTGTTGTTACCTTGGCATTTGGCAATGAACTGCTGCTTTAGGTCTAGTAATGGAGGGAATAAGCTTTACTTTAACTATTGGACTTTATACATATTGACTTTGACCTTTTGAGATGCAAGCTAAAGCTTGGGAGCCCCGGCTGAGTTCTAGAAAGCACTTTTCTATGTTCTAGAATTATGGTAATGCTACCAGAATGCCATTTTCTTAAATCAGGCAATATTCTCGCTTGTTTGGTGGTAAAATCCTTTACTCATCTTCTACAAGCTATGCGAAGAAAAGAGCTCAATTAAAGCCTCTTTAAGCTCGAAAATTTATTCTGGGCCAAAGCCATCAATGCAAGATATGAATTCAAGCAGCTTTACATGACCCAAATCAGCTTTTAGTAGCCGATATGTGCAATGAAGATCTCCATGTTCCAAGAACGCCTCTAAGCTCAGGCTATAGCGATGTCCTCTACATGCTTTCCTCGTCAAAGAATACACGCTTAGTATTGAATGATCTCTTGATTTTTTGGTAGTAATGTTACGCGGGGCACGAAATTGAGACATCTTTTGTCTAAACGCTTGGGTGTGCAAATGAAATGGTAATAATTGATAGCTTTTGATTGATTCATAGTGGACAAATAGTTATCCGATATGCAACTTCTTTCCTGGGTAAAAAGGATGAACAATTTTCTCGTGGTGGGGAACCAATGCATGGTAATGTTTACATCAGATTTGGAGAAAACTGGCTTAACCTCTTGGAATCAACCAAGAGGTGCTTTCTTACAGGATTATTTGTGTAAATGCTCACGACGTTGTTGTTGACAATACAAATAGGGTGTCAGGCTTCTCATACAACTATTATATGGGGGTCTCTCCGACACTTTGTACCACGCTTCTTCATAGTTTTCTCCAAAGATATTTTCCGATCTAAGCATATTATCTTAATAGGAAGATTTAACACCAAAACATATGGTTGAAATTGTTGAAATGCTACAGAGGAGAAAGACCTCCAATAAGTGTTGAAGTGGTTCAATTTTGCAGATAGACATAGTTGACTAAACAATATCAGAATAGTCCAAAATACATCTTTTTGTCTTGTGCAGTGCATTAGTTCAAAACCTTAGAACAAGCACATATGTTTGGGAAATTATATTTTGTATCTTGATCTGCACAATAGGGCGGGTTCCGTGGACGATAAAATCATATTCTATTCTATTTATACACTTATTACATGCAAGTGAGAATTACGTTTTAGAATGGTTGATTGACTGTGGCCCCGCCTGAAATCTTAAAGGGACAAACACCTAAAAATGACCTTAAAATAATTTAGGTTGTAATCTTAAGATGGTGAAGGTTACAAAATGCAGTAATGTCGTTGCCAAGAAACACCTAAATTAGGTGACAATGGAGAACCCACCAATAGGGATTTTCTGTTTGTTGACATTTTAGTTTAAGCTTATAAACGAAGAAATGAAGGGCTGAGAGAGAGAACTCGACAATGGGCATCCTCTGCTTATTGATGAAGGTCATTCTGTGAAGATTGGGCGAAAAAAATAAAAGAACCCACAAAAGAGGACCCCCTGTTCTATTACGTGGAGGGACATAAGCCTCGTGCCTCAAGGTCTTAAGCTCAATGCAGCAGGTTATCTTCAGCGTAGGTCTGTTAAGCTCAATAGAACAGGTTCTTATCTTATGCAATCCATTTATTGCAGGTGTTTTAGTTCTCCATCAATCGTGAGTAGCAATACTTTTCACTCTTCAAGGACGTGTAGAAGCTCTTTTACAAAATGGCATGTCTTGGCAAGCATTGCTGCTATTTATTGTTCTCGCTATGGTGGATTTGGAAACAAAGTAATTGCAAAATCTAGTTTAGCTTCGGAGGGGACACAAAGAAACGAGGAGTCCCATTCCGTCTATTGTTGAAATCAAGCATTGTAGGGTTGTTGCAGTAGTCAAGTCAATTAATCTTCTAATCGATGGGATTATCTTTTTGCATTTAACTAAGTCATAATTCAATTTCAAATGTCATTTATGAACATTTTGTATGATAAGGGAATCTAGGCATGATGTTTGGTATAGTATAACCACATGATATTATGCCTATGATAAAAAGAACAAGTTTATCATGGTTCAACCTTCAAATGTTCCAACCCAACAATATGAAAACAGGGCCGATTTTTTTTGTCTATGGCGCATTTGTGTGCAGACACGTGGCAAGCCCTACAACCTCGAATGGAAGTTGGGTACCCGGATTCTGGGTGACAAGTTCAAGCAGTCATCTTCTTCGTGTTTTCAACCGTTTCTTTCTTAGCAGTATTTCTTCTTCCTCTTCGTGTTTTCAACCGGTTCTTTCTTCTTCTTGTTTTCAACCGGTTGAATACCTGTATTTTTTTTTTATATCATTATATTCAGAACTCAGAATCTTAAAATCCACTATCAAAGCTTATAGTTTTCATTCAAATCTCAAATGCTAGTGCCAATTTTACATTCAACAGAGAGCATTTTGAAGCATTACAAGCTTCATTTTGTTACAGAGCTCAAAAACAAAGTTTTAGGGGCAGTTTTAGCTGCAGCAACACTTTTATCAGTAAAGAGATTAGCAAAGAGAAGGCACAGGACAAGATGATAAAGGATACACCTACGAAAATACCCAAAATCTTCTGATTCGCCCTTTCGCTACTAAAATAAATGGAGCATCCACAAGCACAACCACCTGCAAAAAAAATAACAAGACATAAGCTTACATGCATGAAAGATCTTACCTACAAAAACTTACATGCGAAAGAAACTTACAAAAAATACAAGAAACTGCTTGCATGCAAGAAGTTTGTAGCAAAACTCGCTTCTGAATCAAGAAATATAAAGTTTGAAGCATCAAGAAACACTCGAGTTAAAGGAAACAAGAAAAACTGGCCGAAACTGCCAATGCCTTCATTCGGCATCAAGAAAAACTCGCCAAGAAGAACTCGAGTTAAAGGAAGCAAGAAAAAACTCGCCAGAATCAGAACGCTTTAATTCAAAGATCAAGAAAAAAAACTCGCCAGAGCCTTCATTCGAGATGAAGCATCAAGAAAGCCTCGCAAAACCATCTCAAGGCCTCCGTGAATCCAAAGGTTCGCAAATAGGGAAATGGGGAGAAATTTTTTTCTTTGTTTCTATATTGTGGGGAAAGGCACATGGTCCCCATACATAAAAATCTTCAATTGTCGATCTAGAAGGTGTTGTTTTGATCGATTATTTGACTATTCCCCATCATGCTAGAAATTTATGCTTATTTTCCATCCGATAACTTTTACACAAGTTGGCATTTGGTAACGAAGTTGAGCAAAATGTTCGCGGGCGGCCTTGGCCCCGGAGCAAATTTCTTGTACATCATAAGAGGTGTTTCATGAACAAATTTCTTTTACTACACCATTGGAAACTTGAGTTTTATTATCTTAGTTTGGCCTCAACCAAATAATAGATCAATTCAATTCATTCAATTTTCGAAATAACTTTAACTTGATTTTTAGCAAATAATGAAGTTGATATTAGCCCTAAGATCATCCATGATATACGCTTAGTGTTGGCCATCCCAATTTTATGTAGCATAATAACAGGGTTTTTTTTATTTTACACAGTTTCTTTCTAAGGTTTTCTATATGATTTGGTGGGCGTTATTGCATAAGGTGTACTATTCATACATCTAGAGCACCAAGTATTTGCATGCAGCCTTTGTGCATTTTTTTATTTGGCCCTCAACTAATGATCAAGATCGAATGGATTACAACAAAAGCCCCTCTTAAAAAGACAAGATCAAACAGCCTACAGCCTAACACATGCAAATAGTCAATATGCACTCTAGGGTTTCCATTTGTTGCTTAAACAGAGATGCCGATGGCAATGAAAGGCATCCGCTAAACTAAGCAAAGGTATCCGCTAAACGGCAAGGCATTCAACGATGCAAAGGGTCTTGTACAAATCGGCCAAATACACAGCTCAAGATTCGCACCGCAAATTTTGCTTCCTGTGATATTTAAGAGTCTTTCGTTTGCTTCATTCTTTCACCCCTTGCTTAAATGTCTCTCCGCAAAGCAAGCAGTAACTTGTCTTGTAGGAACTGCCTTTATGCAAGTTGTTTCCTAGATCATCAATACTATCCGCTTCCATACAGAGAAAAAGCTATTCCTACCATTTGTTGGCTTCAATATGTTGCCCTATTTTAGGTAAAACAACGCACTGTATCTTGCATTTGTTCACACACTGTATCTTTTAACTCGGCTCAATTTTAGGAATACAAAGGCAACTTTTCTACGCGATGAAAATACTTCCGACATGGATCGCTTTCATATATTTTACTAGCCCATGCTATCTTCGCTTGCATTACAATGATGTCTACAAGAATTTTGAAAGGATCTCGCATACGAAATATGCAGCAAGATTATCTTTATGAATATATTGTGTTGGTGCTATCCTAATTTACATTCCCCGGGATGAGAAGCTCAGACATTCCTCAATGATGAAAGGTAATGTAAGAATTTGATTTGTTGTTGATAAATTTTTCCTAAAACCAAGATTGCCTTATGCCACGCCAGGATATTACATTGCAAAACTTTTGGAACAAGGGTATCTTAGTTCAAAAGCTATCACATTCTTCTACTTTTCCAAATTTTGCCTCTCTGATGTCCTTTTGTATGAAGGGCGTGGGAAAAAATGATGGATCTCGCTAGTGAGGAGAATGCGATCCAGGCCTTTTGAAATGGCGCTCGATTGTATGGCAATGGTGGTAGATTTCTTGCCGCACTGTAAGAATAATTTTATGATTGTGTTGGTGCTATCCGAATTTACATTCCCCGACAAAGGTAAGTAGCTCGCATATTGCTCAATGATGGAAGGTAAAGTAAGAATTTGATTTGTTGCATATAATTTTTCCTATAACCAAGTAGCCTTATGCCACAGCCAGAGATTACATTGGAAAACTTTAGGAACAAGGGTATCTTAGTTCAAAAATTATCACATTCTTCTACTCTTTCCACCGGGCCTCTCGCTCATGTCATTTTGTATTTGCATCAAGGCATGGGAAAAAAAATGATAGATCCACGCTTACATCGGCCGCCTCTGCTCGTCAGTGAGGAGAATGCGACCGGCGGGCCTTTTGAATGGCAAATGCATTGTATGGCAATGGAAGAGTTCTTGCTGCATTACGCTTTCCAAAAGCCACATTATTATTTCTCCGTTTGCATTTGCATTTGGAAATTTCCTGGCTATGACAAATGCTCATTGGTCAACAACTCCGCTTGTCTCAAAGAGTTGCTTAGGGCCGCTGTGCTATATATTAATACCCTTTATCTTTTTAAATGTACACTTGTGTTGTTTTGTAGGATATAGGAACAAAGGAGAAAAGCCCATTTGCCACGAAAATTGTGCATGCATGTACATCAATTCTTTGGCCTTGTTGAGCATATAACTATTTTTTTTTTTTTTTTGCTATTTCAATTCCTAAATAAACATTTGAACATATCGATAATATCATTACAAATGTTTTATACTTTCTTCATCTAAGTTTACCTATGTTTGAAAGAGAAATAGGGCTGGCGTCTAAATTTTTTGATGTAAATAACCAAATATATAACTATTATCATTAACATTACTAACACAACCATTGCATCCAATGCATTTAAATTAAAATCCCTCCAAACCCCTTTTGGTTTGGGTGCATATTCACACCTGGGTTACGTGAGGGCAAATGTAGTAGAGCCCCTAAAACTTACACATGTGTATAAAATTAACACCTCATTAAGTACATTCCTTCAAATCTTATAGTATTTTGCAAAACTCTCAATATACAAAGTATATAAAACTTGTACAGTGATACCCCACAAATGAGGACGCTTATGATTTTTGAATTATAGGTAAATTTATAATTGTCTTTACATCTTAATTTAATTCCTCATAATAAAATAATAGAAAAAATCAAATTAATTCAATTCAATTCAACTTATATGTATTTTTGCAAATATGGAAGTTGATGTAAAAGTAGTTCCTAAGATCATCGAAAGTTGGGACATATTTGCTAGCCATCCTAATTTAATATGCTCTTTGGGAGGCAAAAGCAGGCTTACACAAAAAAGCATGCTTATTATATTTAATGGGCATGTTCAAGTAAGCTTACCCTTTTTATTTTTTTGGAAGAACGGTTTTACTTCATATTATACACTCAAAATATTACAAAGTACTTCCTAAGTAAGAAATGTCCTCGGCATCAATCACTTTTAGATGATCACCCATATTGGAATTTTTAATAATGCATCGTGCCAATTGGAGATCCTAAAGCAATTATACAACTTCTTACTTAATTCCTTTTGAAGCACCACCGAGAAGAAATACTTTATCATAAAGACCTTTCTTCGCCGCTTCCATACACTCCATATTAGCCAAGACTTGTCATGTGAAATGCAATCCTTTTAGAAGTAGTCTAATCGACGGATAAATACTCAAAGAAAGTCACTATCCAAAGATACTCCAAAAAGAGAATGCGCACCAGACCTAAGACTACTCACCAGACACAAATATAAACAAAGGCTCCAATGTTTCAATGCACCGGCCACACATTGGGCAAAAGTGGGCTTACCTCGCGCTTTTAAAGCAATGAACCATCTCATTAACTCTCAAAGAGCCATTAATCACCCTCGCCAAAGTAGTAGAAATACATTTATCTTTCTGCTGATTATATTTACCCTTATTTTTGAAGAAATGTGAAATGGCTTACTCCATGAATGCAAAAACTTAGGTTGTTTGAGGTGCATGTAATCATAAACAACCAAAACATTTTAATTATATCATTCACTGTACCATGGCCTATGCGCCACTTTGAATGTGGTTGTGAATGTGGACCTTAATTATCATAACTTTAAATTCGTACTATTCCATTGCTTTTGAAAGAAAAATTAGTGCACTCCTGTTTTTAATGGTCATGACATAAATCTTGGTACGACTTATTCCATTGCCTAACAATTTGGATCATAGGTAATGAGTTATTCGAGTGCCTTTGAAAGGAAATTAGTGCATCATGTTGAACCCTTTGTGCATACATCCTGAGGCCTTATGGCTATAACATAATTCTTGGTACAAGTTATTCCATTGCCTTTCGAGAAAATTAGTGCTGATCATCCATCACATCCCACAAAGAGGCATAAAGCATATGCCACCTAAACTAAGCATTCTCACTTCTTAAGCCTCACTAACAAAAGAATTCCCCATTACATAGCAAAAAATAGACCCCTATCACAACATTAGAGAGGTCATCTCATGAGTCACTACTATCTCAGGAAAAGTAATCTAGTTATTATCCAGCTTGGTTTCACCATACATTGCCAAGGAAATACCCAAATAATAGTTTTTAGCGACCGGAATGAAGTGCAAGAACATTTTCTCAATAAAAAGCCAACAACCCAAGTCGGATGAACGATGATCGATGCTAATGTGACCAATTTCAATCCGGCTTTAGAAGCCTTTGTGGTAATGAAATATGAATTAGGAGATGTTACATGATTTGTTAAACTATTAAAGAGCCAATTTAAAGGTGAGATTCAATTGAATTGATTTTTATCACTGCATTGCACCAATTGGCTAATCCAAATTAAAGAACACATATCAACTTTAAACGAGAATTTTTACCTAGTATACCAAAAAGGCCTTGATACGCTCCAACTTAGGCGAACCCACATTTTCCTAATATTATATTGTTTTATCCACTGTGATCAAACTTAAAAATTTGACAAACCTAGATTTGACTTAAAAATTAGATTTATCTCCATCTAGCCTTTCTATATGAAACGGCATTCCAAACTACAAAATTTTAACTATTCGCAAGTTTATTTTAAATAAATTACCGTTGTAGTTTTTAATCAAGGTAGGGTTTAGTTATTTTTCATTTGATATTCACAGTCCAACAAATGAATGATCCCATTTCATTCTCAACCTCCGGCCTCAAAAAACAAGAACACATTGGCAAATTCCTACCAAAAAGCTATGATGAAATATTTTAACAGGTTAACACACGGCACTAAATAGTAATTGTAAGCATAACAATAATCTCTGTAACTAAAAAAAGCATAACATGAGCAATTTGTAGAGTATAACACGGCTACCGTTTACCATCCACGCCCACTCGCCCTCAAGTCCAACGCACAAATCAGGCCCTCCTGCCCTTTTTTCTCTTTTTTATTTTTGCCCTCATTTTTCCTCAGAAAGGTATATACATGTCTTCAAATAAAGGATCAAAAAGAATATCCCAAAGCATATTTGTAGGAGAGTTATATATATGTCAGATTAGATATGAGATTAGTAGTAAGTACTTTAAAAAGGTAAATTTATATTGATATGCAAAAAAGTAGTGGAGGATATCATACAAGGCTTTTTTTCTTTCTTTTTGACTATGCCAAAATGTGCCAGAACTTACTAGTCGAAAATGGCCAGTTCCAGTCCAAAGCTCTCTACCGTGCGCCTCACGCGACGCGCTGGAGACCACGTAAGATCCCCTGCAATACTCCACATGTATTTGTTTGGCAGCATTCCATGGTAAGTGACTAGGCAAGTTAAGCATAACGAGCCGGGCACTTTTGACTGTTCACAATAATATCATTCAGTTTCGCAGAGTAGCACTGGCTGAAGGTTTCCCAAGTCCTCTGGCTGGGCAGTAGCTCAGGAGGTGCATTTCCTGCTGATAAACCGCTCTATGATGTAACAGGTAGCAGTTGTCCTGCTTGCTGTCCTGAAAATGGAGTTGCTCTGTTGCTTCTTTCCGTTCTTCATAGGAGGTAATTGCCCTGCGCTTTTGGCCCTACCATTGGGCTGGTTTCGTGGTTTGTCTGAACTAAAGGTGGCCCGTGATCTGGAGTGCCCAGCTTTGTTTCCATCATCACTAAATGCTACCGGCCTGCCTTCTACCACTATCTCCAAGTTCGTGGATTTTCCCATCTGGAAATCCTCAATCACTGGCCTTTACACTTGTTACATGCGACAGTGTTGTCTCAATATCTGTGCATGATTAGTTGTAGCATGATTAGTTGTGGCAATATCTGTAGCATGATTATTAGCTACAGTTCTTCTTTTGTGCTCTTTCCAACTTGATTCTGCTTTTGGGTCTGTAGTCAGCTTCTGTCATCAAGTTGCTCAAAGATGTCACGACTTTGTCTAGTCTTTTTGCTCTTTCTTAAACTAGATTTTGTCAACTATTCCAGCCTCAGCACATTCTATTACATCAATTGGCTCGTTTGAAGATTTATTTGCTGTATCTTTTGCTCCAGCCATGACGACGCTTTTTAATAGGTAAAGTTCTCTAAGCATCATCAATTCTCCAGGAAAGGCTTTCTTGAAAATATATTTTGGAGCAGGTTATTGTACTATCTTGTTTACTAGTAAGCATGTTTTGAGTTTCTGGCCATTTGAGATCTTTTCTTCCAGGGTCACGCTTTTCCTGTATATTAAAGATGTTCAAAAAGAAATTACAAAATGCTCAAACATGAAGATATTTAGAAGGCATATAATTTACCCATAATCTACTACTTTTGCAAAAAGGCTAATGCTGCCTACCTTATTGTGTTGTCAAAATGTATATGGTAACCGAAGCCATCCAGTACCTCAACCTCAGCTTTTTATAATGCACCTACAGAAATTTAGCAGTTAAATTAGTAAACTCTTCCACCAGGAATTTTTTATTGTATTGACTTATATACCTGTTCCAGAATCTTTATGCAGATTCTCTTTATTGCCTCTCTGAATTGTCTAGCTTTTCAGCCACCGTATGCACAATAATCCTTACATTTACGCCAAATCTTGTGCTGGTTAACAGGGCCAACAGCAGCAAACAGTCCACCATCATGAACAATCCACTATACATCAATGGTTCCCTCCTGAGGACTAATTGGCTGGAAATTGGTTCAAATGCATGCATAAAAAGCACTGCCTTTATCCGCTGCTTTAAGCCGCTAACGCGTTTCTAAGAGAATCTGCAAATGAAATTAGGTCCCTATGAGTTGGTATTAAAGAGCCACAGGTGTTTTCACAACAACAGATATAAAGGCTAGTAAGTTCTTTTTTCTTAATTATCAGATTCTCAGAAGTTCTAAGAGAATTTGCAAAATGAAATTAGGCACCTATGAGTTGGTATTAAAGAGCCAATAGGTGTTTTCACACACAACAGATATAAAGGCTAGGTGTAAGTTCTATTTCTTACTCATTATCAGATTGGCAGTGGCTGTCATCAACCAGCTATCTGATGCATCCTACTCATAATCAGTAAAAGCCTTACCAATATCAACAGTAAAATAACAAAATTCTGAAGTCACCAGAGATTCCAACAGAGAATGGCCAAGAAAGCATGTAATTACCTCAGCACTAGTCCCTTCTTCACGCCTAATTTGGCTACTAACCTAACAAAGGTACTGGGCCCCAATGACCCTGTCGGATGATTGATGGCATAAGTCTTGGCCTTCCCTGTAAGCTTCCGGAGCAGTCACTTTTGGAAAACCCTGGTTACCTTTGCTGCCTCCATGCACTTTCAAGCTCTCAACCTGAAGCCAATAACATGATGATTAATTGTGAGCAATACGCAAACATACTAGTATAAGCCCAGATATTCTTTGTTACCTGCTTTAACTTGTTTCCCGCAGGAATTTACAAAGTGGAGAAGGAGCGGTTAGAGTATGATCTTTTAAAGGAACAGAGTTATCACAGTCAAACTCTGGAGATTGTCTCAAAAACAAGATGCTTTCATACCTAGAAATGCCTTATGTAAACTTTGCTTCAAAAGCTTCGATCTGAAATTTATAGCAAAAAGGCATGCTCTTACAAATAGTGTGTAGGTCTTAGCCCATCTTTGATCTCCATCTCCTTCTTGCCAGTGTAAGTGTGGAAACAATAGTTTGAGTTGAGACAAGCTTGTGTGTAAGTTATGCAAAGTTTAATGTTTGACATAAGCCCATTTCAGGGGGAAGTGTGGAACGATTAAATGCCATCATTTTGGCATAACGACTGGTTGCAAATGAAGGCATGGTGAGCTTTATGTTATGCCAACATATGTTGTTATGGCGGCATACAATATCCGTTGCCACTCCACCCGGCGTTTTCTTAATTCATGAGCATCCTAATGTGCGAATAGTAAATGCGAATAGGTTTCTCGAAATAGTGGGCTTGAGAAGAATGTATAAGCAGAAATTAAGTATTGCATAGATGGTTTTATCATTTCGATCGCCGTGAAAAAAAAAAAAAAACAAAAGGTAACATGCTGGATGGAGCATATTATGCCCTTGCATTTTTGTGCCAAGGGAAATGAAGAATGTATATAGGAGCGTAACTTATAGCGATGCATGCCTTGTTTTCTTAGAGATTGCAAATGTATTTGATAGCATGTGATTTGCTCTGAGTATGGTTTTATCATTTATTGATGAAAAATCCTGAAATATTGGGCATTTGACATCTTTTTCCCACTAGATACTAGATGATAAAAAAACTTTATACATGAGATAACATGCTGGATTTTATAGCAGATCATAGGTTCACATTTATATATGCCCTTAGCATTTTAGACCTGCTTTAAGCAAATGCCATACTTGATATGAATGTCATCACGGTCACAAAAACCAAATCAATTTAATGCCTCATCTTTGAGGCATGCATTTCTATAATATAGTGAAAAAAGTACTATCTATCTATAATATTGTACTTTTTCTCATGAAATGCATAGATTTTGGAAAGTTTTTCATAGGATATGGATTTTTGTGTGGGGTTCTTTATACACTTTTGAGATAGTATTGCGACATGGGTATATCTTCCTTATTTTCTAGATATTTACAAAAGGATCTCATGCCTCATTCCTTCATTTTCATGACTTCAAGTAGGCTCATGATAGTATGTCCGTCCATCCATCCGTCCATCCATCCATCCATCCATCCATCCATCCATCCATCCATCCATCCATGTACATGAGGGTCAAAACTTAAAGGCAATTCGCTAGGGAGAGGGTAGATTTTGGCATCTTGTAGTATATTCTAGGTATATCTAATGATTGGATGGCTATATCTAATGATTGAACGACTATAATTTCTGGTTCTTATCTGGTGGTAAAAAAACTTTTCTATGTTTTTTATGTGATCGTGAGTCTACGGTTTAAGGCTTCTTATCTGCGGACTTTTTTAGGTCCATTGGAGATCTCATTTTGCCCTAATTTACGGTGGATTAAATTAGCAAATCTCAAAGACTTGCAGAAGAAAATTGATATTTTTCTGTTGGCCTGCAATGGTTCTAACTTTAATCAGAGGAAGAGGAGGAGCCGCCACTGGCGATCATGAAGACTGCCCAAACAAGAAGTCGATGAGCTTTAGGAATTGCCTGTGCTGCCCAATGACATTATATACTAGTTGATGCCTCCATCCTTGCAAATTTCAAGCATCGGGTATGACGTCAACGAAAGCATAGAAGTGAATTATTTTCTCTTGTTTGATTCAATTAATTATCTGCAGCCAATTGTTGTTTGCACAAAAATCATTGCATACCAATTTTAGTATGCCACCTTCACGTTTTTGTAAGTCGTGAAGTTTCTGTAAATATCGAATAAAGTTCAATGTTGTTATGATGGAGTATGCCACCTTCACGTTTTTGTAAGTCGTGAAGTTTCTGTAAATATCGAATAAAGTTCAATGTTGTTATGATGGCCTGTTGGGTTAGCCCTTTACGTAACCCAAGGTCTCATCAAAACTTGCATGAGATAATGGCAAGTTTATATACATGAGTCGAACAATCTTGACAAATAATTTAATCTTTACAATCCACTAGTGGATTGTTAATAAAAAGCATGACAAATGTCCTCCCCAATTAGAAGATTATGGTTTTAATTTTGAAAAGAGGGATGGTTTCTTGGCCTTCCGCGGCTAGAGGCGGCGGCCCGGGGAAAGGGGCCGCCCTAATCCCTGCTATCGACAGCTTTGCGTGGCTGCAATTTTCTTCTCTTTCGAGATCGATGGCTAGCATAGGGTTTTGGTGTGCGGTTTTTCTCGATTACGCCTCCATCGCTTCCGTTTTTGGTTTCTTGGGGTTTCTTCCAAGGCGGCCTCTCGACCTTCTCGGATTATCCACTAACGTGGATCTTTGCTCTGATGCTTCAGCTAGGTAAGCATTGTGTTTTCCATTGAGCAGTTAGTCTAGCCCGGCCCAGCCCATTAGATGTTTTTGCAAAACTATCTATCTTTGCATCAAAGGTATTTACGCCCGATTTTTGAGAGATTTGAAGCTTAGCCCCATAGCCAATTTTTGCCCATGTTTCCTTCCCAAATCCGCCCCTTTTGCCTTTTACCACTAATTCTTCTTACGCCATCTCATCCCGGCCATATCCCCATTCTATCGCCTCATACCTCTGCCCTTTCTTGAATCTCTCGCCTTTTCCCTTCCTTATCTCCATAGGCATTCGATTCTCTCGGAAAGAAAGGGGCATAATTCAAGTGATCGTCGGCCGAGACATCAATTTTTTGTTTTTGGCCTTTCTTTCCTTTGTGGATGCACACCAAATGGCTCAGGATTGCCTATAAGGTTGAGCAATTAAGATCGGGGCTATGAGAGAAGATGCTTCAAATTTCTAGATAATTGGCGGTTGTATTCTTTCCTCAGATGCGTAATGCGGGAAGCTTTTCCCTTCCTCTTGCTCTTTCCTACTAAGCGGAAGGTTTAGAGTTGTTTCTTGAAGAAAAAGAAGGAGAATAGATTAGCTTTGTCTTGAGGATTTTTGATGAGATGGAACCGGGATCTTCAATGGGATGATTTTATTGGATTTGAGATGCGAGCTAGAAATTTTATTGGCGGGGAGGAAGCCTATATCTTGAGCGAGACTTTAGGGAGAATGCAGTACGGTGGGCTTTAGGGTCTATACAGTCATTGATTGCTTCATATCCAGGCAATGCGGCATTTTCGATGGTTCATTCTAGGCGGTGCATATATTCACAGGGTAATCGGTATTGATAAATTTGCGAGAATAGGTTAGTTGGAGTTAGTTAAGCTTCCTTGAGCAATGCGGAGATTGCTCATGTTTTCTTCATGCCTTTCTGGTTAGTCTCTTCTCTCATAAAGAGGTGGTTCATAGAGCACTCAAGGTATATTTGTAGCTTGTGGAAAATTTATTTTTGTCTCTGTGTAGTATTCCTCTAGGGGGAAGATGTTGATTTTGATCTGTAGTACTAGTTAAAATTTGAAGAAGAGGTTTGAGGAAAAGTATAAGTACCAAGCTTCAAATATTATATTTGATCCACATGGGATCCTTTGTACTTCAAGGTTATTTGATCCTTAGGGGATCTTTTTCGATGTAATTCTTCCTATCCCGAATATAAATTTATCTTACCTTCAAAAAAAAAAAAAAAAAAAAATTAGATTTATCCTAGCGGCTCCTATCGTGCAGGCTGAGGGGAAGGGGGGAGGGGGGAGGAAGGGGGAACAAATTTTATTGTAACAATGTTATGCACATGGTGAGCATGCTTTGATTTTAAATTTTTTAGCATTTAGCCGGACATGGAATATAAGCAGAGGAGAATGATCAAAATGTACAAGTTTCTTAGCTTTTCAAAAGTATCTTGAAGTTTATATCATTAAATTTCATGTATATATATTTTGTAGGCAGTTGAGCAACTCCTATTCTTGGATGATATGGAAGTAGAAGGTGATACTGAAGATCCAATACACAATATTGGAAATGATGGCATTCTTGGAAATCAATATTATATATAGGGGAATGGAGGTTGGGACTCCATTTCCGGTTTTCTGAGTGGGGTCCCGTGGATTTGGCGGAAGCGGATCACCTAAAAGCGGATTCCACAAAACCAAAATGGAAGACCAACCTTCATTCCCCTACAAATTAGAAATGGGGGAGCTTGGAAGATCTGCCTGCGAAATAGGGAAGCAAATGAGGAAGGTCTATCTGCGAAATAGAAATAGAAGATCTGTGAAATAGGGAAGCTCTGACTGGAAAATCTTTGGAGCTCTACCTGCAAAAATAAAGAGATATTTGAAGCTTTGCCTGCGAAGAATACAAGGCTCTCTGAAAAGCTAAAGCTGAAAGTGAAGTTCGGAAACGACTTCTGGAACAAAAAATCCGGTGAAGATCTTTGAAGCTCCTTAAGTCCGACGAAGATCTTTGAAGCAAAAAATTGAGCTGAAAAGCCAAGAACTCGATGAGAAACTGAAAGAAATGCGGCGGTTGTGGCTGTAACCCTATCTGAGAAGTCAAGAACTTCGATGAGAAGTCGCTGGGCCGAAATCGGGTGGTTAATGTCAGTAACCCTAGGCCCGAAAACCAGAACTCGGCGAAATGCGGTGGTTGTGGTCGTAACCCTAGGCGAAAAACAAGAACTTCGATGAAAGTTTGAATGAAATCGGCAATTTGGTATGTAATTTTGGTATCCCTAACGAAAACCCTAAACAAAAACCTGGGCTGCTAGTCATGCGGAATGGACGAACCCTACTTCCATTTTGGGTTGTAGGGATCTACCACGTGGCGCAATAAGATTGCACGCCAGGACAAACCAGCGAAGTGGTGCTGCGGGCAGCTATGCCCGCTGATAGCTTTATAACTGTCTTCTGAACAAACTTCCCTCTGATAGCTTTGTAACATTTTATACTTATGTTTCATTTATATATAACAGTCTCATAAAAATTTGCGTCATGCAACCATGTTTTGCGCAACGTGTTTTATGTTTTGTTCTTTTGACATTCTTTTAATTGTAAGACCTTTTCAGTATTCCTAAGAGTAGTACCATTTTTGAAACACTTGACAAATTAGTAAAAATTTCATATTCAGTTAATTGAAATGCATATAAAAAATGTAATGCATTTCAAAGTTTTACGTTTTGTTCTTTTGACATTCTTTTAATTCTAAGACCTTTTAAGTATTTTTAAGAGTAGTATCATTTTTGAAACACTTGACAAATTAGTAAAAATTTCATATTCAGTTGATTGAAATGCATATAAAAAATGTAACATTTTTCAAAGTTGCGACGCATTACACATTTGAAACGCATTTTTCAAATTTGTAATGCGTTTCACTAATTGCAACGCAATACATTATTAATTTGAAACATCATTTTAAAGTTATATTATAATATTAATTTAATGCAAAAAAAAATTTATAAAGCGTCGCAAAGGTAGGGATTTTCTTTTAGTGACTTAAACCTTAACACAAATGATAGTCCGGTATATAGCACATAAAATGTATATACAGAATTTTTATAACAATGTTATGCACATAGTGAGCATGCTTTGATTTTAAATTTTTAGTCCAGTACTTTATAAAGTTTTTTCCCCTTTACAGACAAGGGGATGGAAAGGGCTCTAAAGGTGGAAGCGGAGGAATGATCACGTTTCGAACTAGATTTGTATGTCCTAAATATTAATTGTCGTCACTCACTTTATGTGCTTACAGTTACTTAATTTCTTACAATTTTCAATGTACGATCGAGCTCCATTTGCAAAAGACGAAAAACTTTTGGGTTCCCTCAACTTTGTCGAGGTGCAAAAGCATTTAGCCAAACATGGAATATGGCCAATAGAGGAGAATGATCAAAATGTACAAGTTTCTTAGCTTTTTCAAAATTATCTTGAAGTTTGTATCATTAAATTTCATATATATATTTTGTAGGCAATTGAGCAACTCCTATTCTTGGATGATATGGAGTAGAAGGTGATACTGAAGATCTAATACACAATATTGAAAATGATGGCATTCTTGGAAATCAAAATTATATATAGGGAATGGAGTTTGGGACTCTATTCCGGTTTTGAGTGGGGTCCCGCTGCCAGAAGTTGGCGGGCGGGCATCTAAAAGGAATGGAGGACCAACCTCCATTCCCCTAAAAAATAGAAATGGGGGAGCTTAGAAGATCTACCTGCGAAATCAAGAAGCAAATAGGGAAGGTCTAAATAGAAATAGAAGATCTGTGAAATAGGGAAGCTCTGACTGTGAAATCTTTGGAGCTCTACCTGCAAAAATAAAGAGATCTTTGGAGCTTTGCCTGGGAAGAATACAAGGCGCTTTGAAAAGCTAAGAACTGAGCTGAGAAGTTCAGAACAGACTTGCAGACAAGAAATTTGGTGAAGATCTTTGAAGCTCCTTAAGTCCGACAAAGATCTTTGAAGCCAAAAATCGAGGTGAGAAGCCAAGAACTCGATGAGAAAGGCGAAAAGAAATCTGGTACCGGTATGGTAAACCCTAGCTTAGAAACCCACGAACTTCGATGAGAAAATTTGAATGAAATCTCGGCGGTATGTGGCTGTAACCCTAGAAAACCAAAAACTTCGATGAGAAGCTGGAGGAAATGTGGCGGTTGTGGCTGTGGCTGTATCCCTAACAAAACCCTAAACAAAAACCTGCGCCACTGGTCATGCGGAATGGACGAACCCTACTTCTATTCCGAGTTGTAGGGACCTGCCACGTGGCACAATAAGATTGCACGCCAGGACAAACCAGCGACGCGATTTCTATTTTTATGATGATTATGATGGAAGTGGTCTTTGCAGCGTACTATGCGTTGATAACTTTATAGCGTCTTCTGAACAAACTTCCCTGCTGATAGCTTTGTAACATTTTATACTTCTGTTTCATTTATATATAACAGTCTTATGAAAATTTGCATCATGCGATATGTTTTGCGCAAAATGTTTTATGTTTTGTTCTTTTGATTTTCTTTTAATTCTAAGACTTTTTAAGTATTTCTAAGAGTATTTTTGAAACACTTGACAAATTAGTAAAAATTTCATATTCAGTTAATTGAAATGCATATAAAAAATGTAATGCATTTCAAAGTTTTATGTTTTGTTCTTTTGACATTCTTTTAATTTTAAGGCCTTTTAAAGTATTTCTAAGAGTAGTACCGTTTTTGAAACACTTGAAAATTAGTAAAAATTCATATTTCACTTGACCCATCAATTTACAGCATAATACATTATTAATTTGAAACATCGTTTTAAAGTTATATTATAATATTAATTTAATGCAAAAAAAAAAAAAATGTTTTATAAAGCATTGCAAAAGTAGGAATTTTCTTTTAATGACTTAAACCTTTACACAAATGATAGTCCACTAAAGGTATATATCACATAAAATGTATATACTACTTAAAGCACGACTCCACATTCCAAAGGCCTTGCTAGGCTTACAAATATCCCTTAGTCTTCTTACTCAATTGTGGCACTCAAACACTATCATCCAAGTCTCATGTATATCTGCTTACACCATGAACACATAGGGTTAGTCACAAAGACTAAGTGGGGGTTTAAGGGTGCTAATAAATGCTCAAGATATGATACACAACCATCATGCCTATAGCAATACAATCGTGAGGTCCATTCTCATATACAACAACTTATGACAAGAGTCTCATTGTGCAAAACCTATAATTTGTAAATACTCCATACCAAAATTGTGCTAGCAAGAGACGACGATTGCATTATGAGAACACAATACAAAGCTTTATCAATGCATCAAAATAACCTCTACATGATGTCATAACCAGACGATGAGATAACCATGAGATAATAATGAGACAACCATGAAATAACTTGTGAAAGCCATGAGATAACCATAAGCATGCAGTGCAAACTTCGGTTCTATGAAGGCCACCTGGGCTGATTAGGCCTTACGAAAAGCGAATATGGGTGGGGTGAGCCTCACGTGTACACATCCTCCTATTCTATATGGATTGATAGGGGAACACTTCCAAACCATGTAGCGATGAATCATCGGGGTGTGACGGCCCCGTCAAAACGGGGAAATAACTATGAGTTCAAGCCACCACAAATGGGCGTTGGCCTAGAGGATATGCCCGTCAACACATGTCCTATATGTAAGAATCATCATCATTTTTCATGATAGCATAGCATATCCGTGACATAGCCAGAACCAGCATATCCATGTGCATAACCATGAAATTATGTGATGTGTTTATTAAATCTTAACAATGCTAGCTCACAACATCATCATACAAGAATCATACAAGCACATGCCAGTCTCATGTGATAATAGCGTCATGTATATATATTTCAGATGTAAAGGTATAACTTTCATGAAACATTCAAGAGCAAGATCCATGAGACCATATATATCAGCATAGCCATACATTATTCATTCAAGTAGTACCAAAACCAATAAATATACTATCAACTGTCACTATAGCTATGTGATTCTTATATATGAGAAGGTCGTACAAGTATTAGAACGTGTCATCTAAATATTTACATGTCTAGGTTGATCATAAAGGTTTTATAGAAATACTCATGCCCCCTCCCCAAAAAAAAAAAAAAAAAAAAAAAAAAAAAAAAAAGCTTATCATAGAATACTATGATGGCCAATGCACTAGTAAGCAGAATACATGGTAATTCATCACACCAATGTATTGGGGTTGATGCACAATAGAGTTTGTCCTCCGTTTTCTCTCTAAAACCCTAAAGCTCTAAAAAGGTCGGTCCACGTTTTCAATCATAGCGGAGATCACGGAAGTTCGTTTCAGCCAAAATTTGTTGCGTTGGAAAGCCATCTTAAAGTTCTTTCTGTGGTATGTGATTTGCATATACTAATTCGTTTACATCAAAAACCAGTTTTAAACATAAATTGGGGGCCCCAAAAACCACAAACAGCGGTGGTCTTTGCCCAAACACTTTGATCATACACGGAGATCAAGAACTCCGTTTAGCTTTGAAATATATTGTGTTGGAAAGTCATCTCAGAGTTCTTCCTATTATATGTAATTTATATGTGTTTTAATAATCTTTCCTCAGCAAAACTCAAATTTTTGGGCTGCAAATTGAGGGCCAAAAAAAAACCCTGAAGTGCTCGTGGTATTCTCCACATATTTTTTATCGTACTTGGCGAATTTTAACTCCGTTTTAGCTGAAATTTATTGCATTGGAAAGCTCCCTCAGAGATCTTTATGAAAATATGTGATTTGCATGTGTTTGAATGGTTTTTCCATAGCAAAAACACTGATTTACAGCCCGCACCACTATTTTGTGGTTCATATTACATTTTGTTCATATCTATTTCTCGTGACTTCGGTTTCTCATGAAATTTATATCTTTGGAAAGCTCTCTCAGAGTTATTTCAAAAATATTTTATGTTGCTGATGTTTGGACAGGACTTCAGAGAAAAAACAACAGATTTTTAGTGCTGGTTTTAGGGTTTCCATTGTTCCATTTTCTAGCACCATATACTTCTCTTCATATTTATTGATCTACAGCTCTGTTTTGGGAGCAATGCATATCATTGGAATGCTTGTTCTGTGATGATTCTAAGACATATGGTTTGCACACATTTGCATAGGATCGAGAGGAGAAAACAACAAGCTTTTGCTCGATTTTAAGGCGGGATTGGATGGTGTGATACCATCAATCACCTTGGATTCAAGCATTACATCTTTGAAGCCTTGCAGAGCGAACATCGTAAGGGAAAAACCATTGCTTATTTTCATTTCGGACAAACATCATGCGTAAGGTGGCGGGGGTTGCACTAGGAGGCTGCGCTTGTTCATGCACTTGAACACTTTCGGGCGGGTGTGTGCATGGGTGAAAAACTGCCTTGCTTCTTGCCCTTGGAGGCATCGCCACGGATTCAAACATTTGCATCACGGGGAGGCTTTGGATAGGGGTCTATAAGGAAGTGATCATTGCCACTATTCATACGAGACAAAGCCTATAAGGTGATAGAGGTTGCACTTGATTACGCATTTTGACGCCCGGACGGGTGTGTAAGGTGACAAAGCATCTTTGCCCTTACGTCACGTGAAAGCTTTGGGGCCGGGGGCCGGGTTGTGTGGGATCAAAGTGCTTGGAGGCTTTCAGACAAGCGTCTGTTAGGTGACACCCTATTCATGGCCACTCCGGTGATAGAAGAGGCGGGCCGAGCCTGCGTCCCTTCATTCAACCCCATCGATATGCATGTGGATGGTGGCTGATATCGACCCCTCTACCCAGTAGCGGACATGGCGACAAAACTTCTCTTTGGGAGAGTACATAGATGCCATCCCCAATGCGTGAACCAGATGACACTAGCAAAATTGGCGGTGCACTGCTTGAAAAGAGAAGCGGTCAAAGTCTCGTGCAACAAGCATAGCTTCGGCAGGGCATATGATAGATACTCTAGCCTAGCGATGAAATATTATCAATGCTTCACCACCACGAAACCCGGGCGATTGAGGAGCAGCGGGTTCAAGCAATGGCGGGAGACAGCGAATTTCGGAATTGCTTGCTTGGAAGGAGATCTGAGGCCTCCACACCCAAATTGCTCAAGAAGGCGGTAGCTCTTTTTGAAAAACAGCGTGTTTCGGTATGGAACCGCGCTCTGGCCGGGTGGAGGATGGCCTTAGCCTGAGTGCACTTACGAAAGGCGGAAGGACAAGAAGAGTCTCAACGACATGCGGGGCCGCATGGATTCCTGTCCACCGCCATTGAAACCATGACCGCGGGACAAAACAGCGTGTTGGCGGGGAGACAATGGCAACCATCTCCCACCGATGTCAGGCTGAGGAGGCTACTACTTGTGATGCAAAAAAGTCCAGGTAAGCTTTTGAAGAGCCAGTCACAATTGAGAGCCCCCTTCAAACTAGGGTCAAGACACAAGAAGTGGCCTCATCTGCAATGAACTCTACTGGACTCTCGAAGCTGGAGCATAGCTCCGCAGCTTCGAGATGGAAGGTGCGGGGAACAGCGGAGGGCAGCCATCGTTGAACAAGGCAAGGGCCTCCATCACCAGAGGCTCGTGAGCAATTCGGCGGTGCATCGTGAATTGACAAAGGCGGCAACAATTCCGGCGGGGGCTAAACTTCGGCTTAAGGAAGGAGAGACCACTATACGCCGCGGTAGTCCCACACGCCCAAGAGTGCGCTGGCATCAGCCCGAGGCCGTCTATTCTTGCACCCCAAGCGCTCCATGCCACCCACTTGCCCCAACATAGGCCACATCCACATGCTCCGGCGACAAACAACTCATTTGTGCGGGTAGGATTGACCCAACAATCAGAGAGTTCCAGGAGCTGAGAGGGGAGACGAAGAAGCCACAATGTGGTGGCACGTGGCCTGACAGAAGAGGCAGAGGAGGACCTCATTAACCAGCTCCAGATGTTGATTCTTTCTCGAATGACATTCCCCACGCCGGTACACATTAATATCTAGCATTATAGCGGGGTTTTTTTTACGTTTTTTGTCTTGTTTTTCTCTAAGATTTTCATATGATTTGGTGATTCGTATTCATCAGGTGTGTACTAAATAGTATTTCTAGAGTGCACCCTTTTGTTAGCCGTTAATCTTAGAAAAAAGGACAAATCCTGTGGTGGAGGCTTCTTTTGTGGTGGGTGTGAATATCCTCCCATTATTTTTAGGTTTTTTTTTAGGGTTGTATGGATTAGGGCCATAATCGAGGCATTTTTTCCTTAAGCCCTTTTTTGGCGTGCTCCTCTCTATCTCCATGAATGGAGGCAACCGAGATCTGTTCGACCTAAGCGGATATTGTCTCGGGCTGCCCACGATCCTCTGAGGAGATCATGAAGAATCGAAGATAAATTGCCATGACTTCTTCCTTCAGAGCTGCGGCTAGATCGAAGCTAAGATATACCGGTTTTGGAGCTGGAGATTGATAAGAGCCACGACAGACATAAATCAGCCTTGCAGGTTCTTGAAATTGCTACAACATATGGATAGGTTGAATATGGAAAACACGGAAAACAACGGATCACATGTCCAGATTAAGAGCTGGAAACTTCATAGAAAGAGCCAATTTGGGGCTTAGGGGGCCGGATTTGCATTGGGCTTCTTCAAAAGATAGAAATCGATGCTGCATAGGAGATTTTTGGGCATTCAAAGAGGGGCCAGAAGCGATTTGATTCTGGAGATTCTATTGGGTCTTTAGAAGTCGGATATTGTCTCTCGAGAGTGGGTTTTTTCCTCAAGCATCAATTCTGCGAGTTCTTAGCGGGTGTTTTTCGGTCCAAGGGGTTGACCCGGCCGTTGGGTTGTTTCTTGCCTCAAGCCGTCGGTCCTCCCATTTATTTTCCATTCGGGTATATTTTCTGCGAGTTTTTTCTTCATGGGTCAACATTGATTTTGCTTTCAAGATTGTACGCATAGTTTTGTGAAACCCGCTCCATTTTGTTCGGTTAAATTGCAAGCGGAGTAGTTTTTCGCGGAAATTTTCTTGGGGTCGGCTAATCGTTTGAGATTGTAGCTGCAATTATTTTTAGTGGTTTTGCTTGATTGTCAACTCCATTGATCTCTCCAAGCTGCAAATGGGTTAAAGCTATAGAAGGTTTTGTTGTGGCCATTTGCTTGGCAGCGACATACCAAGTTGCAATCAGGTTAAAGCTACAGAAGGTTATTTTCCATTCAGGTATATTTTTCCCAGAGTTTTTTCTTCATGGGTCAGCATTGCTTTGCTTTCAAGATTGTACCTGCATAGTTTGCTGTGAAACCGCTCCATTTTGTTCAGCCCAAATTGCAAACGGAGTAGTTTTTTGTAGAAATTTTCTTAGGGGTCGGTATAATCGTTTGAGATTGTAAGCAATTATTTTCAGTGATCGTTTGCTTGACTGTCAGCTCCATTGATCTCTCCAAGCTGCAAATAGATTAAAGCTATAGAAGGTTTTGTTGTGGCCATTTGCTTGGCAGCGACATACCAAGTTGCAATCAGGTTAAAGCTACAGAAGGTTATTTTCCATTCAGGTATATTTTTCCCCAGTTTTTTTTCTTCATGGGTCGGCATTGATTTGCTTTCAAGATTGTACACATAGTTTCTTTGTGAAAGCTGCTCCATTTTGTTCATTAAAATTGCAAAGCGAGTAGTTTTTCTGAGAAATTTTCTTTTGGGGTCGACGTGTCGTTTGAGATTGTAAATTTTGCAATTATTTTTCGATGATTAGTTTGCTTGTTGTCGAGCTCCATTGATCTCTCAAAGGCGCAAATAGGTTAAAGCTATAGAAGGTTTTATTGTGGCCATTTGCTTGGCAGCCACATACCAAGTTGCAATTAGGTTAAAGCTACAGAAGGTTTTTATTGCATTCTTAGTATTTGTGTATGTTTCATGGTTAAGAATTCTTATCACATTGAAGAATATCACGAAGTCTTTGGTTTTGTTGACATGGATTTCTTTGCTTTACAGTTGTTGCATCATCGGCGGTGTATAGTACTAAGATGTTTGAGATGTATCTAAGTGTCTATTTCATAAGCGAATAAAAGTGTGAAAGATGAAGCCAAGCTTGTTGCAACATACTTGATATTAAAATATCCCATTGGATACTATGCAGGAGAATTTGATCGCTGAAATCAGCATACCCAACTATCTATGGCCCATATAGAATTTATATTATTTACAGTTCTCAATATTTAATGGTGCCAATGCCTCTATGAGATTGTGGTGCTGAAATAAGATATTTATATCCATGCATTTCGTACATAAAGATCGTCCTATTTGCTGATCTTTGTCAAACGCATGTCGGTATGGAATTAAAACTCCTATTTGTATATTTCTTGGGACTTACATACTTACATAAACAGGCTAACTGACCCATAAAGTTTACCTATTTTTGCTTTAGTTAGGGCCCGAAGGGCCCAAATTTTTTTTTAATATAACAATCAACACACAACTACCATTAACATTATTAAAACAAACCATTGCATTCAACACATTTAAATTAAAATTCCCCTTAAACCCCCTTTGGTTTGGATGCATATTCACATGGGGGGTTACATAGGGCAGTGAGAGCCCCAAAAATATTTTTACAATACATGTACAAACCATTAAGTATATTCTTTCAAATCTTATAGTATTTTACAAACCTTAATATCTGATATACAAAAACTTGTACATGCATATCCACAAGCGAGGATAAGCTATGTATGGTCGGATCTTGGAATAAAGGGGCAAATATGCCCATCTAGCTTTCGAGGCCCGCGGTAGTCCCACGTTCCGCGATGCGAGATGCGCAGTGAAAGCATCCATCTAGCGCCAAGGTAGGCTGAAGGGAGATGCCATGTATGTTGGCCAGGGACGACCCACGCCTAACAAGAAGACCGCATACACGAGTTGGTCATAGTATGTAGGGTGAGCGCCATGGCATCCGGCGCCCGACCATACCCGTGAGCACGTTCCGCGATGCGAATCGCCAAGTGAAAGCATCCATCCTGCGCCAAGGTAGGCGGTGAAGGAACCGCCATGTATGTTGGCGAGAGCGACCCACGCCTAACAAGAAGGCCGCATGCGAGTTGGCCAAAGGAGTTTGCATGGTTGATTGAGGGCAAGATGCAAATTTTCGGGCCGTAAATCTTTGCTGCCGAATCACGCTAACCCTCCGGCAGCCCACGACCATGCCAACTTTGCCGCCTACTACGGCCGCATGCCACGCCTCACCTTCGATTGCTTTCGCACATCTCGGGCCCCTTCCCACCCGCCATCCCCTTCTGCTTACAGCCAGAGATACCCACACATTACCCACGCCAACAAATAGGAATTGTGCCTCGCATGGTCTCACGGAATTGTCGGGGCTTCCCCATGGCGAAAAGGAGATAGTCTCAACTTCGGTTCTTTGAGACATGGATCTCATCTTAATCATGGAAACATGGGAGCTGCGGGAGCGGGATACGGAGCTTGCGGGGATACCCTTCTCAATCTCCAATGATTGCATAGGAAGCGAGGGGCATGGGGTTGCACGCTAATCTGAGCGACCTTGGCATAGTCAATCTCCTTGTTCAAGGCGGACAAGCACAACCCGGTTACACGGTGGAGTGCGTGTGCAAAAGCTACTGATGTGAGACCTCTCTTTGTGACACTGCTACTTTCCACATGCGAGAAAGCAACTTCTACCACACCTACCGGATGTGGATAGGCTGGACCCTATGTCGATCTATATGATGACATCTGGCCGACATAAGCGGTTAGGCGGTGTCATACTCGCTGGAGACTTCAATGCGCATGGGGCTGAGAACAACCCATGAGATTTGATCCCTTGGCCCGATGATGTATTGCGGCGCATCTGCTGAAAGAGCTTGTACGGACATCGAGATGACAATCGAGTCCGCAGCTATGGTAAGCCGATTGCTTTTGCTCGTGGTATCTTTGACACAGTGATCTGCAATGGGGGCGCACGGTGGCCATCCACAAAGCACTTGTAGGCGGGGAAAACCAGGAGGAGGATCTAGTGTGGTGTGGACTATGTGGCACGGTGCACGGCGGGGATATGCATGTCATCAAGCACTTCTAGGTGGGAACATCTAATGGGGATGAAGATCGACTCACACCACTTACCACTTTACTTGAATTTGGCTTGGCGGTTGTCGCGAACCCCCATGCAACAACTCCTCACATGCCTCAGGTGCAATTAGATTATGAACATGTAGGGGCTTATGCCCGGATGCTTTAGTCCATAGTACCAATCTTTGTGGCCTTGTTCACCAAGGCATTCTGAGGAAGGTTTCTCTTGCGATGGACCAATAGCGAGTTGTTCCCATCTATAAAGGCGGGTGACCCGCCTTTGCCAATTATTACGAACAATCATGGTCGATTCGGTGTTTGCAAAACTACTTCTTTGGGATTCTCGGCGGCGGTTGGCCAGGATGGGCCGCGAGGCGCGAGAGGTGCGGGCCCTCATCCAGTGTTGGCAATTTTCCCCACAATCCCCAACAAGTGGCCTCAAGAGGCAAGAATCAAATCAAATTTGATCTTTTGCAAGATAAAAGAATGAGAGATTCAAAGAAAAATCTTGGGCCCAAAATAATTATAATCTTTTAATGATAAGAATAAGAGAAGGAATACAATGCAAATTGCCCTCCATGCCTCTGAAACATGGAGGGCCTCTAAATCCATGATCAAGAGAAGTCTCTGAACCCTCTCAAGAATCTTGGATCAGGGAGAGAGGAGGAACTCGTGTCCCTCAAAAATCTTAAATACCTTGCACCTCATAATCTTCACCCTCCATTCCAACCTCTTCATCATAACCTTCCATTTTGCCTCTTCATCTTAACCTTTGATTTATGCCCCTTCATCTTAGCCTTCTATTTTCACCTCTTTATCTTAGCCATTTAAAATAATTGTAGTAAACATCCCAAAGGCCCTTATAAATCTAGGCCCTTAGGTTACAAATACTCCTTCACGCCCCCTCCTTTCTTATGTTGACCGGGTGCCAAAATCCCGGTCAACACCAGGCAGGATTCAGACCCCGGCACTCAACCATTGACCACATCTTCATGTTGCGAACTCTGGTTGAAGACAGCAGGAACCGCCGTCAGGATCTATATTGTTGCCCGTGGATTTTCGCGGCGTTTGACAACGTGCCTCGGGGAAAAGCTATGGGCAAGATTGCGGCAATTTGGGGGTTCTGTAGATTTGCGAGAATGCGATTATGCGAGGCTATATATGAAAGATGTTAAGGTGGGTTGCGGTAGACAAAGCCAACCATTTGATAGTAGTATCGGGGTTAAATCGGGGATGCCCTTTCTCACGAAAGCTATAATAGAGCAATGCATAATGGATCAAAAAAGAGGCTAGGTCAAAAATTAATTTTCCATAGATCAACTTTGAGATTTTAGTACAACATTGAATTTGATAAGTTACTATAGTGTGCATTTTAATTAAGCTTGTGCACTATTTGAGTCTAAATAACTTGGTTTAAAACCTTCATAATGAAGTTCATAATGTCTAATGTTTGTTATGAAGCAAAATCCCGTGTCAAAATAGGGGATTATAAGTTAGACCTATTTTAATAAAGTATGGGTTCTTACAAAGGATCCCTCCTCTAACCATAACCCAAATGTATTTGTCTTAATATGTAGCTAATAATTGAAAGCTAAACTTCTATATCTAAATAGGTTATAAAAGTCAGTCATATTTGAATAGAATATGAGTTTTTATATCGTTGGCAAATGGTTTTGCAAAATTTTGGTTTTTTTTAAAAAAAGGTTTTAATAAAAATATGTGTCTTTTTTGGACACCAGAAAGTAGTTTATCGGAGCACAGTGGCACTCTAGCTCCTCATTTATTATCTATTTTAGCCTCATTAGAAGGAAAAAGAAAATTTAAAATATTTGTTTTGGTGTATTATGAGACGTTATTTAATGGTTTATATGTCGTTCATAATATTTATTGAATTTTTATTTTTTTTCTAATAAAAAAAACAAGATCTCCCATAACACACCAAAATAAAGATTTAATTTTTTTTTTTTTAATCTTCCCTAAACATACCCCAATGTTGTTCCATAGTGTTGAATTATATAGTGAAAGTCCATGACTCTATTTGAATGTATAAGAAATGATTTGTGCACACCTTAAAAAGGGACTTAATCATCTTAGCTACAGAGTAAGAATGAACATTGTTATTTAGCATTCATGATTCCTTTGAGGATGCTTTTCCTTGAGAATTAAGATTGAAGCAAATGGCATTAAAAGTATCTAATCTATTTGTCACGCCAATCATAGTGCACCATCAAACATACAATTAGCTACTCTATTATTGGTTGTCTATGATTGGAGGAGATTAAGGGATAAGATGATGCTAACGTTAGTCTGGTGTATTACAGGAGCTAGAGCGACACAATGGATGGTCGGATGGCGCCCTAATACCGTATCAGGACAACTAGTAGCAACCAAATCACCTACTAACTCATGCAACGCAGAGAATTCTTTGACCTCAACAGTTGGATGTGGAGAAAACCCTAATCTCATCCGTTCAATTAGCATATCTCAATAATACTCAATCAACCAACCTCTCCACAGGTTTGCCCTTCGGGCAACCCAAAAATTATATTCGTCTTTGGACCATCATTGATGTTGAGGTGCCCGAATCTACTTAGTATCTTAGGAGAGAAGATTTTTGTACTTATAGTTCCTCACGTATATTTTTGCATTAAAATCTTATTACCAGACGATCTAACTTCCTTGTGCCAATATGGTTAATATGTAATGAGCTAGTTAGTCCTCAAAAAGAAAAAAGAAATTGCATATCAAATGTAATCCTTTTAGTTGCTAATATTCATAAAGTTCTTATCAGTCATATATAAGTCATGTTCCTTTTCTGTTTTATTCTATTTTGTTTGAGGCCAAAAAATTCGTAGGATCGACACATGGCAATTTTTTTGGTTTGAAGCCCTTACTTGCTCTGCAAAAAATTCAACGATGAAAAAACCTACGCATTCTGGCGAGGCTGCCGCTGCATCGACCGTCGTAGCCTTGAAGCGGTATGATGAGATGTTGGTAAACTTAGATATCTTAAGCAAGCTTTGGGGCTCTCTAAGCATGACAGATGCTGTTGTTACCTTGGCATTTGGCAATGAACTGCTGCTTTAGGTCTAGTAATGGAGGGAATAAGCTTTACTTTAACTATTGGACTTTATACATATTGGACTTTGACCTTTGAGACGCAAGCTAAAGCTTGGGAGCCCTGCTGGAGTTCTAGCAGACTTTTCTATGTTCTAGAATTATGGTAATGCCAGTTCGTAATGCCATTTTCTTAAATCTGTGGCAATATTCTGTTTGTTTGGTGGTAAAATCCAGACTCATCTTTCTACAAGCTATGCGAGAAGAAAAGAGCTTCTGAATTAAAGCCTCTTAAGCTCGAAAATTTATTCAGCTCAGGCCATCAGAATGCAGCATATGAATTCAAGCAGTTTCTACATGACCCAAATCAGTTTTAGTAGCTGATACAGGCAATGAAGATCTCCATGTTCCAGTAACGGCTCTCTAAGCTCAGGCTATAGCGGATGTCCCTCTACATGCTTTCCCTGCTTCAGTAACACACGTTTAGTATTGAATGATCTCTTGATTTTTTGGGTAGTAATGTTACGTGGGGCACGAGAAATTGAGACATCTTTGTCTAAACGTTTGGGTGTGCAATGAAATGGTAATAATTGATAGCTTTTTGATTGATTCGATAGTGGACAAATAGTTATCTGATATGCAACTTCTTTCTGGGGTAAAAAAGGATGAACAATTTTCTGTGTGGGGAACTGAATGCATGGTAATGTTTACATCAGATTTGGAGAAAACTGGCTTAACCTCTTGGAATCAACCAAGAGGTGCTTTCTTACAGGATTATTTGTGTAAATGCTCACGACGTTGTTGTTGACAATACAAATAGGGTGTCAGGCTTCTCATACAACTATTATATGGGGCATCTCTGGACACTTTGTACTACGTTCTTCATAGTTTTCTCCAGCATATTTTCTGATCGGAAGCATATTATCTTAATAGGAAGATTTAACACCAAAACATATGGTTGAAATTGTTGAAATGCTACAGAGGAGAAAGACCTCCAATAAGTGTTGAAGTGGTTCAATTTTGCAGATAGACATAGTTGACTAAACAATATCAGAATAGTCCAAAATACATCTTTTTGTCTTGTGCAGTGCATTAGTTCAAAACCTTAGAACAAGCACATATGTTTGGGAAATTATATTTTGTATCTTGATCTGCACAATAGGGCGGGTTCCGTGGACGATAAAATCATATTCTATTCTATTTATACACTTATTACATGCAAGTGAGAATTACGTTTTAGAATGGTTGATTGACTGTGGCCCCGCCTGAAATCTTAAAGGGACAAACACCTAAAAATGACCTTAAAATAATTTAGGTTGTAATCTTAAGATGGTGAAGGTTACAAAATGCAGTAATGTCGTTGCCAAGAAACACCTAAATTAGGTGACAATGGAGAACCCACCAATAGGGATTTTCTGTTTGTTGACATTTTAGTTTAAGCTTATAAACGAAGAAATGAAGGGCTGAGAGAGAGAACTCGACAATGGGCATCCTCTGCTTATTGATGAAGGTCATTCTGTGAAGATTGGGCAAAAAAAAATAAAAGAACCCACAAAAGAGGACCCCCTGTTCTATTACGTGGAGGGACATAAGCCTCGTGCCTCAAGGTCTTAAGCTCAATGCAGCAGGTTATCTTCAGCGTAGGTCTGTTAAGCTCAATAGAACATGTTCTTATCTTATGCAATCCATTTATTGCAGATGTTTTAGTTCTCCATCAATCGTGATAAGTAGTGATGACAACGTGTTAGAATTAGTAGCAATACTTTTCACTCTTCAAGGACGTGTAGAAGCTCTTTTACAAAATGGCATGTCTTGGCAAGCATTGCTGCTATTTATTGTTCTCGCTATGGTGGATTTGGAAACAAAGTAATTGCAAAATCTAGTTTAGCTTCGGAGGGGACACAAAGAAACGAGGAGTCCCATTCCGTCTATTGTTGAAATCAAGCATTGTAGGATTGTTGCAGTAGTCAAGTCAATTAATCTTCTAATCGATGGGATTATCTTTTTGCATTTAACTAAGCTGCAATTCAATTTCAAATGTCATTTATGAACATTTTGTATGATAAGGGAATCTAGGCATGATGTTTGGTATAGTATAACCACATGATATTATGCCTATGATAAAAAGAACAAGTTTATCATGGTTCAACCTTCAAATGTTCCAACCCAACAATATGAAAACAGGGCCGATTTTTTTTGTCTATGGCGCATTTGTGTGCAGACACGTGGCAAGCCCTACAACCTCGAATGGAAGTTGGGTACCCGGATTCTGGGTGACAAGTTCAAGCAGTCATCTTCTTCGTGTTTTCAACCGGTTCTTTCTTCTTCTTGTTTTCAACCGGTTGAATACCTGTATTTTTTTTTTATATCATTATATTCAGAACTCAGAATCTTAAAATCCACTATCAAAGCTTATAGTTTTCATTCAAATCTCAAATGCTAGTGCCAATTTTACATTCAACAGAGAGCATTTTGAAGCATTACAAGCTTCATTTTGTTACAGAGCTCAAAAACAAAGTTTTAGGGGCAGTTTTAGCTGCAGCAACACTTTTATCAGTAAAGAGATTAGCAAAGAGAAGGCACAGGACAAGATGATAAAGGATACACCTACGAAAACACCCAAAATCTTCTGATTCGCCCTTTTGCTACTAAAATAAATGGAGCATCCACAAGCACAACCACCTGCAAAAAAAATAACAAGACATAAGCTTACATGCATGAAAGATCTTACCTACAAAAACTTACATGCGAAAGAAACTTACAAAAAATACAAGAAACTGTTTGCATGCAAGAAGTTTGTAGCAAAACTCGTCGGAACTGCGAGAAATATAAAGTTTGAAGCATCAAGAAACACTCGAGTTAAAGGAAACAAGAAAAACTGGCCGAAACTGCCAATGCCTTCATTCGGCATCAAGAAAAACTCGCCAAGAAGAACTCGAGTTAAAGGAAGCAAGAAAAACTGGCCAGAACTGTAAACGCCTTAATTCGGCATCAAGAAAAACTCGCCAGAGCCTTCATTCGAGTTGAAGCATCAAGAAAGCCTCGCCGAAACCATCTGCGCCTCCGTGAATCCAGTGCTCGCAACAGGGGAAATGGGGAGAGAAATTTTTTCCTTTGTTTCTATATTGTGGGGAAAGGGCACATGGTCCCCCATACATAAAATCTTCAATTGTCGATCTAGAAGGTGTTGTTTTGATCGATTTATTTGACTATCTGCCCATCATGCTAGAAATTTATGCTTATTTTCTTCATCTGATAACTTTTACACAAGTTGGCATTTGCACCGAGTTGAGCAAAAAAAATGTTCGCGGCGGCCTTGGCCCCGCGATAAATTTCTTGTACATCATAAGAGGTGTTTCATGAACAAATTTCTTTTTACTACACCATTGGAAACTTGAGTTTTATTATCTTAGTTTGGCCTCAACCAAATAATAGATCAATTCAATTCATTCAATTTTCGAGTCAACTTTAACTTGATTTTTAGCAAATAATGAAGTTGATATTAGCCCGGCATCATCTGCCAGATATACGCTAGTGTTGGCCATCCCACTTTAATATGCCTTGGAGGTGCTGGCTAGGCAAGAGGCATGCATTTAGAAAATATATCTAATGGGCATGTCCAAATGCCTCATCCTCATCCTCAAAGAATGTCACATGGGGTGCTCATGAATGCGAAATTATTAATGTTAGGTTTGTTCAGAGGTGCATATAATCATTTAAAATAAATAAAACATTTCATTTATATCATCTAACTGGGACCACTGGCCTATGGCCTATGTGTCACTTTGGAATACACTATTGTGGGGGACTTAACCGTCATAACACAAACCTTGGTACGCATTATTCCATTTCTTTTTGAAAGGAAATTAGCACACCCCGTTTTTAGTGGTCATGCCATAAATCTTGGTACGAGTTATTCCATCGCCTATGATTTTGAATTATAGGTACGATAATTGTCTTACATCTTAATTCGACCTCAATAAAATAATAGAAAAAAATCAAATTAATTCAATTCAATTCAACTCTTACATGATTTTTTGCAAATATGGAAGTTGACGTTAGCCCGGCATCATCGAGCACATATTTGCTAGCCATCCCACTCTAATATGCCTTGGAGGCAAAAGCATGCAGTTTACACAAAAAGCATGCTTATTATATTTAATGGGCATGTTCAAGTGCTTTACCCTTATTTTTTTTGAAGAACGTGTTTTACTTCATATTATACACTCAAAATATTACAAAGTACTTCCAGAAGTAAGAAATGTCCCTGAAGCATCAATCACTTTTAGATGATCACTCCATATTGGAATTTTAATACGATCAGGCCAATTGGAGATCTGAAAGCAATTATACAACTTCTTACGAATTTCTTGAAGCACCACCTGAGAAGAAATACGCTTATCCTAAAAGACCTTTCTTCGCCTTCGCTTCCATACACTCCATATTAGCCAAGACTTTGCCATGTGAAATGCAATCCTTTTAGAAGTAGTCTACTGATTTGGATAAATACCCAAAAGAAAGTGCTGACTATCCAAAGATACTCCAAAAAGAGAATGCAGCCAGGACCTAAGACTACTCAGCTCTGCACACAAATATAAACAGTGCTCCAATGTTTCAATGCACCGCTCACACATTGGGCAAAGTGGGCTTACTCCCGGCTTAAAGCAATGAACCATCTCATTAACTCTCAAAGAGCGATTAATTACCTGCCAAAGTAGAACATTTATCTTTCAAGGATTATATTTACCCTTATTTTTGAAGAAATGTGAAATGGTTTACTCATGAATGCAAAAACTTAGGGTTGTTTGGAGGTGCATGTAATCATAAAACAAATCAAAACATTTTAATTATATCATTTCACTGGGACCGCTGGCCTATGCGCCACTTTGAATGTGGTTGTGAATGTGGGACCTTAATTGTCATAACTTAAATCTTGGTACGCGTTATTCCATTGCTTTTTGAAAGAAAATTAGTGCACCCCGTTTTTAATGGTCATGACATAAATCTTGGTACGACTTATTCCATTGCCTATCATTTTGGATCATAGGTACGAGTTATTCGAGTGCCTTTTGAAAGGAAATTAGTGCATCATGTTGAACCCTTTTGTGCATACACTTGAGGCCTTATGGTTATAACATAATTCTTGGTACAAGTTATTCCATTGCCTTTTCGGAGAAAATTAGTGCTCGATCATCCATCACATCCCACAAAGAGGCATAGCATATGCCACTCAAACTAAGCATTCTCACTTAAGCCTCACCAACAAAAGAATTCCCCTATTACATAGGCAAAAAATAGACCCTATCACAACATTAGAGAGGTCATCTCATAGTCACTCACTATCTCAGGAAAAAGCAATCTAGTTATTATCCAGCTTGCTTCACCATACATTGCTAAGGAAATACCCAAATAATATGCTTTTAGCGACCGGAATGAAGTGCAAGAACATTTTCTGAATAAAAAAGCCAACAACTGAAGTCGTGATGAACGATGATCGATGCTAATGTGACCAATTTCCATCCATTTAGGCCTTTGTAGTAATGATAATATGAATTAGGAGATGTTACATGATTTGTTAAATTATTAAAGAGCTAATTTAAAAGGTGAGATTTGAATTGAATTGATTTTTATCGTCTGTACAGACCAATTGGCTATGGGATCCAAACAAAGAACACATCAACTTTAAACGAGTAGTTTTACCTAGTTTTCCAAAAGACCTTGATACGCTCCAACTTAGGCGAACCCACATTTTCTAGTCTAATATTATATTATTTTATTGTATGTGATCAAACTCTAAAAATTTGACAACCTAGATTTGACTTAAAAATTAGACGGTCCAGATAAGTAACCCTAGCTTACCGAGAAACGATGGCACGGTAACTATTTCCGCAAGTTTCTTCAGAAGATCCACTGTGGTAGTTTGCACCAAGGTAGGGTTTGTACAACCCTTCATTTGATATTCATTAAGTCTGACAATGAATGAGCTCTTTTCCATTCTGCTGACCTTCTTTTGCCCCGCAACCAAGAACACATTGGCAAATCTTCGGCCAAAAGCTATGGCAGCGACCTATGGCTGACCCATGGCAATTAAACAGAGTAATTTGTAGAGCATAACAATAAAACAGAGCAATTTGTAGAGCATAACATGAGCAATTTGTAGAGCATAACATGGCTACCGCCTACCATCCACGGCCTCCACGGCTCTTCCTCAAGTCCAACGAGAACAGGGCCCTCCTGCCCTTTTTTCCCCCTTTTTTTTATTTTTTTGCCCTATTTTTTCCTCAGAAAGGTACATGTCTTCAAATAAAGGATCAAAAAAGAATATCCCAAAAGCATATTTGTAGGAGAGTTATCTCTAATATATAATTGTAATTTGGAAGGTAAGGGGGCAACTTAATAAAAGTTGTGCATGCCTGGGCCTACCTTTAAAATATACACGTGTAAGGCCCTAAAATTTTAAGAAAGGTATCGACCTTTCTGGAAACTGCGGTCACATGGCAGGGAGAGCCTCGAATGCTCTGGATGATTAAATGGGTCGGAGTCAATGGATGATTCTGAAAACTTCGATGATTCTCTCCCAGTATTATAAAAGTGGTGGAGCCCTAAGCTCGAACAAAACAGAGTCGAGAGCGGCCTTTAAGAGATGGCGTTTGTGAGCGGTGGAAGTTACTCACGAGAGTTAGGTGGGTTTTAGCCTTAAACCGAAGCTTTCGGTTTTAGTTTCTACCGATTCCAAAGTCTTCGAATAGAGTTTGAGCTGCAAAACCACAATAAATCTAAGAAAAGTTGTGATTGGGTTTTCGATTATGGCGGGGTTGTGATTGGTGACAATTCCCATATCTTTGAGGCATTTGTTTGCCATGTTGTGTTCTTGGATACAAAAAAAGTGGACAAGTCCCCAAATTCAAGTATCTTGAATTATGCAAAAAGAGAGCCGGAAAGGTCGTGATGCCGAATTGGGCATTCCGTGCCTTTCTTCAGGTAATGTAAAACTAGGGCATATATTTTTCTGCAGAATTGAAGAATAATGTGGCAATGCTGGACGTTGATGATCCGTAGGGACAATCATGTTCAAAATGCGAACTGCAAAAACATGTAGGTTAGGTTCTTACAGGTATGGTACCAGCCGGATTCGAAAATGAAATGAATGCGCACTCTGTGTCCGGACTACTCTGCCAAATTTTGCAATGAATTTCGCAATGAAAGCAATACAACAGGCAAAACCGCAGCAAGGAAATCAAGGATCGCAAGGCAAGGGATTTAAAAGCCCACCCAAGAATTGACAAGTAGCACTCGAAAGCAGTAAATATTCATGAGCAGGTAGCCGAGCTTTCAGGAAGCCATACCACGTTGCTTTTGCTTGCCTTTAATTTCGAAAACGTGGAATGACATACTTGGAATACCACGTTAGTCAGGAATTCCCAGACCAAAGTTTGCCTGCTTTGAGATCTCTGAATATGATCTGCAGAGCTACAAAGTTATTCATTACCATAAGGTCATGAAGCATTCATGCTATTTGAAACTTGGCACATAAGCTGATATGAATCATAAAAAAAAAGGAATGGCATTAATTCAATCAAAGATTTTGAACCTAGAGCACATAAGAACTCCAAGGCATTATACACTCCTTGAACCAGCTTTCATTCGATGCATCTACAGTAAGAATAAGAACAAAATTCTGCCAGAGAAGGTATATGAGCTTTTGCACCTATTTGCTTAACTTTGAAGGTATTCATGCTTTTGCACCTATTTGCTTACTTCTGCCAGAGAAGGTATTCATGCTTTTGCACCTATTTGTTTAGAGACAACAGGTGAAGCAATGATGTTCGCGAAAGAACTTGCTAGTGTTGCAAGAGAAATAATAAGAAGATACTAACACAAAGGTAAAGGTAATCTACCTGTGGCTTTGACACCTCATGCAGGTGCTTGGGCAATGTAGTGCGATCGGGGCAGATGAGTACGATTTGAATTCAACAGATGTAATGCACACATATTTTTTTTGAATCCAAAGAATATGTGCCAGTTTTCTAATAGAAATTATTCGTCTTCTAACTTGCAAATCCAATTCAAATTATTGTTGATACTACAGATAATAGATTATTCGTCCCCTCACTATACTGCTGAGCAATGTAGTCGTTTAAGCCTTCAATATTAAAACATGCCATCCCACCTCATAAGTTTACCCACCTCATAAGGTATTAAACTTAAGTATGTTGTCCACGTCATTGAAAAGATTTTTATTTTTTTATCTCTATCGGTCTTTCTATATGAAACGTGGCATTCCAAATAGCTTCTCTTTTTTTCTGAACCCACAAACTGCTGACTATTTTAAAACAAATTCCACACATTTGAGTTTTTTTAATAGAATGTTTTAGTTATTTTGCCCATTATATAGTGGTATGTAGCTACAACAAAGTCATGATCCCATGTACCTGCAACATCTGGCCTCAAAAACTATAATGTTTGCTTCATATGAATATGGATAGCCATAAGATGAACATTTTTTAACGCATTTGAACACACACTAGGCCCTTGAATACATCACGTGTTCCCAACTAAAAATTATTAACGCATGTACTCAAATTTATAAGGTTAGGAAAATGGCATCATTGTTATTGACCAACTACAATATTATGGTGAATTTTTTTATGAGTTGTTTGTAATGCTTGATTAATTTGAAGGAAAATAATGACTATTCCTTTTTTTTCTTAAAGACACAAACTAAAAACCAGAAAGTAGCGGCGGTTATCACCGCCGCGATAAATTCTTGTATATATATGTCAGATTAGATATGAGATTAGTAGTAAGCACTTTAAAAGGGTAAATTTATATTGATACAAAAAGTAGTGGAGGATATCATACAAGGCTTTTCTCTTTTTGACTATGCCAAAATGTGCCAGAACTTACTAGTCGAAATGGCCAGTTCCAGTCCAAAGCTCTCTACCAGTGCCTCGAACAAGCAAGACGCGCTGGAGACCACGGGTAAGATCCTCGCAATACTCCATGTATTTGTTTGGCAGCATTCCATGGTAGTGATCAGGCAAGTTAAGGATAACGAGCTGGGCACTTTTTGACTGTTCTACAATAATATCATTCAGTTTCTTTGCAGAGTAGCACTGGCTGAAGGTTTCCCAAGTCCTCCGGCTGGGCAGTAGCTCAGGAGGTGTATTTCCTGCTGATAAACCGCCTGATGATGTAACAGGCAGCAGTTGTCCTGCGCTTGCTGTCCTGAAAATGGAGTTGCTCTGTTGCTTCTTTCCGTTCTTCATAGGAGGTAATTGCCCTGCGCTTTTGGCCCTTACCATTGGCTTTCGTGGTTTGTCTTGAACTAGCGTATTCAGATCTGGAGTGCCCAGCTTTGTTTCATCACTAAATGTTAATGGCCTGCCTTCTACCACTATCTCCAAGTCTGGGGATTTTTTCCCATCTGGAAACTCGGAATCAATGGCCTTTGGCCACTCTGTTACATGCGACAGTGTTGTCTCAATATCTGTAGCATGATTAGTTGTAGCATGATTAGTTGTGGCAATATCTGTAGCATGATTATTAGCTGCTGTGCCTTCTTTGTGCTCTTCCAACTTGATTCTGCTTGGGTCTGGTAGTCGCCTGTCATCAAGTTGCTCAAAGATGTCACGACTCTTGTCTAGTCTTTTGCTCTTTCTTAAACTAGATTTTGTGTCAACTATTCCAGCCTCAGCACATTCTACATCAATTGGCTCGTTTGAAGATTTATTTGCTGTATCTTTTTGCCTCCAGCCATGACGACGCTTACTAGGTAAAGCTCCTCTAAGCATCATCAATTCTCCAGGAAAGGCTTTCTTGAAAATATTTTGGAGCAGGTTATTCGTGCTATCTTGTTTACTAGTAAGCATGTTTTTGAGTTTCTGGCCATTTGAGATCTTCTTTCTTCCAGGGTCACGCTTTTTCCTGTATATTAAAGATGTTCAAATAAGAAATTACAAATGCTCAACATGAAGATATTTAGAAGGCATATAATTACCTATAATCTGCTACTTCTTTTGCAAAGGCTAATGCTGCTTCCATTCTTATTGTGTTGTCAAATGTATATGGTGCCAAATCCGAGTCATCCAACTCCAGTACCTCAACCTCAGCTTTTATACGTACCTACAGAAATTTAGCAGCAATTTAGTAAACTCTTCCACCAGGAATTTTTATTGTATTGGACTTATATACCTGTTCCAGAATCTTATGCAGATTCTCTTTTATTGCCTCTGAATTGTCTAGCTTTTCAGCCACCGTATGCACACGCAACTTACATTTACGCCAAATCTTGTGCTGGTTAATTAGGTGGGCCAACAGCAGCAACAGTCCACCATCATGAACAATCCACCATACATCAATGGTTCCCTCCTGAGGACTATCATTGGCTGGAAATTGGTTCAAATGCATGCATAAAAGCACTGCCTTATCCGCTGCCTTGCTTTCTGCTAACGTTTCTAAGAGAATCTGCAAATGAAATTAGGTCCCTATGAGTTGGTATTAAAGAGCCAATAGGTGTTTTCACAACAACAGATATAAAGGCTAGTAAGTTCTTTTTCTTAATTATCAGATTCGCAGTTCTAAGAGAATTTGCAAATGAAATTAGGCACCTATGAGTTGGTATTAAAGAGCCAATAGGTGTTTTCACAATAACAGATATAAAGGCTAGTAAGTTCTATTTCTTAATTATCAGATTGGCAGTGGCTGTCATCAACCAGCTATCTGATGCATCCTACTCATAATCAGAAAGCCTTACCAATATCAAATAGTAAAATAACAAAATTCTGAAGTCAAATAGAGATTCCAACAGAGAATGGCCAAGAAAGCATGTAATTACCTCAGCACTAGGCTCCCCTTCTTCACGCCACTTGGTTGGCCAACCTAACAAAAGGGTATTTGGTTCCAATGACCCTAAGCCGGATGATTGGATGGCATAAGTCTTGCCTTCCCGGTAAGTCGGAGCAGTCAACACTTTGGAAAACCCTGTTACCTTTGCTGCCTCCATGCAATTTTCAAGCTCAACCTGAAGCCAATAACATGATGATTAATTGTGCAAAATTAAAATGTAGTCAGTAAAAAAAAAAAGGGATTCCTACTCTTTCTGCAGCTAGCTGTGGTGCCATTTCTTCAAGATTTCCTTCAAGGATAATTGTGATGACACATAATCCCTTTCCCTGTTCAGTGGTATAATAAAGATGACTAAAATGAGTACATTGCATGTGAAACATTGCTAAGTCTAATTTAAGCACAGTTATTGCAACAGCCCTATTCATCAAAAACAAACGTGTAATAACCATGGTAACCTTTAAGAAAGAGAGAATACAAGTAACCTCATCAACATACAATTGCTAAGAAATTGAGATTTCTTACCTTCTTAAGTTGTGATGCAAAACATAGAAACTCATGACCAGCATGCCCATCAATGCTCCATGACGAGCGTGGTTTACTGAGACACAAAAGTTGTGGACGCCAATTCACACTATAACGTGCTTCATGGCCAACAGATAATATGCTCTGCACTGCCAGCTGTAAGCGCAGCCCTCCTAAACCAGTACCCCAATCAACTTCAACCTGGGAGTTCACAAGCATTTACTTTATTGCTTCAACTACAAAAACTGTGACCAGTGCTATTGTGCAAACTGACCTGTCGATAGTCAATGTAAGCATAAATCACTGCAAGAACGACCATAGCAACTAGGGCCCAGTACCAGACAATAAAAAAGTTCATTGCTGCACATAAGAAAAAGCCCACTAATGCAAATGACCAGTGGTAATACTTCCATTTTGGCCGCCAGCTGCAATAGAAACAGAAAGTAGAAAGGTATAGGATAAATTAGTCAATGTGCAATAAACTACATCAGTTTTGAGAGTTACTATAGTAGATTTTTACAAGCTGATGTAGGTTTCTGTGGTTCGAAAGCAGAACACATGAAATGGCTTTTTACATGTTTCTAATATTATCATCTCAGCTGTCATACCTTGGTGCATTCATTATAGAAAGAATGAAGCATGAGAGGTTCAATGCTGCATAGCAAGTCAGGAAGCAGATCGAAACAAGAGGAGCAATCTTGTCAAGACTGCCAACCATTGCTCCCAGTACACACAGAATTGTGGTGAAAATTAAGGCTCGACGTGGCTCTCCAGCTTCCGTTGTTTCTGACAGGAAGTTAAGGAATGATAAAATTCTGTCTCCAGCAATTGCCTGCATAAATATTCAATAGCTACAATAAGATGTATATTTGATAATAATAAAAGGAAATAAATTTATGGGAAACAGAGAGACTAACTTGAAGCAATCTTGGAGACGTGATCAGGCATTGAAGGGCCTGTGAGATTGATGCAATCATGATCCCTAACTGTGTAAGAATAGGTAATGGAAATGCCACTTCCTTCATGGCCATTAGTTGCTCATTCCCTGAATGATGTGTAGAATGGTTTTTGCTCAAAAGAAAGTCCCGTGTTCCCACAGCTGCCCAAAGGCCCATATATGATATATACATTAGCAAACTGATGAATATAGCTCCAAGTGTGCCAGTGGGTATTGACTTCTCAGGATTTCGCAGATTTTTAGCACGATCTGCACCACTGTTCAGTTGTCCATAAAACCTTAGGTCTTGTAAGAATGCGAAATCCAAAGTGAATTGCAAATTTTCAAAACCAAATTAATGCTAAGCCAACATTTCCAACAGCTGCATCAATCAATTTCATAGGAGGCTTTTGTACCTCAATATCCCAGTGAAGCACGGAAAGAACACCGAGAGAACTACAGAGAATGATACATTTTCGTCATACATTGGATTCCAGTTATTCTTGAAAGTTTTCCATGAAAGACCAGTTAAAGTTGGCGGTGCATGCCTGCGAGGTGCAGCAAAAAATCCCATGTAATATGATAGCATAGTGTAGAGGACAATAAGGAAGAAAAATACGCCTAACTTGGAAACAAACTTGATCCCAAAAAAAACCTGTTCAGCAAAAGAAGGCATGGGTAAGATTTGTTGTAACTGTGTCATGTTTATCTAACCTTTGTTCAAAAAGCAGTTTGAGGCACAAGGTTTCATCTTGAAAAGAGCTAAGTCATATGTGGTTAATTTAGAAGTAAATGGCATACCAGAACCCCAAGTATGAAGAGCAAAATAGCGCCAAGTATACGGCTGGAAGATGGAAAATGCAGTATAGAAAAGGTAAACTCCATCATTTCTACTGCTCCAAGAGACTGTCAAATAACAAGTTCCAATAATCCGTTTGAGTAGGAATAAAACAGTTAAGCCTAGAAGCAAATGATATTTATTCACCTCAAGTACTGCAAGCAACATTACTCCAAGGTAATACAGACACCCAACCGCTCCACCTATTCTAGGCCCCAGTGCTCTTGATATCAAGTAACTGTAATTTAAGGAATTTGGTAAGCATACCTCAAGCTGTTATGGCACAGAAAGAGATCACAAAACATAACAAAACATACTAAGTCCCGCCTTCTTCAATTGGTCCATTTGTAGCTATGGCACTAAGTGATATCGTAGTTAAAAGTGCACAAAAGAATGAAACAAAAACAACCAGAAACGATTGCCAAACACCAGCATTGCCCACAATGAAGAAGAATCTGAGGAATATAAGCACTCCTGCAAAAAATTGAATGTGAACACTATCTTAGAAACTTATCTTAAAACGTAAAGGAACAAACAACATTTTTGAGTCTGTTAAAGCCATGACAAAAATCGCTACCTCAAAAAAGACTACCTACACCTTCTTCCATCATTGTGTTTACACCACCCACGTAGTCTTCGTACTATTGAAGAAGCACTATTCCTAAAGAAAGGACCCAGTAAGAAAAAGTAGAATTTACTCACCCCACATGTTTTCACAGGTTGGAATGAGTACACCGTTATATGTTCCCAATCCATGGCTTTTAGACCCGTTTCCTCTAATTCTTTGCCAAAGACCTCTAACATTGAACTTTGATGTGAAATTTTGGGAATGATCTTTTTCCAGTAAATCAGTGGAAGACGGTCTAGATGCGACCTTAGGCGAAGAAAAACACAGACTTGGGTGCTTGCTTGGACTCTCTGGGGTTTCCATCGCCACCTGAACAATGCACAAATTATATTATGTTTGTAAAACCAAGTCCAAAAGACACGACAAAGTGCAAGGCCCACCAATATAAACAAAGCATATCTGCATGCAACTGTGCTCAAAGAACCTAAAATCCCGATCCTTGAAAAACACGAAAGGTTTAGGACGACAAAATCGGCATAATCTAAAATAATCGACTCATCTTGTCTTACACAGGGCAACAAAGCAAGTCTATCATGTAACATTCCCGAGGAGGACTAAGCTTTCGATTTCTAAGATGATGCAGATGCAGACATGCAGGCATCAATACGAGAATACATGGTTTTTTGAATTTCATTAAGACAGGTGTATGACATTCATGCATGCTTTCATGCATCCGAAAGATAGCTTCAACATATAGTTCGGCATGACAGTTAAGCCCCAATCCAAGCCATCTGCGATCTCCTCAGGTGCTTCAAGCTTGTATTTACTACTAAATATGACCAAAGACAACAAAAGAAGGATTTGAAGGCCTTTTATGTCACTTTCTCAAGACCAAACAGTGTTAAAAATATGCATCGTACAAACGATTCTCGACTCTAAACATCGAAATGTGAAGAATTGTGCATAAAAGAACCAAGCAAGGAGGAAAATTATCAAATGCCAGCATTCTGGGCTCTACCTTCTTCTTGCCGGGGTCTTGAAAGGATGCGCAGGGCGTTTAATCCAGAATTACGAGGATTTGAGTTCCCAAATTCAAAGTGCAGAAAGGGTGGATGGGATTTGAGATGCAGAGCTGGACGGATTTTAAAGGAGGATAATCCGAGATGGGTTGGTGCATAAATGCGTGTGCTAATCCGGTACGAATTTAGTGCTGCAGACACAGATATGAAGAATCTCGATGCAAGAAGGCCCTTTTGATGCATGGATCAACACAGAAATACAAAGACGATCGCCGGAGTAGAAGGCCAATGGAGAGAGTCAGAATGCGAAGAAAGGGGAAGGCCCATATAAAAAGGGCAGAAATTTTACTCGAACATAATGCTACAAAACTATTGACCGTCCGATCTCCGAGCGTGTCATCCCCTCGTGCCGTTATCCGCCACGATCAACTTCTCGCCACAAAAGACTCGACGTGGCAGATTCCTATTCGCTGCACATTTCGAGTCAAAGATCCGCTTTAAGCACTCTTTTTGTGCGTTAAGTATGCCTCAATGGTTGAGATCAATGTGGTTCGTTGGGATGCATCTGGACCGTTGTCAATGGTTTAAGGTGGTGTGCAAAGGTTTAAGGTAGTTGTAAGGTGTCCAATATGGTGCAAAAGTCTTTTCCTTTGCACATGATAGCGAAGTCGCGATTCCACGGGATTGAGAAGATATCTTAAATGTCTCAGAGCATGACTTGGCCACTCATGCAAGCCACGCAATAACACTGATCGTATCAGTAACCATTTGCCTCTGTATGTTCACTGATCCCCCCATTTCGACTCCGCCTCTGCTTGCTCTGTACGGCCTTGCGGTATCCGAATCCAAATGTTCCACTATTTGCTATCAAAATCTTGGAGCTTTATCACAGAATATGCATGGTGTCACTTCTTTTGACCACCCTCCAGTTTTCATCGTGAATAAAGAATAGGTGTGTACCCAAATGTATTACTATGGGAATTCTCATGGTTCCAACATCACATTCTTGCCTTTTGTCAGCATCATATTTTATACATCTTGTATCCCACTAAATTGTTGATATCGACATCGCGTTGACCCCATTCGTACTGCCATCTTTGTACTATTGTTATGTCCCATTTTGCAAATGCCAAGAAGTTTTTGTTGTACACATCATTATCACATCTCCTGCTTCGTATTCAAAACACCCAGAGGCTCAATTTTGTACTCGTATGGTTGATGATGTCATCATATATGTCTTACATGAAATGGGATGAGTTATATGAACATGCATCATTTGAATTAGGACAGATTTGAATTGTAACAGGTGTCCAACTTGCTTCTTATTAAGGTCTTATTTTTGTCATATAGGACATGCAAAACATTTCTAAAACCTATATAAGTAAAAAAAAAAAAAAAAACTATTGTTACATCCCCCATTTGTCTTTTACAAAGATCTATTAGATAATGGCAATGAGCAAATGGCTTCTAATATAAGAAGGTAAAAGGTTTCATACTCTTTACAAAAGCTTGTATATTCTCACTAAAGCTACAATCCCCATGCTATCGCCTGACTACGAAATTTTAGTGACCTTGAAATTATAGGCTAAATCACCTTGATTTTTCAAGGTGAAATTTCAAGGCCATTGCCTGTTGTTTTCCATAAATTTCAACATTCCATAAATTTCAGCAGTTAAGTTTCAACAAGTTTTCAACTGATAAGTTTCATATCGATGATCATTACAACGATTACAATTTCATATCATTTCAACCACGGCTTCCAATTTCATATCGATAAAAAAAGGATACGGTTTCATAACACGCCTTCAAGTACAAAGTTTACGATCAAACTGTGATCAAAGCTTCACATACAAAGTTTCAAATACAAACAAAATCACTAAAAAAGGACCTCCTGGCGGTTAGAATGGCACGGATCCAAACCTCAAAATCGACTCCTTTCTTGATACTTCGCGGTCTGCAAGAAAGACGAGTAAGAAGAAAATATTACAACATAAAAACAAAAACACAAAAGCAAAGTTTCTTCTGACCACGAGACTGCCAAAACTTCGCCAAAATGCTTCAAAAACTTCGCCAAAATGCTTCAAAACTCGCCAAAATGCTTCAAAACTTCGCCAAAATGCTCCAAAAACTAAGCCAAAATGCTCCAAAACTTCGCCAAAATGCTTTAAAACTTCGCTTTGAAGCCTTGCCAAGAAGCTACACTAGCTAAAATCATGAAAATCCTCAAAAATGTCGATAAAATTCATGGCGATGGCCAGGCGCTCACCTTCAACAACCAAGATCTACACCCTAGCGCCCTAATCTATCAAAAACTAGCAGGAATCGGCCCGCGAGGACTCCTGCGGGCAAGAAGGGAAAAAAATTTCAAGGTCACATAAAATTTCGTCGGAGAATTTTTGCCAGCAGGAAATTTCTCGCCGAAATTTCCTGCTGGCAAAAATTACTCCTTCCAAAAAATAAAGTCGAAGGCACTGGTGGACCGTACCATGCACCTTACCTTTAACACGTGGCATAGTTATTGCCAAAGTTGACTTTGAATTTTCAGAAATGCATGAGAGCTCGGTCGATATCTTTGACGATGCTTTGACACGTGGCATATATTTTCAAGTCCGGTTATGTACATGGGAACATAGCCTTTAGAGCTCAAGTCGACACCTTTGACACATGGCACATATTTCGAAGTTTAGTTATGTACATGGAAATGTAGCCTAAGTCTGGACCATACACTTTCATCTTTCATGTTTATCCCTTGGTCCTTGGCTTTCCTTGCTCCTTGGCTTCTCTAACTCTATCAGCAACTTGTCATAATCCTTTGTCGCTTGCTCCTTTGGCTTTGCTAACTGTACTAACAACCTGCCATCGTTGTGATATGCATATCTCTGCATGTGAGACTCTAGAATATCATGAAGATGCCCACCTTATGTTATAGCATTTGGAAGGTAGGACATATATTTTGCCACTCTTATAGTCAACTTGGCGACTTTGGTTTTTCGTATTTTTGCTCACCAGGTTCTCTATTGAGGTTTAAAATCCAAACTCCTTTTCACATAGAGCATAGGGCAAGATGAATAACTCTGTTGCATGATGTGGCCCATTGAAGGTGATTTCTTCCACGTATGTTTTTTAATCAGCAACACCTTTTTTTTTTCCCATTTAATTCTTTCCAGGATTTATATGCTTCAATAACTCTTGTTGAATATAAAAAACTCTCATGTTTTTGTCTGTTGCAGAGGAACAGCTCCTGACTGCACCATTCTGATACTCGAAAGGTCATAAACGGGTACCAAAAGAAGCATGCGTCACAATAATAGGTGAAACCATTGGAGTTATGGTGGTTATCTTGTACTTCTAAGCCAGCTGAAGCAGAGTAATAATTTCAAATCTTTGCAGTATCACAATTGTTGCTCCATCTCTCATTATCACAAAGGAACACAGTAGAATTAGGTTAAGAGAACGAATATGGAATATACAAGATGGGGAGAACTTTGCCTATGAACATATATAGATGAGGGTTTTGTAGCATAGAAGATCCTATTATAGCTCCATCCATGTTTCATTTTGAATTTTAGAATGGTACTGTTATTTTGGCACTGCAGAGATAAGGTAAATATGTACTATGAGACAAGGTAAATATGTACTATTAGTATGTCGTGTTGTTTATTTACAAGGCCTATCATATAAAAAAAAGATATATCTAGCTGACTGGGAAATTCAAAACTAGTGTTGAAGCTATCAACTACTACTAATTGCAATAAGCATCAAGTCTATTGATGCTGTAACTCCTCATACATAAATAGATTGTTGGCTTCAAAGTTTTGTTTCCATATCTTGCTTTTCAGTTTTCATGATACGTTGTGTAAACTCCAGGCTGTATCTACAAAACAATCGTCAAGAATTAAAGGAAATAAGCACAAATCCACCCCTTAAGCACAAAGCTCACCACCCATTTGAGCATATTATTATTGATCTTTGAATATTACAAGTAAAAAAAATTCAATTCTTCACCATATTCAATTTTTGCATGCCAACTTAGCAAAAGTCTTTGCAAGTTTTGACAAGATCTCGAGTTGCCAGGAGGGTCAACTAGGCAGGCTCCTCACAGTTGGTATCGGAGCATGTTGGATCTTTGAGAGTTGACATTGCAAATCAAAGATTAAGTTGAGGTTATGGAACTATGATACTAATGGTTTTTTTTTTCAGAGTCATCTAGAAATGCTATCCTCAGGAGAAGGAGGAGTAGTGTTTAGAGACTTTGTGGTTACCATGGAAGTATGTCAAAAGAGAAATCTTTATATAGACAATGAGAGCAACTCTTGATGATGTTGAGGTATAGATTAGTGAATAAGTTGGCATTGCCTATTGATTCTAATTGGCTGGAGGAATGCTTCACAAAATCTATGATCGACCCATGAGGGCATGGGTTAAATTTTAGAAGGGGAGACTGTAACAAACCTAGCCACCTATGGGCCAGTATATGTATTTATGGAAGTACATAAATACTTCGGTGGGCATCCCATGTGGTTGCATGGCAATATTTTGTATTTATTGTTATGCTATTGGAATGACAAATGCAGCCCGGGGAACGATGATGCAAACTTTGTGGATGTTGAGGAGGAATATCATAGATATGTTTATCCCACTGATGAAGTGGAGGCAGATTTCATTGCATTAGACCTGGTTGATTACACTATGGCGGATTGTTTGGTTTGTTTTGATTTGTTTGTAGGTGTACATTGTGGGAAAAGCAATTGTCCAACGAAAAAGTCATGTTTTGCATGATTTGTTAAGATCTTAGAAAGAGAACACGTCTACAATTTAAAATCATCCAACTTTTGATGTCTAGCGCATGTTTATATAATGCATCATCCACTTTTAACTGGTAATAAATATCTAACGATGCCATCTACCATCAAAGCGCAAAATTGAGTCTCCTATGTGTTACAAATTTATAATAGATTTATGGCAACAATGACACGTGCAATGGAAATGTCTATGCATCAGCTCAAATAGTCAAAATAGTAGTCTAAATATAAGAGTTACAAATGGGGGGGATATTGATATCATTAACTTAGTGGGGTGCAAGATGTAAGAATATGACATTGACAAAAGGCAAGAATCTAAAATTGGACCATGAGAATTTTACAATAGTTTAAGCAAATTTGTTGGATGCACACCTATTTATTTATATGTAGTAACAACGTGAAGATGGTGAAAAGAAGTCGCATCATGAGATTTTGGTAATAAAGAATGGAACAGTTATACTTGTTGTTTGCTACATCAAGCAAGCAAGGTTGGTGCCAAATGAGGGATTCGTAAATGGAGAGATTAATTGCTATTATTATGTCAGTATTATCTCGTGGCCTATATAAAAGCCAATTAATACTCGAGAGATTTAAGATATCTTCTGAATCACAAAGAATTTGCGATATCAATACATTGTTCATGGGAAAATGTATTAAGAATAGAAAGAATAGACTAGAAGTGAAACTTTCACATCCATGGACGGTCTAGTGCTTTGGTCAGCATTTTGTAAACAGGTGCCACTCATTGATCCCCAAGACCAAAGATTAGATTGACGATCAATCACTTTGTTGTCATCTGTGTATAAAATCTTCACCAAAATTTTCACAGAGCGGGTAAAGAACATTTTGGACGAGTCCATTTTCACAAGTCAATTAGAGTTTTTCCCGATAAGATGTATTCTCAATAATGTGGCTGCTATATATGTTGGGCGCATCAGCAAAATCTTTCTGTTTTACTTAAGCTTGATTTTATAAAGGCTTATGACAGTATTAACTGGGAGTTCATGCACCTATCTTTTTCATATTGGAATTTGGGTAGCAGTTCATATCAGATGTCATGAACCTGTAGGTATTTGGCAGGGATGGCCTTTCACACTACTCCTTTTTATAATTATTGCGCATGCTTTATCGCAATTTGGTGTTGCGACAATGAAGGGGCTACCTCATGGTCTAGGTATGGAGGATGGCATGCATGAAGTTTGCAATCAATATATAGATGACATGTTTATCTTATTGGTCGCTAACATTGAGAACCTAGAAGTTGCAAAACCGCACTTACATATCCATTTTTACTGGCTTTCAGTGTGCTTATGGGATGTGACTCTACGGACTTTGGACACTCTGGCACACCCATGTGTTCATGGAAGTTGCTTGCTTATGGACATGCCACCAAGTTGTTTGAAATTCCACTTGCATCCCAAGTTGCTCCCCAATGCTGGAGATGGCTCTCTTGGTTTACACTTTCCAAACAATCCTTAACTCAATGTATCTCTATGGGAAAGAAGGCAAAACCAATTCTTGGGCACTGTTTCATCCTCTTTAGCTTTCTTTAGATGCCTCTTCTTTTACAAGAATTGTTTACAGTGTGGGATGTGATCATGCATCTTTTCTAGTCCCGTCCTTCCACCTATGTCCTATTAGTGGTGGGCGCCACTATTGCAAAACCTCTCAGCATCTCTACTTGCTGCATCAGTTCACCCTTTTTCACATAGACAATAGGTTCTAGCATGTGTCATCTCTTTTCAAGCATAGTAAGAAGGTGAGTTTCAGACAAAACTTTGTCTTGACTTGAGTTTCCGGCAAAATTCCTACTCTTCTTAGGATATGTGTCCATATGGGAAAAGGTTGCCGAAAACTTTCCTCTTATAGTGGAGGTTGATGTCATGGAAAGGGTGGTTTGGGCTTGTCATGAGGATATCTACAGAGGCAAACCCTTTGTCAGATCCATATATCTCACTCCACATCCCCTCCCATTGGCAGATGGGTGACAACTGCAAATTCCACAACCCAATTGAATTTGTACATGGCATTAACTTTGAGATAAGTTGCTTCATTCCAAAGTCTTTATACTTCCATAGGTGCCCGCACATTTTAATGCCTTATGACCGCTATGGTCTTCACATATCTACAGTATACCCCCTCTGCATTTCAGACATTGAGACACTCGAGCATTGTCTCGTAGCTTGTCCAGAAGTTCAACTGGCATGCAAGGTTTATTTCAAGATTGCACTAGATATAGCCAATGCAGTCTTCTTTCACACAAAGTTGAATTGATGGTAAAGACACAAAGTTACCTCTAAACAAAGTACGTTTGTCAATACTAAAGAGGTTTTTAAATTTGTTTTACAGCAACCTTTATTATGAAGATACTCTTTACATTCTATCTTGTCAAAAACAAGTTTATAACCCAGATCTACAAGTCAAATAAGAAATTATATTTATGACAAGTGTTGGCACACATAACAATTGCTTTACATCTACACTCTTTCCTCTTAAATTGAAAATCTCTAGCACTCCAGTTCTTTCTATTTTCTTCATACCTCCATCTTTTAATTGTATGGGTTCATGTCCTTTAGCAGAATGCTCCTTCAAGTTTCCAGCTAAAGATGCTATGCATCTCTCCACACTATTATAAGAATTTTCTACTATAGTTACATCAAGTTGATTTCATCACCATCATCTTCCAATTCTGCAACCTCTTCAACAATAATAACATTAGAATTCCTGCCACTTCTTCCTCCACCAACAACCCCTCTTCTTCAACCGACATCTCTGTCTCTGCCCCTAATAGCCTTTGGAGCAAAGTTTGAAGGTACTAGCCCAAATAAAGACAAACAAGACTGAGACAAAAGAGACTAGAGGATCGAAAAAAAAATGCCAAGAAAGGTCAACCCATGCAAGAAGAAGCCCCTCCCTTGCATGAGATCAAAAAAAGGTACCAAGGGTACTATTGAGAGATCAAAGATGATATACTTCATTCATCTTAATAGACTTTATACAATGGTTGACAATGGATAGCTGCACATCTGCAAGCTGGCAACAAAAAATAAAGCAATAGGTATGTATAATGTTATATCCTAACCTAACATATAATTGAGCTATTTATAGGAAAGAATGTCTCGTATGATAAATCAATGGATGTTATGATATCTTCCAAATTGCTCTTTATCAGCAAAACATTTGCTATCTCAAGACCTACTCCTATTGCCATATGAGCAACTATTAAAGGTGGTAAGTCATTACTGCCATCAGCTCTATAGCATAATCCATTTATTAGAATAAAGGATAGATGGTTGTATGATAACAATGTCAAGCAAGAAACTAAATCATCGTAATTGTTTCCTTTTTTTTGCTTTACCTTGGGTTGCGTCTCCACAATGACATCTTCAATAACCAACTTTCTTGCAATTGCATGATCATCTGTTCTCGCCAGTCGCTATCATACTTTTTATAACCATAGACTTGAAATAAAACAAATGTCCTTGGCTTGCCAATTATTTCATATCATTTAAGTGATCAAGAATAGCAATATGTTGTTCTGTCTTGCATTTACCACTGAAGGTTTCCTCATTACTACAACCTCCACATGGATGGTCATTGTTTTCCTACACTATACACATAAAAGTTTCTACATTACATTAATAAGTAATGGAAGGTAACAAGAACTAATCCAGGATTGCAATGTAAAGTCAGATTTCTTAAACTATATCCTACATCCAGCATTTTGACCTAACAACACATGAACATAGTGGAAGGTAGGATATAAAGGAACAAACTGAGTAAAGCAAATGCCAACAACAGCTAATTGTAGAACACTTTAAGGGTAATGCTTTTAAACAGACTTTGTGTTAAGCGCCACATAATTCACAACTAAAGAGTACATCTCTCCAAACCAAATCTCCACCAAACCTCTCAGCACGTCCACTTGTTGCTGCTTTCGTTCATCCCCTTATACAGAGACAATGGGACCTTGCATGCGTCGTTTCCATTCAAGCATGGTATGAAAGTGGTCGTCTATTATCTTGGCCTATGTTTCATACAAAATTTTTACTTTCCCATTTCAATGTTATCTGAGAGAAGGTAGCAGAGAATCTGCCTCTTGTGGTGGAGGCCAACGTTATAAAAATGCTAGCTTGTGGTTGCCACGAGGATATTCATAGAGGCAAGTACTTTATATCTATATATCACATCCTCTTAGCTCCACAAACCCTCCCGCAGCCAAATGGATGGCATTTTCATATTCCACAATCCAATTGGGTTCATACATGGTGCTGGCTTTGGGTTAAGTTGCTCCATTCACAAGTGTTTGTGCTTTGCTGGCAGGTTATCTATAGGTTCCTGTGGGTTAATGCCTTGAGACATCACCATGATCTTAGTATGTCTGCAATTATACCCGCTCTACCTTTTAGAAGATGGATAGATAGATAAGTTTTTTATCGTCCACGAGAACCCTATCGGGTTATAGGACCAGAACAAAGAAAGAGGGAATGAGCCCCCAACAGAACAAAAAGGCCTAAGCCTAAACAAAGCACAGCATGGAGACAAAGCCCCATAACAAAACATGAAAGAAATAACAAAAAGAACTAACTAATAAGGCACCATGCATATCCCAACCAAGGGTGCTCAGGCCAGTGGTCGCGAATGATAGTCGTGCCCCCTCTGTACACTGCCCATTTGTTCTGCATCTGAGCCTCTCGGACTTTACACAACTCCCCACGTAAGCCTAGTTAATCAGACGAGGGGAGAGATCCTCTGAAACAGAGAGAATCTATTATTCTTCAAATGATCATGGTCTTGGAGCACATATAATCTGTCTGAGAGAGGTCTTTGAAGTAATGCGACTATATGACGAGGTCGGTCCGGTCTCTGGGCCCCAACTCGCCGGGCTATGGCAATACTAGGCTGTTGAATGTGCATGATATCAGTGAAAAAATTTGCAGCTTGTTCAGCATCTGAGCAAGAGTCTGTTTCAGGTAGCCCCACTATGCGCAGATTGAGGCCTCTATTTTGCTCGGGATCAGCTATCGGTGATGGGACCCGCTCCCCATGCTTGTGAAAATCGTGTTTGTGTCCGAACACGGAGTTACACGTACATCGATCATTATGGTATCCTTGCATGATGCTGGAGCTGTCTGAGTCCTGGCATCTGTGCTCATGTCCGGCCCTAGATCGATTAATCGCGCATTACGGCTGTCTAGTTCTCGATCGGTCGTATCGCTATCTCTGCCCGCAGTTTGGGAGAGGGTGGTGGCTTCAATTCAGCAGGGTCTTGGAAGAAATCGTGATCAGTATTTGAAGGAATTGCTGAGCTTCTATCATAACAGTAGGGGCAAACATTGTCTGTTCCAAGGCAGGAGATAGCGTATCATGTTCTGCTGCCGAGAGATGTGGGCAAAGTTTATCTCTAATTTCAAGGAACTGCTTGATAAGATCCCCACCAGGTGTGCTAGAATTTTTACACCGAGCCCGTCTGCCACTGGAGTTGGTGCTGCTGTATATTGGGCTATGAAAAACTCAGAGCTCGATGCTGTGAAAACTCAGAACTGTATTTTGGGATATCAGAAAATCAAAGCTACGTTTGAGGCTTGTGGAGTAAAGCTGAAGCACAAATTATGAAAACTAAAAGCTTCTATACTGGTTAATAGAAAATCAAAGCCATTTTCCTTCTTTTTAGGACATAAAATAGTCTAAAAAAGAATCAAAAGCAATCCAAAACCTGATATGATGAGAATCTTTGCTGGTCTGAGCCTTGGGCTGGATGCATTGAAGGCTAGACAGGAAGAATCCGGCCTCACGGCGTCGCTGCAGAACCTAACGGGATCTGGTTTGTGCTGGATCTCAAATAAACAAACAAAGTTTAAGATGGTTGCAGAATCTGGGCCACTGGGCTGTGGAGACTCGAAATTGTATGCTAGTGAGCCGAAAATCAGAGAACAGTCCCAAATAATTCAAAGTAATCCGAAACCTAATAGCTATGGCCGATATGGCACGTGACCACCTCGGGGTGTGGCTGCAGAACTGAACCAAATCCGAGATGCTAAGTCTAGGTGCTTGTGTTTTGCTGGTTACTCCTGGTAAGGGGCTACGCAAGCATGGCCTCGAGGCCTTCCGGGCCTAGGCGCACAGGGCAACGCCTTAGAGAAGACACGCTTGAGAATTGTTTTTTTGCTTTTCCAAAAGTGCAACCGGCATGCTCCTGGTTACAACTTATTTAACAGTAAATTGGATAGTCAATGCATCCTCTTGGCATCCTACTCTTATATAGGGCACTAAGCAAAAGGCATTTTATCTTGGTTCTAGTTGGCTCCTATAGTCAATCTGGGAGCGTTGAAGACACTATATTTTCTAGGGCACTTAAACATCTGCTTATGGGGTCATTGTTGTAGCTCAGGCTAAGATACTAATGCTTATAGGTGTTCCTCCCTGGAGTTAGACATGAAAGGTCGTATTTGGATTCTATACTTTCAAATTTATTCTTATAACTAGTCTCCTCTATTGAAGTAAGGAAACAGTGCTTCAGGCTCATTTTCCAAAGGCATCTTCTTCTGCTTATACAGATAGATGAGGTATTTACATTGTAAATTTTTACTCTTGATTAATAATTGTTTTCATCTTGCAGGAAAAGAAAAGAAAAATTACAAGTTAAGAGTCCTTGTCTTGTCAAATACGATAAGTAGACAATAGAAAGTTCAAGCCCTTACGCATTCAGATAAGCAATACATTGCAACAAATTTCATCTCACGTGCATTCTCAAATGCCACATCCTTGATCAAGACTCCTGTGCAACACCTTCTCTGAATAGCCAACCATAATATTAATCACCAAAATTGAGATAGTAAACTAAAATGCAAGGTCAAACTCATCTATTAAGGTCAAAATCCATGATCTTGATTATTGATTGTGTTCTTTCTACCACTATTAAGGTCAAAATCCATGATCTAGATGTATTGATTGTGTTCTTTCTACCACTATATACCATGCCAACCATATCACAAGCATTGCAAATACAAGATAAGTAAAAGAAGTATGTCAACAAATGTCAGTCTTATAGACGCTCTAGAGAGAAAAACTATTTGATAAGTAATGAAACTACATAACAGCGATACAATCTACTATGAGTGCGATCTGTAAAATTTCAAATTGGTGCTTAGCCATTTGTGCAGTTTTCTTGGTAAAGTTTTGAATGTTATTACATGCTCTCAATTAAAAAAAAAAAAAAATGTTATCAGATCTTGCTTCTTGCTTGAATTCCATGGCTTTATAAACTTTTATTATTCTGTTCATTTGGATCATCATCCTGCAAATTTTTGGGGTTTTTTTTTTCAATAAATTGAATTGAATTTTGTCATCCACAGAGAGTAGATGCTAGTGTACTAAGGGACAGACTTGAGCTCGCATGTGTGGCACCATGAATGTAAGATGCTAGTGTTATTGTTGAAGGTATATGCAATATCACATGTAGGGGTTGGTTAGGTGGTTGTGTAGCATTCGGTAGTTCGAATCTGAATATGTGCACTTTGCTCTCACCAAAGCTGGATTGCAATGGTTCAAGAGGGGGACCAGTGCACAGATCTTTTCTTTAGAGCTGCCAAAACAAGAAAGCTAGCTACATCACTCCAGTCTCTTCAGATTCAGGATGTTCTCATTCTTTCTGATCCGACTAAGCTTTGAGGCTTTTCGCACAATCATTTTTTTTTTTTGCTTTCTTCACTGCTCATCATTTTCCATTTCAGTCAGATTTTCAAGAGGCTCTGCTTGCTAAGTTTCATCTTATAATCTCTAATGAGCAAAGGACCATTTTAGAGGCATAAATTCGTCGGAACGATTTAACTGAGGTCACTTTTCTTCTTAAGAGGGTTAAGTGCCCTGGTCTTGATGGTATTCCAATGGAAATTTTCTAGGAGTATTGGGATTGGCTTGGTGCATATGAGTATGGTGCTTTCCGTGATTTTAAAAGGCAGAGGTACCTGGACAAAATTCTCAACTCCGGTTGTATTTTCCTTATTCTAAAATGTAAGGAACCCTCCTTTATTTTAGATTGGTGTCCCATTGTTCTGGAGGTCCAGGGCTAAGTTATTTATGGTCGGCCTCAACATCTCATGTAGCGGCTGGCCAGGCCTAACCAACTCAACGTACGTGTCTGGATTTGATCACATGATGGACAACTCTGAAGAATGTGGCATTCGCCTTCCACTGCTCCCACTTGCTAGTGTTGACAAAGTCTGTCCTAGTCCCCAATCCATCTCCCCGTCTCAATTCGGAGGCAGTGTGCACTTGTGAGAATTGCGACAATGGATCTGTGCTTTTTCATGGGCAGATGGATGCACAGGTATCATTGCAGCACGCTCTAACATGGGGTTTATGTGGCACTAGTAATGTGTTGTCTTGACCTGTTCAAGGGCGCTGGCATCCTAGAGCTTGCTGAGGAAGCATGATGTCAATGTATTGTCTCAAGGTGTGGCAATCGGTCTCCGTTTGCACTTGGATGCACCTATGCTCTTGCACATTTCATCTAGCCAACCACTGAGCCCTCTTTTCCCGCCAGAGGCCTTCAATTGCCGAGGCTCCATTGCCACGACGTAAGCCAGTCTAAGGAGGCGAGTGTCATTTCATACTGACCACCTTCTGAAAGTAAATGATGTGATGGTCAAGGGCCCCCCTCTGAAGAGAGGCAAGAATCATGTCTTCTGTAACAGTATTTGATATGGGACTGTGGACTTCACCCTCAGTACCCATGTTAAGAAAGCTTTATGCACCTGCTCCAAGTCATTCTAGGTGGCAAGAGACACCACTGGGCCTTGGACTTTGATCCAATATAGAAGGATAGGCTCTGCTAATACCTTGAATAGATGTGATAGGTGGGCCCAATCACACAGCTTTGCCCTGTGGCTATTGTTCTGCATGGCATAAAGTGCTTGCCAGCCCTACCACTTCCACATTTTGGTCCTAATAAGCGAGGGTGAAGGTCCTTGGCTGTCATGCAGATGATACGAGAACCACCTTGGTCTTGGCCAAGTTGACACGTATGTCACTCGCCTGGTACTAGGGCATTGAGATGGCACTGCATCTCCGCCTGAGTGTAAGCTAGGAGGTTTTATATCAAGCATATATTAGCTGTGTGGTGTTCTGATGCAAAAGTTGAGCTCTATTGGCTCCATTTGTAGTAAGTTAGCTCTCCAACTGATTAATGTACATCCCAAACAGTGCGGAAGAGGGAGAGGGCATCCCTGGCAGACCTCGATGGCTGGCTTGCCAGTTGCAATTGGCCTGAGCATGTCTCATATAGCTTGTACACCATATTAATTTAATTTAATTTAATGTATTGATCAAGCCATTTAGGCCCTCAGGCCTCTATGGCAAAAAGTACATAAGACAGTAACAATAATAACACTTAGTCCATAGCGCCACCAATGTCAAAATTTTCCATATACTACACAGATATGAGCTAAGAATATGTGCCGGAAGTTGTAAAAGCTCTTTCAACGAGGTAGCAGTAACTGCATAGTTTGCCCTTATGTGCTCATAAGCTGAGCATTCCAAAAAAGTATGTTGCTCAGTTTCTACTACAATATCAAAGCATCCCAAACATAATCTTTCATTGCGAGGAGTATTATTCCATCTGCCCGTCTCAATACATAGATTATGAGATGACAGTCTTAGCTGAGAGATCACCATGCGATTCTTGCAAATGATGTTTGCTATTAAGTAAGATTGCTCTTGATAGTCGTCTAGATCATTTATATCAGCCAAGTAAAACCACTTCTTGGTATCTTTTCCATTCTCCAATGTCCACAACTTGCAGATTGCTTTCTTTGTCACAAATTCGTGAACTTCCTTAAAGTTCAATGATGTCGGCCAAGTATCTTGACCAAGCCATCTAGCTGCCCACTTTCGGACATTAGCATACCAGCCCTTCCTATTAGAATGTTCCAATGCTTGCAAGGGGAACCTTGTTGAGTCCATGGATAGAACGCGATTTACATAAGTAATGGTTCTACATAAAGCTTCGACTTCAAGAGGCAACAAACCTGCTTCTGCTAATAACATACAATAAGGCGTTTGGATCTTCACCCCAAGTTCGCCAATTAGAAATCTTTTTTGTATCTGTTCAATATCATTCCATCCTTTTCGTGAGAGACCTAGTCCCCAAACCGGATTGCCATATAAAATCACCGCTCTCACTTGCACACCGAAGAGTAATTTTCTTAGCCTCCAATGATCAAGATTATTACTTCTGCATAAATGAATCATACTGTACAATGCCCACAAACTACCTGAGGCACGTTTTTGTGCAGCTAGTGTCCATTTATAATTATCTGATATATCAATACCTAGGTATTTATAACTAGAAACCCTTTCTAGTGGTTCACCTCCTATATGGAAAACAACAGGATCTCGCCCTCCAATCACCATTGCTTTTGATTTCAGGACATTTATCTTCATATTCTTCTCTACACAAAATGCATGCAGAACATCTAGATGTTGTCAGAAACCGATGGTCGTTCTAGATATTAGCACTATATCATCGGCAAACAACAAGAGATGTATCACATATTTACCAAGTTTTTCGCCTACACCACCTAATCGTGTCATCCAACCTTCTAGCTCATCAATGAATGAACCAAAAGCGTCTGGGAGAGCAAGGGCATCCTTGCTTGACCGCGAATAGTATTAACAACTTCGACTGCTTCTGTGAATGGAAAAGAAAGTTCAATAAGAACCGATTATATAGACATGCTTCTGACTTGTTTGTTTGAGTTCCTCACGGTGCATTTGAAGTATATCAAGCCTAGAAGCAAGATCCTTCCTATTTACAGTATCAAAGGCTTTGGCAAGATCGATAAATGCCAAAAATCTTTTATTGCCAGAACCTTTAGCTCCTTCTACTAACACTCTAAGAGTAACAAGATGATCCAGTGTGGAGTGATTATTTCTAAAACCTGCTTGTCCAAATGCGTTCTCATTTTCATCTGCCCAGGAGGATAGCTTGCTTTCCAGCATAGATGCGAATAATTTAGCAAATGTGTTGCCTACTAGTATTGTTCTATAATTTCTTACATCATCTTTGCATCCAGATTTATGAATAGGAACAACTCTGTTCAAATACCAATCCTCAGGAAACTTGCCCTGCATGAGAGTTTGATTATAAAATTCTTCTAACAAGCCCGAGTTGTTACAACCTTGCCGAAAGCTTTTATCGAGATATCATGTCGAAAGCCTTGGCGAAGTCTACAAAGCAGCAATACAAATCTTGTCGACGGTTCCTGCTGTCCTCAACCAGAGTTCACAGTGTGAAGATGTAATCAATGGTTGAGTGCAAGAGCCTGAATCTCGTCTGTATGAGGGCACACACTTCTGCTGCCTCTGCCCAATCGTCAAATGTTATTCGAGGATCTCGGCTAGTAGCTTTGCAAACACTGTGCTGACCATGATTGTTCGGTAATTGGCCGGACAGTGCGGGTCATTTGTCTTGCAGATGGGAACAACCCTACGTGCAGGGAAACCCTCCTGCAATGCTATGTTGAGCATAGCAATTAGTACCGGTGCCATAGATGGCCCTGCCTACTTGAGCGACTCCGCCTGCATACCATCCAGGTCTGGCGTTTTTCCATTGGCCGGATGCTGTAAGCCCTGGTCTACATCTACCTCTGTAATTTCCAGCATCAGGTCCTGCTGCGATGGTAACGTGGTTTGTGGATCCTCAAGGTCGTAGAGCTACTGCAGGTACTACCTCCACTGCTCGAAGTGATGTTCCCTGTAGGCTGCACCAGCCTTCTGAGCACCCTTTGCCAGAAGATCTTGGGATGGCAGTCCAGGAGAAAGAACATTTCTTGTTGATGGGAGAGCTCCAATCACTCAAGGCAATACCCATGTAGGGAGAAAGGTTTAGGTGAAGCCTCTTCAGGAAAAAAGTCCACCAAACCATTTGCTTGTTGCAAGGGACATTTAGCTCGAGATTGTCCTAAACTGCATCAACAAAAGGTATCACTGGTAACCATAAGCAAACACGCTAATGGGGTAACAAAAAAACTCTCCACTATAGCCCTTGGAGAACTCAATTCGATAAGTAAAGGAGTAACATTGTTGGGAAAGTTATTTGTTACTTGGTAAAAGAAAGAATTTTGTTCTTGTTGACTCAAGGAGTTCTGTCAACTATAAGTTGGCGAGATTGAGCTTGGCCATTGATAACTATGATAAAATAATGAGTTTTGATTCAAATATAAAAGGGCTTCAAATTATTAAAACCTACATTGATTTTGTTAATGTTCACTAGAGAAGGAAAGGGAGATCATGCACCTAGTTTCTCAGTTTAGTTAGTAGCTCTATTATCTCACAAAAATGGCCCAAAACTTAGTATCCAACTCGCTTTTAGAAGTAGATTATGATATGTAAGGCAAGACATTCTCATATACACACTCCGAAGGTAAGACATCTATCCCTATCTCTCACTTGCTTCATTTACTGGATAAATAAGAGGAACATTGCATTATGATTATGGTTGGTGCCACTAGATATAGACATGAAGTTGGAATGCTTGATATTTAAGGACTATATTTATTAATGTAACGAATATATTTGTTTGAAGATTTATGAACTATAGTAGTGTTACTAGTTACGATTGGTGCTTCAACATACACTTAAATAATTCTCAGTTCATTTAAATTCTAAAAGAAGTTCTGATGGCAAGCGATAAGTGTACATTCTAGAGGATGTCATTTGAGCATATGTTAGGAGACCTTATTTTAATTCTTAACGAACTTAAGTTGTCAGATCATCAATATCTTAATTTAAACAATCCACATAATTTCTTTTTAGCCTTGTGCTTTGAGGCAAGGGTTTATAGCAATGGGTTTTATGTGCTCTTTCTTTTATTGGGTCCCATAGGCCTTTTGTTCTCGTCGACGGGTACAGATCAATTTAACTCAATTTAGTTCAAACATGTTATATTAAGAGGTTGTCATATACATCTAAGACTTTAATACAGCCATCTGCCAACTATAGCAACTTTCCAAACAAATATTAATCTGACAAATCTAAACTATCCTAAAGGTCACATAAACTTGAGGTTCATTGCAACATTGTTTAACATCGACACGCTTTAAGACCTAAGTCATATATAGTGCTAAATAAAATAGATAATTTTTCATATTATCTTTAAACTAGGCTTAATATTAGCAGTCCATAGATCCAATTCTTGGTCTTCTTGGACGTCGTTTATACTGTCACGATCTCTTTCAAACATGCAAAGGTAACCATAAGCATGAATCTCTGTAATTCATACATAAGCAAGACCTCAATGTCAAATGTGAGTTCAACCCACAACTTTAATATATAAAAGGTAAAACACGATAATATTAACTCATCACATCACCTGTCCTATGTCACAATATTGCAATAGGCAACAACCTCTTAATATATCAACTTGCTTCCCCACTAGTTGATCAAGTCACGGTCAAGTCCATAATGGATCAAACCATGGTGTGGAATCCAATCTATATATATCTACTTTATGTTTCCTTTTTATACTAGGAGAAATAGATCTCAACCTAGCCGACAAGATATTCAATCAGAAGTCTATCCATCCAAGTACTCATAACCAAGCCCATCTAGCAATATACTTTAACATGGATGATACGACACATACCCATCATCTTTTCTGGGGATCTAGCCCACTGAAACTGGTTGAGTCAGCTTCAGAAATGGTGGGGAACCTTGTCATCTTACATCTTGTACTTCTGTCCATGGAGCAGGCCTATTGTGCAAGAAGCGTATTCAGAGTGGTCCCATGAACCACTTGCATTGGATCTAGCTATTATTGACTTATTTGTTGATGGTTCAGATAAATTTCCTTAAAAACATGTTGATCATATGTTCAACTAATGAAATTAGATAGGATCCTACGAAAAAGCTTTGTGCCGATTTATATCCTTAGCTCATACAAGTTATATCTACAATTCCACTAACTCGATATTGGCATATTGCTTCAATTTGTATCGTTGTCAATAATCATGTATACAAGTTGAAACATGTAACATCTTATTTGACTTTACGAAGAACGATATGCACTACTTATATATTTGTCAGTTAATTTAATTATCATACAGGATGAGTGAATGATTGTACACAAACCAGTATACAACCTTAATAACATGAATGGACTCTGGACCCTACCATTGAAATAAGAGCTAGTTCAACTTTCTCTCATTTGCTTATATTGGGTAGAAAATCTTATATTTGTAATTATAAGATTGTTTAGGCTTTAATTAAAATGAATTATGACTATCATACAAGAGGTTGCATACAGGTTAACTTGATAAAGAAGAAACTTCTAAGCAAAACTTGGTTTGCATGCGATGCATGCATGCAATACATATATGTTCACCCATTCTAGAATCCCGATCCAATGGCTCAAATCGATGTCATTGTTGTATAAAGAAACAACCACATGATATTTATAAAATAGGTAAAATCAGATAAAATTAATGAAGTTTCTTCTCATTTAGGACAATTTAGTTGATCTGTATATGTGATTAGCTTCATATCTAAATAACTATAGCTATTTGATAATCTGGCAAGATTTCCTCCTGTAGTACTACCTAAGAACCTGAGAATAACTTATCCGTTTCTAGCACTACTTGAGAATACGATAAGAATTTTGCCTTCTCTACTCATGTCTCAAATTGCCTTCTCATGTCTACTCTCTTAGTAGGCTAGCCAGTTAGACAATTTGAGTTTTGTACACTCCATTAGCATCTGTTTGTTTACTGCCTCCAATTAAAAGAAACAAGGTGCTGCGCACGGAGGGTTGCCCTCTGTGACCCGAGAGTGAAATGGCTTAAATCACACTTCAAAGTCATGTTTTCGAGCATATACTGACATATACTTGGAATATGCCACAAACCCACATGGATGAGGGTTTTCCCCTTAGGGGCAACCCAAAAAACTGGACTCAAACATATCAGTGGAATGCTATTTCCATGCCCAATTCATAATTCATAAGGAAGGAAGGAAGGAAGGAAGGTACTTTTATCGGCAAGGCATTCAAATACGCTAATAACTCACAAATTGAATGTTGCAAATAGGAAAAAGAAACACAATCCATTGGTTCCATTCAAACCTTGAACATATCGAAAGACGAGAAGCAAGAATGATGATTTCGTTGGTGTTTTAGTTTTCTTTATCGGGGCTCAACACATGCACGCACTGTAGCCCGGTTCTCCAAGATTAAAGGAATTCGATTTTTTATTGCCATTTTTGTTTTCTAAATTTGAAATTGCCTCCAAGATTTCCAACCACCTTTATTGATTTTAGTACTAAATTGAGGGACAAAAGAGACATCGAAAATGAGACACCCCAGTGTGCAGACATTTGTTTGGTTCTAAAACTACAAGGTTGAATCTATTATTAATGTTCGACATTTTATGGTAGAGTATATCTCTCAATTTTGAATGGCGTGGAAGACGATCTTGAATATGTCGGATTTGAACCCACATTATGCCCAAAATATAAGCATACCAAAGTGTAATTATAATGGCTAAGAGATAGCCATGAAGCAACCACCATCCATGAGTATTCATGTTCACAATGAATATATTACATCCCAGAGGCCCTTACAATCTATAAGGTACTCTAATTATTAGCCGATAACTTTATTTATACTTACTCCATATATCATAGCCATCATAACTGTATTTAAAGGCACCGATTTAAATAAAGTGTTTAAAATAATCCCAGCTATGTAAAACTGCCTTCTTAATGAATGATCCATAATCATTTTCTTTGCCAAGGCTTGTATCATGAATCTATGTTTTTGTTTCTAGCATTTTCTTCAAGCCAATGTGGTTGTTTAGAACTTGGCGATATCAAACATTTGGCAAAGAAATCGTAATCACGTTGCTTGCCTAGGAGTAACAATTTACTTCTTATATTCTATGAGATAACAATAACCTTAGCTACAAGGCTTTTCTAAAATACTACAAACCACGGAAAGAAATGCCATTATATCCTATACGTCTTGTTTAAGGAGCCGCACCACACTTTGGAGCACATGTTCATGCAATGTGATCTGTTTGAAGAAGAGTTAAACAACACACGCAATTCAAAATCATCTACTTGTACTAAACCATTAATTGTTGTAGGTTGGCTAGTTTGAAAGGCTGATTTGCTTCAAAACGCACTCCAACTCTTTATAGTTGCATTCATTATGTTTTATGGCCCTCCCTTTCACTAGCTGGAAATCTATCCATTCATACTGTGTATCTTTATCATCTGCTCAACACATGTGAGCCAATGCTCCACACTTCTCGCAAATCACAAATGCTTGCTACCTTCAGGGGATTTATTTATTTTGAATACTTCTACGGTTTTTTTATACAATACCTATACATAACCATAGAAATATCAAGTTATAAATATACGTTCTTACAATTGGGCCACTTTATACAGCGCGGATCATATGGCCAATGCAAGAGAGCTCTTCACGCATATGGCTAGTCCAAAGAGAGCGGCAAAGGCCTACTTAAAATTGAAGGAGATGGATATGTAGAACTCAACAACAATTGAATCTATTGTATATATCTGAACTGGAAGTTAATCTTCTTTCTGTGTCCAAGTTGGATGATATCAAAATGTCAAGTAACCTTTTGGAAATGGAAAATGTGTAGTGAAAAATCTTAGGCATAGAGTAAAAGGGAAGGAGATCTTTGTCAACTTGACTTCGGCTTTCCAAAATATGTAGTGAAAATCTTAGGCACCGAGTAAAAGGGCCTCCAAACATTCACACAGAACACAAAGTTGTAGAAGAATCCATGGCATATTTTGTGTGCTCTATGATTGGTGAAAACACATTAAGTACCATGCCTTTACAGCATGCACCATTTAGTCTGCACCGAAAGGACCACATGACAATAAATTGAAAACTTTAAATTCTATGGGAGCATGGAGGGATGCCATTTTATCCAATTTGTAAATTTGTCTTTTCTAAACATTACGCCTTTGGACTTTATCATACTCATCCATTTTGGCAAAAGCCATTGCAGGATAAATTGGTTTTTATATGATCTTGGTCGGTGACTAGCTAAAGCGTAAGTAAATTACTCTACTTAAACTTTGTATTGTGAAAGGGAATACCCGGCTATATTACAGGTTGCAGCATCCGTAGCATTGGCCCATGCATTCAATATAGCTTTCGCGGACAAGTCTTTTAGAACTTCATATCCTTCATCCTTACATGTAGGGCACAATCTGCTACCCTGACATGACAAGCATTCCGTTTAAACAAATAAGAATGTCGTCAAATTATTTTTGAATTTGTTGTCACTGAGAGCGGTCCACGTAATTTATCCCCCCTATTATGCACGTCAAATCTAAGCCATTGATAACAATCTTTAGAAGCAATGCAAGGAAATCAATACAAGATAGAAGGGCCATTGATTAACGACCCACACATGTACCGAAGAATAAGGGACCCTTGTTAAGCGGCGCTGAGCGGCGCCGCCAACAATCTCGGCAGGGCCTTGCGAAAAAACGGCCAGAAAAGTAAAAGAATTGCAAATTTCATAAAAAAAATTAGGCTGATAAGCCAAGCAACGATAATGATTAAGTTGGATACAATCGGACCTGATCCAATGTGGGCTTGAATTGTCTTTGCACTCGCCACAATTCCTCTCAGAAACTTTTGACGTGCATATCCACTAAAGCACACTTCCGACACTCCTATGCATGAAGTTGCTTCGGCTGACATTTTAATGCCAATTAATGTCACTCCGCTCACAAAGACGCAAAATTTTGTATATTGCATTCCTTTAGATTTCAAATACAGAAAATAGATACAAAATCCATCCCTTGAACAAGGGAGGAAAGAATACTTAAGCCTAGTGTACAATGGGCATTTTAGATACAGTGCACTAATCAGTTTGAAAATTTGAGAGAACAGCATCTGTGTGGACTGAGAACAATTGTGTATCTGCAAAAAGCTGCCAAGTTCTCGTCTAAATCAGCATTTATAAAACTTAACCCACATGGTCCAACAAGATGAGTGGCATTTAATACCAACCTTGATGAAAGGATGATCACGACTTGCAAAAGAATCAATGAAGCTCTCCTTAAGAAACAATGACACCTAAAATCCAGAATGATGGCCTCAAACAATATTCATTTAACAAAGTTCTATTACCGCCAAGCCAAGCTTTGCTTGCTTACTCTGTCATTATTTGCCTGAACATGTGTGATTGTATGTGACCTGACATCCATGCATAGGGATTCAGGTAATTTCGTAAGATTGCTAAAAACCCTTCTGTGGCTAACTCTTCCTTTTTGCTAAATCTTTCAGTAGCTTTGCCCGTCTACTCACACCATTTCCTGCCAGTAAAAGCTGTCCAATAGTTCAAGCAGCTAGAAGTCTACTTGCTAAATACAGTGGCCTCAACCATGCTTCTGTTTCGTTGGGTAGTCCTGATCCACGTATAACAGACAATTCAACCTTACAAAACAGAGCAAGTAGAGGCAAAATCACCCCACGACTAGCAAAATAATTAGTGGCTTGTATAGTAGCAGGTATTTTCTCACTGAGGACATAAAACATGTCAACTATTGTATAAAGAACCTCATCCACAATAATTGCACAATGGCAAATATGGCTGTAGCTTGTGGAAAATATGATTGCTACTTGTATCACGAGTGAAACTTGCAAAGTAGAGTAATAATGCCATACAATATGATGGAGAATTTGGCAAATCAGAACACGAGATTTGAGGAACTAGCATTCCTTGATCTTGAGAACAAATTTTCTCATGGAATATCATGATCGCTACATATGTCAGGCTTGGGCAGGCAGAAGGGGCAATTTGGTTATTTTGGAGAATGCAGCATGAAGGTGCGAAACCCAATAAATATACGTTCAGCACTGCTTTGCATGCATGTTCCTGCTTGGAAATCCTTGAAGAGGGTAGGAGGGTACATTATTGCATTGAAAATAGTGAATTGGACCTGGATGTTGTAGTTGGTACGGCCCTTGTGAGCATGTACTCCAAGTGTGGCAGTTTAAGTGATGCAAGGTAGGTGTTCAAAAGAATGCCCGAGCGGAATGTTGTCTCCTGGAGTACCATGATCTCATCATATGCCCAAAATGAGAATGGAAAGGAGGCTCTTCAACTATTCAAATAGATGGAATCTCAGTCCATTATTGCAGATAAAATTGCATTTGTGGGTATATTAGATGCATGCACCTCTTTGGGAAATTTAAGAGAAGGCAAGTGGATCCGTTCCTGCATACTTCGCAGTGGCTTTGAATCAAATATAGTTGTCAGAACTGCTCTTATTAACATGTACAGAAAGTCTGGAAGTCTAGAAGTTGCGAAGATGCTGTTTAACAGGATGTCTGAGAGAGGTACAGTGTCATGGAATGCAATTATTACTGCATACAGCCATAATGGAAATGGAAGAAATGCCTTAGAGCTTTTTAGGCATTTACTAAATCAAAGTCAAGAACCTGATAGAATTACTTATGTTACTATCTTAAAAGCATGCTCAGAACTTACATCTTTAGCAGAAGGAACAGATATCCATGCATATATCATGGATAGTCAGTTTTGCACTAATGCCATTGTTGCTACTGCAGTGGTTAACATGTATGGCAAGTGCAAAAGACTTGATGATGCCCAAAGATCATTCGATAGATTGACAAATCCGGATTTGCAGTCGTGGAATTCCATAATTGCTGCACTGCATGTTCAATTTGTGCAAACCCTGGTGCTTAGAATAAGACACAACATGCATAAATTTAAAACTCATATAACATTCACAGACCATGCTACGCATTGAAAACGCCAATGACCTCAATTTTGTGAACAAAACCCCACTGCGCTGAAATGCCAAAGTCTGCCTTTAATTATCACATGTTTGCAGAGCACCTAATTGAATATCTTGCCAAAGAAATAGCTGGTCCTTTTGATCCACGGCGGCTACAGTTGGTTTGGTTTTCTGACTAAGTTGGATGTAGGATCTGCAAACAACAAACAACTCAGGGTTTAGAAAAACTGCTATAGTGAAAGGCAATATGTTTGGCAATGGGAATGGGCAGGAAGAAGATAAATCACCTCTTTGTACGGCCACAAGAGTTAAACCTATGAGCATACCAAACCACAAACCGTACAAAATACAAATCGAAGTCGGCTCCAGCTCCAAATGATCGACTAAGTCAGAGGCAATCTCAGACTTCCAGCCAGGATTGATTCAGAATAAAGGGGCCAGAGAGGCCAGGGATGGTCCTGCAAGAATCGGGCCAGCAAAATTATGGTTTCTATTGATCAAATGGCAGACGTGAGCACACAGAACCCAACCTCATCCTATTGATCAAACGAATCAACCAACACATAATGAAGACCGAAAATTGATTCAGGCTTGGAACCATGGCTAAAGTAAACCCTTAATGGGCGAGATAGGCCTAGCCTGGACATGATTCTAGAGAAGGCAGAAGCAAGCAGAAGCAACCGGTGATCCAGCAGGGGCGAGCAAATCAAAATGAAACCCATCGGAACAGAGAAAGGAAAGAGCGAAACTTGGTGCATGGCAAAGAGAAAGAGCAAATGGAAGCAAGCGAGACCAAAAAGAAAGAAAATGGGAAAGAATCAATCACAAAGGACCGGATAGAATTAGATACTTGCAACACAATCATACTCGCCATCTGCCCAGAGGAGGCCTCTCCGGTTAGCTGGCCTGCGAAGGAATGGGGCTGGATGACCGAGAGTTTACAAGCAGCAGCCAGTTTGGAGCAGTCACCAGCATATGCTAGGCATATGCCGGCATATACCTGGATATACCCATATACCCACATAAACGAGGGTTTGCCCCCCTAGGGGCAACCCAAAAATAAAAAGAAAAAAAAAAATCATCCATATGTTTGCCATAATTTTTATAAATCACACAAAGTAAGATTTTTAGATTGCTCCAAATGACTTTATATGACGGGAAGCCATGCCCCAAAATAAATTATGTAAGACAATCTCTATGCCTATATAACTCATAAAACAACCTTAGGACTCATTAATGCAAATTTCTAGAGAATTTGGCAAAAAACACCACTTGCTTAATGTTTTAACTCTTTCTAAGTTGGCATCAGATTTTGTGTCAAAACCAACTCAATTGACAAGCGTATATATGACTCAATTGTTTGCCATAAATATTCTATCCAGCTTATATTTATGTAGATGGCTCATGATTCTAAGACTTATAAGGAACGTGTAACATGTTTATAAATCTTTCATCGATTCACTAAAACCAGCTAAAGGTTCTTTTTATAGGTTCACTTTTCTTCAATTTTTAGCCATAAATATTCTATCTAGTTTAATTTACATAGATGGCTCATAATTCCAAGGCTTGTAAAGAAAGTGTAACATGCAACTGATTCACCAAAACTGGTTAAAGGTTCTTGTTCTTCTCCTTCTCGCCACCTAAGTGCCCACCGCCTGACTGCTCTGCATAGTGCATGGCTTTGTAGTAAGATAAATCTATAGCACGAAATCATCTCCAGCCAAATCTGTAGCACAGAATCAACCCCAACATCTTATGGCAAAGCATATAAAGGACCATCCAGGAGGCACCATGTTTGTAGGCATCGAGTCTGCCAGGTAACTAATTACAGTTTGATGATTTTCCATAAACAAATTTTGCCAGGTATCATTTCTAGCAGCAGCTCGACACGAATTCATCAGCTTGTATACTCATCGCAGCAGTTCTCAGCGGCCACATATTAAGCAGCTTGGCCTCATCCCCAACTGCAACTAGGTTTCCAATCTTCCTCTGTTGCTTTCTACTAACCTTCCCGCTTGTGCCTCTATGACGAGATGAGGTCGAAAGAAGACCCGTCCCAAGATCCCAGATCAAGATGATGATCCCTGTGATGAAGATATTCGTCGAGACCCTCTATGAGCTTTATGGAAGGAGTAATTTCAGTCAGCTTGGAAATTTCGGAAATAAATTTTTCAGCTGACCTGGCGGGCCATGAGTGGCGGAGCCGCGAGTGGCACCGCCAGGTCAGCTGAAAATTTCTTCCGAAATTTCATGCTGACTGAAATTCTCTAATGAAATTTTAATCCAACTTTAAATTTTAGCTGGTTCTTGAGAGATTTTGATCACATTTCTTTTTGCTCTAGCCTGATTCAAACCGGATTAAACTGTAATTTAGCTAGATTCAGGCACCTTAGAGTGAAGACGGTAAATCTGATTTCTTCTATTCAGGGCATCACCAGATTCTATTGGGCATTTGAAGAAGCTATGGTGGGAAAGGTTTTTGGCCTTCTGCAAAAACAGGGGCGGGCTCATCTGCATCTAGAATTACAAGTGCTTCCAAAGCACCGGCTTTAGTTTTAAAGGGTCTCTTGGCTGGATCTAAAATAGGAAAAGGATCAAATTTTACCACAACATAACTCTTGCTCAGCAGGGTGTCATCTATTTGCCTGTCAAGTCCATGAAGCTTCTTCCCAAGAACGAAGCTAGTAAAAGGTCACTTCAGGTCCGAAGGATTTATGAAATCATTTGAGGAACCTAAAGGACAGAATTTGGAGCAACCCCAACATGTGGCTCCAATTGTCGTTCTTGTTAACAGAGAGCAGTGTACAAACCCCGCCGAGTATGACAGAGAAAATGCAGATGCATACAAACATTATGTACTGGGGGGAACTATAGCCAGGAGGCAACTGTACAAAAAAAAGAAGAATCGAGATATTTGTCTATTCTTTGTGCAGTCTACTGTGGCCTCACTGATGAGAAAGTGAAGAACACGCCAACTTCACAAAGGCCAAGGTTCTCTTCATATTATCTTCTAGACAATATAGACAACCATACTTCATTTATCAGTGTCAATACATAGAGGTGGTATAAACATACAAATATCTTTCACTATCACCACATACTGGAAATCTGTATCCAATAAATGGGTAATGACAGGATGGAAAGCACTCTATACCATGCAGAATGATTGCCACAAAGCAGAGCTCTAGAATTGATCTTATCAGACACACTTGTTTAGGATGTTGATGGAACCTGTGCTTTTTAATGGAGTGAAAATATAGGGACAGTGATATCCCTTCTCTCTTGGGAAGTTTTAAAGCAGATACCTAATTCTCCTCCAAGAAATGGAATCCTTACAACGTCCAACACATACTCTATTGCCAGAACACAGTGAACATGGGACACAGTCGACTTCCGAATCTGACGTACACACAAGTCACGGGTCCACGACGACATATTGGAAGGAGAAATATGTAGATTGGTTCACCAGATGGAGTGTCCACGAGCAGGGATATGTGCAGATGCAGAATAATGAATAGAATAATGAATATCACACTCACTTGAAATAATGTCTTGATGCTTCCTTGATAAGCTTTGGGATGTCAATGCTTTAGAGAAGGTCAAAATGGCACGTTACAGAAGCTATAAAATTCCACACTTGCTTGTGACCTGCAGTAGTACCTATTATCACATTCGTGATAAAAAGGCGTAAAACATGCATCCACTCGTATTGATGCATATTGCCTCAGAATTAAAACATGCAGATGTGGCTATGAGGAGCATAAAAATAAAATATATCAATGTTGCCAGATGGGAGCTAGTGAAAATGAATGTCACTCTCTTCAGATGTTACCAGCGTTTGTGACTATTCAAGCACAATATGTTGACCTGATTCCACCTAATCAGCCACTACATTTGCTCTTGTAAATGCATGTAGAAATGGCATTGTTATCATTTGTCCTGAAGAATCTTGGCAAGCTAGATGAAATAAATCATGCACCAGCTTTTTAATTCCAGACAGTAATACACTTGTGTGCTCTGTTTCTTGTCTTGATTCATAAACCTTATAGTCCCTGTGGACAATTTCGATTCTCTCTCTCCCTCTTCCTCTCCCCCCCCCACTCTCTCTACCTTCAACAGGTATGAAGGTGAATCTGGCAAAAACCAGGGTTATGACAGTGGGATCCCGGAAAAATAATGATTTTTTCTACAAAGGAGAGCTGATAGCATCCATAGATAGTTACAAGTATCTTGGACTTGTGATAGACAAAAATTTCAGATGGAACAGGTGTATAGAGCAAAGAACAAATGGAGGTTTGAAAGCATTGTACGCTCTGCAGCGCAACTATGGGAAAGCATTTGTACAGAATATGCATATGAAGAAAATGTTGTATAAAGTTCCTCGTTTGTGGGGTATGCAAGTACAAAATTTGCTATACTGTATAACAAGATTCGCAAAATACTATAAGATTTCAAGCGGAATACTATATGGTATTGATTTCGTACGTGCAAAATACAATTATGAGGGCTCTCGCTGCCCTACGTCATCCCCCGTGTGAATATGCACCCAAACCAAAGGGGGTTTTAGGGGGATTTTAATTAAAACATGTTGAATGTAATGGTTGTGTTAATTAATGTTATAATAGTGGTTGTGTTGGTTGTTATATTAGAAATTTTTTTGGGCCCTTCGGGCCCCAAAAGAAGCAAACATAGATAAACTTTGAGGTAAACAAGAAAACAAAAACCAGAATAAAATAAAAATACAAAATGAATGATGTGTTATTCCGAACCATACATTTTAAATTGCATAATTTATACAAAGCCTAATTTAGACTTTGTCGTGCTTCGATTAATGGAGGTACTAAAAATCCTGCTAATCAATGCTAAAATGATGTTTGGAGATGTAGTTCTGCTTAGCTTTATGCAACTAGATTGAGACATCTAAGTCACCTTTATAACGTTGAGCAAGCAGAAGCTAGAAGCTGCAATCATCACATCCCTAAATACATTTTAACTTTTCAATATTTGAAATGTTAACAATTGTGTTTCTAAGAACACAACATCACGTCCCTAAATACATTTGAACTTTGAACTTTTCAACATTTGAAATGTCAACAATGTGTTTCTAAGAACACTGTGATACATACAGAAAACTATCACAAAACTACTATGGATAATGCATTTATGTTGAATATATCTACTTCAAAAGTCTTAGGAACATAACCATGTTTGTATCCTGATTGACTTTACCCATCCAAATGCACTATTATGAATTGAAGCTATCTCAAAGCCGGCTTGAAGTCTTTCTTGCATATCAACATAGATCTGATTTGCAAGAACCAAGCTATCTTCTCTCCATTTTGAAGCTTCAAAGTCCATATATTTGTGCCAATTGAATATGATAAAGCGGAGGAGCGCTTTTTTGTACCAAAATGCACCAAAATAATGCACCAAAATACACGGGTAAGAAAGAAACCGGTTGAACGGATACATGATGGAAAATAATTTTTACGTGATGGGAGAAATTGCCCTTTCCTCGCTTGTGCACGCTCACGGCTTTGTGATTGCATTTATAAGTCGCAATCCAAGAGCAATGACATATTAGATGCTTTTCAATAAAAGAAAAATAGAATGTATCTTTCAAAACCCGAATATGAGCTTCATAGTTGTTCTAGAAAGGCACCCCCGTATATGGGATGCACTTGTCGAACACCTTCTAGGTCAAGTTTACGGAGAGAACAGAGTATGGATCTTTTTGGTAAATAATCCTTGTACAAGGAGTTCATTTCGCGAAGATCACGGCATCGCCAATCCTCGCCTAGCTATGGCGCTGGGTGGGATGGGGATTCGGGAAGGGTAATGCTTCGAGAATCCGATCTGCCGAAGAGTTCATGGCAAAGCCAAGTTCCATTTTTCAAAAATCAAGGTGTCGAGAAGAGGCGGGTCGCGAGTAAAGAGCGAGAGGATCGATTAGATGCGACAAAGGGGAAGAAAAAGGGCTGGATTTTTCTAAAATGGATAGGAGAATGTTTACGCTATCATCATTTGGGCCGAGATTTTCCTCTCTAGTAGCGGGGAGGAAATGCTGCTCGCGGATCAATCAAATGACGAGGGGTAGAACGGTTTTTGCAAACGCCATTCTTCCGGCCGTAGCGAGATCCGGTAAAAGCTATTTGCCTCGCCAAAGCCCACAAAACCCATCAAGGATTTAGTCTTCCCAACAAATCGCCCATGAGGGTGAGGCACGCACCCATCACGGTAGACAAAGCATATCGCGATAAGCATAACGAGCATACCGGCTTCTTCGAGCTCTTCCCGGGGCAGCGACCCCCGAAAATTTGCCGCGGTAGGCAAGCGTCCACTTTGCCCCTACGTGAATCCTCATACGTCCAACCAGGTGCGCAAATAGCCCTCTTTTGGTCCATGATAGTTGGTTTTCTTACCACGCACGGATGGTACCTTTACTTCCATGAAAGAATCCTTGCAATAAAGGCACGCAAGAAACATCGCAAGAAAGCTGCGGATCATCTTGCAAATGTCATATATCATATGTCCTCATCTGCGGTCGGGTAGGCAGGTACCAAAGAAAGCCATTCTTCCGACCGAGCGGATCCGATGAAATTTGCGCCCGCCAAAGCCCACAAAACCCATCAAAAATGCCTCCCGAAGCTGCCACATACAAAGCATCAAATAGGGAGAAGGGGCAGTGGGAGAAATCCGTTGCAAAAAGCCTTCCATTTTTGTTTGTTTTTTTCTAGAAACGGTCTTAGGAACTCCATTTGCATATCTTGGGCTGTGCCACACAACACCACGAAAAAAGCGTGCCCATAATCGCTCCTTGCCCTAGTCCTCGGCTCCATGAAGCCCTTTACGAAACCTAATCTCATATTCACGATGGTTTGCATGTCTTCCCTTTTTTTAATTTTTTGGTTTTTTTTTTCATAAGAGGGTTTTTATTATAAGCCCTTAGATGTTGTCTTTTTTAAGAGGGCTTTTGTTGTAAGCCCTTTGATCTTCACCATTAAAGACGACAAAAAAAAAAAACACGAGTTGTATGCAAATACTTGGCGCACTCTAGATATACCAATTAGTACACCTTATGTAATACGACCACCAAATCATATAAAAACCATAGGAAAAAACGTACAAAAATACAAAAGAAACCCCCTGTTATTATGCTACATATGGGGTCCAGGGCTGCCAAATCGCCTATGGGATCAAATAGAGAAAATTCAGAAACGTTTTTTGTGCACAGAATTAGGAGTGAAGACCCAGACTCCTTATCAACTGATGTGCACAGAATTAGGAGTGAATCCTTATCAACGTTTTTTGTGCACAGAATTAGGAGTGAATCCTTATCAATGATGTGGAATGATGTTAGCCGAATGTGGAATGATTCCTTTAGAAGGTGAAGCGCTTATTCAAACCCTCATTTACTTACATAAGACACAGGGATTGGATGAAGACAGGTTGCCCCGCCTGGCTATTGTTGAGAGCAGAGAAAAAGGATGGTATAAGAATATAGTAGAATGGCTAGCGAAATGGGACATGAAACTAGAGGAATGCCCACAAAAAGACATCAGAGCATGGGTGATAAAGGGATTTCAGATGTTTAGTTGGAAGAATCCGAGAACGAAAATGGCAGAATATCAAAAATCCATGAATCCAACGCTTCAGGAGGCAAAATATGTGGGTAGTGATATCACATTAACAAAACGCAGGGCACTAGCACGCATGAGATTGAGCTCCCACCGATTACATATCGAAGAGGGTAGGTGGAAGAAGATTCCAAGAGAGCAGCGCAGATGTAAAGTTTGTGGACAGGATGAGGTATAAGATGTGTCACACGCCCTCTTGCGATGCCCAGGGTATGAAGGACTGCGTAGGAGATACAGAATTGAAGAGGTGGGCACTTTGGACACTTTGTTTCAGATGCCACCCTCGACCATTGGTAATTTTATTTTAGATATGCTGGAGGTTAGAAGGATTCATATAACTAGCATAGATTTGCTATTGCAATGTAATGAGCATGGGAGTGATCTAGGAGAGTGGAGTGACTGTGTTTCTGACTGTGGAAGCACATCAGAGAATTGGACTGATATGTAAAGTTCTTCTTTTAGAACGTCTGATAGACCTGATGGTCTCAGTAGACGTAATAATACAACATTTCATTTCATTTCATCTCCCTCTCCCTCTCCCCTCCCTCCCTCCCCCTCCCTCCCTCCCTCCCTCCCTCCCTCCCTCACACACACACACACACACACACACACACACACACACACACACACACACACACACACACACACACACACACACACAAGTGCACACACAAAAAGGTTGAGAAAGTTCAAAAGAAATTCTTTCGTTTTGAACTTGGTACAAAAATGCAAACCTTATGATATGATGTTTGCAGAATGTGGGATGCTCACACTGGAGGCAGCACTTTGCAGACTCCTTAATTATGTCTATAAAGTGTTATATATTACGCCTGAAGAAAGTTTACCATGCGTAGGTTTGAAAGAGACGCAGATTAAGGGTTGGTTTGCTGATGTCACTCAATGGATGGCACGAAAGAGATGGATACTCATAATTTAGCTTTGCATAAAGATGACATCTGCACATGGATCAAAATGAATGTTCTTCAGAGGTCATGGAGAGAGGGGGCGATAAAAAAGGAGTTTTATAGGACTCATATTAATCCTACAATGCAAGAGGCAAAGTATTTGGCAGAGGGGATATCAACAAAGCGTAGGCATACCATCTGCAGAATGAAGATAAACTTACTAGGCTTAGTGTTGAAGTAGGCAGGTGGAATAACATTCGTCACGAGCTTAGACTGTGTAAGATATGTGAGGTAAGGATATTTAAAGATGAGGAACATGTTGTGACCTCTTTTTTTTACTACTAATATTGATTTGGTTGAAAAGTGCTAGTGTCATTACTTTTTGTTAATAATCACTACGATTAACTCTCATTTAATATGGCTAAATGTTGCATATCAATTCATCTTATGGTTTTTAACATCTTCAAACTTTTCCAAGGCCCTGAAGGGGCCAACCTTTTTTCCCGAAACATAAACCTGTCATGAACCTACGGAAAAACAAGAAAAATACTTGGAAAATACGCAAGAAATACGGAGGAAATATGCCAAGATCAGTGAAGAATCTAATATATGAACAAGAATCAAGAGTACGATGGCCCGAAGACAAGCAGGAACACAAGACAGATGCCTAGATGGCTCAAGATTGCCGTTGAACTGGAATGCTTTGACAAGAAGGAGGTGCCTCCATATATATCTAGGCCAATGGTGAGGATTGCGCTACTCCAATAAATGAGATCACGCTAAATGTCTCTTATGCATGTAGGTTCTAGAATATTCTAGAACCTCCTGGAAATCCTGCATATGAGAAAGACGTGAGAAAATGTCATTAACAAGTATTGGTAGTGCACTTGACAAAGGTGTATGACTTGCAACTAGAAGGTTGTAAGTTCAAACCTTGTCTTTTGCAACTCCCCTTTTGCATCCGTGTGACGACCATCTTTTGTACATATGAGTATAATGTTCGTATGATATGAATATCCATATAGTCATCACACCATCCCCCTCCTACGACAGTCACGAGTCTCGAAGCTAGGGCCGGAGTACTCAAGGTTGGCTTACCCAGGTAACGTCAATGAAACTCCACAATTTTATCAGGAGCATTGGTCAGATTCTCGGCAGGCTCCCATAGTACCCTTCCCAATCACCAAGTAATACGATCGCCGACGAAGAAACTTGGAGTCCAGAGTCTCTCAAACCTCGAACTCCTCATGATCATCAATTTCCACTGGTGGTGGCGGTGGAGGTACTCGATCTGGAAATGGATTCGCCATATAGGGTTCCAACAAAGACACATGGAACACTGGATGAAGTCGAGCTAACTGCGGAAGCTCTAGACGGAAAGCAACATCACCAACTCGTTCAATGATCCGATAGGGACCTAAGCACCAGTAGTCGAGCTTGTTACAAAGATGAGCTGTCAACAAATCCCGACGCAAGAGACAAACAAGATCACCAATTGCAAAAGGAGGAGCATCTTGGCGGTGCTGATCTGCATGATAATGATAACGTGCTTGGAGCATGCGGAGCTTCTTGAGCCTGTGTTTGGCACTTGGATTGACTGTCATATCCAGGAGCAATGGGAGACCACTGAGGATGCATGCCGAAATTAATAAAGAACGGTATCTTGCCGATGGAAGCATGGACAGAATTATTGTAAGAAAATTCCGACAGGGCTAGCCAATCAACCCAGTCATCCTGCCGATAATTGATGAAGCATCGCAAATACTGCTCAAGTGTTTGATTAATGCATAGCTATAGCGCCAAAAGTTGATATTAAAAATTGAGGAACCATTAGAATTTTAAGTGATTTTATATATATGGTGGCCTTGTCAATTAAAACCGCGGCCTTATATTGAGAATATGACCTGGTATGTGCCACATTTTCTAAGGCATTTTCTAAAGGAAGGAAGGAAGGAAGGAAGGTACTTTTATCGTCCACGGAGACCAATCGGTCTATGGGACCCAATACAAAAACGCAGCAAGCGGATTCTTGCGGGTTAAAACCCCCGCCCCCGAAGGGTTTTCGAGGAAAAAACGTGGCGACAATCACCGGGCCGACAAACCTGGCCCTAACATATAAAATCGAGAAACACCCAAATATATACGGTCATGCACCACACCCGTAGTGCCTAATTAGCGGCAGCCGAGGGGGCAAAAGGTGACCTCGCGGGTCCAAGATTCCTCGAATATACGACCCGGTGGCACGTCTTGCGGTGTGTTCATCAGCAAATGCAAGGGCAAGTCCGGCCGCACTAAGGGGCGTGCACGGCCCTGATCCGGGAACAATGGGGCAACTCTCGGAAAGTGTGAGACTCATCCTCAATGGCACCCGTTTGACGGCCAGAGAGCTTTGTTTTGCGGGGCTCCCAATCCACACGCCCGCCTCGATCTCGAAGATGGTGGGCACCTGTGCGAATGGAGGCAATGAGTCTGCGCTTTTTCAGGGGCAGCTGGGAACGCTTTCTTGGCAAAATACAAAAAAATTCATACTATTATTTTTTGGGGCATCTGGTTTATGTCACACTATTATTTTTTGGGGCATCTGGTTTATGTCACACTATTATTTTTTGGGGCATACAGAACCTTGGCCGCTTGTTGAAAATCACTTCTTTACAAATTTGCTGGTTTTGGGTTTAATCTGTGGCCGCACATGCAACCTCTGGCGCCGCTTGTTGGAAATGTCGTCTACATGCCAACATGAAAATGATGTAATACAGCATTTCGATGCAAGAAACTGGAAGCCGGAATGTTTGTGGCATGCCGGTTTGCTTCAAGATCCTGGTCTAGCTTATGTACAAACAGATAAGGTGCTTCTTTGTTTAAAAATGGACGATTGTGCTTCAAAACAGGCTGTGTATCCATTTATGATGTGTTTGTTCTGTGCAGTTGAAATACTGTATGGTCATAGGCTGGATATGGGCAAAAGCGAATTTGCTCCAACAAAGGTATGCAGTGGCTTATCTATTTCATGCTGTCACACAACCCTGGAATAATTTCTATTCTATGCCATAGCCGATAACATGCCTTGGCTATGTATATCGAATCTTTTAGAGCTCTTTGCATTTTGAAGCATTCAAGATCAACGAGGCAAGAGTAGGATACGGTGTAAAACAATACAAGGCAATGCTACATATGCCATGCTAGGACCAGTGAGGTTTTCCTGGCATATAAGCTACTTACAATTTTAAGAAGGCTTTTTTACTTTGTTTATGCTGCAATATAAATCACACTAGCCTCTTGGTATGAAACAGATATATGCTGAAGTACTGGATCATACAGTGGCCTTGTGGAGATTAAGACAAGATGTTTCAGACAAACAAATGCCACAACATGTTTGGGCAAATGCAAACTGCTGATTTATAGAGTGCAAAAATCAGCTCAGATAAAATGGCATTTGACCTGATGCATATTTTTCTACAGCCTGTGATGTATGAATAGAAGCAAAATGACCTCTATGCAGATCATGCTACAATTCATAATTTCATTTGAAGTGCCTTTATAGTCCTGCATGTTTCTTGTAGATGTTGATAATGTAAGCTTGTTTGTCCACATCTTTTGAATGGTGCTGCAACTGCCACATTTTAATATGTAGATATTTTTCCATGCTTATTCTTTGAGATGACTGCTTACCTTTCCACTGTTGCTTGCGCCAACTAATTTTACGTTGTGATATGCAAAGACGAAGGAGCTGGTTACAAATGAGTAGCCAACAGTGTTTTCTGTGAAATACTGAGAGCACCAGAATATATAAACCATGAAAACCAGATCTGGAGATCACATTTGGCATTTTGAGATCCCTAGATTGAGCTACTGTGGCTAAAAACATTGCACAATATAAGTCAATCCAAAAGCGCATCTGACTAGCACATCCAAAAGCGCATCTCTGTCATACTCGGCGGGGTTTGTACACTGCTCTCTGTTAACAAGAACGACAATTGGAGCCACATGTTGGGGTTGCTCCAAATTCTGTCCTTTAGGTTCCTCAAATGATTTCATAAATCCTTCGGACCTGAAGTGACCTTTCACCAGCTTCGTTCTTGGGAGGAAGCTTCATGGACTTGACAGGCAAATAGATGACACCCTGCACAATGTGCAGGTTTATATACCCTGCACAATGTGCAGGTTTATTTCCTCCATCTTTTCTGACATCTTGCCCACCCTTTTTTTTTTATGGCTACCCCATGGGCTTTGCCCTTGCCTTTTCTTTTTTTTGGGTTTTCTTCTGGTGCATCTGCCAAAGAAAGTTGCGTTGAATTTTCCCTTTTCAGTTCTTTTGCAGATATAGTAATTCCTTATTTTTTTTGAGGCAGTACTTGCTCCTCTTTCAATTCTTCTTCCTTGTTCTTCTTCCTCAATGAAACCAGCACTGGAAGGCCTTTATTCCTCCTCTTTCTCCTTTGATTCACTGTAGTTAAAGGTTTGGGTACTTTGAACCCAACTCATAATGGCACTAAACTTCCTTTAGTGTGAAATATATTTATAAAGGGAACCAATCTGCACTCTAACAACTTTAAAAAAAGCTTCATCAATCTGTATATGTAGCCTTGTGAAGTCTTGAAGGACAGTCTACCCCATTGTCCAGCAATCTCAGCAACTTTCTTAATCGTGCCCATGGATATGAACTCGTAGACCAAAATGCTGATGCTCAAGCTTCCGATTCCAACCTCAACAAGCTCCTTGTTGCTTCTTGATGACATTCCCGCCACTTTCCAACCATCACCTATGTTAGAAAAAGACAACTCTGATTATTTGAACCTTCAAATTAATGTCTAGCACAATGATTTTTATTCCTTCAACCACTTTGCTTATAAATGTTCAAGCTTGGGAGCCACAATATGGTCACTAATCCCAACTTGATCTAAGCAAAAAAACAACAATCAAGATCCTTCTACTAGAAATGAGAAAGAATCTAATACAACTTCATGTCTTCAAATGTCTTAATGAGTGCAAATACCATTGTCAAATATAATGGAAGTTTAAACCATTATAAATCATAATGTGGCAATCAGAGCAATACCAATCTTTAGCTATGGTATTGACCAGAAATCTCAGAGCTTCTGACCTTCAGCTTCTATGCAAATTTGGCTTCAAAATAACTCCTCCAGCTGTCAAAACGTCTTCTATAAGCTACCCCATCTTCTACGACCCCTTTTAGCTTATATTCAAGTGAATCCGGCGGTGCAGGAGAGGATCGACCTGCTAAACTGGGCAAAACTTCGTTATGGATATATCCCACAGGCCTATTCACGATATTGAGCTTTTTTACAACCATTGAACCCTAGATTTCATGAATCTAGTTTTTGCACTTAAATTATACCTTTAACCAACAACTTAGCATACCATTATCAAACCTAGATTACAACCCTAGCCCTACAATCAGGTTGCAATCATTTCCTGCTTAACAAGTTCTATTCTCCTTCTTTGTTGTAAATAACTGCTACCACAGGCAAACAATTTTATTTTGTCAACTATAAGCTGAACAAAAACTAACACTCCTCCTTCAGCTTACTAGTTGACAACATTGAGATTGTTCCTAAACTGTTTAAATTTATTTTCTGCAAGTGCTTTTGTGAAAATGTCAGCAATTTGTTTGGCAATATCAACATACCTCATTTGGATATACCTTTTGTCTGCAAGATCCCTGATAAAATAAATGTTGAGTTCGATGTGCTTTGTTCTCTCATGTGCAACTGGATTCTTGACTATAGCAATGCAGCTTTGACTATCTGTCATGATTTCTATTGCTTCAACCTGTTCACATTTTAATTCATCTAGTAATCTTTTCAACCAGACAACTTCCTTGGCAACTAGAGAGGCAGCTGCATATTCTGCTTCAGCTGAACTCATGGCTATAGCAGACTGTTTTTTACATTTCCAAGTTATGACTCCACCACCTAGAAAAATTGCATAACCAGAGGTTGATTTTCTACATTCCAAGTCACCTCCCCAATCTGCATCACTGTAGGCTAATAATTTCGAATCTTCTTTTTTAAAATGGTAAGGTGTTGGTATTTGTGCCAGGAACGCCGCAGTGCAGAGCATGCGCAGTGCAGAGCATGCGGCGTTCCCTTTGCCCCTTGCGGGAGTATTTTTGGGCGTCGTGTTTTCATTGCGTCTTTCGATGGCTATGGCAACCGAAAGGATGGACGAGCGAGCTCTGCGTTCCCCTGCCCCTTCTGGGATGCTAGATTTGAAAATGCCTCTGAGTTATTTTTGAATCGAGCATCAGATCTTTCTCTAGGGCCATCGCTGGAGCAAGTAGACCCTGACGCTCTAAATCCTCCGCATCTTATCTGTTTTGTAGCTGGCAGTCCAGCCATAACCCATTTTGCTATTTGCTTTCTTTTCAGATCCGTCGCTGGAGTTGAGTGTTTATTTTTCCCCCATATGGTGCAAAAGGGTGATCCGGCTTCTAGCTCCAAGTGCGGATTCTAAAGGGCCAGGTTTAGATGTGGGTTTAGAAATTCCTGTCGGGAGAAGCCACGGCAGAGCTCGAAAGTGGCACTGGAAGCAAAGCTTGAAGATGAATTGGGTGGCGGATCTGTCTGCCTTTATAAGTCACATTCTGCAGTAGAAGTTTCTATGACCGTTTGCACATAAGTATGTGCTATTGATTTGTGCATTTTTCCCTGCAGGATTGTTGGCATTGCTGGCATAGGTTTCTATGTATATTCGCCCAGAACAGAGGCTGATCCAGAGGCAGTTGAAGCAGGTGATAGAAGTCTTAGGCCCTTGAATTCTTTCAGGTTTTTGCTTAAAATTGAATTTGTTATCCTTGCTAGATAGGACTCCAAAGTGGCAGAAGCAGGCGCAGGCACAGAAGCAGGCACATGACGGTTCTTTTGCGTCTATGCTATAAGGCACTAAGGCACTGATATTTTGGATAGGTACCTATCATGTCTTGATGCTTGATATAGCGTTGTTTTTAGCCTCATTGTTTTTGCCAATTCCACAGTTGATGTAAGCAACAACCATTACATGCAGAAGAGATCACAATGTTCAAGAACCGACAGGACTATTTTCAAATGGCCTTTTGCCCTTTAGTAGCTTCATCAGGCAACATCAGATCCTCGCTATGGATGTTGTTGTGTTGAGTTCCATTTCTCTGGGAACATTTTTCCTAGATCTGTGCCATTGGATACGCAATATTGCAAAGCCTTGCATGGGGTAGTGGTTTTTTGGGTTGCTGGGAAGATAAATCAACAAATCAGTAGCTTGCATCTCTTTTGCTTTGGTACAGGTCAACTAGAAACGAATTTTTACTTTTAAAATGTAAGGAGCTTATATACAGAATTACAACATTTAATAGCTCATGACATGTTCTTTTAGAGGAATAGATGTCATTGTTGCTATGTACTGCACGATATTTATTTCCTTTTCTTCCATTCGTTCTATTCTTACAGTTGTCCTTACAGCTCCACCACAGCTTCACATTATTTCTGGAAGAATCAACTTGCTATGGTTTAGATGGAGCTATGTAATCTATACGAATCCTTAGCCAAATCTAGGAGCTAGCTGGTTAGCAGTTTGGTGTTGGTCCTTTGCCTGCGAGCTCAGTTTTGCAGACCCGCATTTCTACAGCTTGGAGCTTTTACACAATTAGAGGTAAGAATTGTTTATTTCTGATCCCCATTTTCCAGTGATATATCAGGTTATGCTTAAAATTTGTTTGGGTTATGCTGTGTGTATAGATAGAGCTATATTTGGTAGACGAATACTTAGCCGAATCTAGCAGCTCGCTAACTGGTACCGTGAATTAGCAACTTGGGATCGTTGCTGTTCTCCTGCCTGCTCTATTTTGCAGACCTGCATTTCTACAGCTTGGAGCTTTGCAAAATTATAGGTAAGGTATTTCTTATTGCCATTTTGAGTTTGAAGCTAAGGTCTCAGTGATATGTCAGGTTATGCTTGAAAATGTTTTGGTTATGCAATTGTAACATCTTTGTAAGGTTCAATGCTTTCATATATAAAGTGACATTATGCATTGAAAATTATCTTTGTTTTTTGTGATGCAAATTTGAGCTCTCTTTTGCAGATTTGAATTTCTACAGCCTTTTGCAAAAACTACCATGTCATAAACTACCACATTATCTGTCGCGTGCCTTTAAGGCTTGAAATCACATCTTAGACATGTAACTTGGAAAGACATGGTTAGAGCTTGGGTAGACATAAACTGGCATTTTCGCTCACTGTAACCCCAATAAATGGCGATGATAGATTTATGGTTTTTTCCTGTTATGCTATTAGGGGCTTATAGTAAAACCTTAATAAAATGAAGCATCAGGTAAGCATGTAACCAGATCATTGACTAAGCATGCCTTTCAGGTTAGACCAGGGGTAGACTCTTTGAGCTCATGGTTTTTCAAGTAAATTTGAGCTCTCTTTTGCAGATCTGAATTTCTACAGCCTTTTGCAAAAAGTACCATGTCATAAACTACCACATTATCTGTCGCGTGCCTTTAAGGCTTGAAATCACATCTTAGACATGTAACTTGGAAAGACATGGTTAGAGCTTGGATAGAGATAAACTGGTATTCATGGATGAAACTAGGAACGGAGATTAATTGTTAAAGTCCATTGTCGGATCTTTTTGTGGATGCTATATGGAAATGGTGACATGCAAAAACAGTCTGATAAGTGTCGTTTATTACTGTTCAAAGGGTTATGCTGCTCCTTTTTCTTTATCATTGCAAAATGGAAACAAGAAGTATGACTTATGATAGATACATTCATGAGGTTTTCTTTGCAGGCCCTCAAGGTTATGCAGGAAACAAAGTCATCACTAAACAGTGCGTCTACTCTGAACGGGAAGTTACAGGCGTCTCCAGCTGCTCCATATATAAGAGCAAGTGAGTTGATTGTGTTGCTGTTGGAAAGGTTACGCAGTGGTATAATTGCAGCAATTAATGGTTTTGCTGAAGCTGATCTTTTAACTTCTGATAGTATAAGGGATGAAATGACTGGTCAAACAGCACGTAGGAAAACTAGGAGACGCAAGTGCAAGAAACAAAGTGGAAATGTAGACGTGAAGAATGCTGTGCCATCTTATCCGCTTGAGGTATCATAGTAACAAACAATTTACTATTTCATTTTGGCATGGTTTATGCGAAGATAATCACTCATGATTGCAGGAGACTTTCATAGTTGGATTTTTATTTTACTGTGCGGTTCCAGTTCCTTTTTTTTTAGGTTCTTGCTTTTGAATAAGATACTAGACGCTATTTGCAAACGTGATCCAAGTTTCTTATAATATTTAAATAGAAACTAAAGATGCATGTTGAAACTGAAATCTTGAAAATAGATGAGGTAGTTGCGTTCAAAATGATTCGTCTCATATCTGGCAGTCCCTATGAATGGAATAATGCTAGATAAATCAACCACAACCAAAGTCTATGAGAAATATCTTCTTTTTATGATGCAATACATGAGATAATTGTTTGGGTAGTTGTGTGACTACAACAAAACTGAAATCATTCATTGCTATTAAGGTATTACCCAAGTGAATATTTCATGCACAACTGTTAACTGTCTATACAATGTAAGACTAACAACTAACAAATGGCAGGACAACACTCTGTATATGTTTGCTAGACCTGCAACCTAACTCCTTTGATTGCCATCATGATATATAAGGCATACACTTGCAAAAAATGCACAAATTGAACAAACTATATCATTTATCAATTTTAGAAAATCAAACATTGTTTGAGCTCTTAATATTTCTCAATATCTAGCATTTAATTGTATAAAATGAGAGCAAGTAATAAGAGTTCATTGCAAATATGAGAGCAAACAACATCAGATATGCTTTAGCACAAGGAGGAGATGCAACTGTAAATTCAGTGCATTTTTCACAAAAAAAAGGGTGGAACATGTAATCAATCATCTTCTACTTATGTCATGACCTTGCAAGGCCAAGTTGCTTCTGCTTTTGGAATATTTATATTTGAAAACATTAAAAGCAAGTGTCCTATAGCTAAATTCTATTAATACAAAAGAAACGAGTATCATCAACTTGGTTTCACCAACACGATCCCCACTATCAATGCAACCTGGCCTTGCCATTTGGCGTCTTAGCAACTTTGCACAACTAACATTCGCAAGTACTTACTAATATTTTCCAAGCAACTTACTAAGAGACATCTCTTTTCCGTCTCAACATTGGGCATCCCTTTTCGTTCTCAATGTTGGAGATAAATGTGATACATAGTTCAAAGTGGCACATGCTTTTATGACCTTCAAATTTCATGTTTCACATTTCATGTTTCATGCTAAGGTGTTTTAAATACCGCTATGTTGATACATTCCTAGGATGGGTCCTGAGATACAATCAAGTGGCCAAGTGAAGTGGTGTTCTCATTGAGCTTTGTAAAACATTGAGTACAACTGGATCCCTCACTAGGGATAGATAAATTTGGAAATATGAACCTTAAATGCTCTGAAACTAGACAATCATCGAGAGCATGATGATACTGAAGAATGCAACATAAAAGATGGTCTTATCCGCCACTCGGTCGATGCAAAAGGTGAGAAGACCCAGTGACTGCTCCTCATCGGGAAGAAGAACCACGCCTTCTTAGGTTTTTGAGGAAACCCAAGCAAATAGTTGAAGCACGACCCCGCACTATGGATAGTTGAAGCACGACCCCGCACTATGGCACCTACAAGACCTTAAACAATCCTGCAGAATCAAGGCTGAAAGAAAAATAACCCGTCAATGAGTTAGATGCCATAGGCAAGAAGACTCGGAGGCTCCAGGGCCACGCCGAGAAAGAAACAACAAATACCACCAATCGGGAACCGCTCATGAATGACCATCACGGGAAAAAACAACCGATTAGTGCTGCCTCGGAGGCTACAGCGCCACGCCGAGAAGAAAATGAAATAACAAGTACTCTCGGAGGCTACATCGCCACGCCGAGAAAGAATGATAAGTATGCCTCGGAGGCTACTATGCCACGCCGAGAGAACATGAGAAAGATGAATGCCAAGAGAAATAAAAATCTAAGAAGATATGCACTTGCAAAAAACATCGAAAAGACAACATGGGGGTGCCAAGAAGAATGCCTCGAGGCTACAACCACCGAGAAAATGAAAACATACGAAGATATGCACTTGCAAAGAACATCGAAAAGAAAACATGGGGGGTGCCAGTGGCTGTAAAGCGGCCTCAGAAGTATAAAAACAGATAGAAACTAAAGATGGTCCACCAAAGAAGGAGATGAGGGAAGCTAGATGAAACCAAAGAAAACACGAATAACTATTGTCTCAGAGGCGACAATGCCACACCGGAAAAGAAATGAATAATCAAATATGTAGGTCCCAAGACCTCATTAGTGAGAAAACAAAGATAAGTAAAGTCCAACTATCCGAGTATAAAGCAATGGAACCATCCAAACCCATCACACGGAGCAGGGCAGGGAGGGCGGAAAGCTGAATAGAACCAAAGCATGAACAATAGGAAAGCTCAAGAGAACGCTGATAAGGAACAAGGAGGAAAAAATGGGTATAAATAGGGGGTATGATGATGACGTCCCCATCCAAGGAATGTCGGTTCTATTGCTAACGCAATAGAACCGTGGCATTCCTAGGATGGGTCCTGAGATACAATCAAATGGCCGATAGAAGAGGAACCTACCTCAACATCAAAGTGGCGAGACATAAAGAAAATGATGGAGTTAAAGGAGCAGAAAAGCGGGTGAAAGAGCCAAATGGAACAAAGCGGCCAAAAAAGGAAAAGGGCACAAGAGAGCGGGATAGATCAAGCAGAGCAGGAGAACCAAAGCCACTATAGTTAAGAGACCAAAAAAGAGAAACTGGGACGGAAGACAAAGCAAACTAAAGAAGGGGGTGACCAAGGACGGAGCAATGCGAAAATTAATAAATCAAGAGGCAAGTGAAGCCAAAGGGATAACTAGGAGAAAAGCAAGAAAATGCGGTGATAGAAGTCAAGGAGCGCACGTGAGTAGGAGCCAAATGAAGAGGCAAGAGCACGAGGAGAACCAAGCTGAAGAGAGCTGAAAAATGGCACCATGCATAGCGAGGTCAGAAAAATCCTAGCCATCAAGAAATGAACTAGATGGGACTCGAAGGGCAAAAATAACACGTAGAATGCAAGGGCTGAGATGACGGCAACACATAGAAACCATGAATAATCGAAGAATTGTGATAAACAAAATAATAAGTGTGAACTGAAGAAAACATGCGGTCTTGGATAGGCTAACGGGAACAGTGGACTAAATGATACCAATGAACGTAAGGAACTGGATGACGTCAAGGAGTAAAGGGAACAACTAACTACACACTACAATAATATAAAGGGATCCATATGACAACCTATAAACCTAAATTAAAGTACTGAACCTGGAACCCCACATAATCTGCACAACAATAAATACCTCAAAAGCAACAGAGGTGAAAGAGAATAAGAAGACGTAGGCGAACCAGATAGGGAGATCAAATCAACAATGCAGTGTATCAAGAATAAAGGGACAATGGAAAAAACAGGTCATATCGAGTATAAAGGAGTAGCATAAGGAACGCAAGAAGACTAGATGAAAATTGTTAAGAAAAAACAAAAACGAGAAAAGGAGCCAAGTAGGAAAATGGAGGAGCGCAAGCATGTACGAATGGAAAACAGAAGCAAGAGGAATGGAGAGAAAGGAGTCATGGAAGCAAAAGAGCCAAAATAAAGCCGAAGAAAGGGAAACCAGCGAAGAAAATGGAAAAATGGCGTATGTTAAACAAGCAAATGGATAAAATGACAACAAATAGGGCGTAACAAATGCCAGAAAGAAGAAATAATAGTAGCAGCACATGAAGCAGACAACTAGAATAACGAAGCCAATCGAAGCAAAGTAAGAACAAATAGCAATTAATGAACCCCAAAGTTCACAACTATATCAAATGCAGGTTGAAGAAACCATAAATCATACGTGACGTCGAGGAATCTCCTAGGATGGAACCAATATTTGTTGCCCACAATCATACTATCCCTGATGGTAAAAACGAGAAGGCTTCCAAGTGGCAATGTGAAATACGCCAGCGCAAACAATCTGTTATGGGGTAGAAAGGCAAAAACCATCAAGCACAAACGATTGATGGCACCCACAAAAATAGTGATGGAACCAGTGAAGTGAAGCAAGACAAAAGGAATGAAGAAATGAAAAGGGAAGAGAAGCATGAAGCAGATGGGAGAACTTTGAAAAGCACGCAGAATGGAGAAAGAAAAAACCGTAATGAAATAAGAGAAAGCGAACCAATATCTGCAAATCTAAACTAGTAATGTGAACTCTACCATGCTGGAGAATAAGGGACACAAATCATATGAGACATAATAATCATGTTGGACCTAATGTGCTAGGCAAGCATCAAGGAAAATCCAGCATAGGCTGCAAGCTGAACATAGTATCAAATGCAAAAGAGAGACAAAGAACAAAAGGTGCAGAAGGAACAAATAAGAGTAGGCAGAGTAAAGCAAGAGGACCACTCAAGCTAAAGGTGACAACATAACTAAACTGATGCCAGACATGGGAGAGCTAGAAACAAATCGGTTGAAACAAATAGGAAAAACGGAACAGAATAACGAAAATAAAGGTACAAAGTACTTGGCAAAAATAATCAGACGAACTAAAAAAGAAACTGAATTCATAGAATACAAAGTAACTGAAATGGTGGCATCAAGAGAACAAACGGAGCAACATAGAGCAAAAGAACAACTGCCACCAAGGGACTAAATGTATTAATGGGATGTAAATTATGTTGAGTGAGGCAACTAGAGCAAAATGTATATGACCAAATGCAACAAACATACCATGAAGAATGTTGTGGATCAAAAAACTGTTATAAAATGAAACTATATAGAGCACCTAAGCCCTCTTCTATCGCTTTATCGACCAAGGCACTCAACCAAATGCCCAAACTCTATAACAATATGCAAAATCTGAAGAAACAATTACCGAATGCCAAATGGCAATATTAAAACCTCCACAAATTGACAAGGTTTGAAAATCAGAATCTAATTAAAGACCTACGGGAACTATATGATAGATGTCAGAAGACCACCTAAGCAAGACACGATATCACCCCAGATAAATAATGTGAGTTAGAAGCAGTAAAACATAAATAGAGACCCACAAAGATAGGGGAAAAAGAACTTATGGACCTGAAAAATATTTATGGGTCCATATCAAAACCTGATCATCACTTGGTAAACTGAAATTATAGAAATAATGAGAAAATGAACTATGAAAAAATGAACCCTACATATGCCAAATCGAAAGGTACCATTCAAGTTGGAAAAACAAAAATGACCTACAAAAAATGGATATGAATGCACGCATCAAAACTTGGTGAATAGGAGAGAATAAACTTAGGAAAGAAAAGACTAGTGGAGTACCACCTAAATGCATTCTTATGAGTAGGAGAAAGCGACATAGAGAAAGTAGATAGGGGAAAACGAACATGCGGGCTCAAATGAATAAGAAAGAAATGAACTTTGGAGAAGGAAAAGAAATCACGGATGCATTGAAGAAGGACAAAATTGAACCACTGGGCAATTGAACTACAAATATGGATATGGAAGGATCATCGAAAGGAAAAAGAAAGAACTTAATAATTCACAATGAAAGTACCGGTGCACCAGCGAAGAATTGAGGTTGTAGCGCGGGCCACATAGCCCAATGGTCTACCAAGTATCTTTTGGTGTCGCAATCGCAATCATTGTGCAAATGAAGTGTAGAGTCCCGCTTCCCCCAACACGAACCCGAACTTGAACCCCAACGCACTCAAGCCATATGTCCCCTGTGGAAAGTAACCCGAGCGAACCCCTGATTGACCGTCCTTTGCTCCGGCGGAAAGGTCACCTGCCAAGCTAGGTGGAAAATAAATGTACAATATAGAACCAACGGAGTTAGGATATGTAAGTGATACCCCTAAGCTGCTTAGATCATCCTACAAAAATGAAAAAGGTTAGAGAGGAAATTCAGAGTGAAGGGTGATTGTGAAATTTCTCCAATCGAAAAAATTTCTACCAAACCGTAGAACAATGAACAAGCCACAAATAATAGAAACAGAGGTGCAACGAAAAAACCAATTCCTAGGATGGATCCTAAGATACAAATGGTCACAATATCCAAAAATAATAAGACACACGCCTGTGTAACCATCGGGCAAGCTAAAAGAACGAAAATATAAAATCCTATGTCTATATATATTATTATGAATCTTCAACAAATAAAAATCATGTAAACACGATTAAAACTGGCTCATGCAAAATGGGGCACAAATACCTTATTAGCGGTGCTACAAAATACAACCATGTCCCTTCGAAAGCTAGACAAACCATACATGGGCAAACCATAGAAAAAAGGAGAATGAGGAAAGCATAGAAACAAAGGGAAATGGGAAACCATAAGAAATAGAAAACACCTAACACATGAAAAAAGGGGGACAAACCTATATGTCCGCAACGAACAAGCAGGAGAAAGGAAAAATGAAGAAACCATAGAAATTAGATAGAGAGAAGGGCAACCATAGGAACAAAAAACACCAAACCGTGGAAAACAACAGAGCAAACAGGAATTCTATCCTATCAAACTTCAAGAAACAAATTAACTTTAAAATGAAACCATGTCATATGACGAAACACAAAGCTTGAAAATGCCAAACAACAGAGCAACGAAACTAGATCTTATAAAGAAACAATGCAAATTTAGTAGAGGATGAGAAACCACACGAATAATCTAGGATAAGCAAAACCCCGCTTTCAGCCAGGAGGCCATGGGGCAAGCAACCAAATAAAAACCAATAAAACACAAGGGAGCGAAACCGATAAAAAACAAGACCATAGAGGCCACGAACCCTGAAAATTTCTAAAACTAGCAGAAAACTCAAAGAAGGGCACAAATTATAAAACAGCAGAAACTTAGAAGAGGGGCACCGACCCCCGGTATCCCACACTCAAGCAACTGCGGCAGAGGCCGAGGCTGAGGCGGTTGCAGGCCCTGCCAAGGAAGAATCTGCCAGGGATGAAGAACCAAACAGAGGCTGGATCTACGAGATAGGATCTGGATGGAGTGGATGTGAGTAGACTTGGACAACCGAAAAAACAACTATGAAGGCGTCTATGATAAAAAATGAGACCGAAAAATCAAAAGAGAGGGGAGGATTGAAAAGGTTTTTGATCATAGTTACAATTAGATTGATATTCTGAGAAATTTTGTTCAAAATCGGTGCTTACCAACATCAAAAATAAGTCCTGGATCCATTGCAGCGACTGGATTGATAGCTCCACCTCCAAAATCAAATGGATTAGCCGGAGTTAGCACAGAACCGCCGAATTGAGAGAGGCGCTGGTCCAGAAGGGGCCGGCCATTTTTATCAGTAATAGAAGTTGTGGACACCATAGCCTAAGCTATGGCAGCAGGGCTCAAGCTGCCCCTGCAGCTTTGAGACGTCTTCGAGCTGCCCTTACATGCCTGGAACTCAGAGATGATATATCTTCCCCGAAGAAAGGCGACCATTTGCAACTGTTATACTCAGGACAAACCTCAAAGGACAAAATGGTGCAGACACAACAGAACTGCCATAGCTACTCTTTAATTTGCCTTAAGACAGTTTCAAGGAGAAAAGCCAATGTGGTTGGAGCGAAAATCAAAAGAGAGGGGAGGATTGAAAAGGTAGACGTAGCTATGAAGGCAGAAAGCAAGGCATGGAAGCAAGTCAATCCGGAAAACTTAAACAAGATAAGGGATCGGATCCCAGGAAGCAGATGCCTTTAAGAAAAAACTGAAGAAAACGTTTATGGAAACGATGCAAAGAAAGCAGACGTTTAGCCCTTTTGCTAGAGCATCCCGCAGACGGCAACGCCGAAAGAGATGATGCCATAACAGAAAACCATGAAGACGCTCAAACTAAAACCGGAAAGAGAAACCAGAAAGGCTAACCCAGGAAGGGCGGTTCACCTCAGGCAAAGGAAGGCACAAACAGAAGAGGGCAGAGAAAGAAAGGTAAAGCCACCACAAACCGCCACTAAGAAACCATCGGGATCCATATGCATACAAGCAAACAAGGGAAAGAGATCCAGATCCATCCCGAAAAACCAGAAAAAGAGATCCATATGCAGCTAGCAATCGAAAATATACCAGAGAAAGAAATAAAAAAGGCATCCAAACGACCCACCAGAGAAAGAGATCCATATGCAGCCAGCAATCAAAAAATTACCAGAGAAAGAGATCAAACGACCGAATACCAAAAAAATAGATCCAGAGGCATCAACAACCGAATCCAAATGAAAGAAATTTAGAGGCATCCATGCAGCCGATAAAACCAGAGAAAGATAAACTAACCGACTCATAGATCTTCAGAACCAGAACCAGCTGTTTTGTAACTCACGAAACCTCCAAGCCAGTAAACGCCAGAGTCACCTAACTATCCTGCAACAATCCAACTAGTAGGAAATAGATATGAGTATGGATGTAAGTAGTGAGAGGGTGAGCGTGGGAAGCTGAATAGAACCAAAGCATGAACAATAGGAAAGCTCAAGAGAACGCCGATAAGGAACAAGGAGGAAAAAATGGGTATAAATAGGGGGTATGATGATGACGTCCCCATCCAAGGAATGTCGGTTCTATTGCTAACGCAATAGAACCGTGGCATAATGTTTGAAGTTATGTATTGTTATTATTATCCAAAGATCTTAAGCTTAAAACTTTCAAATGTAGCCCAAAAGGGCTCTAAAGGGAATGCATATATCCGAAAGGCTCTATGTGCATGAAATGTTAGAAATTTAATGCAAAAAATACATCCAAAAAGCCCAAAGCATGACAAGCTCTAAACTAATATTGTAAACTATATGCACTCCAATACATCTACTATTACACTATGCTTTTTGTTATTCCTACCTCTATACTTGGCACTCCAATACATCTACAAAATCGACTACACATTCTTATTCCACCTACAAACTATATTACTCATTCATTCCACACGTCCGCGACTAATGCCCGGCATCGCCGGGCACACGTTTCAAGTTGTTAGTATTATAACAAATTCCATGATGTTGTGTACCCTTTAAATATTTGAGTACACGTTTTCCAGCCTCCCAGAGTTCTTTTGTAGGATTATGACATTTCCTGCTCAATATATTTACTGCATAAGTTATGTCAGGTCTTGTGCTATTAGCCAAATAGAGCAGACAGCCATCTAGAGCTCTATAAGGAATAAGTTCCATTTCTGCTATCTCCTCTTCACTTTGAATTTGATTATCAGTCAACCTATGTCCAGGCAGCATAGGAAGTTTCACTGCATTTGCACTTTCCAGATTAAACCTGTTCAACATGTTCTCCACATGTTTGCTTTGACTTAGCTTCAAGATCTTTTCTTTTTTGTTTCTGATTACTTCAATTCCTAAAAAACTTTCTCAATTCACCAAGGTCTGTCATTTGAAACCGTGATTTTAAAATATTCTTGCATTCATTCAAGATGCTCATAGTATTAGCTACCATGATGCAATCATCCACATAAAGTGCAATGATGCAAAACTTATCTTCCTTTTCAAATCTGTATAAGTTTCCATCATTTTTTAATTTTTCAAAGTTTTGTTCTTTCAAAAAATGATCCATGCATAGATACCATTCTCGTGCTGATTGTTTTAAGTCATAGACAGCCCTGTTTAACTTCCATACCATATCTTTGTTTATCTCAAACCCATGTGGCTGCTTCATGTAGGCCTCTTCTTCAAGAGTGGCATTTAAGAAGGCAGTTTTCACATCCATGTGATGTAGTTCCAATTCCAAAGCATTTGCCATTGCCAAAGAACTCTGATACTAGTAAGCTTTACAATTGGAGAATAAGTTTCCTCATAATCTCTTCCCTTTTTTTGGGTAAAACCTTGAGCTACTAACCTTGCTTTGTATTTTTTTGTGCCATCAGGATTTTGTTTGATTCTAAATATCCACTTGCTTCCAATAATATTTTTCCCTTCTTCAGGTTTAACAAGATCATATGTTTGTGTATCCTTAAAAGAAGTTAGCTCCTCTTTCATAGCCTTTAACCATTCATCTTTATTTATGCTATTCTGCACTTCCTCATAACTTTCTGGTATTAATTCATTCTCTAGAATAGTCATGATTTGCTCATATGGTAATTCTTGCTTTCTTTCAATTCTTCTGCTCTTGCCTTCTTCAGTTCTCCCATATGGTGTTTCTCCTAATTTTGCTTCTTCAATCAATCTTTCAGCTTGTGTTTTTCTTCTTTTTATCATGCCTTCCTTAGCATTTTCAGTTCTCAGGTGCAACCTCAGCTGGTATCACATGTTCCTTAACCTCTTCTGCACTTATCCTTTCAATATCAGGGGTCACATCATATTTAGCATTGTCTTTGTCTTCATTGTCATCCAGATTTAAAGTTTTACCATTCTTCTCATTTAAAACACTGGCTTGTTCTTTGACCTTGACCCCTTGTTTATATTTATCTTTGTAAACTACTTTCTCATCAAATAGAACATCTCTGCTGATAATAATGATTTGTTTTTCTGGGATAAAAATCCTGTACCCCTTAGATTCAGAATCATAACCAACAAGAAACCCAACCTCTGCCTTGTCATCTAATTTTTTTCTCAATTCTATTGGTTTATGAACATAACAGAGACAACCATATGTTTTAAACATGTCAAATGTCAATTTTTCATGAGGATTCCAAACTAAATTTGGTACTTTACCTTTTCAGACTTGCAGATGGCAGTATATTTTGAACTTGAATTGCAGTCCTAAGAGCTTCCTCCCATAAATTCCTTGGCAATCCACTTTGCTTCAACATTGCTCTAATTGCATCCATTGCAGTCCTGTTCTTTCTTTCAGCAACCCCATTTTGTTGGGGACTATACCTGCAAGTTAGTTGTCTCTTGATGCCATGTTTAATGCAAAAGTGTCTGAATTTTTCTGATAAATACTCTCCTCCACGATCAGATCTTATACACTTAACTTTTTGGCCAGTTTCTCTTTCTACTTCAACCACAAATTGTTTGAAAGCTTGTAGTGCTTGAGATTTTCTTGTTAGGCAATAAATCTTACATTTTCTACTGTAGTCATCAATGAATGTGATAAAATATCTGTGATTTGTTCTACTTCTTACATTCAGAGGACCACATAATTCTGTATGAACAAGTTCCGACACCTGACTTGCCTTTGATTCTCTTTTCTTGAATGGTAATCGATTCAGTTTGCCTATTGCACACCCTTCACATATAGGAATTTTTCCTTCATCATCATTGTAATTTATGGCACCTAATTTCTTCAAGGCTTTCAGATTATGAAAGTGTGTATGAGCTAATCTGTTGTGCCATAATTCTAAGTTTGTTTCTTGAATTAGATTGACATTGCTTGCCACAAGACCATGCATTTGAAATAAATTCCCAACTCTTTTTGCTCGAAATTTCAAGATTCCATTCATAAGCACATTACATTCTTTTGAGTCAAACGTGACTTTGTATCCTAAGTCAACAAGCTGACTTACAGAAATCAGACTTTTAATAATTACTGGCACACATAAAACTTCTTCTATATTAACAATCTTTCCATCCCAATCTTCAAGTTGTAATAGCCCTTTGCCTTGAATTTCAGTTAAGGCTCCATTACCAACTTGAATTTGCTTAGAGTTTGTTGGAGACAAATTTCTAAGCAACTCAGCTGACTTCACAACTGATCTTTCAGCTCCAGAATCAACTACAAGCAGATCAGAATTGTCAGCATTATATTCTTCATGAACAATGGCAAAAGTGTTGGTTACCTCATCATCTTGATCACCACTCTCAACTTTGCTTTTCTCCTCAACTTCTCGGGTCAGATATGCTTTCTCAGTGTTTCTTCCTCGACCTCTATTTGAACTTGCTCCCCTTCCCCTTCCAAAGTTCTTTGGAGTAGGGCATTTTGCAGCCACATGCCCTCTCCCTCCACAATTGAAGCAATTAAACTCCTTTTCCCTTTTTAATTTAGGACACTCATTTTTATAGTGACCCTGTTCATGACATTGATAACAAGTGACCTTATCCTTCTTCTTAACAATTAAAACTTCAGGATTTTCTTGATTTTGCTTTAGAACCTTTTTTTGTTCCCATTCTGTTCTTGGGAGATTCTCAGCCTCTTCTTTAGATCTGCAAGTGTTTCTTACAAATAAGGCCAAATTTTCATTTTCACTTATGGCCCTGGAAATCTGAAGTACCTGACTCCTTTCAGAAATAACAGTGCCTGCCCCTTGCAGGTCTGCTATCATATTATCAAATTTGTTGAAGAACTCAACTACATCTTCTTCTTCTCTAAGTTTCAAATTTCTCAATTCATTTTCAAGCAAATCCAGTTGTGAGGATGTTTTTTCTTCATAATGACTCAGTAGAAACTTCCACATGTCCCTAGTCTAATACAACTTCAAGTCTTCAAAGGCCTTAATGAGTGCAAATACCATTGTCAAATATAATGGAAGTTTAAACCATTATAAATCATAATGTGGCACTGTAGCAATACCACTGTAGCTATGGTATTGACCGAAATACTGTAGCTACAGTTGACCTTCAGCTTCTATGCAAATTTGGCTTCAAAATAACTCCTCCAGCTGTCAAAACATCTTCTATAAGCTACCCCATCTTCTACGACCCCCTTTTAGCTTATATTCAAGTGAATCCGGCGGTGCAGGAGAGGATCGACCTGCTAAACTGGGCAAAACTTCGTTACGGATATATCCCACAGGTCTATTCATGATATTGAGCTTTTTTTACAACCATTGAACCCTAGATTTCATGAATCTAGTTTTGCACTTAAATTATATCTTTAACCAACAACTTAGCATACCATTATCAAACCCAGATTACAACCCTAGCCCTTCAATCAAGTTGCAATCATTTCCTGCTTTAAAAGTTCTATTCTCTACCTTTGTTGTAAGTAATTGCTACCACAGATTTTGTCAACTATAAGCTGAACAAAAACTAACAACCTAATCCATTAGAAAATAAATTGCCCCCTCCTTTTAGTCCATCACCACCTGTTCGTAATAGGCTTCCACCACCTTTTGTTCCATCCCCCAAATTGCACAGGCTCCACCTCAAGAAGTGATTCGGAACAGGTTACCCCCACCATTTGTAGTTTCTCCTGCTTCAAATGTACATGGTCTGCAGCACGCTCTTAACAATGCGAAATTCATTATAACTTCTCTCACCATGACTACTACAAATGAGTATGATATTTTTGCTTCCACTCCACTTCAAAAATGTTTGACACACGGCTTTGCTCAATTTCATTCCGTCGTAGAGAGATCTTTGCAAGAATTCCTCATCAAGATACTGCAGCAACATCTGGTGCTACAATCCATCACTAACATTTAACAATGTGCCTCCGGTATATCGGGTACAGTTTCACATGGTCTTTTTTCCTCTTTAAACACACCATTAAGGACAGAAGAGGTCACTCCTAGGGTAAAACTCTTATTAGAAGATATAGCAATGAGGAGCAACGAGATTACGTGTTTTCCAGCCAAAGTTTTAAGAAATTCAAAGTGGATTTTAGCTTGAGAGCATGTTCTTCTATAAGGAGAAGAAACCTTATGGACGAATACAAAATGAAGGGAATTCTAAAAACTACATGTTGTTCATTGCATTGCATTGCATTGCATTAAGAGATTTAATATGGCTAAACTTTGTGCAGTTAGAGGCAGCTATAGTTCTATGACATTAGCTGACCAAAGTGCCTACTTGGCTTATCATGTACGACCAGACCGCCATACCTTTTTGTATTACATTAATTATGACAAGTGTGCCAGAAGTGTTTTATGGTTGTCCACCATTTGGGGAGCATAAGAATGTCTCGAATACACAAAAGACTGGATAAAAACCCTGCAAGTGATGATCATTGCGGGCCAAAGAGAATTATAACAATGCATGCCCTAGCTGTCATGCATGTCATAGATGGAGAATTAGTTTAGAGAAACATGTGAAAGTTCCTAACAACAACACGTATCATTTGACAGACAATATTACAAAAAAGGATGTCTTCCAAGAATATAAAGAGATGTGTATTCAGTCCCAGCACGTCTCTTACTCACACTTCACTAGACTGTGGAAAAGTGAATTCGATCTTGGGAAAATTTCTCGTAAGCATAGAATGTCTGTACGCTCAAGATGTGCAGAATTAAAGGGTCAAAGAGAAACTGCAAAGAAGGAAGGAAGGAAGGAAGGAAGGTTCTTTTATCGTCCGCGGAGGCCAATCGGCCTATGGGACCCAAATTACACCTGGTGCAAAGAAGCCCGCTACCCCGGATTAAACCCTCCCCCCTTAGAGGGGGAAAACTGTCGCCGAAGCAACAAGCCGGCCGGGCAAATGTAAAATATACATATAGACATGAATTCCCGGCACCTCGTAGGCTCGGGGCGTAGGTGAGTCCGCAGATCCAAAACCTCCCCGGAGGTAGGAGCCAAGGGATCGAACCGACGGCGCATCGACTAGCTCGCGTGCAGGGGCGCACTGTGTCGCACCAAGAGAATGTAGCGAGCCCGAATCCGACTATATGCCGGACAGCCTCGAAGGGCATGGCTTTCATCCTCAACAACCCCCCGGGCAACATTGACAAAGCTTCCCGGCCCCGGCGCTGCTCTCCAACCCACCGGACCCGCCTCAAGCCGAAGATGGTGGGCCCCCGCTCGAATGGATGCGATGATCCCGCGCTTCTTCATGGGCAATTGAGAACGCAGTAGAGCCGGGCCTCGAACCGTGGTGGGGGTTTATGTGCCGCTTGTAGTGTGCCATCTTTACCCTGCTCCGAGCATGGTGGTCCCGAGCTTCCCCTGTGAAACAAGAGTCCAAGTACCCCTCCGCCTATCCCGCCGGGCGCTCAGGTGCACCTGACGCACCTATGTGCGCTTCACGCTCCAAATAAGACTAGCCACCGGGCTCTCTTTGTCCTTCCAACAAGCCCCGAAGTCATTAAGGGCTCATCGCCACAAAGATAAGCCAAGTCGGGAGCCGAAAAGTCACCCATGCCGGCCACCTTCCTCGGAAATAAACAATGTGTCTATCGAGGGTCGCATGCTGCGGGGCATGAATCCCCGCCTCCCAACAAGATCCGATATGGAATTGAGGGCTTGACCCCAAGCGCCCGCCAAAAATGCCTTCGACCTACTCTAAATCGCTCCAAGTCGCCAAAGACACCAATCGGGCTCCACACCTCGATCCCATACGTAAGAACCGGCTCCACCAAAGGTTCGAACAAATGTGACTGGTGGCCCCATTCATACACAGCTTCGCCTGGGACTATTGTTTTGCATTATGCATACAGCCTTCCAACCCGGGTCACCCGGCGAATGGATGCATCCCAATACATTGAGGACGGAAATTCCACCCCCAGGTACTTGTAGCTGGGTGTGACCTCTACCATCTGCCCCTGATAAGTGAGCACCGGAGGTGCTGGATGACGTGAGGAGGATATGAGGACTACCTTAGTCTTGGCCAGGTTGACACGCATGTCCGTCGCCTGGCAGAATGTGTCCAGGGCATCTAGGTGTGCCTGCATGCCCTCTGGTGTATGGGCCAAGAGAGAGAGGTCGAAAGAAGTAATTTAAAGTTCTTCATTCTCACGCTTGTTTTAGAGAATTGTTCTGACTTGATTTATTTCAACATATATTGTTCAACAGAACCTTGCTAGACACCGTGAACAACAAGTAGCCGAGAGAAGGAAGATTGCTAAACATAGGAAAACAGCTCTTGAACATCCACTCTAGTATATGATCTTTATCACAAAATGTCATCGAGATTCATTACTAAGCATATACATGAGTTGTGCTGGTGTCTGGGTCATAAATAATGATGTACTTGATTGTGGGTATGATCCCACAAGTTGTGATCTTTACATATACTAAAGGGATTTTGAGTGTATGCGATCAACTTTCATGGGTCGTCGGATTACTTAGGTTTATGTTGATGGTAGAGATTTGTATACAATACAGTTGATGGTAGAGATTTGTACACAATACATATAGTTACCATCTAGCTCTTATGTCACGCAATTCATTTTCTTTTAAAGAAATGACACCGGAACATCACATCCCTGTCTCTTCATGCGAGCGGGAGCAGTTGCCTTTCCAATATCTTTCCTTAAAGAAACCCTTCCTTTTGTTTTCCAATTCATCTTGCATGTTCGTATAAAGTATTCATTTTTGGAAGGCTTGACCTTTTAGTCTACCGCAATAAATATTTTAGCCGGGGAGGTATTCCTTTGATGCATTTCTAATTTTGTTGAAGTGATGTTTTAGAAGCCTTCCGGTCACGCGTTCTTGCTCATATCTGGAGATCCAGAAGTCTGTTTTAGCTGAAATTTGTTGTGATGGAGAGCCCTCTCAGCGATCTTTGAGTAGGTATATGATTTGCCATTGATTGTGGCTTATATATTTGTCAAAATCACAGATTTCCGGACTGCACATCCGGCCCCCAGAAACCCTAAAGCACTCACGGTCCTGATCGCACGTTTCTGATCATATCTAGAGATCCAGAGCTCCGTTTCAGCTGAAATTTGTTGCGTTGGAAAGTTCTCTCAGAGACCTTTCAGTAGGTATGTGATTTGCATGTGGTTGAGTCATATTTCCAAAGCAAAATTGTAGATTTCCGGGCTGTCAATAAAACGCTCTGAAAACCCTGAAGCACTCGTGGTGCTGGCCACACGTTTCTGATCATATCTGGAGCTTGGGGAGCTTTGGTTTCAGAATCAGGGACTCCACAATAGACTTGGTCTCAGGTTCAGACTTGCAGTAGTGAGACTCTAAATGACCCAAGACGTGACTCTCAGGCAGCAGACAATGGAAGAAAAGCTGCATGCACTAAAAGAAGCGAAAGCACTAATGGTGAGGGCTCCTCTCCCTCGAAAGCATGTCACGCAACCGAGAATATACGAGCCTTGGAGGCAAAGTTGACAAGAAGCAGGATAGGTGCAAGTATGGAGGCACAAAGAGACACCCACCAAACAAGTAGCCATCCTCAAGAAACAGTTGGTGAAGGAGAGAGAACGGATCTCCACATTAGAAGAGCAAAAAAGCGCCACCGAATGACCGCTTTGATCGGCCGACTTTGAGCGCAAATCAAGCACGGGTATTGTCGCCGCTTAAGAAGTGAATTCATGGCAACATCTCAAACACCGAATGAGGTTACCCAGCGGATTGATAGGGTCCATCGCCAGTGACGATGAGGTATCACAACCGCAGAGAGCTCGTGCAAGCAAAGGGAACAGATTATACGCTTGGTTATCGCAGCGTCCCGCCTTCGCGGACCATGAAGCTAGAATGCATCGATGCAAGCAAGGTTGGACACCCTAGAAAAGAGACAACCGTAAGGACAGAAGCAAAGATTCCGTGCCGGCCCTAGAGAAGAGGATGGCCGAAGTTTCACCGAGAGATGTATGATCTCCGCCGAGATAAAACAAACGTGTATCGCCTCGAGGCAAAGATCAACAAGGTAACCCAATGCCGGGAGGCGAGGTGGCCTAGGAATCAAAGCGTGTCCTTCATGAGGAGCAGATCGCCAATCCCGGCCTACCAAACCTCATTGTCCCGGCTTGCCTCGAAGAGCATGGGGAAGATCCGCCGCCTAAGCTTAATGCCCCGGTGTCGACAGACTACAACCGGCAAAGATTTGGGGTGAGAAACCCGACCGCAGTCGGGGGCCAAACATGAGACCCCGACCGGTCAAATTCACAAGAAGTTGGACCAGGCATCCAAGACTCTATTGCTGCAACACGCCAGCCGGTTGAAGGGGACATCAATATACTTGGACACGATCTTACCCAAAGGTGCAACAAAAGGAGAGACGAGGGAGTTCACAAAAATCGTGCAAGTCGACAAAAGGGGGGGGTCGGCAGTTTGGTTAATGGCAAGATGAAGGTGTTTGTACCTCCGCCGCCAACAAGAAGAGCGAGGCAGCGGCGATGGGGCCGGGGACATCTAGACCTTTCACCTCCGAGACGGCAAACTAGATGCAACAATCGTGACCCAAGAGTTTTCGGGCACCACTGAACGCCCCTACAACCTCCTCTGAGTCGGTGCGGAACAACCGCCACAAAAGATAGGGACAGTGTCTCCGACTTGTATCATGGAACTGTAGGGGATTCCCCTAGAAAAAGGGAAGTGGCCTTGTTGGGATCGCTACAGGTATGGACACCAAGAGACATGGGAATATCGTGGGCATCACTCCCGACATCCCGGATACCAGTGCTTTCGCCGCTAATGCGCGCCATGGCAAGCGAGGATATGGAGGGGTGGCATGCTACTTCAAAGATGCTATAGCAGCCACGGTCCTCGCCCACAAGGCTGACACTAACCGCCACCGCGTGGTGAGAATACCGGAGCCTCAAAGATCGCCCATTATTTATTGCATGTCGTTATATACCCCATGCACCTCTAAGTTCTACCGAGTCCGGGAGGCGAACACGGATGTACAAATGCCTTATAGACATCTGTATGATGACATAGAGCAATATCGCCAGCAAGGGCATGTGCTCTTGTTAGGAGATTTCAATGCCCGCACCGCACAAATGGTGCAAATCGGTTACCTTCCGTGGAGAGGCCGATTCTCGACCCACCCGCTTGAAATAATCGCACCCCCAACATGCCGCATAGCCTCAAGATACCACCAACGCCTTTGGAAGGGGAGTTGGTTCAACTCTGTCGGTCTTTGACATGGTAGTGTGCAATGGTATGATCGATGGCCGCAATCGGGGTTTTACTTACAAGAGCGATATAGACATGAGTGGAGCTAGCGTGGTAGACTATCTCCTTGCTCCAAAGTGGTAGGACTTGACATGATCAGCGATCTCAATTGGCACACGAACGTGGAGATGAGGAGGCTTTGTCGGACCACTATCCACTTTATGTCACTTTGGATTGGGAGCACTCAAGAGCGCAATCACGTAGTAGAAACCATCGTGGGTTGAGATACAACCCCACTACCGAAAAGCAAGCGTAATATGAGTCCGTGTTGGAACGTGAACTCAGGGATTGATGCCCTTTGCACGCTACATGATAGGTGGGAGTGGCTTGTAAACGCCTTACTCACAGCAGCTAGTGCATGCTTTGCAACGAGGGATCGCTCGCGAAGGGACACTGCGCAGTTCCCTCAGAATCCCTGGTTTGACGCCGAAAGTGCAAGGCTCTAAAGACCCAACCGCGCTACTGCCTCGCATCCACAAAATGCGGCAAAGAGGCCATTCAGACTATAGAGCATTCTTGAAATCCAAAAGCATGCGACATTGCGCACCATCGCCAGCCGCATGTTTGATTTGTTGATGATCGAGCCGAAAGCCTTTTCGGGCGAGGGGTGTTGTACAAAGAGGCATCAACCACCCGGCAATATTACCATAGACCACTGGATGCATCGCTTGGAGGAGCTGTATGATCCCCCAGGAGCAGCTGCTGGGGTTCCAGATCAAGTGGGAGAAATGCTACAGCTCACGGAGGAAGACATCCAACAGGGCCTTAGACACCTGGCTAATGGTAAAGCGAAGGACTTGCAGGGACTTCAAGTCGAGTTATTGAAATGGGGTGGGCCAGCTTTGTTAGGGCCTCCGACAAATGATCATTAACTGTGCCATAAGGGAGGGCCTCCCGGGAGAGTGGATGGTTAGCAAGGTCACCCCAATTCATAAGACAGGTAATAGGGATGATTCGGTGAACTACCGCATGATCATGGTGAGCCCATTACTCGCAAAGCTTTTAGCAGGTGTGGTGGAGAAGAAGTTAACTCAGTGGGTTGAGGAAGCTGGAGTGTGTGCAGTTGGCCAGGCGGGGTTTCGCCCTGCCCACTCCACAATCGACCATATATTCACTCTTAGAATCCATATGGAAGCTACTCGCAATGCGCCGCGTGACTGCATCGCTGTTTCTTTAGATTTCAAGATTCAAGATATGATACGGTCCTCTGGACCTGTTGTGGCAGCATTTGCGCGCATGCCCCACGTAACTTACGTAATCGTCATCTATAGACTCTATGATGGGATATATGCTACATTGCCCGTGATCGGATCGGGCCGAAGTTGCTAGCACCATAGGGGTTAAACAGGGATGTCCGCTATCTCCAACGCTTTTGGTCTCTACATTGACAAGTTGGAGACCCGGATGCAAGAACATGGGGGTGGCCCGCAGCTACCGTAGAGGCATACACTATAAGGCAATTGCTCTATGCGGCGATGTAGACTTGCTATCCCATACAGCCGTGAGCATGCAACAAAGATTTGGACGCTCTTAGTGGGTTTTGTGACACAACAGAATGACGGTGAACCCGGCAGAAAACTAAGCTCCCGGCAAGGTTCTCCTCGCAAAGATGATATCCCGATGATATCCCGCGATCTCTATTACAGAGGACAAAAGGTGGATGTTGTAAGGACCTTCAAGTATCCGGGAATCGACTTTTGCGCTAGCATGTTAGGGGATGACCGTGGTGGAAAGATCGTCGTCGCGGATGGAAAGCTCTATATGCTATGCGTAATAGCTACTACGTAATAGACCTATGTGATCGGGCACGAGCACACCTGCTCGAAGAGCACTCGTTGAACCAAGATTGTTGTATGGGGTAGAGGTCCGGGGTCCAGCAATTAGCAAGAACACCGGATAAGCTAGAGAGGGGCAAAAAAGGCCTTCTTAACATACGTTCCTAGGTATCAAGGACACCTGCGCCTTATCGATTTTTGCTATATGAGACTGGTTCGCCCCGCAACATTCCCGCTTATGCGCAGCATCTTCTTGCATATTTCCACAAGGTCACCAAAGATGGATGCACAACGCCTTCCCCGAGGGCTTTGTTATTGGCACAAGAGCCACAACGACAAGAGGGTATGGCAGAGCAATCGCCATGGGTGGTTCGCAACGTGGTCTATAGACTACCAGCAGATTGTGGCTATGCCTGATGCCCAGGGACAGGCTGCACACCTGAATGAGTGCTTTGCCACCACTCTGTGGGATGCAGCCACTCGTGCAAAGCCTAAAACAGAGCACTACCACACGCAGTTAATCCAACACCGAACATGGCCCACACCAAATTTCTGAAAGCGCATATATCTATGAAGAAATGAAGAGCTATTGCCTCCGTGGAGGACGGGTCCCATCATCTCGCAATTGAAACAGTCGTTGGACTACGATGGAGGGCGAGAATCCCCGCATGAGAGAATATGCCGTTGCCACATGCGACAAGAGGATGAGCACCATGCTCGCAAGAGTGTCCGACATATACGCATATCCGAGCAACACATGCCGATCTTAGATGCTCATGGGCAATCACGCATCAATTGCGGGCATCACCAATGGTCGCACGCCCTCGCATCCCACATTTTGCAAGTCTCTATCGCCGAGAATCCCTTACAGACAAGGGATCCGAGAGCCTACTACCGGGTTTTTCCTCCCATGTGGGGGTTTTTCATCCCAAGTAGTAGGGACACATTGTATAGTAGCATTTGTCTTTTTGGTGTGGTTTTATCTGCTTTGTGTACTGCATGTACCGTCTCATAGGTCAAGTTTGGCCTCCGCGGACGTTAAAATATACTTCCTTCCTTCCTTCCTTCTATTGCTTAAAGAACACCCATCAATGCCTCTAGATAATCATTAGTAAACTCTGAGACGACAAAAATTATACAATATTTTGACACGAATAGATGTTATCAAGGAGTTGGAGTGTCTAAATTTGGCGTGTCTTTTGGGTTTCTTGTATGGTTCTTTTTGGTTCCACTTGTGCATACTTCCTAACTGCTCTGCAGGTTGTAGTTTCCCATTATAATTTCTTGATTGCCTTTTGCCACAAAGGACACAGGATGGTATTTGGACCTTCTTTCAAAAGCATCCCTATGTTCTGCCGTCCTTTTGCCATTTTAAATATGAAAGATGGTACATGGCTCTGATTAGCAGGATTGCAAATGTTACTGCACCTCGATTGATCTGGCGAAATCATTTTGGACAAATTGTAAAAATACACCCATTTTCTTGCAAAATTGTAAAAATGCCCTAGTTTAAGAAGTATTTTTGATAAAATGACCATAACCTTCTTCTGATGACTTAAATAGAAATGTGTCCTTCAGATGAATTGTATGTAATGATGATACCTTTCCATCAAAGCTAAATTACTTCGAATTGGGATCTGGAAGCACAAGTTATGTTATTTTTTAAACACAAAAAAGTCGTAACCATAACTTAAGATTCCAGACTCTGATTCAGAGGATTTCTACTTTGATGGAAAGATACTATCCTCATCTGTAACTTATCTGAAGGACACATTTTTTATTGAATCATCATAAAGAAGTTATAGTCATTTTATCAAAATATCCCAAAAACAAAGGCATTTTTACAATTTTGCAAAAAAAAAAAACCGTTCTAGAACTACTACGGTAAACATGGGCAAGAATTCTTGCATCTCCTTCATAACCAAAAACAAAGTATACACTGAAAGCAAGTTAGTGAAAACCATTATGGCCAGGATTTAAAAACCTTGCCCTTTCGGGTTTTCGAGGAAAAACCCTGACAATAATGGGATCACTAACTTATATGGTCAAAATTAACTAGCAAAAAGGCACGCCAGAGGCTGTGGCCGAGCAAGATCGAGCTAGAAACTATCGCAAGTGCCAAACAAGGCACTCTTATTTGAGGCTTTCTTGGCATATATGTAACTTTATCTAGATGCAGTTGCCCTTGCATAGGTCTCTTGTTACTGGGCAAGTAGGAAACAAATGTAGATTTTTGCTCCTCTTTATTCAAAGCAAACATATTGTCCTTGTCCATAAATGTCGTTATCCTTAGGTAATGGAAGCTTGAAAACAGGAGCAGGTGTTGGGGCTGTACAAGAAGCATATGCGCACCAACTTATTGTGGCACTGACTACACAACAATGTTTAGAATCTCCACTCAAGGAAGACCCAAAAGCCATATTGTTTTTGATAAATTGGCAACTTCTTTTGATATGGGAGACATTTGTAGTGCTAGCACGCTAGCATATGTCTTGGACAGATATGTAAGTCTATCTTGATTGTCTATTTTTTCAGGTAATATGGCTGTAGTTTTGCTACCCTCAAGATGACAGGGCTTCAAATCATAGCTCTGCTTCAAATAACCATTGTCCGAGATTTCAAACATAACTTGCTTCATGAGATTGCTAGCTTCCAAGTGTATAAAACCACTTAGTGGCTGCATTTTAGTTTACAGACAAGAATATCTATTATCTAGTATCTAAAGGTGTGGAGAAAATGATAGAAGATTTATATTAGAGTAAGCTCATGAATAAATAACGTTCCTTCATATGCTAGAACATATATAGTTCAACTACAATGTCTTGGTAGGTTGACTGTTACTATTCATGTTGAGCTTGAATTGCATATGTTGTTTGGTTTTTATCTTACGCTCTTTTAGAATCTAGAAAGAGTTCTGGATTGTATGCTTGTCATGCCGCATCTGGATGGTATGATTACTTTCGTTCTCCGAGTATAAATTATAATATGCTCATATGTCATGCAATAATAATGCCTCTATAATGTATCGAACTTAAGAGCGAAGGAATTCAAACTCACTTGGGCAAGTTGTGCCAACATTCTTATTAGAGCATTTCGATAACCATGCCTTTTGTGCAAATTGTTCATTGAAGTTTGCACGATTATATTGAACGTTCCAGTCTAGCTAATGCATGACCACATTGCAGCAACATACTACATTATCATCAAATCATATTTTACTCCATGTAATCAGCATTATACCTCAAACCAAATCTTGGCCTTTCAGAGAGAAAAATGATCTAAATTTTTTCTAGAACACTTTCACACATCCAGTTATTAGAATACAGTAAGATTTGTTGCAAAAATGGCAGCGCCTTGCATTTTAAATACATAATCTGCTTTCCTCTGTGACAAAAATTGGATGCTAGGTTGAGTCCAAAACCCTCATCTTGGAAGTGTTGTCTCTCTCCCTTTTTTTTTTTGTTTAACTCCCTCTTCTCTATGCACAATATTGGTACAATACAAAAACCTTTTCAAAAAGGTTCAAATACTTAAGAGGCATAAAAGGATTGCCAAAGTCATAATGAGCTTGAGTGTGATGCAAGAAATTCAATGTCTTTGGTCAGATTCCATTTATATTATCCAACTGTGAAAGCATTAATCTTACAACATGCAAGTAAAAAAAAAAGGATATAAAGACGATCTTACCTTACCTGATAGCAGCATAAGTGGAGTTGCTATACCCTATCAGAGAAAATGAAAAACCAAGATTTTGCATTAGCAAACAAAAAGATGCAACATGGACAGCTTCCAGTATCTTGCTTGCTTCCTTGAAAATAACTGTTAAACGAATAAGAAGCATGAGAAACAACAGTGGCAAGAAACTGGTGTTGTCCCGCATTTACAGTCAGGAGTGCCAGATCCGCAACCATCATTGTTATAGCTAGAGTGATAAAACTATGGAAATTTATAACTCAACGAAAAACAACTCAACTTTGCTCTCACAACAGCATTTAAGAAGTTCCAAGACAGATCAGTCGTCTTCTGTCACTTAGAAGACTTGGAGTGGCCATTTCAAGCAGATTATATTATAGTGGGATACCAAGAGAAAAAGACCACAGGCAAAAAATGACACTGCACAAATCATTCAAACTTGCCCATTGCACCTGGAAACCAAAATTTTCCAGGAAGCAATACCTATTTGTACACCCTCCTGTTAGGCAGTGGATTTGAGTGGATTTGAATGCTGGAAGTAAAATATTTGCCATGACTGAAGGAAACGCATGTACACTGCACGATACTCACAAACTTGCCCATTGCACAGAAGACTTCTGTCGCTTAGAAGACTTGGAGTGGCCATTTCAAGCAGATTATATACAGTGGGATACCAAGAAGAAAAGACCATAGGCAGAAAACGACTTTGTGCAAATTATTCAAACTAAAATTTCCAGGAAGCAATACCTATTTTTACACCCTCCTGTTAGGCTGTGGATTTGAAGGCTGGAAGTAAAATATATTTGCCATGACTGAAGGAAATGCATGTACACTGCACGATATTCACAAACTTGCCCACTGCATAGGACTAACATATTGTTGATTTGTCTGCAGGCCAAGCCGCTGGAAATCATATTGCCTTGAACGAATTTGGTTGTAATGGCTTTGACAATCTGAAACATCTGATTTCATTAGAAAGCAAGACCACAATAAAACTAGGAGTTTGTGTAGTTCCCATACCATTATGGCAATCAGAAATGCCGATATGATGCAATTGATGGCTATATTTCCTCTGAGATTTCGATGGTGTGACTTGCAATAATGCAAGCAAGTCCAAAAATTGGGGTACATCTTTTCGTTTGTGAAATGTGCTGCCCACTGAAAGATGAGGAAGTTTTGCTCAGTGGATTAGGCACTGTATTGTCTATGCTTTTACATAAGAGGAAGACGGAGAACATACAGATGCATCATAGTTGCTGAAAAAACTTGGATATGAAATGTCTGCATGTAAAGACAGTCCGCCATGACTTTCGAACACTATTACTATCATTCTGCTGCTCATTTTGTGGGAATGGTCGCCAATCAGGAGTACAATAGTCATTGTTATTGTTAAACCTTTCCCCTTCAAGAGCTGCTTGCGTACGTAACCTAACTAGATCAGGTTGGCCCAGATTTTCCCTTGCCTGTGCAACTGGTCCTCCCTATTTCCCCACAAACAGTTCTACTTAGAGGTACATTGAATGGCCACTGGCTTTGACTGCTCCCTACAGAAGAAAGAGAAGGAGATGATGGCTGCAGGGCATCATTAAAAAAGCTTACCTGGGATGCAACGGCGACAGAATTTGGAGCCGGAGGCCAGCACCCAGAAACTGGAACAGATGCTTTAAATGGTTCTTCACCAGGCCTATATGTTGCCCGCTTCACCTCTGCCTTACGGTACTCTTTGATCCCTGGTGAGGTAGGAGCCTTGGCGACGTCCTTTGGCATCTCCGTGGGAGATTTTGGTTTTTTTCTAATTTTGCAAGCCGTAGATCTGCAAAAATGAAGATCTAACGGTAGAAAGTAATGGCACATCATTGTTTGCTGAGGTGTAGTTGCTACGTGGATAGCCTACAATTGCAAGGAGGGTTGCACGCTTGGTTAGGCTGGCGTGCTAAAAATAGATTCTATACCCTCATGTTGACTAGCCCTGTTGGGTGAAAATACATTATAGCAATAAAATTTGCCAAAGTCAAAACATGTTTGAATTGCCTTCTTCGTTGCCTTCATCTCGTGTATAGATTTCAACTCCTGCGCCCCAAATGTCAAGCTATAGAAAAACACTCACCAACTATATCCCTGCATACACAAGAAAAAATGAACCAAAAGCCACCAAGGCTTATCCAGGCACGAGGGCCTCCGTTTAGGCACAAGGGCCTCAACCAGGCATAAGGTCCTCAACTAGGCACGAGGACCTCCAACTAGATGACAACAAATAATCGGAAAAAGGGCCCCGGGACCAAAACCGTAGGAGGACGAAGGGAGATGAGATGCAAGAGACGCGATGAGATAGAAGAGGGACGTGAAAGAACATAAATAGGGCTAGAATGAGAAGGGACAAAATAACTAACAGTTAACTACCACCGTAGTTCTAGAACCTTCTTTTCCTTCTATTCGTTGAAACGAAGGAAAACATCATTTCTAGAACTACTACGGTAAACATGGGCAAGAATGCTAATAAAAGAGGCAGAATAAAAGTAACGTAGTCCAATTGGGTAAGGCCCAAGAGCAAGAAAAAGCTAGAAGGTGTTCATAAACTTGGAAAGTCTAAAAAGCTGGGTAGAACATAAGTGACTCACCGTAGAAGGCCACCTAACGTCCAAGATAAAATATGGAAGACAACAATTTTAATGAGCAAAACACAAGGCCATCGTAGGAAGGGAAAAAAAAGGCGAAATTATCTCGATGTAGGGAAGATTTATGCGTGGGAGGCACTAAGGTCAAGTTAGGAGCAACATTATGCGTACTCTTTAGCCATCAAGCAACGATATAGGGCCCCAAAAGGCAACCTTTGTGCCACAACATCATATAACAAGCATAAACAAAACCACTTAGGACTATAATGGTATCTTCTGGTAAAGCACTAAAAAAAACAAGGTGCAAAGCACTGTGGATTGCCCCCAAAATGCTATTATGAATAAAGCTTTATAAATGTATGTTCATGCGTCTGGTCGTTTAGTCTAGTGGTAATACACTAGGTCTAGCAACTATAGGTCTTGAGTTTGAGACCGCCCAGAATCGCACTTTGAATGGTTGGGTGTCAAAACTACCAAACTTCAAAAATATTCCAAAGATCAGACAGAAACAGCTCTTGTGGTTCGTTCTAAACGATCTCGTGATGATGATCAGGATAAATGTTGCGTGTACTTGACAACGTTGATGGATGTGATTGATCAGAGCTGGGCAGTTGAATATGACATTGTGAAGAATGTTTTGAACGTGCTCTCCTCTTCCAAGAACTTGATGCAATATCGTCTTCTGTACTCATATTGAGCTCAATATTATTGATGGATCTTGGACAAACATTTTGATCATGAGTAGGATCCATGAAGTTTACATGGTCTTGCAAGCTGCAAAAGTATTAAACATTGCAAAGTGTGTGAAATCATGAATAGCATCCATGAAGTTTACATGGTCTTGAAAGCTGCAAAAGTATTAAATATTGCATACATGTTATGTGTATTTCTATCCACAACATGTTGTTCAGCACATTGGTGAACGTTCATATCAACATTCATGTCATGAATACCATTTGGTGATGCTACAAGAGGATGTTGAACAATGTCGAGAGTGTTATCAAGTAAGCCATTTTCTTCAAAGTCTAGAAACTTTAGCCAAGATTGCTCTAATAGAATATTCATAATTTGGATGTGAATCTACGAAATGCTTTGCACGTGCTTTCTTTGATCCAACTCTATTTCTATTCCAAAATTGTATTAATGTTTCTTGTTCATGCAATGTCCAAGCCATTATCTCAATATAGCAACACCTCTGGACAAAGCACACATTACAATTTGAACCGTTGAGCTATATTTCTTTAAACTAAATAAAGTAAGACAATGTATAATTCTTGCAAGGCTTACCAATGAAAGTTACGTCAAATTGGTAATTCTCCAAATTACTCTTATTGTCTAGTTTGCAATGTGACATACCTACTTTGTGAAAGCTGCAAAAATGGAACAAAACAAATACATCATTTACCAAAAATGACGATGTAATAAAAAAAAATAATACACATAACCTCATTAAATATATATTTTATTATGCAAGTATTATTGGACAACGACGATAATTTCCTGACTAGAGAACAAATATTACTCCTTTTCCCTTATCTATGGCACGCAAATTATGTTCAGATAATATTGTGCAAAGGAAATAACTTTGAATCCACAAGGTCGTTTCCTTACTTGTTTGTTCCATCACAAATACCGCAAGCATCAATATTCCCACTGTTGCAGCACCATCCATTCTGCAATATATAGCATACAACTAATACAATATTCTTGGGCCCAAGGACGTATTACACGGAAAAAAAATGCCATAATTTTCCATGCAGACAAAAAGAAATTATTGAGGTCTCCACCACCACATACTTCATCAGTAATAGTTACAAGGAATCGAACAAATAATTCTTTAGCTTTGCATTTAAAGCTCGTTGTTGTAACATAGTCTTTTGAAGTGAGGCCATGAGTGTTGCCAAATTCTAAAAAGAAAAAGGACGACCCAATGAAGAAATGAAAAGAAGGATTATTCGACAAACCATTTTCTTGAGCTTTTGTCAATCAACAAAAACCTACATCGTGTCCATGTCTTCCATAGACTGCACCAAATTGGGGTTCTCCAAGCTAGGTAAGGTAAAATGTTTCAAACAAACTCTATTGCTCAGAACACGAATTGGGCTTCTCCAAATTTCTTTTAATAAATTGTAATTTATTATCTTGTACTCTTCCAAATTTGGTAGAATTGTGGAAAAGTTTAAAATTGCTCTAGACTGCTACTTTGCTTTGTGGTTTGGTGTGGGCAAGGGGTTGGATGGGAATTTGTGGAGAGAGTCAAGAAAGGAAAAGATGGAATGCTTGTGGTGGCTTATAGTTTAATTCAAGTTGTTTTTAATATCAAGGTGGGAATGCAACAACACTGCCATAGTCAAAAACTTTCGGACTTAAATGAGACACTTGAAAATATAGTTTCACAATGGAAAAGGAGAATCCATCCTAGCCTATTTTTATAATCTATTACCACCGAAGTTTGTGTAACATCTATAACAAATTTGAACTCATCGTAACCGTGTACAAATTCTCGATCATTGCATAATAAGTTTGTATACCACTTCTAAACAAATTATGATCCCGGAAGGGACCTGAAAGCAACCTTCTTTATGCCGTGGTCGCCATGCAATTTTGCCCGAGCATAGCGCTAACCCTAAAGCTAAACGTAATGTAATATCCCACGTATCTATTGAATTCAAACACCTTAGGAGCCGGTGTCCACTATGGTCTACTTGTGTGCGGACATGGAAAAATGGTCGATGCTTGGTGGATTGATTAGAAAGTTAATTGTGCATGCTTATGCCTCACCTCAATGTGCAAGAACAATGGCTAGCATATTGCTTAACCTGTTGCATGCCTTTTATCGAATCTGGCGAATGGGCTCCACATCCTCTACATTTCAAGTATGTAGAAGTAAAATCAATGCCTTTTTCAAGAACTGGGTGAATCGCCTTCAGATTAGAATCCTTATTATTGAAGTTGCCTATTGCCGCCAAGCTTTTTACAAAGGGTTGCATATAAGCAGGAACATGATGCACAAGCAAAAATTGCTTTTAACGCTTCATAAGGAGTTGAGTCATCTCGAAATGTGCCCGCAAGTTTAAGCCCTAAAAATTCAAACAAAAAAAGAATGGCGTGCTTACTAAATCGTCACACATCAAAATAAGGAGACTGGATTTCACACAAGCAACGTGAAATCCACTCTCAATAGGATCCTTCAAGAAGCAAGGAGATGCATGGTGCGGGATCCCGAAAGGTATTTAAGAAAGAAGTAACAATGCAAAGGTAGAATAGCATTTGATCAAATTCATACAAGAAAGCTTATGAACAAAGCATTCCGAGATTCGATTTATCAAATGACATTCGATTTATCAAATGCGAAGAACAATAAAAATGCAGAGAACAATGACATACCAGAATCGCATGATCGCCTTTTCCATCACTTGAAAATATAGTTTCACAATGGAAAAAGGAGAATCCATCTGTAGCCTATTTTATAATCTATTACCACCTGAGTTTGTGTAACATCTATAACAAATTAATCGATTGAACTCATCGAACTATGGTACAAATTCTGATCATTGCATAATAAGTTTGTATACCAATCAAACAAATTATGATTTGAATAGGGACCGAAAGCAACCTTCTTTATGCCGTGGTCGCCATGCAATTTTGCCCGAGCATAGCGCTAACCCTAAAGCTAAACGTAATGTAATATCCCACAGATCTATTGAATTCAAACACCTTAGGAGCCGGTGTCCACTATGGTCTACTTGTGTGCGGACATGGAAAAATGGTCGCATGCTTGGTGGATTGATTAGAAAGTTAATTGTGCATGCTTATGCCTCACCTCAATGTGCAAGAACAATGGCTAGCATATTGCTTAACTGTTGCATGCCTTTTATCGAAATGGCGAATGGGCTCCACATCCTCTACATTTCGTATGTAGAAGTAAAATCAATGCCTTTTTCAAGAACTGGCTGAATCGGCTTGATTAGAATCCTTATTATTGAAGTTGCCTATTGTCGCCAAGCTTTTACAAAGTTGCATATAAGCGGGGGAACATGATGCACAAGCAAAAAATTGCTTTTAACGCTTCATAAGGAGTTGAGTCATCTCGAAATGTGCCCCGCAAGTTTAAGCCCTAAAAATTCAAACAAAAGGAAGAATGGCAGGCTTACTACAGGCTGTCACACATCAAAGTAAGGAGACTGGATTTCACACAAGCAACGTGAAATCCACTCTCAATAGGATCCTTCAGTGAAGCAAGGAGATGCATGGTGCAGGATCCTGAAAGGTATTTAAGAAAGAAGTAACAATGCAAAGGTAGAATAGCATTTGATCAAATTCATACAAGAAAAGCTTATGAACAAAGCATTCCGGACATATCGATTTATCAAATGACATTCGATTTATCAAATGCGAAGAACAATAAAAAATGCAGAGAACAATGACATACACAGAATCGCATTCGCCTTTTTCCATCTCAAGCAAGATCGCGCAATGCCCATGTTTAGCAGATGATTAGCACGGATATTTAAAGTTCAATCTAGAAAACGTGAAGGGATTACAAATCCTTTTCTATAAATACATTCCAATAAAAAAATAGTTTGTTTTGAAAATAAAAAACCCAAAGATAAATTCTAAAAAAAGGAATCTCTAGCCCAAAGGTTAAAAAAACCAATAGTTTTTCACAAAAAAAAAAACGAGTTTCCGATCGCCGGAAAAATAATTTGGCGTCCAAAACACGGAAAACCTTAGCGTATATTCATACGCAAAAAAACCAAAAAGTTTTTCACCGCCGGAAAAACAATCAGTAATGACGGCCGTCAGATTATCAGATATACCCCTGATATGCCAGAATATGCCAAAACCAACCCTCCCCCTAACGAATTGCCCCCTTAACAGGGGCAATCCAAAAATGTAAAGGTCGCGTCTTGTTAGCCAACTTAAATTCTTTTAATGGAGCATTTGAAAACCACTACTTAAGCCTTGCTTAAAACCATTATTAACAAGAGAATCAAAACTGTTCTAACTCCTAGAATCCCAATATGCCTTTAAATGTACACGATATTGTTAGGATTATTAGGGCAAAACAAAGAAAGTTACGAATGAAAAGAATTGGAGCACAGGTCGATTAGGTCTTCTACAGAGGAGCGACAGATCTGGCCTACAATCTTGGCATGTCTCATGCCCAAATAGATATTCTCAGCCGATGTACCACAGAATCTCAGAGCCATCAGCAGGGTAAAATCCCAATTTTAGGGCCGTCTTCCACATCAAATAGGGTTAAATCCCCCATTTCATAGAATTTTGCAACTCTTGGTCCTTCCCTATCTCTGATGCGAATGAGATTCCTTCTGCTAGCAATCAAGGTGTTACCTCTCTCAATGACATCTTTGGTTGTTGTGTCTAGGAACTTATCCGAGTGCAAGTGGCCTTCTAAATCTGTAAAAGAGTCTTCTAACTGATTCAAGAAATCAAACTCTTTAATATTTTCATGAAACTTAAAAGACAGGGGATCTTGCATTGCTGCTCTTTCGTTGGAGCTCTTTTTGCAGAGACGAGATGTTGGATTCCAAGATCACCATAATTTCTGCCTTAGTTCCATTCAGATCATCTAATTTGGCCTATAACCTGGTCTCCATGACACGATTCAAATTGTTCCATAGCTTCAAGCCATGTGGGAACATGGTCGTGGAATCACCTCCATGCCTTTTCCTAAACTTTCTCGCACTGGCCTTTGGGGCCATAATCTGCAACGTGATGCACTAAAGGATATGTTAGAGGAAAAAGGATTGATGCACTAGAAGGGACCAAACCATAGGAGGACAGAAGGGAGATGCAATGAGAGCTGATGAGATAGAAGAGGGATGTGAAAGAACATAAATAGGGCTAGAACAAGCAAGGACAAAATAACTAGCAGTTAACTACCTCCGTAGTTCTAGAACCTTGTTTTCCTTCTATTCGGTGAAATGAAGGAAAACATCATGTATTTTTACAATTTGCTCAATCATTTCTTTTTTCTTGATGTCCATATTCTTATTATGGTCAAAGATGCAAATGACTCGCCTTCGCAGTTTGGCTTTGGCAAAGTGATTACTTTTATATGGATGAAGCATCATACTATGATATGTAGTTCTTTATTGCTGAGCATAACTCTTTTCATAAAATTTTATTATTTTGAGCATGACACTCAATAGTGTTCAATATGTGGGTAGCATTTTTATGGAGTTATTGGAAAGCAAACTTTTATGTGAAGTTCATATTCATTTACTGCAAAAGTGTAAGCGTCATCATTATAGACCTAAAAGACAACTAAACAACTGCAAATTTTACAAAATTTTAGGCGGCAACTGCTTCTTTAGTAAGAGATAAAATAAATTTGGACAATGTCTCCATATCTTACAATGGTACTAAACAACTATAAAGTTTTAGGTGACAATTGCTTCTTCCGCAAGACTGGTAATAAATTTGGACAATGGCTCCATATCTTACAATGGTACTATACTTCTAACATTCTCCCAAAGTTCATCTCCATGTGTCTATTGGGTTCATTCTCATGTTTTCACAAGCTGAGGATGTGTATGCTAGATGCTTGATAGAGAAGAATTATAATGGGCATGATTGTAATGTTTAGGATTCTAGGATGATTGTAATATGTATAGAATGTGTGTGGTTAAATGATATGTGATAACATGTCAAATGGCATCTATAGGATATGGTGAATTTTGCGGTGCCAAAAAGGACTACAGTCATTACATCCAACACTTTAAAATTAAATTCCCCCGGAAACCCCCTTTGATTTGGTGCATATTCACACGAGGGTGACGTAGGGCAGCGACGTATAAAATCGACACCATTTAGTATATTGCCTCAAACCTTATAGTATTTCGCAAACCTCGTTATATAGTATATCAAAATTTGTATAAGAATACCCCACAAACGAGGATCGCTATCTACGGTCTACATCAAGAAATATTGAGTAAATATGCTCATCTGACAGCTCTCGATGCCCGGAGTCAACCCCCCTCCCCCCCTCCCCTCCCGTGGCGAATATGCACCTAAATAACTAGTGGGACAATAAGAAACTATTATATGACCATATTCTATGAAGCCATTCTATAGTAGTTAGTTAGTTAGTTACTAGTTGAAAATCTTCTGCTAAGATGATAAGCAAGAAAATAGAATAGAATGGAACAGAATACATTTTACATCCATACTGGCCTAAAACAGCCCCAAAGTAATATGTAATCTCGTGAACCCTTAGGGCTACTAGCAACAAGTGAGTGGTTTTATAATGATAACATGCGGGACTATTGAGACCGCCCAAAGTCGCGTTATGTATAGAGCTGTCCCATAGTCCGTTGTAGGATCCATGTGGATGTTAAACACAATGTCCGTCTGTTTGTCTGTCTTTACACTTGACATTTCTTCATCATGTACTCCTCTTCCTCTATCTGATTACTATTGCATAGCCTTTCAACAAAGCTATATTTTTCTCCATATATCTCTTTCTTTTCTTAGGTCATGGCTTTACATCCTAAGTCTGGCTAAGGTGCTTTTCTGGCTTTTGTCCAGTGTGTCTACTTCATATAGTTTGTGTTCGATCTTCTAATTTCTGGCAGTTTGCATATACATTGTATGAATTGATAAAAAGTAAAACAAATAATGGCAAATATGAAATTGTGCACTACACTATCAAATCAAACTACATACAATAGAAGAAATAAAAGGAAAATCAAGTATAGCAATTTGATAATAATTGAACTAGTCAAAATCTATCAAATGTTACAAAACAATGGTTGTGTTATTTCAAGAATCTCAACTAAATATGGTCCAAATTGTATGATATGTTTCCTTGTATTGTTTGCTTTGTGAGTTCACATAAAATGGACTACTACTTAAGCGATATGGAAAACGATAACATCGGGAGGAGAACTTGTTTGCATGCCCTCATAGAAGAAGCAGGGAGGGTACATCATATATGTTAAGCATCTAGATGTGAACTCCTACCTTGACTAGTTGGAACCTGGAAGAATATATTGCCTGAGCGCATTAAGCACAAACATATGGCATTAATACTAGATTGCCATACAGGAAACACAACATGCACACACCCACTCACACGCCCACTCACATGTGCACCATATGGATATGAACCATTGGATCACGATGTAACCACTAGCATATACAACCAATAATGATATTCCAAGCTCCACGCCCTTGCAACTAAGCCTTAATGTGACTCTCAGTCTATTGTCTGAGATGCTCCAAAATGGAGTTGAGCATCTAGCCATATCACTATCTGGATGTCTCAATCCATGGTGGCAATGCGGTTTCTCCTTGTTGCACCAAGAAATAAGCCTTGTGTGGCACTCAGATTAACATGCATATCTCCAAAAAAAAACATGTCACGTTCAAGCCATCTTGTAAACATCAACACCACATCATTGAAGCATATGTAACAATGAAGATTCCATGAAATTAGATGTATGTGGCTTAGTCACCACTAAGATTTAGAAAAGTTGTGTTTAGAGTGTGGAAATGATTGTCTACAGAGACGTGGTACAAGTGAAGGTATATGCATATACATGCATGACATATGACCAAATAGAAAGCATATGCACAATAAATATTTGCCCATCATAGTGCTTAAACCTTTGATGCTTGCCCCACACGCCAATTATTATTGCACCACCAACTTATTTTACTATATCAAAAATTGCATAGATGTTTAATAGGACTTTCAAATGTTACACTTGAAGGGTGGGGGGGTACTTGAGAGCACAATTGGCATGATGCGTGGACCACTCACTGTCCTACTTATCGATAAACATTTGAATTCCACCTCGGCACTCACGACATTCCTATCAAATCACAATTCATAGCTAAGTTTTATTTTGTTTTGAGTCTTGCCCCTTTATATGTTCACAACATACCTCCCTCCATCAAATCAAGGGTATCTTTGGCATATTCCTAAAGATTGTTCAGAGTCAATTCAACTACCATGGCTTTCTAGCTCTAGCATGTAAGGATGCCCCCTTTGCCATTCCTGGTGCAAGTCTCAAATTCTATTGTTAGGTAGCATACCTCCCAATGGACTCCGTATGCCGAAGATTAATCCCAAAACTTTTTGTGGCTTAGCTAAACTCTATACATTTTCCTTCTCATACATTCTAGCATTTAGCTAAACTAACCCAAAATTCATTCCAAAAATTTTTGTCGTGTGGTCAATGGAAAACATTAAGCTAAAATTACTATATTTTTTTTCAATTATTTCCATTTACTTTAAAATTTTCTTTGTGAAACCATTTTAAAACAATGTCATCTAGCTAAATCTAGGCCTCAAATTATTTCATAGATGCTAGAAAATAAATTATTGATCATATATTTTTTATAAACTAGAATGATATTAGCGAAACTAGCCAGAAATTCATTCCAAAAGTTTCTATGGTTTAGCTAAACAATATAAAATTTCACTGTCTTACTTTCTAGCTTTTGGCTAAAGAGATCGAAGGGTGGTGCGGGCGCGAAAAAAGTTAAGCTAAAATTATTTTTTTTTTTTCTTAATTTTTTCCATTTGCTTTAGCCAACACTTTTTGAATATGTGCTGAAAAATTGCCAAATAGCTAAGTTTAGCCCATAAATTATTCCATGCTAGATTTATGGCAGTCGCTGGAGAAGATCCTTGCATAGCTTAGCAAATGCAATCATCCACCATAGCTAAAAAGCTCCAAAATGCCGGAGAAGGGTCTTGTCCTTGTCCTGTTTAGAAAGATAAATGAAATCTCTGCAAGAACATAACAGATTTAGATTTAGGCATGAAACAGAAGGTAAAAACCCTTTTAAAGCTCAAGTCTTGGCATGAAACAGAGCTTTGAATCAAATCCGGCAATACAACTTCCCCACATTTGCATCTCTGTTTCAGTTGTGGGCTGTGCTTTCACGAGCTGCGCCATCTTTTATTTGCTCCTATTTGTCGGATCGGGATGGCTTGGCCTGCCGTTCTGAAGAAAAGAGAGAAAAGATACTATGAGCCTCCGCCATAGCCGCTAACAAAAATTTCTCCTTGATTCTTCCAATACATAATTTCATGAAAGTGTTTATTATGTTTTGGATATTTTCTGACCGTCGGATGCCGGCCGAAAAAAATCCTCGGCAGAGCCGCCAGCCTCGGTGGCCCACTAGCGGCTCCGTCGCTCGTGCGGCGCCACCTTGAACTTTTACTCGCGGGAATCTCTTTGGCTGGAAATTATCTAATACATAATGCATGCCTGGTGTAAAGTACTGTAAAAATACGTCAGTTTTATCACACCTATTTCTTCCTTCGCCTCTCTGTGGCAGCGCCACTATGCATGATTTGTTGTTGTTGTTGTTGTTGTTGTTGTTGTTTTTTTTTTTTTTTTAAGCGGTCTTGCCTAACCCACCATCCCCCCCCCAACAAGTTTCTTGGATTCCTAGGCTATCCACGTGCACAACCACCTAAGCTCAATTAAATCAGATTCGTTAGATCTTTTATCCAATGGCCACAAAAATTAGAAATTGCTCTGAAATTAAGAGGTAAATTTCTGCAACTGCTCGGGGGAGCAGAGCAGTTCCCCCGGTCTTTCATTAAATTGTTTGAATCCAGGTAAATCCTTCAATGGATGGTGAGTTATGGTTTTCGATGACTAATGTTTTTTAAAGGCTTGGCACGTCCAACATCTGCTAGAATTTTTTGCCAAACTGCTTGCGCCGATCCACATGCAGGTTCCATTTATGTCTGCTTGGTATTAGACCATTACTACATAGAAGAACCCATATGCATGTACGCTTCATGTCGAGACTCTACGATTTGGATAAGATAAAATTCTTGTGGCAATGAGCTGTTAGAGCTCAAACTCGGTCAGGGCTTTTTTGTATAACTATGCCCTAAACCTTTGCAGATCTTTGCATCTTTGTAGACAGATGGTGGATGGAATCATAAGGTATCTATATTTTCCTAAAATGTTGTGTTCCTTTGATTTTATAGAAGTTTGAAATCAATTGCCCATTTTCATAACCTACTTCATTTGTTAAAACGGAGTAAGGATGGATTTTCCACTTTGTTCTTACCGCAAGGTATCAAGCAAGATTAGTGTAAAAACATGTAGAAACCATTGTCTTTTGACCTTGAAACTGAGCAGCAGTGGTTAACCCGGACATGTGTTCGGGTTAACCACATCCTGGAGTAGATTTACGGCCATACAACAATAGCTGGGTGCTTTGCAGTACACGAGGATATAAGAAATGCAAGGGGAGTTGCAGAGCAAGGTTAAAGTTTGGATCCAGGGACAATACCACCATATGTGCTGTTATTAAACATGTATGCTGCAACTGGAATGCTTGTTAAAGGTAAGAAGTACGATAAATAACAAAGGACTGTCCCATATCTACTGCAAAGAGCTGGACTGTGTTTGAGTTGCTGGAGATCATAGTTGATTGCATGCAATCTGAGTAGACAACAGTAGAGGATATGAATTAAGAAGTGCTTTAATTTCATATCTTGCTATTGAACAGGTAATGCTTTCATTTGCTTGTCATGCTATTCCATGGACATCTCATTCATATGCAACATTTTTAAGAAAGCTTGTTACAAAATGCACAATACATGGCAGTGCACGAGGTATCAGGTTGGGTCAGTTCCATGCTGAACAATATCATGTCAGGTTTATGCATGTCTACTCTGCTACTACTCTGCTCTGCTAGAATAAAGGCCAAAGCATTTGTTGGTAAGACAAAATGGGTCTTCAGGACAAGCAGAACAAAATGGAAGACAAAGCTCCTTTATTGTCTTGGTTAAACCTGATGCAGAATAGGGGGATGGTGCTAAACATCACCTAATCTCCCAATCTCCCCTTTGTTACGTTAGATGATGTAACCTCTTTATGACATCATATCGATGTCCTCCTACCTAATAAGTCCTTTTCTATTTGTTATTTCTGGGCATGGCAGAAATGGCCCATTCTTCTGGCGATATCGGCTCTTGGATTTTATTACCTACATGAGCAGTTCAAATATTGAGTCAAGGGCGAATAACAGAAATTATCTGCTGTTGGTTATTTGTTCCAAGGCTTTATGAGCATGAGAAGCAATCACACAGTAAGCAGCTTACTTATTTTGATCCTGTAAAAAATGGTTCTTGGTTGTCCAGTCCATTGAAAAGAGAACGTCCGTACCATGGGAGATACTGGAAAATGTATCTACAGTTGGTCTATATGGTAATGAACAACACCACCTACCTGGATTATATACAACCATTTTTATATGCAGCATACATTGATGTCTCAAGACATGTGACCTCATTGGTTTTAAAAAAGTTGATAGAAATGAGGGGCGCGGGAATCTTATCCAGTTGGAACCAGGCATCTCGTAGATTCGTAGATCGCGATTGTGGCTCTTCTTGCAAAGACATGCTTGAAGTAATGGCATGGCCTTATTATTACATGTCCATAATGATGCAAGAGAATTCTTACATTTTAAAGCATGCTGAAAACAAGCAATATAATAAAAAGTTGTTCCTTTGCATATTATAATGAACCCGGGGCACACATTCTAGATTCTTCTATTCTATTCTAGTTCAAAATTGTATCTTTCTACCCATGATTTATTTAGGTAATAGATAAGAATCAACATCTTGTTTTTAAGCTACCATGTTGTTTGGATCGTTTTGTGCTAGCCTTTTACAATCACCCATCTCAGGATTACAATTATTTTCCTATTCGCCAATTCCTTTTGCTTTAGTTGATGGCAGTAATTGAACATATACTGCTTTAAATTGCTTTTGATCCCAGTGCTTCAACAATATCCAAAGTATTGTTGTTAATGCCTTCTAGTGCAATTGCATTAGGATCCACTTACGCCCTGGCAAGAATGTTCTTTAAGTAGGTTCTAATTAATCCTAGTCTACGCTTAGGGTAAATAGTTCAAGGTAATTACTTGAGGTGCAAATACCAAGGACATATCCACAAATTCAGGGCAAGTTGTAAAGATGTAAATACCCTAAGTCTTGCAAAGGACAAAGAATGAAAGCACATTAATATAGAACATATAATTTATACTCGCAGAGTGTATGTACATGAGGTTCACAAACTTAATATGGCAAAGGCATTGCCATTAAAATGAACACAATAGCCTAGCTTATCTACATTGCATAAAATCTCCTTTTATAACCTCATGTACTTAACCTTACCTCGACTTAGCCCAAGGTATCGGACAAACAACTTAAAGTTTAATGTCTTACAAACACTTGCAGACAAAACACACTCTTCTTCCTTCTATCCAAATAGACGCTAATGAAAATCTCTTTCCCATATCCAAAATCTTCTAATTTGCAATAAATAAAGAATGTAGAAGACCAAAATGTAGTATTATTGCTTTTCCCTCATCTAATAATAATTTCCCTTCCTCTACCAACTCTTGCAACCAAGCCAACCCATTCCCCAAGCCTGCCTTACTGCAACCTTCAACTCGCAACAAAGCTACACCTAAGTGATGTAATGCAAATCAACGTTTTCTTACTCCATCAAGCAGTAAAAAATTTAAGTATTGATGAGTTACACTACTTGCTTCTGAGCACAAACATGACAATAGTAGCTTCACCCATTCTATTCATTATAAACTACTTTGAATGTGGATGCATGATATGCTTCCATTCTTACTCTTGTTACATCTAAGCTATCTAATGGACATGTCTCGCATATCAATGTCTTCTTACTTCATCAAACTGTCATAAGTTTAAAGTAGTTACCTATGATACTATTCCATTCTTATTGTTGCTACCTTAAAATAAAACTTGTTGATTTAAACAATCCAAAAAACAAAAATACTATTGTAGCGTCCATCTTAACACCACAAAAATCGAGATAGCAAAGCTCTTCATTACCATTCAGACTATTTCAAATGTTATGAAACCATCATTCTAATTTCCCATATCTAAATCCTTCCAACCTGTAAACAAACCCTAGAGATTACAAATTGTGATCCCTCGATTTCCCTTTATCCACTTCTTCTATACGAAAATCCCCACATTCTTAACCACAATATGTAATCCTATCCTCCATGATTCACCTTCAAACAAATAATGGATTCCATAAATTATCCAATAATGTATATGCAGTATACAAATGTACCTTTAGCATTTTTGCTCAAAGAATGCAAGCTACTACAGTCAACATGAAAATCTGTATCGGCAAGGATGTAGAAGAAGTTGCAGCGGGAAAAAAAAATTTCAAGATCCCTCTTCTGCATACAAAAATAGTAAACAAATTCATTTCAAATTAGTCTATATTGATGCGCGGATGTGGAAGAAGCTGAAAAGGATACAGAATCAAGCTTCAAACAAACTAACAAAAGAAATAATTAACGTCAAGGTAAGTGGGTCACCATTCCTGCATCTTCTTGAACCATTCTTGTCAAGAATGACAAATCACCCCTCCAAAACCTGTAGAATCCGGTTGCCTTACCTTGACGTAGTAGAAATGGCATGGGGTCAGCCATTCTTGCTGCCCCCATGCCATTCTACATAACAAGAAGTTTGGAACACATACCCATTTCATCTATACTTGCCATGTTCTATCATGAGCTCCTTCTCCTCCTCTTATTTATTTTTTTCAGTCCATTCTGCTCTTTTTGTTTCTTTTCTAGTTCATTCAAGCTTTTGATCCAGAACCAAATCTTCTGCGAGTTCTTGCAATGAGCATGTCAGACCCTGTCACAGGCTCAGCCATATCGGGCAACATGAAGGATGATCTTGTTTGTCAATTTGCAACTCAACCTCCAAAAGCTTATATGGGCAGGCTCAATCCAGAGTCTGAGAACTGGCAGACTGAGTAATATGAGGAAGATGGATAAGAATCATCGTCATGCAAGATTTGTAAACCTGGGTTTGCGCTGGAAACAGTGGTGGGGTTGGTGGAGAAGATCCGAATGCCTCATGATGGTGGATGGACCAGAGGAATCTATACCCAAGAAAAAGAGGAAGGAAAGAGAGGTTACCTGATCGAATGGCACAGCAGCGGACGAGCAGCGGCTCCAATCGCGAAAATGGAGCTCCTCCTAGTCGGAACTTTTTGTAAAATTTTTGGACGATTTTTTAGCACTGTAATTTTCTGACAAAACTAATAACCGTTATTTCTCGTTATTTTTTTTTAATCACGGATCTCGCATTAGGGATTTGGGGCTAATGCGTGATCTGCCAACCATGGTTGTAGGAGACATGGTCAAGTAATTTTTTGTTTTAAGGTTCAATAGCAGAGGCCACGACCACATTTTCCAAAACTATAATTGCAACAACTATCCAAATTTTTGAGAAACCACAACCACAGGATTGGATTTTGATTCAAAATCCATTTCTCAGAATAAGTTCACTCCAGAAATACAGCAACGAAATCATAGGAAAACCATGTGAAAAAACGTATAAAAATATTAAACTAACCCCCTGTTATTATATGCTATATATTTTTTTTAGACAAGTTTAGGGATGGAACTCTACTTTTTTCTAAAACTAGGAATTAGGAATTGCAATTGCATTCGATCTATATAGGGATGCTAAATAAATGGAGGATCTTTGTCAATATACTTTGTTAGAATTGTTATGGTCTTAGAGAAATATGCCATCAATATGAATTTGTAAAATATCCAATGTTAATACATGCATGTACTGTAAGAATTATCTATGTGCTATGGTCGACATTTGCTTTTGCTCTGTAGTATCTTTGACCTGGTAATCTGCAATGGACTGGCACAGTGGCCTTCCACCCGCAAGAGCACTTGTAGGCAGGAAAACCAGGGGGGCGGATCTAGTGTGGTGGACTATGTGTTGGTGCCTGAGCAGGATATGCATGTCATCAAGCACTTTCAGGTGGGAACAACTAATAGGGATGAAGAGATCGACTCAGACCACTCACCACTTTACTTGAAGTTGGCTTGGCAGGTTGTGCAAACCCCGCAACAACAACCGCTCACATGCCTCACCGCGACCGGATTATGAACATGCGGGGGGCTTATGCCTAGATGCTTATAGATGACCTGGCGTAAATTTTGCAATATCCTACACTAGAGCAAATGCACCGGGCCGGCCGACCGATGTGCTTAGGATCTGGCGAGAGATGCTTTGGGATAAGCCGCCGCGACACGACACTCCTCGTGAAGACAACCTTCCCATCGTAATCAATGGTTTGATGCGAGTGCAAGGAACACAAATGCTGGTCCGCCAAGTCACAGACCCCTTTTTACGCCCACATGCGGTCGACAACGATCGCGATCTTCCTTAAAGCTAAGAAAGTCGCACATTGCGGCAAGATCAAAGGGAAATGTTTTACCTCGGAACGTCACCCCGGGACCTTCCGGCGAAGGGTTCTTAGAAAACAAGAAAACCCACGGGGAATATCACTCCCGGCGGTGGAGGCAATACTTGCAACAGCTATACGACCCTCGAGTGCACATGCGGCATTACCCTTGCAAGAAGGCCCGGTCGGAAATCACAGATTCGGACGTGGAACAAGGCTTTACAAAATCTTGCCAATGGGAAAGCTCCGGACTTGGATGGTATGCGGCAATTGCTTAAGTGGGCGGGGCCGTCCATAATACCGATCTTGACCGCCTTTGTTCAACAAGGCATTACAGAAGGCTTCCCGCCGCAGCGGGACCAATAGCGCACCCATCTATAAAGGCGATGACCCACCTTGCCCAACCAATTACCGAACAATCATGGTCGCCGGGTGTTTGCAAAACCGCTTTTTGGGATTCTCGGCGGCCAGCTTGACGAAGGGCGGGCGGCAGGAGAGGTGCCCTCACCCGTGCGGATTCGGACCCCGCACCCAACCATTGACCACATCTTCACGTTATAACTCGATTGAAGACAACAGAACCGCCGTCGGGATCTATATTGTTGCTTTGTGGATTTTGGCGAAGGCGTTTGACACCGCGCCTCGAAAAACTATGGGCAAGACCGCAATACCGGGGTTCCTGTGAGATTTGCGTAATGCGATTAATGCGGGCTATATGAAAGATGCTCGGTCGGTTGCGCCAGACAAGCCAGCCATTTGATAGTAGTATCGGGGTTCGCCGGGGATGCCCTCTCTCCCCAACATTGTTTGGGCTTTACATTGATCAATTGGAGAGTCGGGCTGCCGATAATGGGGCGATGGAGCTCACCTTCTCTATCAAATCATCGAGACGCTTAATATATGCCGATGATGTGGACCTCCTAGCTTACACACCAGCCAGACATGCAACGACATCTCGATGCCCCGGACACGATCTCGCCAAGCGACCGATATCGCGTGTCAACCCGGCCAAGACTAAGATGGTTTTCATATCATCTTCACGTCACCGAGGGTCCCCTCCTTCGCCACCAAGGCCGAATGTGGAAGTTGCATATACATACAAGTATTTGGAAGTGGAGTTTCCTTCTACTATGCACCGGGACACATCCATACGGCCACGAAAGTGACGGCAGACCGGAAGGCACTATATGCAATGCAAAACAATAGTCATAGAGCGGAGTTGTATGATTGGGCCCATCACCACACACTGCTCAAGGTCTTAGTAGAGCCCTGTCCTTTTATACGGGATGGAAGTATGGGGCCCAAAGAGTATCACTTGCTACTTGGAATGACTTGGAGCAGGTCCGAAAAGCCTTCTTAGTACGAAAGCACTAGGGTGAAGTCCACATCCCATATCAAATTCTACCGCAGAGAGACAGATTCTTGCCTCTTCGTGAGGGCCCCTGATCGCCACATTGTCTATTTTCGGAAGGTGGTCAATATGGACGATGCTCGCCTCCCAAACTAGCTTATATCATGGCAATGGGGCCGCAGCCCTCTCAAGGCCCGGCTGGAGGGAAAAGAGAGCTCAATGGTTGGCTAGATGGAATGTGCGGAGCACAGTGCATACATGTGCAAACAGAGGCGATCACCATAGCTTGAGGCAATATCTTGACGCTTGCTTCCTCGCAAAGCTTTGGGATGCCAATGCCCTTGAACATGTCAAGACAAAGACACTACCAAATAGCCACATAAATCCCACATTGAACGAGGGCCCGCAATGCTACCAAGGCACTACCCACTTGCCCATGAAAAGGCGCACTCATTGCCTCCATTCGCATTGGGGCACATCATCTTCGAATTGAGATCGGGCGGATGGATTGGTGAGCCACGCCAGATGGGCTTCGGCAATGCCGCCAAATGGGAGTCATTGAGGATGAATCTCATACCCTTCAAAGTTGCCCAAAGATATGATCAAATTGGACGCTATCTGCCGAGTTGGTCGCTTGGCCAACCGCTACATGTGACATTGAGCACAGCATCCGTACGGGTATTAGGATCATACCTTCAGGAGGTTATGGACATGCGAGATCAGCTATGTCCTCGGGCACACACTTGACATGTATATAAGCATTGATGTATACTTGTACAGTTTGACAACATTCTTATTACTGCCACGGGTTTTCCCTCGAAAACCCTTCGGGGCGGGGGTTTTTTAACCCGGACAGTAATAAGTTTGCTGCGCTCCTTATGGGTCCCATAGGCCGATTGGCCTCAGTGGACGATAAAAAATCATTCTCATTCTTTGTTTTATGTTATAGTTCAACTTATAACGTTTAAATTCCTAGCAAACAATGAAATAAGTTAAAGTTGTAAGTATGCCAAAACAGACCTAGAAGCAGCTCTAAAATTATGTGAAAAGGTAAGGAAGATGGAGAGATTGTATCTTTTCATAAAACGGATTGTTGCAAGCTTAATCTCTCTTGTGCCGCAGACAAGCTTGGAGGAGTTGTGGTCCTTACTAGTTGTGGTGTATTCATTTATTGGTGGTGCGTTTGTTGGGGTATGACCTTTGTGTGGTTTGCTTGACATTTTTTTTGCTTTCAAGAAAATTTATTGAGCACTAAGTTGGTTGTCCCATTGGGCTACTTGTGACTTAATTAACTCTGCAATAAGAAATTGGATATGCAAAAGTGCACAAAATGCATCAAGATCTCCAATTGATACATAGACGAAACATGCATATTGAGCAAGAAGCACTGTTAAATCAACTGTGCCACTAACAATAATTGCTAGTTTTAACTTATCAATTGACACCTCTTATGCCAACAAAATACATATAGCAAATAGCAACTATTTCACCAAGGCAAGCACTAATGCATAGGATATTAGGAGATTAATATCATGGTTCCTGAGGACGTTAATTTTATTTAGCTAAATCGTTGAGAGCGTTAATTTGTATTTAGTTAAATCGTTGAATAGACACAATGAGTGCTTCTAATTTCAAGTGTCGAGTGTCCACATTGAGCAACTGCGTAGTGTTTTGATCGCTTATAATACATCTTTCACAATATTTTTAATCACTTACAATATAATATTTAATAAAAATGAACTGGTGAAGAAACCGATGTTTGACATAACATATCATATTACATTTGAGCAAAGTCTAATAACTAGAATGGTATCAAAAACACCAAAGTTGCTACCTCTTTTTGCAGACGATGAATGTGCAATATGACCATGGCATTTTATAATACTATATCCCATTTGTTCATGATGCAAAATATTGCGTATGATGGAGGGCATTCCATTGTAGTGAGATCTGCCTTAAATCTATGTCAAACAATGTTTGAATGAATAATCTTACCTCTTCTACTAGACTGTCAAGGACAATTGCATAAGGACTTGTTATTAAAAGCCTTGTTTCTTTTGCAATCTAGCTTTTGAAGAATACACCTTATCTAGTATTGAGTTGCGTCTTGACATGCAACAATTTATCATTGCACGTCTTTTTCTCCACTCTATTTTGATGTATATGCTCATCTGAATATACGAGATTCAGCTTGTTTTAACTCAATAATGCCATGAATTCTATTCATGCTTCCTGCAACAAACTTCCCACCCATTTTCCATATAATATCATACACAGTAGCTACAAACAGTCTTACCATGCATCAGGGCATAACACCGTCAACAACCTAATCAGGAACTATAGAGAGAGGCATTCAAGTGTTTTTTCAACGTTAATATGGTTACGATTATGCATCACATTTTAGATAGTGAATATTTGAAAGACTCTCAATGCATGTTCAATATATCCACACTCCTTAATTATGCTAATGGATCCACTGATTACACTTGAGCAAAGTCTAAAAACTAGAGTGGTATCAAGAACACCAAAGTTGCCACCTCTTTTTGCAGACGATGAATGTGCAAAATGACTATGGCATTTCATAACACTGCATCCCATTTGTTTATGCCGCAAAATATTGCATATGAAGGAGGGCATTCCATTGTCATAAGAGCCGCCTTGAATCTATGGCAAACAATGTTGGAATGGATAATCTTACCTCTTCTACTAGACTTGCAAAGGCACAAAGTGCATCAGAACCTCCAATACAAAAAGTTACATTGGCTGGCTTCAACCCTCTAGTTATAGTCCATTTAAAAGATGGTACATCTATGCATAGATGAATATGACAGTCCACATGTTTCAATGAAACTACATTCACTATATGCATGTTGTTGTATATCTAATGAGCTCCTTGCACTTGAATATTTCCAGACCACTTAGGAAACTATCATAGATGTTGAAGAATGCAAGAACAATACAACTTGCATGCCGGTGATGTCTCAATAATACCACATGAAGCATATACTTCAACAAATCTTCTTAATCTAAACTAGTTATGGTGCCCGGCGTTGCCGGGCCTAGTAACAATTTGATGTGGTGATTGTTTAATTGCTAGCTAGAATAAGTAACGTGGCTTGGAGGGGCAAGGGTAAATAGAGGAACTTTTAAAGAGGTCATTGACATAAAGGTCATTATATGGATTTTGTGTATATGGTATTTCGGGCTTAAAATTGATTATATTATGTTGGACCAAGTAAAAATACTCACAGCATAACATTGAACTTGAATGTACATTGAGATGAATTAATAGTGAAATTTGAGAGCATATATGAATGTGATCTACGCACCAGTTGATGAGTTATTGTGCCTTTATGTGGTTACCTACATGGTAATCAATGAGTTTTTGTGCATGTACTTGCTATACATCCTCCTATCATTTTTTGGAAGGATAGACGTTGATGATGGATATACTCAATTGGAGGAGTGCACATGCAACATTTAAGATATTTATAAGTGTATTTTGTAGCATCTAGAAGTGTATTTCGTTATCTGGCCAGAAGCGACCATGCTTGCTCCAAGAAATACATTGACGTCGACAGTTTGTAGAGCATCCAAATCTGGCGATGGGCGGCGATGGTAGGTGTACCGGTGCCATATCTGACCTTGAAAATTGGAAGTCCGTATCTTTACCTTTATCTTATCCCGAATATAAATTTTTACGGAGGACAAAGCCCACCCTAAAAAATCATGGAGAAACAATTTAGTAACATGTAAATGTTGGACACATACAATCCAATGAAACTTGTTGGGAGCATATTTCAATTTAGTAACATGTAAATGTTTGGAACTTGTACAATCCAACGACGAAACTTGTTGGGAGCATATTTCAATTTAGTAACATGTAAATGTTCGGAACTTGTACAATCCAACAAAACTTGTTGGGATCATAGTTATGTTACCTTGCTTGGCTTATTTACTGAGCTTATTTATTTTGGGAGCTTATTTTCTAAGCTTATTTAGCAGGAATTTTCCACCTAGCTGTTTTGCATGTCTTTTAATTTGTCAGCAATATAAATTTACTTATTAGTTAGCACTCGAGTGATTCCAATTCTTGATACAACCTAAGGTCCTTTGGCCTTCTCCAAAGAAACTCAAAGATAGTATTTTGAAAATAAATTCAACAATTCAACACATCATTGAAAATGATATTTGACATAAGGTATGCTTTCTTAACAATTCAACACCATATTGTCTATATTCCATAAGGAAGGAAGGAAGGAAGGAAGAAATTTTAACGTCCGCGGAACCCAATCGGGTTATGGGACCCAATACAAAAGAGAGGGCAAGAAGCCCAGACTGAAAGTCGGGGACGAAGCCCCGTGACCAAACCAAAAAGGCCGAAGCCAAAATCAAACGTGGGGATCCGGCCCCAATTACCACGACTTCTGGGACTATGCCCCATAGCAAATCACAATACTAAAATAATACAAAACAAGAGGGCATAAGCCCAAGCAGATATCGGAATCAAATCCACTACACAGACACTGCCCATGGATCAAGTGGCCAGTGATCCCGAATGATAGCCTGGCCGCCTCTATACACCCCACTTCCGGCGGGCGAGCCTCGCGAACTTCGACACAATTCATCCTTCCCGTCGACATAGCCGCAGGGGGTAAGGTCTTCCGATCCGGAGAAGGAGGTCCCTTTGCAAAGTGATTGCCATGGCGGAGGATGTGCGCCGGGACAAAGCATCCCCGGAACACCAAAGAAATGACGGGCGATCAGCCGCTCCGCCCAACTCGACGAGCCGAGAATGCCATCCGCCTTTAAGTGCATCACCTCGCGAAAGAAAATTGGCCTCCTTTGCGCCCTTTGGGGTGTCGCTTTGCTTCCTCCAAACCCACAATAAAGGTTCAGTGCTAAAGGGTGCGCCAGGGTCCCGCCGCTAAAGCGGGACTCATGGCCGCAGGCAAGCAATCCTCGATGACTACCGTGGGCATAGGTGGGTATCACCCGGTCATCGAGGTGTAGCATCCACATGCTTTCGAGGGTATGCGTGGAGCAATCGCCATGCCGCAGCGGTGAATCAACGGCGATCTTCGTAGCAACATCTCTAGAAGCCGGACCCAACTTCCCAAGGGTAATTTGGGCGGCTCCTCGTAAGTGTGATCACGATTGGATCGTCGCGGATCCCAACCAACAAATCAAGGCAAACAATGGATCAAAGCATCAATCTTGGTCAAGGCCGCGACCAAAGATACATCTAGAGCGACGCCACCCGGGGTGTGTCCGGGTTCGCGCCGATATAAGGCGCGGGGCCCCAAATAATGGGGCTGCTCAAGATATGATGCAATCAGCGGATCATAGGGTCTATTCAAAATCGGCTCCAGCAGCCTAACGAGGTTCTTTTCTTTACGAGTTTCCCTGGCCATACGCTTGATCTGACGCACCATGCCGATCAAACCTTCAAGGAATCGGAATTGTAGGATACAGCCACAAAACAGGACATAAAACAGAAGGAGCTGTAAGGGCGGATACAAAGAAAGCAGAGCGAGTAGCTGGGCCGGATTCAAGGGAGGTTATGAGTGACAAAGGGGCCTGCGACGGGCTGAATCGACTGCCAAAGCAAACTAAATGGAAAGATATGTTATCATACCAGAAAGATTGCAAGAACTGACACGATGCATTGAAAAAAATATGAATTTCAGGTTTGAAGCAGGACAATGCTGATATATTTACTCTGTGGAAATTATAATTTGCTTTTGTTATGAAGTACATGTAGATATAGACAAATACATTCCAAGTTTAGCACATCTTTTTCTCTACCACATCATTGGTCATCTTTGGCTTGTAGTTTTGAAACCTTTATACACTACACATCAAATTGACACCACAACTTTGGGTCTAGATCTTCGTTCTATGTTTCTTCACGCATGCCCTGTCAGATTGGGCAATGTCGCTGCAGAATTTGACATACATCTAGACATCATAGTTTAGGCACATCAGTTCTTGCAAATGACTCATGGAGCTGCATATCTGTATTTTGTTGCTGTCTTAAAAGGTAAATAACTGTATGTGCTTTAATAAAAGGTTCTATATGTTAGAAAGTGAAGTTTTTAGTCTACAAACTATCTCAAGCTTTGTTTGCTATCTTACATGTTCAAATATTAGATGAGCAGCATCCCTCACATGATTCTCGACATAAATAGAATGGTCTTTTGCATGTAGGATGCAGATAGTGAAATAAGGTTCTTTTTTCTTGTACACATGGGTCTGCTGACTGCTGTGTGCAAGGAAATAAGAAATACACTGCTCCCAACTATTCCTTTGAAAAACATCTCAATCTCTGCCAAATCCAAAGAAAATAGCAAATAGAGAGATTCTATGTTGAAACCAAGAGATTGTTTGTTGAATTAGAATAAATATTTCGTAATATAACTCTGGTAGATGCTGAAGACATAAGCTCGTTAACCTTAGCTTGATGTGAAGAGAAGACCATGAAGGCAGTAGTTGCAAGAGTTACCTAATTTATTGATGGAATTAGAAAAATTCTCAAGTTCCCACCTTTAAAAAAAACTATTGGCCTATTATACTTACCTGAGGGTGTATTTCAATTTGCAAAACAATAGGGTTAACAATCATGTCACCTCCAATGGCCAGCACACCACCCAAAACTCCAGCAAATATAGCCATTAATGAAAGAAGAGTATGTTGTTCTGTTTCCTAAATGCCAGCAACAATGAGAATTGGTTTTATACCAAAATAAACAATGCACAATGTTTTGACTCATACCTCTGTGATGATATGTTCTTCTTGCACAGTTCTATGGACATATATGCCCATCCAATAGGTAATAAGAAATGCAAAAGGGACCTGGGATGCAGTCAAGATCCAACATTCAACTCCACATGGATACCTTAGCAAGCTCTGATTTAAGAAATATACAGCTTCATGTTAACTCCCTTAGGATGTTAACAAAGGCTTTGGTTTCATCAACCATGCTTTCATGTGACATCCTATGAAAATAAAATCAAATTTATAGATTATCAAATGCCTTAGAACAACAAAGAATTTTAGGTTTACCTTGTTCCTCTTGGTGCCCTTCAATACCTGAACTGCAAAACGTCTTGAAGAAAACCTGTAGCATAAAACATAAAGAAATCATCAGTAGCTTACGACACAACAAAAGCACCAGAAGCGCAGATAATGTTTCTAAGAAAATACCACATCCATCTCCTCTTACCATTTCGCTTACAGCAATAATAAAAAATCAAGAGGCAAATAATGTTCTGCTTTTGATGCTGCTAACTCTGCCAAGAGTGCGCCTTGCAGACCTTATGCATAGCGACAGTGAATATTTAATCCAGAATCATGGCTTGAGATGGATGACCTAGCACGGAGTTCATCATTGGAAGTTGCACAGACTCGCATAAATTGCAGGTAACCATAATTGAAATAAAAAAGGGGAAGAAATGGAGTTTCTAGCGTAATCGATCTGGGCCATCACTCCTTCCTCTACTTCTAGTTAAATCCCAGACCTGCTTATTAGCACTAAAACGTCTTTGAGTTGAGATTGAAGAGCAAGTCGCTTATTTCTGGTGAATAAATCATCCTTATCGATCTGAAGCTTGCGCCATACTACAGAGGAAAAGCTCTTCGTTGCCCTTTTTTCTAAACTGAGTATGGGCCTTTGCTGTTCTAAAGCTTCCACACAAGCCATAGCCGCCTTGAAGCCATCACCGATAGCAGAAGAGGAGATGCAAAATCGTCTTGGAAGACGATGGCTTCTTATGTGCCACAGGTCAGTAAAAGGAAAAAAAATGCCATACCCAACCTCTTGATGGTGTTGAGTGCAATTGCCGCAGCCAGAAGACGCCGCCATAGGTAGAGCACGGCAACACCAAACAAATCCGTGCACAGAAGATGGCTTAACCCCAACACGCTAAAATCCTAACCATCCGATTGCCAGGCCAAATCACGACCGTCCAAGTTAGGGCTGGATACAACACCCTATAACGTTATAATATAGGAGGATTAATTCTTTTTAATTTTTGGATAGCCGGAGTTTTTTCCGGCGTCTAAAACTCCTTAAAACCTTAGGAAATCGTGTTAGAAAAATTCCAAAAAAGTTTTTGGACCATACCGGAAATTTCCAAATTAACAAAGTAGATCTTCAAATTTAGATCTCGGCTCTCCTGGTTCTTGTCGGAAGTCCTTACTACCATATTTTATCATTTTGCTTCAATCGTTTCATAGATCTGTTGGAGCTTCAGGTGCACGTGGCCCGATTTGGGCTCTTGATGATGGGATTTAGTGTGGTTCTTCATCAACGTATAAAACTGAGCATCCGGTTACACGGTATGAAGAGCTTGCACATGGACGCGCCTCGTGCAGCAACAAGGGTGATCAGAAGATTAAGGGCAATAGCAAGTTTGGAGCAGTTTTTGGAATATTCTGGGCATATGCCAGCATATCTTGGAATATGCTAAAAACCCACATGAGCGAAGGTTTCCCCCCTAAGGGCAACCCAAAAACCCTGTTAGCCACCGGCTTACCAATCCCACCAGCACCAGACTTGTTTATATAATCTGGCCGAAATGGTACAAATATAACATAAGATTTTGTATGGTTTGAGATGGTATTCATATAAGAATACCGTATAAGCTGATGATGGCACCTTGGATTCCAAAAATGGGAATGTAGGGTTGGAATTTGGCTTCCTGTTGGTTGGGATTTCTTTGGTTCACGTGGGCAAGCCGCACTTGGCGAGATGCAGATGGGCGTCTGTTCCTGACATGGTAGGTGTCATCCGATTGCATGGCCTTTTCGCAGGTACAACCCCAGGAATTGGTTTGGCGACTTCAGCTACAGGTAATGGTTCTGTGTTCCTTGTTTTATTTTGTCTGTGACACTATGTCTTTGAGGAGGGCAGCCAGGAAAGGGAAGGGGGTCGCCTGCTATGCCTCCTTCTCTGAGCTCATTAGAAATTGGGTCCTCATCTAGAGGCTCTCAAACAGGAGGGCCTGCTGCGGGCCCTTCCCTTGGACATGATTGGACTGCCATAGATGTCAGTGTAACATTGGGCCTGTCTGAGCAAGACGTCTCCACGAGCTTCTATGATGCCCTTGTTGGTTTTTGCAACAGAAGGTGCTTGGCTGGGGCTGTGGCCCTGGAACGTGGTGCAAGTGTGGATCACTTACACTGCCGTGTTGTATTTAGAGCTCGGTTCAAGAGTCCCAGGGCTATAAACGATGCTATTAAGAAGGATTTTAATTGGGTTTCAAAACCATCAGGCATGATTCTGGTGTGCAAGGCCCTCAAGAACAGCTGCCTTCACTGCTTTGAAGCGATGGTTGGGTATTGCACGAAGGACATTTGCAAGATCCACTATGTTTGCCATATGTACAACACCACCGAGTCTGTCATTGAGAAGGGAAAAGACCTGTATTTGAGATGGGGGGGAAGGGGCTGGTGATACGAAGAGCCTTGTTGTTCTACACAATAAGAACATTTTGAATAGAGCTGCACACTTTGTCAATTACCATGGCAACTATAGGCTAACTGCCAGCCTGTTGTATACCTTGGCCAGAATGATCCGATCTGGAAAGTTTACTCTCTTTAGCTAGTGGATTATACCTTCAAACGTAGCTCACATCAATGAGCACCAGGTTCGAGCAACTTGGAGGGTTTTGTTGAACCCCAACCACTGCATGCCCTCCGACATGAGGACCATCTTATTTGGGCTGCTAGCTGGGTTTGTGCCAGTGGAGCGGAATGGGCCTGGCCGCAGGCATTATTGGGATGATATCATTCCTGTTGATGAGGAGGATAACAATTTTGAGGATATACCTTCTTACAGTGCTGTGATCATACACGAACCTGGTGTGGATTAAATCCCCATCCACAAGGGTGATAGCACAATGGCCATTGATTGATAGAGTTGCTTGGGTTGTTCATTGTGTTCAAGTTGCAGTTTTCTTGTTTTCATGTGTTTCTTTGGTATACAGCTGCAGGAGTAATGGAGGGTGACCCGGATCCGGTTGGTGGTGTACGGCAGCCAGTTCTATCCTTGCCAAAATCTTTGAAGCATTGATGCCTCTCATCCCGATCCTGTTGTGTATCAAGCTGAACCGGAGGCAGTCTTCTTGCTCAATAGAGTTTGTTAGCAATGTGATTCGGGTGGGTACTGAGGCACATAGGATAGCAGCATCACTCCATGTGCTTAGACGACAACTCAGGGCATTCTATATGTCCATTGATAGTGCCATAGCTGTTGTGGAGTTGGGAGCACCTGGGTGTCCCAGTGTCAGAGCTGCATATGCTGCGCTCTCATATGAGCCTCGCAAGAGCCTTGCTTCTGCAAGAGATACGCCAGTTGGATGCGGTGATAAAGCATGCACAGAGTGGCCCTGCCATGAACTAGTGTTTGATTTGTCCTTGTGCTTTGTTATCTATGTTTTTGTATTTACATGTGAGCTCGTGATCCCCCCTTTATGTGGACGTCTACTGTAGTGCTTGCAGGGGCACGTTTATTGGGGAGCTCAACCTCCTTGGCTTGGTTGAGTCTCCTTCAATACATTGTACAGTTTGGTTTTGGGTAATGTATAGTGTGTGCTAAAATTAAGTGCTGTTGGCTGTATGCATGTGAACATGCTGCTCATCTGAAATCATTTCTTATTGCTGCTGGTCCGAAATTATTCCAAAGTCATTTATTATTACTGTTTGATAGAGGTACTAACTTGTTTACTGTATTAGTGGGCTTCGGCCCTTGGGCATAGCAGCCATCCCTTCTGTGGCATGACTGTTATGCTTGGACGAGCATGGGAATCATGCTGGTGTTCGACTCCCCAGGATCATAAGAATTTGATGCTCGCATATGCTGTGGGAATATTCTGTTGTCATACATATGGGACCATGGGATGGTTTTCTGTTGGAGGGGTAAGTCAAATGGGGTGGATTTGACCCCATCTTGACCTGCATTCAAGGGCTGGGAGGCTATGAGAAGGAATATCACCTGTAATATGCCCCAATCTAATGGTCAAAAAAATTCGAGAGACACCGAAAACTATAATACTTGTTGGAGGTTACTGCAAGGAGGTTGCTGTGGAAATGACGACAAGACACCGTGAAGTACACACAGAAAAAGGGCTTGTGTTATGAGCCGCCCAGGAGGTGAACCATAGCTGCCCAAAATGCTTTTTAAAGGCGATTGATAATGGCCGCCTATGCGGCCTTGAAGCCGATCCAAAGCCACTAGATTAATAAAAAAAGTCGACCTAAAAAGGCTACAATAAAACCATACTGTGCTAGTAGCACCGGGTAATGCTACATAAGTCCAGAGGCCTCAGGGCACAAGGGACAATAATGTATATTCTATTCGATTCTATTCTAATATCAAAACTGAAGGTTGCCCAAAAAATCATACTAGAGTGTAATGTACGCATAACCCCTTCATATATAATGAAATAGAAAAAGGGTCTTCTTCAAAGCATATAAAAGCTCAAGTACGAGGAAGAGCTAGGAATCATTTTCCGCTCGGTATTGGGATCCGCTTCTCAGGTTAGGTTATCTTATCTTACTAAAGCTGATTTACAATCTCGTAGCCTCCTCATCAATAACAGACCACGCAACATGCCTCCCATATGGATCTTTCTACTTCAGACATTGGTAGATATTGCTGTAAGAAACTACTAAATGTAATGAAGTTCCTGATATTCGCAAATGATGCTGGATTGAAATAGTACTGACGGAAATTGGACCACAGTAATAGTTACAAGTGTAATGGTTGCCATTTTCAGCTAAAAGAACAGCTTTTTGTTTCAACAGGAGGATTCTCAAGTCCCATAACCGCTTTTCCTTTTCCTAGTACCTCTATGGCGCCTCCAGAAGAGGACATGTATGTTCATATCTCTTTCTTTCCTTCTTTCTCTGTTTCTTTTCTTTTAGACTTCTTTTGTGCTCGTGCCAATATAGTTCACCATGTAACATCTTCCTCTATACCATGTTTAATCTGTTAATGACAATTATTTGGTTAATGCACGCCAGTGAAGACGTAAGAAGACGACCGAAGAAAGCACCCTTCAAGTTCCTGGTTCCACTAATATATGCACCCATTTTACCCATGAGTAAGAAATAAACCCTTACAGAGGGCACATTTTGAAAATAATGCTTTGATGTTCTTAATTCATGCAGTCAGGATTGGGTTGAGAAGGAATCCAGTATGGAGGGATAGATTGTTCACTGGTGTCCTTGGAGTGGCACTTTTCCATGGAATTTATCTTGTGTATCCTACCTTTTCTGTTTTAGCTTAGAGTATTGTTCTAAGTAGGAAAGTTTTTCCTCCACTTGGAGTTCTTGACGATTTACAGAACTGATCTCTACGATATTGAGAGCAAGTAAGAGCTCATTCAATCTTGCAGGGAAGATATAAAATACTTATTTTTTATCAGCTGGGTCTTGCCTTTGTAGTAAGAGCAACCCCGGTTATTCTTTTGAATAATAAAATTTTCCACTGCATTTGTAATCTGGATGGTTGGCAGACTTTTTACTGCAATTAACTTTGTTGATAATTTCAACTAGTGGTTGTTTGCTAGATCTTAATAGATGTGGATGTCATTGGCAATAGGATTGAAATAGAAGGGAAGGACTTGCAGATCACTATTTTGTGAGTATTGGGTGAGCATAAATAAACTTGTGTTAATGATTAAACTGCACAACAGGGTTTACTTCATAAGGGCCCATGCAGACGTTTGAAGAGCGCACCCCATTTCTTTAGAATATAGTGTATAATGAAAAGGCAATTTAGAGCATAATTTGTTTCCAGTGCGAAGCACAATGACCCCTGTAACAGGCAGATAGAGTCAAAAAGTCCATTATCTAGGAGATGGTGGTTCACATAGGGAATTCACCATTCTTTACTTTCAACTGGTTTCTCAGTTACGAGTCATTAAAACATCATGTTTCTACTGTAAACCACGGAAAGGATATGCAAGATCTGACAATAAGAACTTTTGGTTGTCATTTCTGAATTTATAACTGGTTCATGTTTTCATTCAACGACCTCCAGTTTCCATACAATGTAAAGATACAACATGAACATGCAAAGCATTAATTGGATCCAACTTTGAGAATTGGACCTTAATATATGCCAGAACTATATGGTGTTCTACGAAACTCAGAACCATGGTTAGGGGTACGAAGATCTGCACTTAGGCCATAATCTTTCAAAGGATTGTCTTCAAGTTCATGATCATGCTCAACCACAAAATCTGGAATGTTGACTTCTTCTTGCTGCATGTAATTCCAAAGAAATTCAATTCTGCTGATGTACTTCAACTTGGAATACAGCCTGCACATTAATTAGTCCTCAGAACAAGCGAGATGAAGATATATAGAGTAAACTCACGTAATAGAAAACACATACCCATCGGATAAAATAGAGTAAATTGAAGCAAAAGCAAATACATACCCATCAGATAAAAAGAATCGTCCAAATGTAGCAAAAAGTAGCCGTGATATCAATCCAGGATGTACATAATACACTACCTCTAGATTACTCTTTACTCTTGCTGATAGTGCCTCATAAATGTGCCACAATGTAAGGATTCCTGGTGAGTTCTCACTTCGTTGAACCGCGGTATGTAGATAAAGAATTGCAAATTTAGTGTGTTCGAACTCGTTACTGATCTTGTGCAAGACATAATTCTTCAGCCTTTCTTTGTCAATTACAGTTGCTGCAACATTTCTTAATTAGGAGCACATACTAACAGTACTTATGCAGTAACATTCCGTAAGCATATACTAACAGTACTTATGCAGTAACACTCAGATGTTCGTTAACTGTTCTTAAAAATCTGAGGGAGGAGAGGGCAAATATTTCCAATTACAAGGACTGTGGGCACCCCCGAGTGTATAAGGTCTGCCATATAATTTTAAGGACTTCAAAAAGCATAGCAGTCAAATATATGCCTCAGGCTCCTACAATATACCAGTTTTTCGTTATTCTCGTGTGGGGTATATCTTACTTTTTATAATGATGCCTGGCTGTAAAATGAATCCTTGGGTCTCACCGTAAGTAGCCTGAAAACCCTCACTTGGTTGATCACCAGTGAAATCATAAACATAGTCTGATCATATTGTGTGATTTGTGCAATAGGCCTTTCTACAAACTTTTATTTTCAAAATCAGTTGATGGTCCATGCAGTTATTCTAGAAATTATTTGATGTCCAAGCAGTGGTCATTTGGTTCTGAAGCCAAGTAACAGATTCCCTTTACCACATTTCCTTCATTGAGACCTGATACATAAATAAAGCATGCAATAAGACGATCATTTGTAGTATTATTGCATCAATCAGTCAGAAACTAAGACGTACAATGAAATTAAGTTACAGTGTATTATTGCATCAATCAGTTTAGCACGAATACAATGCAATTAGGTGCAGTGTATTATTGCATCAATCAGTTTAGCACTAGTTTAGCACTAATACATGAAATTAAGTTACAGTGTATATGATTTAGTGAAATCTTGCTCAACAATGGTCATAACCTGACAAGCATATCTAATGTGTGGATCCTTTCCTGCTAGCCCTCGATATGTTAAGCTAATGACAGCAGGCAAGAGTTATTTTGATAATGTATTTTACAGAATATTGTGCCTGCTAAGGTGTGTCTCACCTGGTAAGAACTTGCCCACAACTCTGAGAATAGGGCGATTAAGCTTGTCTCGTCCCTGTAATTTGAGAAGTTGAAGCTGCTCCAAGTCTTGAAACGGATCGAACACGGAAGACGAGGGTGCAACTGATACAATGCTTGGCAGCGCCATTGCAGCCTGGCTAGGGATCGAAAAAGTGGGGGTTATGCTTGAGGATTACCGGTTGGACTTCTTATTTTCTGGTTGATGCTTTTGCACGCCCGGAAAAAAATGGTAGCAAAAGCAGAGAACATTTCTCTTTCCCAACTCCCTTGCATTTGGGGATATTTGTGGCATAGTATTTAAACCTATGCTATTTGAACCTTTGAACGTGATTATTCAAGATATTGCGAGGAAGTCTTAGTATCAAAGACAATTAGTTTGAGAGCATTGTTGTGGTATAGCCTTTAGAATCTTTGGCTTCTATATGGCTCATGCATTCAATGCAAGAAAGATAGACTATGGATTTATATTTCCCTAGGTAAGCAATATTGTTTCTTAGAGGTGGGTTATTATGCTTATCCATTAGCTAGGCATTATTGTTTTCTAAGAGTGGGTTATTAGGTTCATCGAGGACCAAGGGAGAAGCCATGGACATGATAGGAGAAAAGAAATGAAGCATTGGGGTACCAAGGTACCAAGGAACAATAGTCTTTAGACATTGGATACCATGAGGTAAGAGTTAAAAAGAAACAATGGTTGGAACCATTAAATAAATTCATTATGAAAAAAACAACGATCCCAAAACTCTAAATACATTAGAAAAATAGGATATCGTCTCTCGGTATCCCTAACAACTACAAAGGCCAGCGGTGCTGTTCTGTCAAAGCTATCAATTCATGCCTTTGCACCATTCGTTCAATCCATGCCTCTGCACAATTCTGTCAATCCATGCCTCCGCATTATTCATTCTGGAAATCGGCCATTGCAAGATCCGGAATTTCGTTCTGGAAATCAGCAAGATTGGAAATTGCCACAGAGAAAATGGCCATACCGAAACTCAGAGTCTTTCGCAGCAGATGCCCTCTGCTGTGATTCCAACTTGAGAAAGTAATGCAAAATAGAAGGCAGTAAGTGTGTCCTCTGATAGGTCAATTCAATATGGGCGTTCATTATTTGATCGGTCGATTGCAGGAAGAGTTAGCTATAACCAGACCAAAAGAATGGTGTTTTTCTTTTATGTGGGGCGATCCCAATAAGCTCAAACATGATATGCTTCTGCAACACGGATCTGCATTTTTCCTTAGAGCCCAAATCTTAGCCTTGACAAAGTACTCTATTTCCAAGGATTCTGATATTTGCATTGTGATTATCAGAGCAAGGCAGCGAGAGGGCGAATCATGGCTTGTCTGCCATAGGCCAAATAAAATTTTGCTCATCATTTCTAATCTCGTGGATCTACTGACCCAAATTTCCTTGCTCCCGACCATTTAATATTTGTAAAATTTTAATTGTATGCATATAGAGAATGTGGTCAATCCCACGCAGCTCAGAGATGAAAAACATTCACCAAAGATCATGCCGGAAAAGTGTATTCAGGAAAAAAAAAAGCAACACCTGTCAACTCCAGATTCAACGTGTCATAACCCCTATAATAATTCAACCGATATAAGTTGTACCCAGAAAAAATAGAAGAGCTATGTGTCAATTTAATGAAAGAGCCTATAATCTTTATATATATTTAGAAAATTCGGTATATTTGAGCTTTAGTATATAGGAAATCCGATACATACTAACATACACAGGCAAACTTCCTGGTTATATCTCAAATATTTTTCGAACCCTACTACTAAAAAATACCGGATTTTACATATAAACTCTATTTTTGCTACTAATTTTTTTTCCTGACATGCAAAAGAGTCAATCAGAAAATAAGAACTCCAACCAGTAATCCTCGAGCACTTTTTGATCCTGCCTGGCCCCTGTTATTAGCACCAGGAGTGTTTAAAATTAGGGCCAGTCAAAAGGTTTTGATTCTCTGATATGGGGTGTACCAATAGTGGACAACTTGAGAAAGAATTATGGACAAGGAACCATTGAAAATAAACTAGCAGTAACACAGGCTTGGAGAATGGATTGAGTTGGATTGGTTGCATAGTTGGTTAGGTTATCGCATGTTTGGCATTTGCCTTGTTTGTTTGGTCGAATTACACGGTGAGCTTGGTTCGAGAAATTCCCCGGAACTCATAACCTACCATGTAAATCTGAAATTTCGCATTATAGTTTGGAAATAGCAGGAAAACTGTTTGCTAAAAATAGCAATATTTCTGGTTATTTCCAGTAGGAATGGAGTGCAAGTATGTTGCTAGTAGGTTGGGCTAGATGCAGCAGGAGATGTGCTAATTGTGCAAAAAAAAAAATTGAGAACCAAGATGGTGAGAATAGAATAGCATTTATGAGTTTCCATTTTGGATGTAGGTGTAATATGTGTGTGAAAAGTTTTGCATTGTTGTGGTTGTGCTATTCGATTATAAAGTATTTAGCAATTTCTTCCTGGACATTGAGCTTTTGATTCATTTTGTTTTGAAGACATTGTTTATTCATATAATGCTTGAATATAGAATGATGTGCGATTTGGAACGAACATCTTTCTTTTAGCACGGTAGCACTTGAGTTCAATGTTTATTTTTGAGACCTATGGTTGTGGCAAATGCCCTAATCTGCTTTCTAGTTTGTTTCTAACAAATCACATGTAGAAGGCAGTTGTTGTGCTAAATATTGTTGGGACCATATTGAAGTTGACGAGGGGTCACATAGATTTAGTAAGGAGGAGTTAACAATGACGTTGCTCTTGAATTTATAAGCTCACAATTCAAGTAGAATAGTAAGGAATTAATGACCTAGTTATTAGTTAGAATTGTCACTTGATTCGGGCGCTCATGCTGGCGCTTAGGGTTTCAGCCCTGCTCTTTTGCTCATAACTCGGGATTTCGGTGTCAGATTCAGGTGTTCTTGGGCTCGTTGGAAAGCTTATCGAATAGGCTTTCCGTCAATGTATGATTTGTATGGTGTTTCCTCTGTTTTAGTCGACGGAATCCACCTGACAGTCCCGGCCCTCTATGGCAACCCCTGACAGCATGCATGCGTTGAAGAAAAGAGCCCGCAATTTGGATACCTCGTCCCCATCAGAGCAGGTATCACAGGCTGAGGCAATCAGGGTTGTACAGGAATAGGCCGGTTCCCTCCAGGCTAAGCTGGCAAGCTTGGAGGCATCACCCAGGGGCTGCGCTCAAGAAGCAGCTTCTCCAACAGAAGGAGCGAATTTCCTTTGTGGAAGTTCGGCTCGGGGATTATGATTGCAGGGGAGCCCAAAAGGCTCATGACCAGATAAGAGGGAAGATACAAGCAACAACGCAGCTAGTCACGGAGATGGGGCACCGCTTGGATAAGGTCCACCAGTAGTGGATAGAAGACATGGCGCAAGCACGGGCTGACATGAAGGGGTTGCTACAGCAGATTGTACAAGTCACAAGCATGGCTGGTCGGATAGATGCTAAGGAAAAGGATGTGGAAGCGGTGCGGGGGAGGCTCCAATTCCTTGATGAAGCAAAGGCAGACAGGCAGGAGATGTCAGGAAGATGCTCACATATAGAGAACCATATGGCCCACTTACAGCAAGAGATACAGGACCTCCGAATGGAGGTGCAACGAGTCCGTAGTGCACCACAGTCGTCTGCACCAGCACCCCCCATGCCAGAGGCCAAGGTGGCTCAGGGAATCAGGCGGGTACTTCGTGAGGAGCAAGACATCCAGGCACGCCGCCTCAACCTTATTGTGCGGGGATTGCCGGAGGAGCAAGGCGAGGATTTGCCAGGTAAGCTTACCACCCTGGTACTTGCAAAGCTCCAATTACAGTATTTGGTTATCAAGAGTCCAATCACGGTCGGAGGACCGAACATGAAGCCTCGGCTAGTTAAGTTTGCAGTCTTGGATTGGGAGGCAAAATCTTTGTTGTTGCACCGCACCAGTCGCTTGAAAGGTACGTCCATATACCTGGATCTGGATCTCACGCCACTACAACAACGGGAAAGAAGCCAAGAGTTGGTCAAGATAAGAGAGATTCGACAAGCTGGAGGGGCTGCTGGTTTAGTTAATGGCAAGATGAAGGTATATGTGCCTCCTCCGATTCGGAGGCGGCAAAGACTCCCCGAAACAAAGTGGCGTCAGCAGGGGCGAGCGGTCCGGGGGCATCGCACCCGTGCGGGGCCAGGGAGAGGGCAGATTGAGGCCTTCCACAACTGCAGCACATCCATCAGGGTCCCATGAGCAGGCTGCCCGAGTTATTCCAACCACAGCCCGGCGTCCCTCGGGCACTCGAGATGGGTCCACAAATGCATTCAAAGATAGGGAAAGTGTCTTCGCATTGTTTCCCGAATTGTAGGGGCTTCGTGGCGTATGGGCGCGGGCTTGATGGGATCGCGATGCAGACATGGACATCGTCTTCCTGCAGGAGACATGGGAGTATGAAGGGCATCGATTGCCAGACATTCGAGGATATCAGCATTTCTCACTTGCTAATGAGCGCCATGGCAGACGCGGGTACGGTGGAGTGGCTTGCTACTTTAGGGATGCCTTAGCATGCAAGATCACACTTCAGAAGTCTGATGCATTTAACCGCTACATGTGGGTAATGGTATTAGAGCCTGGTCATGTCCCATTGTTTCTTGCTAGCTGCTACATTCCCCATGCAGGCTCTAAGTTCTACCAGGAACAGGATTGCAAATTAAACGGGAGTGTTGCATCACTCCCGTTTCAAAGATTCCCTTAAAAAAAACACCAAGATTGAAAAAATGATCATTTTCAAAAGAAGCTTGGGATTTTAAGTGGAACAAAATATTATATCATGCATTTTGGGGCCCTTTAAAATGATAATCTCGCATTTGTAGAAAGGAGCACTTGAAAATGGCAGAATTGCAGACACTAATACACCAGAAACATTACTAAGAAGTCGAAGACATCCAAAATACGTTAAAAGTAAAACTTTTTTTTATTAATTTCTTTCAGTACAGTAAGTATGGCAGTATTTTGCAGCCAATAATAAATAATATAGCAAACGAAAACTCAGAGGTCTAAATCGAAGTCCTCAGTGTGTGGTTTGCTCGTCTCACCTTTTTCTTTCTCTTCAGTTTGCTCCTTTGGCACTGTTTGATCTTTGCTGGTGTCAACGCCTCTTCAGAATAGTAGCTAGAGCTACTTCTTTGAGCTCGCAAAGGTAGCTTCATCTTCCGTGAGAGCTTGTAAAAGGAGGTCAGATCTCGTAGGATGTCATCTTGGCAAAATCTGATGATGATTTAGCTCCTAACTCTTGATTTTCATCTGGTAGAGTTGGTAGAGCAGACAACCTCATCTTGATGAAGTCTACAGCCTCTTTATCAATGTCAACAGCAACACAATTACGGCCCTTTTTAAGTGCACATGCTATTGTTGTACCAGAGCCAGAGAAAGCATCAAGGACCCAATCTCCTGGACGTGAGAACATGTCCAGAATATGGTTGATTAGCTTCTGTGGCTTCTGATAATGATTTACAATTCTGCCTTGTGCACTTGGGTCCTGGAGCTTCTGTAATACTGCTGGGAACTCTAGGACATTAGAAAAATTCTGGCAGGTTGCAGTGTTGAAGTGCTCCATGGTACGCTTCCCGTCGAAACTCCAGTAAGCTACATGGAGATACTCAACCTTGCTCAGCAGCCTCGGTCCTCCACCATGGTAGTTAATATTAGTTTTGTACCTGCAAGATCGTATTCCAGAATAGTAAGTACGTATTCCAGAATAGACCCTGACGGGTTACAATTGCAACCATGAATAAAAACTTGAAAGAAAGAACACATGAACGGCACTTTTGATTGTAGGACTCACCAGACCATGTTTTCATAACCGGCTTGCATAGGGGAACCGAAGTGGTTCTTGAAAGTAGCTTCCACAAGGCCGGCCTGCATGCTTGAATGGAACACAACAAGACGCCAGTGTTTTGCTGTGGTAACCTGCTTAATTCCATCGACGAAAGCATTAAATTCTGAGTTTTTAAAAGGCTGATCGTCGTAGCGGCTATCCTTCATCTTAAAACCATATGGCAGGTCTGCTATAACCAATGTAAAATCTTGTGGCTTTATACTTCCTGGCAACTTAGTGCAGTCCCCATGAATGATAGAATAAAAATTATTTTGATCGAACATAGAAAACCTCTCGTAGTCCGGACGGCTCAAAGATCTACACAACACGCCGTCCGCTAGAGTCCTCTCTTCTCGGGCCGTTCGCACCAGTGCATAAAACCTTCTGGCAGGTCCTTGTTCTTCTTCTTGCTCTGTTAATGGTTAAAGTTAGCTTCATGCAACACAAAGGGAAAACTCTAAAAACAGTAAAAACACGTACCCAGCCCTCAAAATTTGGAGCGTATTGAATAATACGCTCGTCGGATGTAGCAATGGGATAGAGCTCTTTGCACCGTCCCCTGTCCCACGCTCAATTTGCTCCATTAAACACGTTTGGCACGTAATAACGTTTTTTTGGCTGGAAGTCAACAACAAGGAAACAAAATAAGACTTCTTTTCGAAAAACGAAAACACCAAGAAGAGGAAACCAAAGTGTATTCCGGAATACACTTTTGCTTTCGACGTGTATTCCTTAAGTTTAAAAGTGTATAGTGTATTCGAATACAAAAGTTTTCCTTTTACACTTTTGTCGAAAGCAAAAAAAAGTGTATTCCGGAATACACTTTGGCTTCGGCTTGTAAGGGAATGTGTATTCTGGAATACACTTTAGACTAAAGTTCTGTCGTTGTTACCTGTGCAGTTCCTTGGACATTTCTTCTAGAGTAAATTCTTTGTCTACGACCTTCTGCAGTAGCCTTTCTAGTATGTCCATGTCAGTGAAGCCCTGCATTTCTCTCCACACTGTTATCGTCATTTCTTTTTTTGGGACATCAGACCCTTTTTTCTTTTCTGAGACCTTTCCTTTACTTTTCAATTCACCACGCTCGAACATGGTAAATATCTCGTTTTGTAGGTCCCAAATCAAGACAAGAATAAACGGTCAGTCGAGTCGGTGGGCAAGAAAGTTATTCCAGAATACAAAAGAAACTTACTCTGCCGTCTCTAAAGGCTAATTGAAACCAGTTGTCATGCGGTATGAGTGACTGCCGTTTGTTAGCCTCGTCGTACTTCAGGCAAAGACTCCATCGCTGAGCTTCCTTCGGGTTCTAAGGAGTACTGGTTTCTTCAAGTCTTCCCCATATTTTTCTTTAAAAATCATGTACTCCCCGTGCATGAACCGGATCTTGTCGACAAAGCTCATCTTTAATTTGTACTCGTTGTCGCCATTGTGTGTGTTGGCAACGATTTTTGCTTCTTCGCTTGGTGAGACCACGGAGAGGCGCGCATACGGGACTCTGAGATACCGGGGTTATTTTTTTCCTTGTACAGCTGCCTTCTTGCCTTGAAGCTATGATTTCCTCCCAAGACGTAGTGAGTGTAAGTGTCTGCTTTTTCTCTGTCATAGTCCTGGGGGGTGTTGCATTGCTCCCTGTCAACAAGGACAACTATTGGCGCCACATGAGCATTAGGATTGCTCCTAATTCTATCCTTCAGGTTCCTTAAGTGGTCGGCATAAATTTTACGAACCTGAAGCGGCCTTTCACCAGCTTCATTCTTTGGGGGCAGCCTCATGCAAGTTACAGGAAGATAGATCACCCCTTGTACAAATTTTTCTGCATTTATTACCTCCATTCTTTCGGAGGTCTTATCAACTTTCTTTTCTTTTATTGCTACCCCGGGAGCTTTTCCTTTTCCCTTTTGTTTTTTTGTGCTTCCCTCGGGGACTTCTGTGATTTCAAGCTGCTGTACTTTTCGCTTCTTTGGTTCTTTGGCAGCTATGGTAAGTCTTGGCCTGCTAAGTTTCTTTGGCCGCGCAGGGGGTTCTTCCTCTTCTTCTTCCTCAGAACCTTTATCTGATGACCTCCCTGAAGAACTAGCAGAAGGTGGTGATTGTGATCTTTCTCCATCTGATTGCTCGGACTCACTGACAGGAAAGTCCTCGCTTGTCTTTGGAAACAAACCTCGCCTAATACATGAACACAACCTTCGCTTTGTCCCAGAGTGTGAAAAAGAATTTGTATAGTGCTTGTGGGTTGCACACTGACAATTTTAAAGAATGCGATGTCCACAACAATGAAGCCTTGGGAGGTCTTGAAGGATAGCCTCCCCACCTGACCTCCTTGTCCGGCAACCTCGGAGACATCTTTTATTGTCCCAAGGTTAACAAACTCGAGTCGGGCGCCTTTTTGTTACCAAAATTTTTACGGCGATACAAAAAACGTCAAGCAGGTTTGTATTTTCCATCTGCACCCCTGGTCACGAACCATAGCGTTTGATAGTTCTCATAAATAGCGGGCACATCTGTGTCAGCGGTGTGCTTCTGAGGGTGTGGACGCTTGGGCTTCTGAAGTTTCTTTGATGCCCTCTTGCTTCCTTCTTCCCTGCCACTGAAACGTTTAAAACAACCATGTTAAGACAGAAATTCAAACGAAATTTGTATTCCAGAATAACATTTACTAATCTTGTGCCCTAAAGGCCAGAAAAAGACAGGAAAACAAGCTAAAATGTTGTCAGTCTAAGTCAATTTCTTGTGCCTTAATTGGACTCAAAAGAGTAATTTTTATCTTAAAAAGTTGTCTGTTGCAGCTAAAAAGTGTGTTATTTTAGTGAAAAAAGCAAGCGTTCTCAAAACTACAAGCAAAATGTATTCCGGAATACACTTTGCCCTTCAGCGAGAGTAAAAGTGTATTCTTCCTACACACTTTTCCCATCTGAGATTTGAGCAAAGTGTATTCCGAATACACTTTGCCCTTCAGCGTAGAGTAAAATGTATTCCTAATACACTTTGCTCTTCATTTGAAGGGCAAAGTGTATTCCGAATACACTTTGCATTCTCGCCAGAATGGGCAAAGTCCGTAATACACTTTGCCCATCGGCGAAGTGCAAAGTGTATTCCTAATACACTTTGCTCTTTGAAGGGCAAAGTGTATTCCGGAATACACTTTGGCCTACAGAAGCAAATCAGAAAACAAAAGAAAGACGTACTATGTACTTTACATGCTTACCTGTCCATTGTTTTCGCTATGTGAATCGGAATACAGCAAATGTATATTGATCGGAAGGCGCTCGGGCTGGCGACTAAATCTCCGAAGCCAATACGAATCGAGGCGCCGAATTTTCCTTTTTTAAAGTAGGCAACTCGGGTTGTGTTTTTCTATGTGATGCGGAATACGTCTTGTCCAAACACTCTGGATAAGTGTATTCTGGAATAGCATTCTTGCACACACACAGCAAATGCTGCACACACAATACTATTCCAGAATAGCATTTGTATTCTCGAATATCATTAGTCGAATCGACTTATGAGTTAGTAACAAGCCCACAATTTTTTGCAGTTGTTTGACATGGTTAACCGCTTCGTGAACAAACTTCCACCACCATTTGTTTGCCCAAGTACCTCTACTTCAGATGGAACACAAGACGGAGATGCTTCTTCAACACCTACCTCGACAAGGTCTTTGTTACTTCTAGAAGACACTCCGAGTCCAGTAACTAGTAGACTGCCACCACCTTTCCAACCCTCTCCAAGTCCAGTAGGAAACCGGCTGCCACCACCTTTCCAACCCTCACCATTGCTGCACGTAGCAATCTTCCACCACCATTTGTTCCATCCCCGACACTACAATGGCTCGATCTCAAAGAAATTTTTCTAACACTACCTCCGCCGCTTGTTGTTTCTCCATCTTCACTTACACATGCCAGAATACAGCTCGCTCAAGATCATGAGATTCTCCATCGCTTCTCCCACCACGATTTCACTACAAATGAAGACGCGACCCCGCAAAGATCTACTCCTCTTCACACAAACGCAGGACACATGGGTTTGCGTAATTTCGGTCTGCTATAAGAGAGATGTTTGATCGAACTCCCCGTGAAGACGCTTACAACAACTTTCATTGGCACATCATATGCCGCCCATCTCCTTCATTCAACACCGCACCTCCGCCTTTTCCTGCATACCACTTCACGGGTTTGTTCTCCTCTACAAGCACACCACTAAGGGCGAGGGAGGTCACCCCCGTGAGTAGAACTCTCTTGTAAGATGAAGACACCAACAAAGTGCAACGAGATTACACGCTTCTCTAGCCACCCACCAAAAAATTCAAGGTGGATTATGGTGTGAGAGCATGCTCTTCCTCAGAAGAAGAAGAAACCTTATGGACGAGCATAAAATGAGAAGACTTTTAAGAAGTAAATGCCGCTGCATTGGGTTGCATCAACAAATTTAACATGTCTAAATTACGAGCAATTAGAGACAACTACAGCTCAATGACATTGGCTGACCAGAATGCCTACTTGGCCTATCATGTAAGGCCAGACCGCAACACCTTCTTGCACTACATTAACCGGCCAAGAAGTTTGCCGAAAATGCTTTATGGTTGTCCACCGCTTAGGGACTACCGTAATGTCTAGAATACACAAAAGATCGACAAAAATCCAGCAATTGATGATCATTGTGGACCAAGAAGAGTTGTAACCATGCATGCCCTTGCCGGCCGGTCATGGATGGAGAAATATTTTAGAGAAACATGTGAGAAGTCGCCTAACAAAGAACATGTATCATTTAACCGATAACATCACCAAAAATGTTTTTAATGAGTACAAAGAGACTTGCACTCAACTTCAAAGACATCTCTTACTCACACTTCACCGTTGTGGAAAAGTGAATTGAAAAATTCCTGTGAGACAATGTAATGTCCGCTTTGCTCAAGGTGTGCGTAATTAAAAAGTCAAAGAGAAACCGCAAAAGACGCAGGGTCGAAAAGAAGTAAGCTCATGTTCTTCAATCTCTCACTTGTTTTAAAAAATGCTTTGACCTTATTTCTTCTACGAGATATTGTGCAAATGTAACCTTGCCGCATCGTGAACAACAAGCAAAGAGAGAGAAGAAAGCTTGCCAAACACGTAAAAAAAGCTCTTGAACGTCCCACCGCAATATATGTCTCATTGATTGATGGAATGGACCAAAAAAAACTACTCTACCACATTTCTTGAACATTCCTAAAGATGTGCCGAGGAATGTTTTGTTAAGGTCCACCTTGTAGGAGCTATGGTCTTCAAAGGAAGTCTAAAGTGCAAAGTATTTTGACATATCCAAACTTGCATGGTGACCAACCTCACAATTACAATTCTTACCAGTCCCTGTCGGCGAGCAAGAGCAATTACCACCACGCTTTTTACGCAACTTGACAATACTACAAGGGAGAACAAGAATCAAACACTCTTTGCATACCGTGGCTATGTTAGTGGAGCTAGGGATCTTTAGAAAAGTGAAGCTCGGTTTTTTACTTGTAGGCCACACTCATGATCAGATTGACCGATGTTCAAAGAGATTTTTAGGTATTTTTAGAAGGAAGAAGGCTTTCTCCCTTCCTACATTAGTTCAAATTATTGAAGATTCTTACACTCCCACCCCGGTGATCGATCTTCTTAAAGAGACTGCTGATTTCAGAGAGTTTGTTTTCTCTCAACGCTCGACATTGAGAACAAGCCGTGAACAAGTTGAATGATCTCACCTTTCAACATCACATCAAGTTCTACTTGAAGGATGGCCGAGTTTCTTACAGGGAAAAAGTATACCACAACTAAGGATTGGAGTCCACAAGAGGGATTACGCTTCCTTAAATATATTCCGCATTATTTCCTTCATAGAACGTCTTTGAACAACTTCCTCTCAAAAATCCTAAGGAGTCCAAGCGTAAGAAAAGTACCCCAGAGTCATCCTTAAAAGCCATTGAAAATGGAATTTCCTCGTTTTAAGTACTTCTTAGAAGAAGATCGGATGTGGTGGAGTAATTTCTTTCTCGAATGTAAAAATTGTTGTGAAAAAAATGTAGCTCTAAGACAGCTTGCAAGAACCATTTCGATGGCCTAACACCTTCCATCAACCCCAAAGACTAAGCAGTCCAAGCAAAGCTACATTAGCACCGCAGAGAAGAAGATGAGGATCGAGTCATGTACCTCTGACCAAGACGCAGGAATGAACCTCAAGGTAATATCACAGAAATTACCAAGGGTATGCTAATTGCTCTTCCAACTGAGGAGGATGACAAAGGTCGACCTTTCTGGATAGCAAAAGTGCTTGACACAGTCAAGGAGGAAGGTTTAGTCACTAAACTCAAGATTCATTGGCTTGCAACACGCTCAGAAAATGCTTTTGAAGGTAGATATGAGTTAGAAATGAGAAGCCAAGGAAAAGGAAGAAAGTCCAAGAAGGTGGGTTGTAGGGATGAGCTGATCCTTAATGACGGACTATATTGTGCTATGATTTTAAATTGAAATCGACAATCGCCTCACGCCAGAGGACTATCAATTTGCTTAAAAAAGCTTGTAATTACGAAGAAGAGGATGAAGAAGGTGGTGGCAATGCTACACCATCTATTGATAGTGATGAGGAAGATAACTCAAGCACTTCCTCTAGTGACAATGTAAAAAGTGAAGGTGATGAGGATGGCATAAATGAGCATGATGACGCCCTGGATCCCTCCTTCATCACTCCTCACACTTTTGCACATAACGAAGTCTTAGAAAAAGATCAGAATTTTGCATATGAATATGAAGATTCTATCTTCAAATTTTGAGAATACTACGCTTTAAGCATCTGGGACTAACTTCAATTTTTGTTGAATATTTTATCCTCTGAAATTAGGGTTTCTCACGTAAAATATACTTCAAGAACATTCTATTTGCTAAGAAAAATGACACTTTAAAAACAATTCTTTTCGTTGCACAAAAAATTAGTCACTTTTGGGGGTCAAAATAGAATTTCATGCATCTTTTTTTTTTTTTTAACCTCGTTTTTACCCCTTTTTATAAAAAAAAAAAAGGAATCTTTAAGGAATATTCCTTTAAGCCTCGTTTCAATGATTTGCTCCCGCTTAATACGCAATCTTGTTCGTGTACATGATGCGCACATAGATGTCCGTGATGTCAGATAGGGAACTCATGATGACATAGACCGCTATAGGCAGCCAGGGACAAGTGTTTTTGCTAGAGATTTCAATGCTCGACGGGCCTTGCTTCGCGGTCGGTGACCTTCCAAGGTGACGCTAATGCCGATCCGCTTTGGCTTGAGACGGCCCGCTATTCAAAGATACACCTGCACTCCCGTGATATGGTGGCTAGACCATTTGGCGTGCGCCCCGTCCAAATTCTCCTGCCGTGTTTTTGACATGGTAATTTGTAATGGTATGCGCCGATGGCCACACTCGGGGGTGTTACTTACGGCGGGAGTGATAGGCGGGGATGGGGAGCTAGTGTGTTGGATTACCTTCTCGCCCGGTAGCAAAGACTTGACATGGTTACACACTTCTCCATTGGCACAAGCACAGGGGATGAAGAGGCTTTGTCAGATCACTACCCGCTTTATGTCACGCTGAATTGGGAGCACTCAATAGTGGAGACACCGAAAAGGGGGCGTGGAGGATTACCATACATCCCACGCCATCGTAAGGGGGGCGATGAATCAGGTTGGTGCGGGAGTTACTGTGAGTTTGATAGCTTCTACACACCGCAAAGACAGTGTGCATGGCTGGTGAGGGCGCTGCTTGCAGCTGCTGGTGCTTCCTTTGCAGTGAAGGGCCCTCCAAAGAGGGACACCGCGCATTTTCCCCGACAACCCGTGGGTTTGATGTTGATTGCAAGGCTCTAAAGAGCCACCGCCGTTGTCATAGATCCACAAATTGCGCCCACAGCCCCGCAAGACTATAAGCTCTTCCTAAAAAGCCAAGAAGGGGAGATACATGGCGTAAAACCCGTGAGCTTTGCTTGACATGCTCATGGCGAGCCAAAAGCTTTTTGGCATAAGGTGTTAGGTGGTCGGTAATGTAAGTGTGGAGCAATGGATGCACCGCTGCGTGGAGTTATATGACCCCCGTGAGCTAATGCCGGGTCCCGGATCAAGTAGGAGAGGTCCTGCAGCTCACGCGAGGATGTCCAGCCAGGTCTCGTGCATCCGGGCGAATGGCAAGGCAAAGGATTTACAGGGGCTGCAGGCCGAGCTGTTGAAATGGGGTGGCCCATCCGTGGTAGGGCCCCTAATCCGATCATTAACCGTGCTCGGCGAGGGGCTCCCCCGAGTGGATGGTTAGTAAGGTTGTTCCCGCTCATAAAACCGGTAATCTGGGATGAGCCGGCGAATTACCGGATGATTATGGTAAGCTCATTTGCTTGCAAAGCTCCCCGGCGAGGGGTGGTGGAGAAGAAACTCACTAAGTGGGCCGAGGAGGCGGGGGTGCGCAATTGGCCGAGCAAGGCTTTCCCCCACTCCTCCACGACCGAACCATATCTTCACTTTGAGAGTGTTGATGGAGGCAAGCCTAATGCGCGACAGACTTGTATTGTTGCTTTGTAGATTTTAAGATCATATGATATGATACCCAGAGACATGCTATGGCGAGAGGTTTCAAGAATTGCGAGTTCCACAGAGTTGCGAGAATGTGGTGCACCAGCTTTATGATGGGATTTATGCCGCACCGCCTTTGAAGATCGGCGGGTAGCTAGCACTATGGGAGTTAAGCGGGGCTGCCCGCTGTCTCCAACGCTTTTGGGTTGTACATTGATAGCTTGAGAGACGTGGATGCGGCACCATGGGGGGAGCCGGTGCAATTATCTCGATGCGACGACCTCGTGAGCCAGTTATTATATATCGGATGATGTAGGTTTGCTAGCCCACACGGCCAGCGGTGCAAAGCAGCATTTGGATGCCCTCGATTGGGTTACGTGGGGGCAACGGAATGACATTGAACTTGCACAAAACTAAGCTTCTCGATCCTCGTTCTCGCAATAACACCCTATCCCTGAAAGTTATTGGCTACGGGGACGTGAAGTGGAGATGGTGCGAGCTTCAAGTATCCGGGAATTGATTTCACTACTAACATGTTGTGGGATGAGTGTGTGGAGAGGAGAGCCGTCAGGTGGAAGGCTCTATATGCAAAGGTGCAAAATGCGTGTTGCCGGATAGATCTCTGCGGGATCGGGCGAGGAGAGCACACCCTGCTTAGGGCTTTGGTCGAGCCGGTGCTGCTATATGGGGTGGAGGTTTGGGGCCCAAAGAGCTAGCAAAACACGGGGATAGGTTGGAAAGGGTGCGTAAAAGTTTTCTTGACATATAGCTTGGGAGTGAAGGACACCGCATCGCAGTATCGATTTTTGTTGTATGAGACGGGTTCGCCTTTACAAAGATTCCTCTACAGCATCTTACTTGCCATAAGGTGGATGGGATGGATGAGCATCGCTTGCCTCCACAGTCGCGGTTGTTAACGCAGGGCCCCAAATGGGCCGGAAGAGGGTATGGCACGAGCAATCGTAAGGGATGGTTTAGGAGGTGGTCTATGGATTACCAAATGATGGTGGCAATCGGGCAGATTCCGGCGCGCGAATGGGCAATTGGATGCGGGCTATGCCGCCACTGCGGGATGCCTCTACTCTTGCAAAGCCCAAGACAGAGCACTATCATGCTCGATTAATCCCGCCTTGAGCATGGACCCCATTGGTACTTGAAAGCACACATCTCGTGAAGAAACGAAGAGCTATTGCTGCCATAAGGACGGGATCCCATTACCTCGGAATTGAAACAGTCATTTGGGGGTGAATGGCGGCACGGGATCCCCTGGAGGAGAGGATATGTCGTGTTGTGAGATGCACGTGATAGAGGATGAGCACCATGCCCTCCAAATTGTGCCAAAGATATGCCCATGTCCGAAAGCAAAGGCACACTAATCTTAGATGCTCGACACACCGCTACATCGCCACCTTCGCATCACCTATGGTAGCACGACTGGGAGCTTACATCCTGCAGATTTCGGCCGTCAGACTTGCTCTTCGGAGGCATGGTATTTGAGAGCCTACTGTTAGGGTTTTTCCTCCCAAGTGTTCATCCCGGTAGTAGGGATCTACTGTACAGTTACATTGTTTGTTTTTGGTGTTGGGGTTTTTGGCTTTTTGCCTGTCTCTGCATGTACCGTCTCATAGGCCTCTGGCCATGGACGTTAAAATAAACTTCCTTCCTTCCTTCCTTCCTTCCTTAAAGGCTCAAGTGATCTCCTTGCTCCATTAGGCTTTATATTAATTTAAGGAATATACTCTCACTAAAGTTTAAGGGCCTCATTTACATAACCCTGCTTTATGTTCACTCTCTTTACGCTTTGAATATTATTTTCCTTCTGGAAGAAAACCGTTGCCTTCAAAACTTAAGTGCCTTGCACACAAATTCAATCATTCATTAATAAAAGGTATGCCTTGCAGTATTCTGCAATACAACACTAATACACTATGCAGTTTAGTATAATAAAGCATCTTGATCACATAGCAGTGTACAGATCATGGTTTGAACTGGCATGCAGGACCTACATCAGTCTACAAAAACATAGCAAATAAAGCAGAAGGTATATCTGCTTACAAAAGGGACATAGAAAATTCTAGCCAATGTATGAAACTCCAAGAAATTTATAACAGAGTAAGGCAAATCTAATAAGGTTGTGGCCAATAAAAAGACAGTTTAACTCTCCAGAATTGCTTCGACAGAATGGATATAGCAACTGGAGGAGCATTGTCAGAATGGCCTTTTCATGTAACTACATCATCAATATTTTCCACGAACGGCAAACGACCTCAGCAAACAACATTCGTTTCTTGAAGCCAGCATCAACCACACCAGCACCCGCATTAACACTAAAGTGGTCAGGTGATGGACCAGAAATGGTCCATTTGAAGATTTCACTTTAAAATTCATATAAAATCAATGGTACAAAATCTATTCGAACCCTTCCTAGAAGTTCATATATGACAGTTATGGTCCACTTGAAAAATACCTAAAATTATATATGTCTCCATTCTTGTAAGTTATGCTCTAGCAAACTCAGGGGGGTCAAGTATTAAAAGCTTCATGTTTACATAAAGTCAAACGGTCTCGACAAAAACGATTTTTTCAAATTTTTTGATTACCATGATATTTTTCTACACGAGATAAGGAAAATAAAACAAAAAATCACATGTCAATCTGAAGTCTGTGAAGAAAGACAGGGCCATTCAAACATGACAGGGTCAAAACTGCTTTCTGCCTCCTCAGAACCAATTATGGTTCCCAGAAGGCAGTTGTAGTTTAAATACAACAACTTTCACAGGGAAATGCATTTTGAGCTAATATTTGATATATAAGCAATTGACAAGTTTCTCCATCCCATAAAAATGTTGGTTGGCCTTGAATTTGATGTTTGGACTTTCACTTTTGATCTCAATTTTAGGTAACTTGTAATAATGATTAATATTTCCCCATATAGAGCAAAACTTACTTTATGATGTCCTCCAAAAAATCATAGTATGAAAGTTCAAAATGATATGAAACCAATGCAAAAACAAGCTCATTAAAAACGCAAAAGACATGGTGACAAGAAATCAAGAAAGGTTTCTGTACATGAGCCCATTACTAGTCCATAAGTCCATTTAAATCAATAACTTTCTTATGTTAATTGACCTCATGTTGAATTTTGGGATATGAATAGCTTCTGATTTACTTTAGTAATGAAAATATTTGTTGATCATAACCGTGAGATTTGGATTAAACTTTATAGCATTAAATTCAAATATATCTTCTATGTTTATTCTAGATTTATGCCTTGAGATATGACTTTGAAAAATCACATTCTCAAAATGTCCCATGTCATGAAATCAATGCAAAAAAATTCAAAGCAAAATATGGAAGTTTATGACTACAAAAAGTCAAGTTAGATCAAGTATGTGCGCCCACTTGCGCACCATTATTGGTCCATAGGACTGGAAGTTTAAAAATTAATAGAGACAACATCTTAATCAATTTTGTTCTCAACTTTAGAATATAGTTTATGCGTACAATTCTCTATAGGATAAAATTAATTGGCTAAACGAGCTTCCATAATTTGAGAGCAATGTTTAAGCACAAACAACTGAGAATTTATGGGGTACTTATTCACCAATTGAATCTACATGGACTTCCACTCACACCTTTGAAAGATTATGTTATCAAAGGTAAGAAACCATGGTATCATTATGGGGACAAAATAGATAGGGCTAGTGAGAGATATATGCTCTATACAATTGGTCTAGTTATGGACCATAAATAGTTCATGCTTAATTATATTTGTATCTTTCAAATAATACGTTATTTCAATATGAAAATAGAGAGTTATATTGCAAAGCTTGGAGGCATCACCCAGGGGCTGCGCTCAAGAAGCAGCTTCTCCAACAGAAGGAGCGAATTTCCTTTGTGGAAGTTCGGCTCGGGGATTATGATTGCAGGGGAGCCCAAAAGGCTCATGACCAGATAAGAGGGAAGATACAAGCAACAACGCAGCTAGTCACGGAGATGGGGCACCGCTTGGATAAGGTCCACCAGTAGTGGATAGAAGACATGGCGCAAGCACCCGCCGACATGAAGGGGTTGCTACAAAGTTGTACAAGTCACAAGCATGGCTGGTCGGATAGATGCTAAGGAAAAGGATGTGGAAGCGGTGCGGGGGCTCCAATTCCTTGATGAAGCAAAGGCGCATTGCGCAGAGATGTCGAAGATGCTCACATATAGAGAACCATATGGCCCACTTACGTTAAAGAAGAGATGCGGGACCTCCGAATGGAGGTGCAACGAGTCCGTGGTGCACCACGCCGCGTCGCGCACCAGCACCCCCATGCCGCAGGCCGAGGTGGCTCGTGGAATCAGCGTACCGCGAGGAGCAAGACATCCGTGCACGCCTCAACCTTATTGTGCGGGGATTGCCGGAGGAGCAAGGCGAGGATTTGCCAGGTAAGCTTACCACCCTGGTACTTGCAAAGCTCCAATTACAGTATTTGGTTATCAAGAGTCCAATCAGGGTCGGAGGACCGAACATGAAGCCTCTCGGCTAGTTAAGTTTGCGCCTTGGATTGGGAGGCAAAATCTTTGTTGTTGCACCACACTCGATTCGCTTTTGAAAGGTACGTCCATATACCCGATCCGGATCTCACGCCACTACAACAACGGAAAGAAGCCAAGAGTTGGTCAAGATAAGAGAGATTCGACAAGCTGGAGGGGCTGCTGGTTTAGTTAATGGCAAGATGAAGGTATATGTGCCTCCTCGTCAGACAGCGATTCGAGGCAAAGACTCCCACGAGCAGTGGCGTCGCAGCGCGAGCGTCCAGGGGCATCGCACCGAGGCGAGCCGTGGAGAGGGCGGATTGAGGCCTTCCACAATCGGCAAAGACATCCATCGTGGTCCCATGAGCGGGCTGCCCGAAATTCCAACCACGCAGCCGGGCCCCTCGGCACTCGATGGGTCCACAACCGCATTCAAAGATAGGGAAAGTGTCTTCGCATTGTTTCCCCTCGAATTGTAGGGGCTTCGCGTGGCGTAAGGGCGCGGGCTTGAATGGGATCGCGACAGACATGGACATCGCCTTCCCGGGGAGACATGGGAGTATGAAGGGCATCGATTGCCGCACATTCGAGGATATCGGCATTTCTCACTTGCTAATGAGCCATGGCGACGCACGCGGGTGCGGTGGAGTGGCTTGCTACTTTAGGGACGCTTTAGCATGCAAGATCACACTTCGTAAGTCCGATGCATTTAACCGCTACATGTGGGTAATGGTATTAGAGCCCGGTCATGTCCCATTGTTTCTTGCTAGTCTTTGCATTCCCCATGCAGCTCTAAGTTCTACCGGTACATGATGCGGACATAGATGTCCGTGATGCCGATAGGAACCGTATGATGACATAGACCGCTATAGACAGCAAGGGCGACGTGTTTTGCTAGGAGATTTCAATGCTCAAATGGGCGGCAGCTTGCTTGCGGTCGGTGACCTTCCAAGGTGACGCTAATGCCGATCCGCTTTGGCTGAGACACCCGCTATTCAAAGATACACCACTCCGTGATATGGTGGCTAGACCATTTGGCGTGCAGCCGGGTCCAGCTCGCCAGGTTTTTGACATGGTAATTTGTAATGGTATGCGGCCATGGCCACACTTTCGGGGGTGTTACTTGCGGGAGTGATAGGCGGGGATGGGGAGCTAGTGTGTTGGATTACCTTCGCATCCCCGAGCAAAGACTTGACATGGTTACACACTTGTCCATTGGCACAAGCACGGGGATGAGGAGGCTTTGTCGATCACTACCCGCTTTATGTCACGCAAATTGGGAGCACTCAATAGTGGAGACACCAAAAGAGGGCGTGGAGGATTACCATACATCCCACGCTATCGGGCGAGGGACAGATGAATCTGGTTGGTGCGGGAGTTACTGTGGGGTTTGATAGCTTCCACACACCGCAAGACAGTGTGCATGGTGGTGAGGGCGCCGCTGCATTTCTTGGTGCTTCCTTTGCGGTGAAGGGCCCTCCAAAGAGGGACACCGCCAAGATTTTCCCCGAGAACCCGTGGGTTTGATGCTGATTGCAAGGCTCTAAAGAGCCACCGCGCTTTCATAGATCCACAATTGCGCCACACGCCCCTCGCAAGACTATAAGCTCTTCCTAAAAGCCAAGAAGGGGAGATTATGGCGAAACCCGTGAGTGCCCGCTTTGACATGCTCATGGCGAGCCAAAAGCTTTTTGGCATAAGGTGTTAGGTGGCTGGTAATGTAAGTGTGGAGCAATGGATGCACCGCTGCGGGAGTTATATGACCCCCGTGAGCTAATGCCGGGTCCCTGGATCAAGTAGGAGAGGTCCCGCAGCTCACGCCGGGGAGGATGTCCAGCAGGTCTCGCATCCGGGCGAATGGCAAGGCAAAGGATTTTACAGGGGCCGCAGTCGAAGCCGTTGAAAATGGGGTGGCCCATCTCGTGGTAGGGCCCCTAACGCGGTGATCATTAACCGTGCTCGAAATGCAGGGCTCCCCGAGAGTGGATGGTTAGTAAGGTTGTTCCCGCTCATAAAACCGGTAATACGGATGAGCCGGCTGAATTACCGATGATTATGGTAAGCTCGCTGTTTGCAAAGCTCCCGGCAGGGGTGGTGGAGAAGAAACTCACTAAGTGGGCGAGGGAGGCGGGGGCAAATTGGCCAGGCAAAGCTTTTTTCACTCACTCCACGACCCGACCATATCTTCACTTTGAGAGTGTTGATGGAGGCAAGCCTAATCTTGCGCCGAGACTTGTATTGCCGCTTTGTAGATTTTAAGACGCATATGATATCGTCCCCCCCAGACATGCTATGGCGAGAGGTTTCAAGAATTGCGAGTTCCACAGAGTTGCGAGAATGTGGTGCACCAGCTTTATGATGGGATTTATGCTTTACTTGCCTTATGAAGATCGGGCGGTAGCTAGCACTATGGGAGTTAAGCGGGGGCTGCCGTTGTCTCCAACGCTTTTGGGTTGTACATTGATAGCTTGGAGACGTGGATGCAAAGACCATGGGGAGCCGGGTGCAATTATCGTCGACCTCTGTGGAGCCGGTTACTATATCACGGATGATGTAGGTTTGCTAGCCCACACGGCCCGCCAGGTATGCAGCATTTGGATGCCATCGGGGTTACGTGGGGCAACGGAATGACAAAGGAACTTGCACAAAACTAAGCTTCTCGATCTTGTCCTCGCAACACCCTATCCCTGAGTTATATTACGGGGGCGAGAAAGTGGAGATGGTGCGGAGCTTCAAGTATCTAGGAATTGATTTCACTACTAACATGTTGTGGGATGAGTGTGTGGAGAGGAGAGCCGGTCGTCCGGAAGGCTCTATATGCAGTGCAAAACGCAGCGTGTTGCCTGGATAGATCTCTGTGGATCGGGCGAGGAGAGCACACCGCTTAGGGCTTTGGTCGAGCCGGTGCTGCTATATGGGGTGGAGGTTTGGGGCCCAAAGAGCTTAGCAAAACACGCGGGATAGGTTGGAAAGGGTGCGAAAAGTTTTCTTGACATATAGCTTGGGAGTGAAGGACACCGCATCAGACGATTTTGTTGTATGAGACGGGTTTCGCCTTTACAAAGATACGCTATGCGCAGCATCTTACTTGCTTCCATAAGGTGGATGGGATGGATGAGCATCGCTTGCCTTCATAGGCCGTGTTGTTAACGCAGGCCCCCCAAATGAAGAGGGTATGGCACGAGCAAATCGTAAGGGATGGTTTAGGAGGTGGTCTATGGATTACCAACAAATGGTGGCAATCGGGCATTCGATGCGCGAGAATGGGCAATTGGATGCGGGCTATGCTACCACTCTGTGGGATGCCTCTACTCTTGCAAAGCCCAAGACAGAGCACTATCATGCTCAGATTAATCCCGGCCTTGAGCATGGACCCCATTGGGACTTGAAAGCACACATCTCTGTGAAGAAACGGAGAGCTATTGCTGCCATAAGGACGAAATCCCATTACCTCAGAATTGAAACAGGTCGCTGGGGGGTGAATGGCGGGCACGGGATCCCCAGGGAGGAGAGGATATGTCAGTGTTGTGAGATGCACGTGATAGAGGATGAGCACCATGCCCTCCAGCGGTGCCCAGCATATGCCCATGTCCGAGCAGTGCACACTAATCTTAGATGCTCTGACACACCGCTACATCAGTTACTCGCATCACCTATGGTAGCACGACTGGGAGCTTACATCCTGCAGATTTCGGCCGTCAGACTTGCTCTTTGGAGGCATGGTATTTGAGAGCCTACTGTTAGGGTTTTTCCTCCCAAGTGGGGGTTTTTTCATCCCGGTAGTAGGGATCTACTGTACAGTTACATTGTTTGTTTTTGGTGTTGGGGTTTTTGGCTTTTTGCCTGTCTCTGCATGTACCGTCTCATAGGCCTCTGGCCATGGACGTTAAAATAAACTTCCTTCCTTCCTTAAAGGCTCAAGTGATCTCCTTGCTCCATTAGGCTTTATATTAATTTAAGGAATATACTCACTAAAGTTTAAGGGCCTCATTTACATAACCCTGCTTTATGTTCACTCTCTTTACGCTTTGAATATTATTTTCCTTCTGGAAGAAAACTGTTGCCTTCAAAACTTAAGTGCCTTGCACACAAATTCAATCATTCATTAATAAAAGGTATGCCTTGCAGTATTCTGCAATACAACACTAATACACTATGCAGTTTAGTATAATAAAGCATCTTGATCACATAGCAGTGTACAGATCATGGTTTGAACTGGCATGCAGGACCTACATCAGTCTACAAAAACATAGCAAATAAAGCAGAAGGTATATCTACTTACAAAAGGGACATAGAAAATTCTAGCCAATGTATGAAACTCCAAGAAATTTATAACAGAGTAAGGCAAATCTAATAAGGTTTTGGCCAATAAAAAGACAGTTTAACTCTCCAGAATTGCTTCGACAGAATGGATATAGCAACTGGAGGAGCATTGTCAGAATGGCCTTTTCATGTAACTACATCATCAATCTTTTCCACGAACGGCAAACGGCCTCAGCAAACAACATTCGTTTCTTGAAGCCAGCATCAACCACACCAGCACCCGCATTAACACTAAAGTGGTCAGGTGATGGACCAGAAATGGTCCATTTGAAGATTTCACTTTAAAATTCATATAAAATCAATGGTACAAAATCTATTCGAACCCTTTTTAGAAGTTCATATATGGCAGTTATAGTCCACTTGAAAAATACCTAAAATTATATATGTCTCCATTCTTGTAAGTTATGCTCTAGCAAACTCAGGGGGGTCAAGTATTAAAAGCTTCATGTTTACATAAAGTCAAACGGTCTCGACAAAAACGATTTTTTCAAATTTTTTGATTACCATGATATTTTTCTACACGAGATAAGGAAAATAAAACAAAAAATCACATGTCAATCTGAAGTCTGTGAAGAAAGACAGGGCCATTCAAACATGACAGGGTCAAAACTGCTTTCTGCCTCCTCAGAACCAATTATGGTTCCCAGAAGGCAGTTGTAGTTTAAATACAACAACTTTCACAGGGAAATGCATTTTGAGCTAATATTTGATATATAAGCAATTGACAAGTTTCTCCATCCCATAAAAATGTTGGTTGGCCTTGAATTTGATGTTTGGACTTTCACTTTTGATCTCAATTTTAGGTAACTTGTAATAATGATTAATATTTCCCCATATAGAGCAAAACTTACTTTATGATGTCCTCCAAAAAATCATAGTATGAAAGTTCAAAATGATATGAAACCAATGCAAAAACAAGCTCATTAAAAACGCAAAAGACATGGTGACAAGAAATCAAGAAAGGTTTCTGTACATGAGCCCATTACTAGTCCATAGGTCCATTTAAATCAATAACTTTCTTATGTTAATTGACCTCATGTTGAATTTTGGGATATGAATAGCTTCTGATTTACTTTAGTAATGAAAATATTTGTTGATCATAACCGTGAGATTTGGATTAAACTTTATAGCATTAAATTCAAATATATCTTCTATGTTTATTCTAGATTTATGCCTTGAGATATGACTTTGAAAAATCACATTCTCAAAATGTCCCATGTCATGAAATCAATGCAAAAAAATTCAAAGCAAAATATGGAAGTTTATGACTACAAAAAGTCAAGTTAGACTGCTATGTGCAGTTCCACTTGCAGACCATTATTGGTCCATAGGACTGGAAGTTTAAAAATTAATAGAGACAACATCTTAATCAATTTTGTTCTCAACTTTAGAATATAGTTTATGCGTACAATTCTCTATAGGATAAAATTAATTGGCTAAACGAGCTTCCATAATTTGAGAGCAATGTTTAAGCACAAACAACTGAGAATTTATGGGGTACTTATTCACCAATTGAATCTACATGGACTTCCACTCACACCTTTGAAAGATTATGTTATCAAAGGTAAGAAACCATGGTATCATTATGGGGACAAAATAGATAGGGCTAGTGAGAGATATATGCTCTATACAATTGGTCTAGTTATGGACCATAAATAGTTCATGCTTAATTATATTTGTATCTTTCAAATAATACGTTATTTCAATATGAAAATAGAGAGTTATATTGCAAAGCTTGGAGGCATCACCTGTGGGTCAAGCTCAAGAAGCAGCTTCTCCAACAGAAGGAGCGAATTTCCTTTGTGGAAGTTCGGCGCGGGGATTATGATTGCAGGGGAGCCCAAAAGGCTCATGACCAGATAAGAGGGAAGATACAAGCAACAACGCAGCTAGTCACGGAGATGGGGCACCGCTTGGATAAGGTCCACCAGTAGTGGATAGAAGACATGGCGCAAGCACGGGCTGACATGAAGGGGTTGCTACAGCAGATTGTACAAGTCACAAGCATGGCTGGTCGGATAGATGCTAAGGAAAAGGATGTGGAAGCGGTGCGGGGGAGGCTCCAATTCCTTGATGAAGCAAAGGCGCATTGGCAGGAGATGTCGAAGATGCTCACATATAGAGAACCATATGGCCCACTTACGCAAGAAGAGATGCAGGACCTCCCGATGGAGGTGCAACAAGTCCGTAGTGCACCACAAATCCGCACCAAAGACCCCCATGCCGCAGGCCGAGGTGGCTCGGGAATCAGGGCGGGTACTTCGAGGAGCAAGACATCCGTGCACGCCTCAACCTTATTGTGCGGGGATTGCCGGAGGAGCAAGGCGAGGATTTGCCAGGTAAGCTTACCACCCTGGTACTTGCAAAGCTCCAATTACAGTATTTGGTTATCAAGAGTCCAATCAGGGTCGGAGGACCGAACATGAAGCCTCGGCTAGTTAAGTTTGCAGTCTTGGATTGGGAGGCAAAATCTTTGTTGTTGCACCGCACCAGTCGCTTGAAAGGTACGTCCATATACCTGGATCTGGATCTCACGCCACTACAACAACGGGAAAGAAGCCAAGAGTTGGTCAAGATAAGAGAGATTCGACAAGCTGGAGGGGCTGCTGGTTTAGTTAATGGCAAGATGAAGGTATATGTGCCTCCTCGTCAGACAGTTGCGGAGGCAGCACTCCCACGAACTGGACCAATTCTGGTCTATAGACTAGGAATGGTCCCCGGGACCACTCTAGTGTTAATGCTATTTTTCAAAGTAAGCCCTGGCATATGAGCTGCATTACAAACATTCTTTAAACATATAAGACTACATGTTAATCAAAGCTTTCAATGTTCATTTTGTGCTGCTATTCTGGAGGAAAAGGATTTTTACATGAGAGTGCATAGATAGACTGATGATAAGGTATCAAGGGGATTTAGAACTACTAAATTATATATTAGATCAGATTACCTGAATAGCATAGAGATAAAGAAAATGGCTAGGTCTACCGGTCATGAGATAAGAAAGTTAAAAATAGAATTAATGTTTTCCAAAATGAGAGTTACTGCATTGTCTATGAAAGAAAGGTCTCTAAGAGTAAGTTTGAAATAGTCCATGAACAGGAAGGATGTGAACAGATTTTGCCAGGACATAGTGGAGGCACATCGATAAGGGATATTTAGTGGAAAACCGACTTTGTGGGATTTTTTAAGGGACATAGCTCAAAACATCGTCAAATATAGCCATAAAAGAAGATATAGAGAAACTACGAAAGCATTGTTTGAAACAATTTGATTTGGAGAGGGAGAAGAATGCACAATTTTCTTTCTCTAAATTTTGCAGGTCCAAGTATGTCCACTACGATGCGCTCCACACAAGAAAGCTTCTTCTACAAAGTTGGTTGTTCGTTTGATTCCAAGAGATGACTGTTTGTTTGGCTTTTGTGAAGGAAAGACATGTCACATTTGATTGCCTTGTTGGCTCCAATGAAGAGGGCTATAATGTCACTATGAAGGTCTTCGAGGAGAATGTCATTTCTCACTATGCAAGAGTTCTTATTGTAAACCCCTTAAGCTGCCCAAGCTCGTCCTTGCTATTATTCTTGCATGTAAAGATTTGATCACCTTGAAGTAAGACCTCAGTGGAGGCACATCCAAGAGTTGTGGATGTGCAATTGAGAATGGTTGTTGGCCCTCTAATCGGCCACAGCTCGGATGGAGATTCAAGGAGAAGAACATGCGTGTTTGAGGATTATACATCCAAGGAGGCAGTGCACAGTGACAAGAAGCTTGTTAATTCCTTGGATAGTGCAACTAGAAAATTGTATTTAGGGAACGAGCTAGTGACTCTAAATGACATATGCCATGTGTTTGACTTATGCTAAGGAAAGCATGGTTGTGGAGATGTGAAGCATCAAGATAGGCAAAACTAGAGGGCTGCTCAGGTCTTGCTTCTAAAAGAGTTAAATAATACTTGGACGAACTGAGAGATGTTTATGTAGGCCTACCAATGCGAAATTTGAGAATAAAAATCTATTTGGAAGTTGTGGCATCATATGTTGACATCTTCTTGTCGTCTACTATGGACTTGAGAGCAAGGGTTAAGGCCACTGCAATAGTATCCCTTTTTTAAGTGAGCATGAATAATTTTTTCCTCTTTTAGTTTAAATTGTTCTTTCCAACACATAACAACCATTGACATTAACTTCCAACACATAACTACCATTGACATTAATTAACACAACCATTGGGTCCAACACATTTAAATTAAAATCCCCCTTCAACCCCCTTTGGTTTGGGTGCATATTCACACGGGGGGTGACTCCGGGCAACGAGAGCTGTTGGATAGGCATATTCACCCCTTATTCCTTAATCTACACCGTACGTAAAGTTCCTCGTTTGTGGGGTATGCAAGTACAAAATTTGTTGTACTGTATAACAAGATTCGCAAAATACTATAAGATTTCAAGCGAAATACTATATGGTGTTGATTTCGTACGTGCAAAATACAATTATGAGGGCTCTCGGCGCCCCTCGTCACCCCCTGTGTGAATATGCACCCAAACCAAAGGGGGTTTAAGGGGATTTTAATTTAAAATGTGTTGGACCCAATGGTTGTGTTAATTAATGTCAATGGTAGTTATGTGTTGGTTGTTAATGTCAATGGTTGTTATGTGTTGGGGATTTAATTTTTATATGTTGGATGTTAATGGTTTGTGTTGCAAAAAAAATTTTGGCCCCTTCGGGCCTTAGGGACCCCCCCCTCCCCCCCACAAAAATTTTAGAATTCAAACCAGAAAAAAACTAGAATTCATTTGAGGCTTTCATCACCTGTAACTTTTGAATTTGATCACAATAAAACAAAAAGAACATAAGTAAAAGTTACCATAAAGATAGAGCAGATTGATCCCATTATTCTGAAGTCATAAAGTTTGCAACACCCATACACAAACATTTTTCAACTGGAATTTAACAGCAGCCTTTGGCCTCCATGGATTCTTGTGGTGAGAAACCAAAGTGGAAAACTTTTCTGCTTGTTAGCACAAGGATCTAGAAGCCTTGGAATTTGCTTAAGAACTGCCTCAAAATCTAAAAAAGCATGGTCATTTTTTGCAAGCTTCATTCGGAATGAGCCATAAAACAATATCCAATAGCGCAATCCTGTATTAATCAACTGGTAGGATGTGAAAGCCTACCAAACCCGGCCGAAAAATTGATGTTTTAGCATAGATAACTTAACCAAACATATCCATATCATACACTATCAAAAAGATCTCAGAGAGAGCTTTCCAACGCAATAAAAATCATCTCAAACAGAGCTCTGGATCAAAAGTTATGATAAGAAATGTGTTGCCGGCAGGGAAACTGCACTACATGCGCCCTTCAAGCCCTTCATGTGCCCATTATGCACCACACACATAAAAAGAGGGCTTTTGTTGTGAGCCATTGGTTGTTGACCATTGGAAAAAAATGCTAAAATCAATGGCCCTTCATGTACCCATTATGCACCACACGCACAAAAAAAGGGCTTTTGTTGTGAGCCATTGGTTGTTGACCATTGAAAAAAAAAAGGCTAAAATCAATGGCTCAGAAATGGTGCACTCTAGATGTACGCATTAGTACATCCATTTGAATACATCACGAAATCATAGGAAAACCTTAGTGAAAAGCGTACAAAAACACAAAGAAAACCCCCTGTTATTATGCTATATATTAGGAGGTTGCTAATCACTCTAACTTCGTTGACCATAGCAGGCTTTGGAGGCTATGGTTGAAGAACCAAAGCACGCATTCATTGAGTAAGAAATTCATTAGTCGAAAAGGCTTATGGATGTGCAATTGTCATGGCATTCTTTTGTGCTACTCATACAGTATTTCAGAGATAAATTTGGGGATTTAGAGTTGCCCTTGAAGTGTACATGATCGGATGCATGAACTTCTTCCCCAAAGTGGTTGGCATGGTACGTAACGAAAGGTCGTACGTTGGGGTAGATTTGTTGGAGAGTGTATCTGCCTTGAATCATATTTATGAATTTCAAGCTGCCACAACCCTCTTATTTTCTACAACTCATGTTAAGCAAGAGCACATTTGGCAGGAGTTAGAAAGAAAGATAGATAGTGATGGAAACGTGCTGAATTGTGACCTTGTTGATTATAGTGTTGTGGATGCGGATGACAAAAAGCTACACAAGAATTGTGTGAGAGTGTAGGCATTACATGCACGGGCACTAATAGTTGGTTTAATGAGCCATGGAAATTTGAGGATTGGTTTCAAAGTAATTTGTCTAAAAACTCGAGTTCTATCACATTTCCGAGATCGATGTTATGGAAGACAATATGGAGCTTGAAGGTGATGAATCAAGTCAGGAACGAGGTAATCAATGAGGCTAATGTGGCTAGGTCTAAATTACGTTATGCATTTGATGAAATGTTAGATTTGTTGAGATGGAAGGGAAGAGAATCTTAAAGTCAACCATAATGAGCCATTTGAATGGAAACCCATGGTTTTCGAAGGATAGGCTGACAAGGGTTCAGACTTTGGTATATTCAATTGAAGATAATAATGTTGATGCACAAACTCTACTAAGCATTGGAACAGGTTGTGCAGTGATCTTATATACCTAATATAATCCGTTAACAACAAGGCGCAATATATATATTGCACACTACATCAGCCTCAAGGCAACCTATACCGTGCCACTAACGCCTTATTTTTGGGTTGCCCCTAGGGGGGCAAACCCTCGTTTATGTGGATATGTGGGCATATTCAAGTATATACTGGCATATACCTAGCATATGCTGATGACTGCTAAAAACTGGCTGCTGCCTGTAAATGGTCGGTCATCCAGCCCCATTCCTTTGCAGGGGTCGCAGGCATGGCTATGGCGCAGCTCGACCCTTCTTCTTCCATATCCGTTAATATCAGGAAGCATTGAACTGGGTCACAGGTGATTGCCATAGTTTTCTCCAATTTCCTACGGCAAAGCATGGTGATGGGAAGGAATCGCTCAGTTGGCTGCTGAGACCTGACATTTGGGTAGCTTCTGAAACCTTTGGTTGTTTAGTCCAAAGATATGACGGTTCCAAAACTCTGCCAGAAGGTAAGTTCGTCCATCAACGCTATGGCGTTTGAGTTTTTTTGGGAAGCCGAGCATGGTCGAGTTCTGGTGACGCACAGGCTGGTTTAGCAAGGGTAGAGGCCTTAACTAATTCTCTTTATGTCATTAACTATGTATCCGACGTACCCAATTCTTTAGCTTGCCCAGTTGTTGCTCTTTCCGCCATAGCTGCTCACCCTTCTGAACACTGGTCTTTCTTCTATTGCAAAAAAATGAGGATGTGATCCCGCAAAGCCCGTCCTTCTGAACACTGGGTCTTTCCCCTATCCGCCATAGCTTCTATTAATAACAAAAAGTAAGACCGGCCCCCATGTTTTGAAGATTTGGGTACTCTTCATTCAGACGAGCAATCTGATGCGATCAAATGGTGCGAACGCAAGCAAGGAAAGGTTTAATAACTGGATACGATTTTCCAATGGAAGAGATTCTGGCAATAGGTGATTCTGGTCTCCACAAAGCCAAAAGGTAAGGTTTTTTCCCCTGTTCTGAATTTCGTCTGCAAGATGCGTGAATATTCCCGATGTGTTTAGGACTCTCGAGACCCAACAAATGGTAAATTTTTGCTTCCATTTTAAGGTTCTTGGGTTTGAATCTGGTACAAAAGCCTCAAATTTGCTTCTTAGAATAACAAATTCCGCGAGAAGCAGCATTTTCACACTTGCATGTCTAGATATTTAACGGTTAAGGAAAGAGCACTAAATCTGGTTTTCTATACAGGTTCTTTTACAGCTTCTCGCCAAGAGCAACCATTTTCTTGACATCTGCTTCAGCATTGGCTTCCGTGATGTATCTTCATACAGAGTGTAAGACTAGGATTTTATAGTTTGTGAGGCCCCGGTAAATTATGCAGATCCACATGCAGGCTGTCGGCTTGAAGGCGCAGGCTTCGAACAGATTAGGTCAGACCTGTTTTAAATTTTAGGGTTCTGTTTTTTCCTGAATCTTGACCCGATCTGGAATAAATGGAAGCTTGCTATTGGTCCCTGTTTAAATTTTAGGGCTCTGTTCTGCTCTGTTCTCTTACATTTTGGCGTTATGCTTCTAGTCCGTTAGCCCTTGACGTCCTTTCCCTCTTGTTTTGACATGTTTGTTTCATAAAGGATCCCTTTAAATCTGTGTATGCCTTGTCGGATTTGGATTAAAGAACACAGAGTTCAGAAACTTTCCCCCGTTCCAGTTGTTGAATTGAATCTTCTGGACCATATTTAGTTACAAGTTGCACTCAGCCAAAATTGAATCCTGGAATAGATAGAATTTTTTTGAATCAAACTCCGGCATTATCTTCTTGTGTTAAGGTTTTTCATTTTTTGTCATCCTTTGTAGGCTGCAAATTGTTGTACTTCTGATATTCCATACCCGTGATGATTGTGTGGCCAGCTAACACGTTGTGTATTTTAAAATATGTTCGTTGGAAACTGAAAAGGAATGGACCATCATCCCTCCCCCCCCCCCAACGATCATGGCCAAAACTATGGCTCTCTTTTGAGGTCAACTCGGAATAAATTGCTTGTTGCTTGTTGTAAGGACGACATAAAGGCCACAACAATTCACATTACTAAGGTTAAGGTATTTAAGAAGCGCCTGTGCCAACATAAATCCATTCATTACCCTTCTCCATGGTTAGGTTCTAACTTATGTAGTAGTAGCATTAACTAACTTAAACATTTTTTGTCCCTTTCTGGTCCTAAATAAACAGATTGTCGTTATAATCTGAATTATTTTCATTTATTAGTTCTATCTAAACTGATATTAGTTAATAGAAACATGTTTTTGTCCCCTTCTGCTCATAGAAACAGAGCATCATGTATGATGTTTGATTATTCATAAACAATTGTTTATGGTATGTTACCTTAATAGATCAGGTGTTCATGTTATGTGCTTCCAAATTGTCTTTTCCATACTGGTTTAAACTCGTCCAGCATCTATCTATATATAGTAATAAAAGCAAAATGTAGTGTGTGCAGAGCATCTCGGCCGTTAATTTTGTTGTTTTTGCAGCTTTCATTTGGGGCCGTTTATAGTAAGTAGTTATTATTTATCCTTTCGTTGCTCGATCAATGCATAGGAGAAATGACCTGAACGATTTTGCCCTATTGCGACTGAGAGTATTTTCTTGCCCTATTGCGACTGAGAGTATTTTCTTCAAAATAAATTGTGTGCGCTGAATAATATTTTGCCGGTTTTCAGATAGGATCTTAGATCGATAACTCCAGTGCTTGGATTCAAAGGGAAACCTCTGCCTTCTCTATCAAAGGGATCTGCTATAAATCTATAGGATTGTGCACACTATGGTTATTGCAAAAGCAGGCTTAGGCGCATGAAGCTGTCGCTGCATCTTCTTCGTCTAAAAAATATGGTAGATATGTGGACTCTGTATACTATTTTTCCTTAGGTTATGAATTATCGATGTGTGTTCACAAAAGAAAAGGAAGATTGATTCTTAAATCCGACAATGTGGTGTTGCCTTGTAGCCGTTTTTGTCTAAATACTGTTGTCTGGTCTTTTAGAGCACAAGAAACGAGACCAGAAATGGAACCCGGGAATAGGAAGGAGAAAGAAAAGCACCAACAGACCCAGCCAAGTCCGCCAGCGAGGAAAATGAATAAGGTAGCTAATTTACTCTGTGGGTCTTGACGAAAAGAGTCAGAGATGAATAGGACACCTCTGTTGAAAACACTTTTTGGTCTTCGAGAATCATTTCTGTAAACCAACAACGTATTGTGTTTCTTTCTCCTGCTATATCCACATCTTTTTTCACTCTTGGTGACCCAATTCATGAATGAATCAGGTAAACGAAAGAAGATAGAGACGTATTCATCTCTAAGCAACAATTTCGGCAAAGAAGAAATGGAAAAGCAACAAATTGATGAGGTAATCTACTTGAAGCTCACTTTTTCTTTCACTATATACTTTCGATGGCATGCTTTAGAGATTCTATTCTATACAAACAGAAGCAAACTCAATGCTCCTTTGGCTATGGTTTTTTCTAAGCATTTAAATGTGCAGCCTAACCTGTGATGCCAAGATCTTCATACTTTGGCTCCTGGACAATGGCTGGTTTAAAAATGTGAGGAGCACAAACGATGGTATGGGAAAGTTTTTGAATATTTGAATAGTTTGGATCTATCATGGATGCAATAACGTAAAAGCTTCCGATTCGCTTTGTCCTTCTTATGCACAATTTAAAGGAATGTTTCTTATCTAGGCACCTTGGCAGGCCAAGGGTTCAGGGCAATGCTTCTTCATGCAGGCCAAATCGATGGCGAGAAAGATAATGCATCCATGCAACTGCAGAAGACGTTTATTAAGAAAGTCCAGCTTCAAGTGGGCGATGCAGATGTATGCCCTTGTTATGTTGTGAAAAAAGCAAAATTCTGAATGGCATGTTGAGGTCAAATGTCACCTTTCTTGGGGCGAGTGCAATTCTTTTTGTCCTTGGGGAAGAAGTATCCATGCATGAAGAGTGCATTAAGTTATGGGCTCGTTGATGCCATTTTAAATAGAACACAGGCCTCTCTTGTAATCATGTCCCTGCAATCCTTTCCTAACAAGCAAGCCATATCAAACATGTTGGACATGTCTAATCAGGGTAGCCTTAAGATGAGTGCCTGGTCAGGTTTCTCAATTCTTGATAGCATAATAAAGGCATTTTTCAGTGATAGCTTTTTGGTTGATGCCCTTAAACGGCTAGCTTATATGGCACAATCACAGCCAGATGTACATGCTTTTCATATTCAAGATTTAGTCTCAGAGTACCTGCAATCATCTCTAAAGTTACTTCTGGCAAAGAGGTCATTGGCAGTGCCCCAAATGTGCATAGATCTTTTTAACCATGCATATTAAATGTTGTGGATGAAGCTAAATTGATTGCAAGAAGTGCACCACCAAATTGGCCACCGTCAGAATCTGGATTTGCACTGAATATGCTGAGGGAACCGATGTATGGATTATCTCAGCCTGGTCTACTCTATTGTGGATGGAATGAAGTGGAGTTACCGCAATCTATTTTACATGGATGTCAATTACGCCCATTTTCGTGTTATACAAATGAAGCAGGTGCAATTAGTCATCTATCTTCTATCTGTGACACAATGCATAGAATCTCAGAATCTACTCATTTTGAGAAATTTAGAGCTTTATTTGACAGAATTTGGAGGATATAGCTGTGTGGCAGAATCTATGTTTTTTTCAGCAAATTCTCTGCACTGGAGAGACAAATAATGGTAGTGCCAGGTTGGCTGCATTATGCCAAAGTTGGGAGCGCGGAATCCATGAAACTATTTTGTCAAATGCAGCAGCTTGGTTTCAAACCGAACAAGGTAACATATTTAGATGTCTTAGATGCATGTTGTAATGCTGTTTCTCTAGCTTTTGGCAAAGTCATTCATGTCCACATTCTCAACCATAAATTCGACTCTGATATTTTGTTGGAACTTCTCTCATTGACATGTATTTTGAATGTGAAAGTATTGTAAGTGCCTATGAATTGTTTGATATGATGCCTGCACGGAACATAGTTTCATGGACTACGTTGATTTCAGGGCATGCTCGACATGGCCTATACAGGGAGGCTATTATATGCTTCAGGCATATGCAGCAAGATGGTTTAAAGCCAAACAAAGTTACCTATCTCACTGTTCTGACTGCCTTTGCAAATGTAGGAGCCCTAGCATGGGCAAAGCATGTCCATTCTCAGCTACTAAAAACTGAACTGGAGTCAGATATCTTTATGGGAAATAACTTGATTGTCATGTATGGCCATTGTGGCAGCATGGAATGTCGCTCAACAAGTTTTTGATCACATGTTCACAAGAGATTCTATTTCCTGGAACACCATTATCTCAACATATGCTGACCATGGTCATCGAGAAGCTTTGAAGCTTTTGTCTGAAATGCAACTGCAGGGCTCAACGCCAGACCAGATTACACATTGCAATTTTAAATGCTTATAGTCACATGGGTTTAGTAGACGAAGGCCACCATCATTTCGTTTGTATGCATGAACATGGCAGAACTAATATGTTAGAGGAGCATTATGCATGTACCATTGATCTGCTTGGACGTGCAGGATGCTTGCTGGAAGTAAGAGACTGCACAGGCTCGATGCGACTGCCACCAGATTCAGCAGTTTGGAGGGCATTTCTTGGTGCCTGCATCAGTCGGAGTAATAAAGAATTAGCAGAACATGCTATAATAGAGATCTCAAGTTTGGATTTATAAGATATAGCTGGCTTTACTTTAATATCAAATGTATATGCGCCCTCTTTATGAGCCAAATGAACCACAACCCCAAAATTATATAAATAGTGAGAATGAAATAATTTTCAAAGTCTCACTTGGAAGCATGGTAGATGCAAACATCCACCATTGCTCAATGATGCAAACAAAGACTAGAAAGATTGCAATGCCTTGTATAACTTCTGCTCCACTGAATATTTCGAGATGTATCGACTCTTTGCAAGAGAGCTATTTAGCTGCAAGGTTGGAGGATATTTGAAAAGCCGATTATCCAGAATGGAGATGGAAACTTGCTTGGATAGCCTTATAAGCACGTTACACCAAAAGTGAGACAAACAAATTCATATAGTAGGAATTAAGAAGTTCGTATACCCACAAGTAAGGAATTTGGCATGCACTTCTTTGTTTTGGCACTATTTATTCAAATGCACAAAGGAACAATTTACAAGATCATATATTGAATGATTTGTGTTTGGGAGGTTTTCCTAAATAACACTTTCATTATAATGTGGAATAGAGATATTGCTAAGGCAAAACTAAAGGTTTCACAAAAAGCAACGTTGTCAACATAACCCATAACAATTGAACCCATACCATTAAGGGGGGCAATGTCATGCGTCATTTTTGCTATATGTTGGTTATTCTAAATCCTCGTGAATTTGACCAATTATTTTTAACATAAACAACGAAGCTTAACTACTCAAAGAGGTACCCATAACTCCATGCATCAAATGCACACATTTGTACATGAAATGCTTTTCAAAATTAACTTGAATCTGGACATGTATAACGATAACATTTTTCTATAGTTTATTCTCAATACTTGATTTTCAATTCCTCAGCCTGTTGTGTACATATTCTATGTGAATAACATATGTATCCTACCCTACATCGCCAAAACATGATCTTTGTAAAATATACTTCATGTATTATTATTTTTGAACTTATGCCTATAGAAAAGACCATCAATGCTGGGCACTTTCTCTTAAAGCATAATTCTATCTTTTACATCTCTAAAAGAATAAAATTTATTTTTATTAGCTTTTTAACTTGTGCCTGACGAAAGCCCAGCAACGCTGGGCACTTTTTCTAGTAATCCTAGATTGGGACTTTTAAATATGCTGTTAACATGTTCAGCAGTACACATTTTAACCGTATGCTAATTGTGTTTTAGACAAGTCCAAGCCAGCCAGCTAGCCAGAGCATTCTGCAGCACTTTAATATCTGCCTTATGAATTTGAATTCTATTATGGGTCAAACGTGTTCAATATGTCTGCAATTTATATATCTGTTCTGTACAACTCCACCATGGTGACACATCAATTCAATTCAATGCATGACGGTATGAATTTCAGATAAGAATCTTTGGTTTTCACATGTTGATAGGTTCGCCATGATAAGCTAATAAATTGGCACGGGAACCTTTATCGAGGCATTATATGCTAGGTCTACTTCACTGCCTCGGTTGCAGATTGCATCACAATATGTCGTGCCATGCTGCTGCTAGATTGTTCATGACATGTAATTGTTCAAAACGGTACATGTTTACTTCATAGCCTTTCCTCTACTGGTTCATGCCTGCTTTTAAAATGCCGGATGGTTATTTAATTTGTAAAGTGCAAGAACATGTACTGTTATTTCTTCCATGATATTTATTCCCATCATTCTTAAATGATTTGGTTTAATTGCATTGTTGCTCCTAGGTGCCTCTGTTTCTTCCATGGTATTTGTTTCTATCATTCTTAAATGATCTGGTTTAATTGCATTGTTTCTGATAAACGAGTACTCCAATACAAACCCTTTATTACTTGACCTTTTGTTGACTTTGTGACTAGAATTATAACACCAAGCCATGTTCTAGGAACTACTATGGTAAACACGGACAAGAATGCTGACAAGAATGCTCGCTGCTGGCATCTCCTTCATAACCAAAAATAAAGTATACACTGAAAGCAAATTAGTGAAACCCATTATGGCCGGGACTAAAAAACCTCGCCCTTTCGGGTTTCCGAGGAAAAACCCTGACAATAATGGGATCACTAACTTATGCTATAGTCAAAATTAAAGTAGGCTCTATACCCTCATGCTGACTAGCCTTGTTGGGTGAAAATACATTATGGCAATGAAGTTTGCCAATTAGAAAGTATGCTTGAATTGCCTTCTTTGTTGTCTTCATCTTGTGTCTAGATTCCAACTTCTTTGCCTCAAATGCCAAGCTATAGAAAAATTCTCACCAATATCCCTGCATACACAAGAAAAATGAACCAAAAGCCACTAAGGCTTATCCAGGCATGAGGGCCTCCATCCAGGCACCAGGGCCTCCTTCCAGGCACGAGGGCCTCAGCCAGGCACAAAGGCCCCCATTAGATACGAGGACCTCCAACTAGATAATAACTAACAAATAAAGTATACTTACAATCGGGAAAGGGTGGGAGGGTGGGACCAAACCGTAGAAGGACGTAAGGGAGATGCAATGAGAGCTGATGAGATAGAACAGTGGACGGAAGAACATAAATAGGGCTAGAAGGGAAAAGGACAAAATAACTATCAGATAATTACCTCAGAGTTCTAGAACCTTGTTTTCCTTCTATTCAAGAAACGAAGGAAAACATCATTTCTAGAACTACTATGGTAAACACCTGACAAGAATGCCAAAAAGAGGCGTAATAAAAAATAAGTAATCCAATTGGTCAAGGTCCAAGCAAGAAAGCTAGAGGGTGTTCATAAACTTGGAAAGTCTAAAAAGGTGGGTAGAACATAAGTAACTCACCGTAGAAGGCCACCTTCCTTCCAAGATAAATATGAAAGACAACGATTCTAATGAGAAAAACACAAGGCCACCAGAGGGAAAAAAGGCAAAAACGTCTTGATGTAGGAGAGACATATGCTTGGAAAGCACTAAAGTCAAGTTAGGAGCAACCATTATGCTTACTCTTTGGCCATCAAGCAACCGTATAAGCCCAAAAGGCAACATTTGAGCCACAACATCATATAACAAGCGTAAACCAGAGCACTTGAGACTATAATAGTATTTTCTGGTAAGACTCAAATATTAAAGTTCCTCACTCGTTAGCCAACCCAAATTCTTTAAATGAAGCATTAGAAAAACACAACCTAAGCCTTGCTTAAAACCATTATTAACAAGAGAATAAACATTGGCCTAAATCGTAGTAAACCTAGAATGCCAATATGCCTTTAAATATCCACCATAATCATTAGGATTATTAAATTAGGGCTAAAACAAAGGAAGTTACGAAATGAAAGAACTGGAGCACAAAACCGGTTAGGGTCTTCTGGCCTACATCTTGGCACGATTCAAGCATGGATCTGGAGCTCTAATCTCTAGAAGAAGGTTCTCACGCACATCGCCGCATTGTGTTAAGGTGTCCCAAGCATGGTAAGAAAGCGGGCAAAAGACATGAATGGTTTTAATCTGCAGAGGAACAACAAAATCCGCCTACATCTTAGTACGATTCAAGCATGGATCTAGAGTTCTAACTCAAAGCGTGTCCCGCTACATCGGTAAGCGGTTAAGGTGTCCCAAGATGGTAAGGAAGCAGGCAATAGACAAGAACAGGGTTTTAATTTACAAAAGTTGTAGCTAGAAAAGGCCACAGATCTTATTCGGCTGGCCTTCCCCTACATGTGGTTCTTGCATTACTAATACCGCAAGAACCGAGGTAGAAACGTATATTGACGACGTAAAAATTATCAACAGAAACAAACTTTCGTGACCCAACTAAATTCGTCAAACTTTTTGCAACTCTATGGAAAAGCTAGAGCGAGTCTTTTAGGCCCAATCATTCTCGAAATTTATGTACCACGTAACCTCGTAGCCATCGCCAGGTAAGATCCTCATTTTAAGGCCGTCTTCCACATCAAACAGAGTTAAACACCCCATTTCGTAAAATTCAGCAACTCTCGGTCCTTCCCTATCTCTGATGCAAATAAGCTTCTTTCTGTTAGCAATCAAGGTATTAACTTTCTCAATGACGTCTTTGGTTGCTGCATCCAAGAACTTATGCGACTGCAAGTGCCCTTCTAACTCTGTAAAAGAGTCTTCTAACTGATTCAAGAAATCAAACTCCTTGAAATTTTCATGAAACTTAAAGACAGGGGATCTTGCATTGCTGCTCTTCCGCTGGATCTCTTTTTGTAGAGATGAGATCTTGGATTCTAAGGCCACAATAACTTCTGCCTTAGTGCCATTCAGATTATCTAATTTGGCCTGTAACCTGGCCTCCATGACGTGACTCAGATTGTCAATCTTAGCTTTCAAACTTTCTTCCATAGCTTCCAGCCATGCATGATCCTCGTCGTGGAAATCACCTCCATGCCTTTTCCTAAGCTTTCTCGCACTGGCCTTGGGGACCATAAACTCCAACGATGCACTAACGGAGATGTTAGGGAAAAAAGGATTGATGCACCAGATGGGACCAAACCGTAGAAGGACAGAAGGGAGATGCAATGAGAGCTGATGAGATAGAACAGGGACGTGGAAGAACATAAATAGGGCTAGAAGGGGAAAGGACAAAATAACTAACAGATAACTACCTCCGTAGTTCTAGAACCTTGTTTTCCTTCTATTCGGTGAAACGAAGGAAACCTCATTTCTAGGAACACAAATAGTCTTTGCGCATCACAAGTTAGTATTGGTGTCATCTATCTATATATAGTAATAAAAGCAAAATGTAGTGTGTGTGCGCAGCATCTCTACCAAGCAATTTTGTTGTTTTTGCAGCTTTCATTTGGGGGTCATTATAGTAAGTAGTTATTATTTATCCTTTCGTTGCTCGATCAATGCATAGGAGAAATGACCTGAACGATTTTGCCCTATTGCGACTGAGAGTATTTTCTTGCCCTATTGGCGACGAGAGTATTTTCTTCAAAATAAATTGTGTGCTTGCGAATAATATTTTGCCGGGTTTTCGATAGGATCTTAGATCGATAACTCCAAAGCTTGGATTCAAAGGGAAACCTCTCCCTTCTCTATCAAAGGGATCTGCTATAAATCTATAGGATTGTGCACACTATGGTTATTGCAAAAGCAAAGCTTTAGGGCGCATGAAGTCGCCGCCGCATCTTCTTCGCCTAAAAATATGGTAGATATGTGGACTCAGATACTATTTTTCCTTAGGTTATGAATTATCGATGTGTGTTCACAAAAGAAAAGGAAGATTGATTCTTAAATCCGACAATGTGGTGTTGCCTTTGTAGCCGCTTTTGTCTAAATACTCGTTGTCCGGTCTTTTAGAGCACAAGAAACGAGACCGTAAATGGAACCCGGAATAGGAAGGAGAAAGAAAAGCACCAACAGCATCCAAATGGGTCCGCCAAATGAGGAAAATGAATAAGGTAGCTAATTTACTCAGGGTCTTGATTTAAAAGAGTCGAGATGAATAGGACACCTCTGTTGAAAACACTTTTTGGTCTTCGAATCATTTCGTAAACCAACAACGTATTGTGTTTCTTTCTCCCGCTATATCCACATCTTTTTTCACTTTGGTGACCCAATTCATGAATGAATCAGTAAACGAAAGAAGATAGAGACGATTCATCTCTAAGCAACAATTTCGGAAAGAAGAAATGGAAAAGCAACAAATTGATGAGGTAATCTACTTGAAGCTCACTTTTTCTTTCACTATATACTTTCGATGGCATGCTTTTAGAGATTCTATTCTATACAAAACGTAAGCAAGCTCAATGCTCCTTTGGCTATGGTTTTTCTAAGCATTTAAATGTGCAAAATTTAACCTTTGTGATGCCAAGATCTTCATACTTTGGCTCCTGGACAATGGCTGGTTTAAAAATGTGAGGAGCACAAACGATGGTATGGGAAAGTTTTTGTATATTTGAATAGTTTGATCTATCATGGATGCAATAACGAAAGCTTCCGATTCGTTTGTCCTTCTTATGCACAATCTAAAGGAATGTTTCTTATCTAGGCACCTTGGCGTGCCAAGGGTTCAGGCAATGCTTCTTCATGCGAGCCAAATCGATGGCGAAAAGATAATGCATCCATGCAACTCGCAGAAGACGTTTATTAAGAAAGTCCAGCCTTCAAGTGGGCGATGCATGTATGCCCTTGTTATGTTGTGAAAAAGCAAAATTCTGAATGGCATGTTGAGGTCAAATGTCACCTTTCTTGGGGCGAAAGTGCAATTCTTTTTGTCCTTGGGGAAGAAGTATCCATGCATGAAGAGTGCATTAAGTTGCGGCTCTCGTTGATGCCATTTTAAATAGAACACGTGCCTCTCTTGTAATCATGTCCCCGCAATCCTTTCCTAACAAGCAAGCCATATCAAACATGTTGGACATGTCTAATCGGGTAGCCTTAAGATGAGTGCCCCGGGTCGTTTCTCAATTCTTGATAGGATAATAAAGGCATTTTTTCGCTGATAGCTTTTTGGTTGATGCCCTTAAACGGCTAGCTTATATGGCACAATCACAGCCGGATGTACATGCTTTTCATATTCAAGATTTAGTCTCGTAGTACCGCAATCATCTCTAAAGTTACTTCGCAAAGAGGTCATTGGCGGTGCCCCAAATGTGCATAGATCTTTTAACCATGCATATTAAATGTTGTGGATGAAGCTAAATTGATTGCAAGAAGTGCACCACCAAATTGGCCACCGCCGAAATCTGGATTTGCAATCAATATGCCGAGGGAACCGATGTATGGATTATCTCACCGGGTCTACTCTATTGTGGATGGAATGAAGTGGAGTTACCGCAATCTATTTTACATGGATGTCAATTACGCCATTTTCGTTTATACAAATGAAGCAGTGCAATTAGTCATCTATCTTCTATCTGTGACACAATGCATAGAATCTCGTAATCTACTCATTTTGAGAAATTTAGAGCTTTATTTGACAGAATTTGGAGGATATAGTCAGGTGGCGTAATCTATGTTTTTTCAAAGAAATTCTCCTCAGACCGGAGAGACAAATAATGGTAGTGCCGGGTTGGTCGCATTATGCCAAAGTTGGGAGCGCTGAATCCATGAAACTATTTTGTCAAATGCGCAGCCTTTGGTTTCAAACCGAACAAGGTAACATATTTAGATGTCTTAGATGCATGTTGTAATGTCGTTTCTCTAGCTTTTGGCAAAGTCATTCATGTCCACATTCTCAACCATAAATTGACTGATATTTTGTTGGAACTTCTCTCATTGACATGTATTTTGAATGTGCAAAGTATTGTAAGTGCCTATGAATTGTTTGATATGATGCCCGCATCTAACATAGTTTCATGGACTACGATGATTTCGTGGGCATGCTCGACATGGCCTATACAGGAGGCTATTATATGCTTCGCATATGCAAAGAAGATGGTTTAAAGCCAAACAAAGTTACCTATCTCACCTGCTCGATTCGCCTTTGCAAATGTAGGAGCCCTAGCATGGGCAAAGCATGTCCATTCTCGCCTACTAAAAACCGAACTGAGTCGATATCTTTATGGGAAATAACTTGATTGTCATGTATGGCCATTGTGGCAAGATGGAATGTGCTCAACAAGTTTTTGATCACATGTTCACAAGAGATTCTATTTCCCGAACACCATTATCTCAACATTTGCTGACCATGGTCATCGAGAAGCTTTGAAGCTTTTGTCCGAAATGCAATCGCAGGGCTCAACGCCGCACTGCATTACACATATTGCAATTTTAAATGCTTATAGTCACATGGGTTTAGTAGACGAAGGCCACCATCATTTCGTTTGTATGCATGAACATGGCGTAATAATATGTTAGAGGAGCATTATGCATGTACCATTGATCCGCTTGGACGCAGGGATGCTTGCCGGAAGTAAGAGATCGCGACAGTTTCGATCGATCGCCACCGATTCAGCCAGCTTGGAGGGCATTTCTTGGTGCCTGCATCGGTCGGAGTAATAAAGAATTAGCAGAACATGCTATAATAGAGATCTCAAGTTTGGATTTATAAGATATAGCTGGCTTTACTTTAATATCAAATGTATATGCGCCCTCTTTATGAGCCAAATGAACCACAACCCCAAAATTATATAAATAGTGAGAATGAAATAATTTTCAAAGTCTCACTTTGAAGCATGGTAGATGCAAACATCCACCATTGCTCAATGATGCAAACAAAGACTAGAAAGATTGCAATGCCTTGTATAACTTCGCTCCCCAATCAATATTTCGAGATGTATCGACTCTTTGCAAGAGAGCTATTTAGCTGCAAGGTTGGAGGATATTTGAAAAGCCGATTATCCAGAATGGAGATGGAAACTTGCTTGGATAGCCTTATAAGCACGTTACACCAAAAGTGAGACAAACAAATTCATATAGTAGGAATTAAGAAGTTCGTATACCCACAAGTAAGGAATTTGGCATGCACTTCTTTGTTTTGGCACTATTTATTCAAATGCACAAAGGAACAATTTACAAGATCATATATTGAATGATTTGTGTTTGGGAGGTTTTCCTAAATAACACTTTCATTATAATGTGGAATAGAGATATTGCTAAGGCAAAACTAAAAGTTTCACAAAAAGCAACGTTGTCAACATAACCCATAACAATTGAACCTATACCATTAAGGGGGGCAATGTCATGCGTCATTTTTGCTATATGTTGGTTATTCTAAATCCTCGTGAATTTGACCAATTATTTTTAACATAAACAACGAAGCTTAACTACTCAAAGAGGTACCCATAACTCCATGCATCAAATGCACACATTTGTACATGAAATGCTTTTCAAAATTAACTTGAATCTGGACATGTATAACGATAACATTTTTCTATAGTTTATTCTCAATACTTGATTTTCAATTCCTCAGCCTGTTGTGTACATATTCTATGTGAATAACATATGTATCCTACCCTACATCGCCAAAACATGATCTTTGTAAAATATACTTCATGTATTATTATTTTTGAACTTATGCCTATAGAAAAGACCATCAATGCTGGGCACTTTCTCTTAAAGCATAATTCTATCTTTTACATCTCTAAAAGAATAAATTTTATTTTTATTAGTTTTTAACTTGTGCCTATATAATTCATATTATATGTTTTTTGTGTGAAGATTTGAGCATTTTATGTGTATTTGTTGGGTTTTGATTATCCGCGTTTAAATGCAATGGGGAAGGAGGTATTATGTGCTGACAACTAGTGACAAAATCCAAGGCGCCAATGCCGTGTTGCACATCACCATATAACTTTCTTTTAGGAATCAGGATGTAAGTCTTTCATTTTCACAGTTGTAGAAGATTTCACTTTGTGCATTCCTTTCACATTTATTAATACCATAAATTATTGCATATAACGAAAGTATGCCCCAAGCGTGCACCATCCATCTTATCACTTAGTAATGTTACAATTTGGTAAGCTTAACCCAACAAAAACAAGGTGTTGTTTCACTGGGTTGTCCTTGAAATTTATTTGAGATTTATGCCTTGAGTTCTAATTGGAGCTATGGAGGATGTAGAATCAAATCAATGAAGTTGAAGCTTTGAAACGAGCAATGTGGGAGTCTAAAATTAAAAAGGTGTGCTGAAATGTGGGAGTCTAAAATTAAAAAAGTGTGCTGAATTGCTTTAGGTTTTTGAGGAAGTAATTATAAGAACTAATGTGAGGAAGTGTGTAGAAAGAAAGGTCGAGGAAAAATGGAAATGTTCATCCAAATCCATCTTATTCATGTGCTAAATGGTAGCTTTCTAAGTTTGAGCCATGGTTTAGGATCTGAGTCAATTCGAATAATTTTCACCTCTTTAATATCCATCATGTTGTTGATATCTCTAGAGCAAAATTCTCCATGGAAATAGCATTCCACTGATATGTTTGAGTCCAGTTTTTTGGGTTGCCCCTAAGGGGAAAACCCTCATCCATGTGGGTTTGTGGGTTTGTTTGTACGTGCCTCATTTAAATATTTAGACGTACGGCCTCAGATTTTCCATAATTCCCTCTTATCAATAAGATCAACACATACTTAAAAACGCTCTATAACTCAACCTTGTAAGAAGATATTATCATAGTACAAAAAAATGGACCAAAACTGAAGACGTTTTACAACCCAACTTTGTAAATATTATACAATATTAAAACCAGTCAGCTCGTTTATTGAATTTACACATGCTCATAAAACTCATGAGGCTTATTATTACTATAAACAAGCTTAACCCTCTTCTTAGAAAATCAGAACTAATACAACAAAAGCCTTCTCATTTATTAGATTTACAGATGCCCATTCAACCCATGGGGCTGAGACAACCAACAGTTCTAAACAAGCTTAATCAGGTTATTAATTTACAAAAATAATGACTAATCAAAGCCAAAGAGTCCTAAAGCCGAAGGTTTCATCTTCTAAACTACCTCCAGTCCAATAACCACAAGCGAATTAACCATTTGAAAGCAACCAGTGCTAACATCTTGCTGAATTAAACAAAGTTAGTCATAGCTAGCCTTGACTGCCCTTTCAATCTTCTCAACAGGAACTAGAGGTATATAGTTAGAAAGAGGAACGTGCCTGTCTTGAAGAGCGCACACAATTTGATTATATTTGCCTGCACCATACAAGGCAGATGGACTAACCAGATCAATGAACTGTGGAACTCCAGGTACAGTCTTGATCTTCTTCAATGCCTCTATAGTCCATTCTTCTGCAATAGGTTCATACTTGACATAGTATGTCCTTACAGATTCAATCAAGCCATTTTGCTGCACATCTGAAACCACAGTCCTAGCTGCATCAGGGGCTTGCCTCACCACTTCATAGGCTTTATGAGTAGTCTCTTTTACTGAAGAAGGTAAGTGCTCTTCCAGAATGACCAGTGTTTCACCTACCTGAACCCTAGGTTTTAGAACCAATATTTTTTCCCATGAAGGGAATAAAAAGAACTAGAAACAAAAAAGAACAAAAACAAAACAACATAATACAAATGAAAGGCTTACCTTCTTATCAAGGAACTCCAGAAACTCTTGTGGCTTGCCCTCAAATTTATCATACACAGGTCCAACAACAGTCTTCACAGTTCCCTCAATGCTATCAACTCCAGGTTTTAAAGGGCCGGAATTTTCCTTTGCCATTTCATAAATACTTGCAACATATCCAGTAGCCTTCTGCCCTACCGCCTTGAAACATCCTAGATATTTCAACTTGGGCTCCTGCATCAACCAAATAAAAAAAAATCAGAAGCATATAAACTAAGAAAACACAAAATCGAACATTTTAGCCATGGAAGATGCGAAAATCGACAAAGGGTGAGGAAAAACATGGAACTAACCTCTTGAGGAACAGAGCTTTCTGCCTGATCTTCACCGCCCATGCCTAAACAACAAAAACTCAAAAGACAAGTAGAGTTTGCGGAAAAAAAAGGATAGATCTACAAGATATTACTGGGCTGAGATCTCAAAACAATTTATGCAAAGGATTGGACGTGGAGAGGATTGTGCGAGGAAAAACAGACACCACAAAGAAAAGGAAAACCCTGCTGCAAGGCAGTGACGTGCGTACAGCGGGGGAGAACCGTCCGCGTGTCATGGCAGGCCATAACGGACGGTTCAGGTAAATCCGCATTATGTGTGGACGTGTCGTGGTCTTACCTTGGTCTTAGCGAAGAAATAAAAAACGAAAGGGATATTCTTTTCAGATGTTATTCATAATGTTACCCTTGGAACATTGGGTATTTTACTGAAACCGTGTCTAGGAGTGCGCGTGATTATTTGAGAAATCAATGGATACACCCCTTAGGCTGGATTCACATGCACCATCGCGGCCTTTACCGTCATGTAAAATGCCACGCCCTTTTACGCCCACCATCGCCGACCATCACCAATTTACAAAGGGTATAACAGGGCTCCTCTCCGACCACTGTTTGCATGTGAACCCGCTCTTACCAGCGTTGGCCCTTCTGGAGCGTTGCCCATCATGTTATAGCCACAGGCATATCCGTGGTATATTTGTGTCTTTGACATGTTATAGCCACGGCAAAAAAAAACATACACGGCGTTTTTGTGGACTTAGAGGATTTTTTGCCATTAAAGGCTGGCCATAACATGCCCACGTCTGACATTTACAGCGTTGGCCCTTACCAGCCCAATCCTTGGTATGGGGTAATGGACTCTCCCCAACTCGCATGCTTCTCTCATCCTTTTCCATGGTGGAATTGTGCTGAAGATATGTTTTGGTCCTTATTATGACCCTTAAGACCTTATTCCTTTACATCAACATTCCATGTGACGCAGGATCAACCAAGCTCTTCTTATCCCCTCTGCCATTATGTAATTACGCATGAGACCGGCTTAGGAGACTTGCACAAAGAAACTCATAAGTTAATTATAATCACAGATGTGAGATTTTTTCTGTCCTTCCAAATCTCACAGCCAAGATTTCATCTGTAGAATCTATTAAAGTTGTATCCATAGCGATGCATCTGCAATATCCATGCGCATTTCAAGCAGACAAGCGCCGTGCAACAAATACAAGAAATTCATGAACAATATGAGTTCAACTTCTCTTAAGGATATGGGTTCTGCATACATTTGGTGGATATCATCGAGCTTCATTACGCTACTTCAAACTCACCTTGAGACTCTTCTCATTACTCATGATTAGGCAAGGGGCTTGTGGAGACGCATGCATTGGACAGAGGATGTACCCAAATGCTGGGAGAAAGAATATTCAAAAGAGGTGCATACACTGAAGGAACAAGTGTTCTGTAGCCCAAACAAATGTACATTCCTCCAAGGAGTGAATGACATTGCAATATTCTATACATAAAACAGGCCAGAATAGTACCTTTTTGTAAGTGGAAGCTCTTTCTTGAGATATTGTGGAGGTCACAGTCGGAGAGGAATAACCCAAGCCAATGAATTCCTGGGGTTGCCAATGCATTTGCATCATAGGCCATTGTCTTCACAAGCATTTAATTAAACGTCAGAGGATAAGTATAACAAGTCATAATGGACTTAACAGTCTGGCAAAACAACCTCTTTGAAAGGCACTCAGATATAAATATATCCACTTGTTGTCGCAATTTAAAGCAGGTGATGTTATCCTAGTGCCTACTTTGGGAGAAAGAATATGTTTTACATTAAGAAAGCATCACCGAATGATAGAGATTTCATAGTACCAAAGAACCAAAACGACATATGGATAGTATATCAAGTCCATATGGGTCTCCATCAACTAGTGCGAATGCTTGTATTTGTAGAGTATCAACAAGAAGCTTTAAAAAACTGCTTCAAGCCGAACTGTACATTATTAAAGCAAGGCAAAAGCATGCAATATAAGAACTGCAAGCAGTATTCAATTCTCTACAAACCTCTAGGTGGGCACATCAGGATAGCCTTCTGCGTTGATGCACACTTCAGCATCCTAACAATGTAAATCATTGAAGTGCTTGGCATAATGAGACCTAGTTCTCTACCGTGATTACAGTACATGGGTTCTTCAGGCTTGCAAGGCGGTGAAATACTACAAAATTATAGTAGAACAAAGCTTAGGCCTTATTGCTGACATGAAATTCTGTGGGCAGCTAACAGATTTACCAGTTTCCTTCTCTACTATGATGATATATTTGGCAACACTGCTAATATCTGTTGAATTAGTCGAGGGAGTATAATCGATGAATTAATTATTCTCATCAACGATAAATAAATGCAGCAATACACTTGTGAAGACCCAGGAATAGATGGAGGCTTAGGTACAAAATGCTAATTTGAGCTATTGTGAGCAGCATACAATACTTATTGTTTTCCTCTCTACTATGATGATATACCTGGAGATGCTGCTACTATTTGTTGAATTGGTGGATTAAATATAGCCAATAATGAACTAGAAAACACCCAGCAACGTCATAAACTAGGTTATTTCAGAATGATTGGCATAAAAAACATGTTTTGGCAAACTGGAATGAGTTATAGGAACTCTAGCTTTTATTCAAAAAATATGCACACTTGGGGGTGAAAGATACGGGTAACTTGGCTGCAGTGCATGGGAATGGACCAACTCTGTTGCAACACTGATGGTAGCAGTTACGACAACCAAAAAAGGTATCTAGCAAATTCTCCAAACTTACACCAATCCCACGGCTTGAACAATCAACAGATCTCCCTTTCTTATTATATCACAGTTGTCCCATCACTAATCTGAATGGTTAGGAATTAAATCATCAACACAATGCCTTCATTTACCAACTAGCAGGCTATTGTGTAGCTAGGACAATCAAATCGTACGAAAATAACATAGTCGAACGTGCATATGTTGACTAACGGGTATTTAGTATGCCACATTTCTTGATCAAAATTCAGAGTATGTTAGTTGTCCAGTAAGCCTGTTAAATGCATCAATCTTGTTACTGTATCATGTTTAAAATTCGGTGGCCTTAAATAAACAACTGCGCGAAGGAACTGATTCCTTCCTAATTGAGATGCAGGCCAAGTGTGACATCTGAGAGTTGGTTGAACCAAACTAAATATCTTGGAAAACAATATGCCATCTTACTAAGTCATATCAATCCTCATTATTATACTATTTTTGGCCTTGGATAGGAACCGAATTGCACTGCTTAGATGAATACTGCAAGAGGAACTGCTATGGCAACAGGAACAATTGGAAGAAGAAGAAGAGACAGCAGTAGTAGTATTGCTGCTACATTGGCTCTGGCATCCAGAACCGCAGTAAGCTAAAGTGCAACAAGCATTATCTGTACAAAGCGCATTGCCTGAATGAATACCACATTCAGTTGTGGTGCTATTAGTAGTAATGTTGCATTAACTCTGGCATCCAGAACCACAATACTCAGAGGTCGAACCACAATATCCATATTTGCTACAACATAAATTAGAAGCGCAAATAGCTCCTCCAACTGCGTCACCAAAAACCCAAAAGTCTTTTATCACCAAGAATACATGAACAACTTTTGGGTTTTTCCCAAAAGTGTTACATATCATGATGAATGATGTACTAGGTCCCCTTAATTTTGACATATCGTCTTCAGGGAATTTCTCACTGACCATCATAAGCAAATGGGAGTCTTCTATTCTTCTAGCACTGTTATTTATGCATAGTCAAATTTTTAGTATGTAAGAACATCATCCTTGTTTATGTTATAAAAATACAGGACATGGCACAGTTTGATAAATATTCAATTTAATGAACACAGACACGACGTCTAAATTAGATGGCCTTAAAAAAATCAAAGGGATATTATACCAAATTGCATCCAGAGTGCAATTTGCCCCCCTTTTTTTTTTTTTTTACATAACACTTTGACTTCGTACGCTTGTTAATTTGGATATCAAGTTGCATGAGTACCTTTGTGGCTTTCTAACTCTCTAGACAACCAGCCGAGAAGAAGATAGAATTAGTCTTGATAAGCCAGTTTTAGAAATGGCAGATTGTTGCCAGAATGTGTCCAAGCATCTATTTTATGTCTTTCAATTTTTAGAATCCTCTTATGAAGAAACTGGATCCCTCTAGATGTGCTAGATTTATTTTGAGATTGTACAACATAAGATATTAAGATGGCTTTCAGAGCAAAGTTATGCTCCTTATTTTTATGTTTCTGAAAGTTCTACTTGTAATTGGCCCATCTTTGTCTTTTTAAATGAAGTTCAATCTCGAGTGAAAATTTATCATCGTGATGTGTAAAAAGGCTCTGAAAATGCTAACTCAGAATTTCTGTAAATGTGTGTAAACTGTATATTGCTTCTAAAGCAACTTAGTGTACTTAAAGAGGCATCGAAAATACTCCAGGATTGCCCATGAAGAAATATATATGCCTATAATTGGTCATGAATATGGGAAGTATCTGCGACACACTTTAGTTCAAGATGTTAAAAATGTGTAGAATATTAAGGTTAACATGTTTGTGTTGGGCAAATAACTCTTTGCACTTTATATTAGCTCTTTTGTTGGTCATCAGCCAAAATATTCTTGTAATGGTGTTTAGACCAAGTTGAGATTTTGCTTCATATATAGGAATGCTATTCTAATTACTCTTGCAATGGTCCATTGTGTTTCTAGTGTCAGCATCAATAAACCCTTATGCATAGTAATAAAATTTACTTGTGTTCCATACAAGTAGTGATATGGTCGTTGTTCTGTTATGTAATGCAGAATGGCCGTTGGTTCGTTGGTTCGAACCTCTACCAAAATAACTCAATGTCCTAATAAAACTACTTTAACCAATGTACCCAGTGACTTAATGTGATTATTTTTATAACAACCTATTCAATTGTTTTAGGGATATATAGTCTATGGTTTCAGGAATTATTATTTTTACATCCATATCAAATCCTCCTGGAACCCCCTGTTATTTTGCTACATATTCTAAATGAGGTGCATCTGGACTACCAGAGTCGTCGGATTCATCGATCCTCGCTTATAGTCATTTATGATTGGAGGCGCCTATAATTTTGAAATATGATTTCGGCTAAGGTTTTGAGGGAATATCGAACCTCTACCAAAATAACTCAATATCCTAATAAGACTACTTTAACCAATGTACCAAGTGAGCTAATATAATTATTTTTTATCTTGAATCGATATTTTTTCTTATAACAACCTATTCAATTGTTTTGAGGATATATAGTCTATGGTTTCAGGAATTATTATTTTTACATCCATATCAAATCTTTTTTTTTTTTTTTTTTTTGAAGGAATGAAAGGTTTATATTCATAATATAGGAAGTATTACATCAGCATCCCATCTGGATCAGATTTGAATTCAGCACAAAAATACAAATATTTCAATACGCAAAAACGATTACTATAGGAGTGAACTCAACATCTTCGTCTTTCTTGTGCAAAGAAATATTTAAAGCTCTAGAAGCCAGATATAACTGATTGCACAAAGAAACTCTTCAGAATAAAGATGATTAGAAAAGAATCCAAAGTAACTGAGAAGCTGCCACTCTGCTCAGGGAAGCAACCATTGCTTCCAAGAAGACCAAAACTGCAAGTAAATCAACAATCTGTGAGATTGCTCTAGATGCTGCATTGTCGGGATGTGAAACAGTCAGCCTGAGTTGGTTAGACAGATAGCCCAACCGCCAAGACTCCTCCCTAAAGTCTGGTTTATGATGTAAAGGCTTCTTCCTGTACACAAATAAATCCCTAGCTCGGCTCTCTAAATTTATCTCATTTCTTGTAGAAAGCCTGTAGAAATTGGATAATATACTCTGTTCTTTCCAAGAACCAGCTCTATACCTCTCCACCTGCAAGAGAGAAGAAGAGAAAGAAAAGGGTTCTTCCATCCGACCTTAAAATTTGGCTTAAGATATGAACTGCCAGCAAACATTACAACCTAAATCTGCTTTTCTTAATAGCCTTGCGAAAATTTTGCTTCACCTTATAAGCTACCGCGGCAATTTCTTTGCAGGATCTAAAATAATAATAGAGGAAACTGTTGTTGCCAGATCCTTCCAAAATTATAAAGAATCATAATGCTTCCGCATTAGAGCAAAAGGACCACGTTAGTGGTACTTGCAAGGACCAAAAAGACCGCCAAGAAGCAGCTATAAGCACAAAGAAACCTGGCAATTCTTATTTACCAGAAATCTTGAAGACAAAATGTCAGATCCCCAACTGGCACCCAAATTTCGACCTTGAATCTCTCCTTTGCCGTAGCAGTGCCAGATCAGAGAGACAAGGGCGGCCTCCTCTCTCCTGTCTCCGCCCTAGCCGCCGACGACAGCGCCAAGAAACGGCATCCAATAGTCTTGTTCAGAAATTTTTCCATATCAAATCCCCCTAGAACCCCCTGCTATTTTGCTACATATTCTAAATGAGGTGCACCCTGGACTACCACAATCGTCGGATTCGTCGATCTTACGACCCAGATCGTATATTGGGGCCTCTGGGCACCTCTCGTTTCGCTTATAGTCATTTATGATTGGAGACGCCTATGATTTTGAAATATGAAATACGATTTCGCCTAAGGTTTTGAGGGAATATTGAACCTCTATATGACTTTGCCTAAGATTTTATAATATGAAATACGGGGGTTCGAACCTCTACCAAAATAACTCAATGTCCTAATAAGACTACTTTAACCAATGTACCTAGTGAGCTAATGTATGTTTTTTTTATAACAACCTATTCAATTGTTTGAGGATATATAGTCTATGGTTTTGGGAATTATCCCTAGAACCCACTGTTATTTTGCTACATATTCATCATCTATCACATCCTCCTCATATTCTTGTAGTAAATGCTTATAACTTTTAATTGATACCTCTCCAAGTTTTTGTGTCTCCATCAAAAAACCTCCTATGAGTTGTCCCAGACGCGCAAAGAACTCCCCAAGTGATGCTATGTTCACCCCCATCCTATCTCTCATATTCTGGTAGGAAGGACAGAACCTGATGAAGTGTTCTTCATCTTCAATCTCTCCTGACTTGCAACCCTTACAGAGCCTTTTGTCTCTGTTGTAGTTTCCCCATCTTCCTACCTCCACTCCCAAGTGATGCGAGCGAAGCCTTATTCTGCATATAGTTTGTCTCTTGTGCGTTCAAATCCCCTCCTCGAGATATGCCATTGGTCTTAGTTCGAGATTCATGATTTCCGATAGTGCTTTATTTTGTACCACCCCCTTGCCATGTTCTGTGTTGTACATTTACCCTAACCCATTCTCTTATCATAATCTTCTCTTATGCCATGGACTCAAGAGACGTCCCCCATCGCCCCGACCATTTCCTTATATCTGGCACCCATCCTTTGTATTCGCTTTCTTTCATAGCTAGCACCGGGAACCTACTTTCCTTCATTCGTTTGACCTTGCTAATATACCATAGCAATTGGCATAACGCTTCGCTCTCTACTGATAGTATGCCCGCCTCTTTTAACATCATCTCATAAGGTGTTCGTATTTTCACCCCCAACTCTGTCATCAAAAACTTCTTTCGTATCTTCTCCAATTTTTTCCACATTTCTTGAGATAACCCTGCCCCCCCCATACCTCGCATCCATATAAGAGGACCATTTCAACTAGCGTCTTGTATAACATTTTCTTGAGCCCAAAGTCAACAACCTCGACCTTTTTGCATCTTCTCTGCATGGAGAAAAGAGGCCACTATCCGTCCTCTGGTCAACAGATTTGTTCCATTTGTAATTCTGATTTACAATCAGCCCCAAGTATTTGTATTGCGCAGTGAGCTCTACTTGGTTGCCCTTGTAGGTAAACACAAAATTTTTTGTCCGAGTGCCAAATAAAATGATTTTGGTTTTCTAGAGGTTTATTTTCATTTCCATATCATCACAGAAAGAAGCCAGAGCATCTAGATGTTTCTATAGGCCTTTCTTGGATCTCAATAGTAGGACAATATCGTCAGCATAAAGAAGTAAAAGCAGCACGCATCCTCCTATTATAGTGCCCTCACCTCCATTCTGCGTTATCCAGGTTTCTAGCTCATATATGAAAATGCCGAAAAGAGTAGGGGATAGGGGGCACCCTTGCTTGACATTGCGTCTGGGCATTTGGTCTAGTGGTAATACACTAGTTCCTTAGCAATGTGGTCTCGAGTTCGAGACCGTCCAGAATCGCACTCGGTACTGTTGGGGGTCAAATCCCAACAGACGCAATGTAAGGTGGTTGGGTGCAGGGCCCAACCAAGCAATGTAGTGTGGTGTGTGGTCACATATCCAGTTGGATGCTGCCTAGTGGCGTGACGTTAAAACTACTATCTATCTATCTATCAGAGGGGCAGATAATTATGAGAGAAGTGAAGTGAAGTGAAGTGTATTACGTCTTTTGGGAGGCCTCCCAGGCCTATAAGACGACATTATTATACATCATAGTCATAAAAAATTAGATGAGTTTCCAATTCCTCATCCAATTCCTCACTCTCACTCAATGCATCCTCTTCTTCGATTAGGGTATTTACATTTTTAGTACAACTCTCTCTATGCTGTAGAGTCTCAATTAAAAAGGATCCAATTCTATTTCCTTCCAATCCAAAAAAAAAAGGTATGTAAATCCGTGCACGTTGATGCCATATCTATCTCAGATTATACTATAGGTCGGACACTTAAGTATGACATGGTCTTCGCCTTCTATCTCATCTTTGCCGCATACTTTGCAAAGATCTCATGGTTCTCGAGTAGTACCCCATCTCCCCAACCTCCACACCTAGATGGTGCGAAATGGGATTCTCACCGATATTGTGCCTCTTCTTTATCGATAAGTTCTCCTTTAGATGTATTGCCTCATCCAATGTAGGATTCATATGCATCTTGTACAATATCATCTTAGTCTTTGGGCTCATCCACATTTTTCTTCTAACCTTTTCATAGACCCATGTTCTCGGGTTGTCAATGGAAATTGCCTCTTCCCACATGATATCCCATCTTTCAAGCCATTTCTTGACATCAACAAACCATCCTTTATGTTCGGTGTTCAGTAAGCATAATAAGGAATGCGTGTGGCATCCATCTTTTTATTTTAGCAAGGTACCTAATGCATTTGAGTAAAGCTTCCCCTTCAAGTGGCATAGTGCCGCGATTCGCTAGCATCATCGGATATGGGGTTTGGCGCCTTTACACCCAATTCCACCGAGAAACTTCTTGTGTAATTGCTCAATATCATCGCAAGAGCCTTGTGGCAGCCCCCGGTCCCCAAATTTCAGCCCCATATAATACTATGCTTTGGACTAGAGATTCATACGCTTTTTCTTTAGTGGCCATGCCCATATGTGGGTTTTCCTCGACATGCTTTGCATAGAATACGCTGCCTTCTCGCCGCTTTCAATTCTTTTGTTGTATGCATTGATGCCATTTATGATTCCTCGCTAATAGTAAGTCCCGGATATTTATATGTCTCGCATATCTCAACTTTTTCACCCAAATAGAGAAACCCCCTGCTCCTCGCTTTGAGCGCACCCTACCGCCATGGTTTTAGTCTTCTCTAGATTTACTTGCATCCCCGCTTTTATTACAGAAAAGCGACCAATTGATCAAGTAATTGCCGCATGTGTACAGGATCGTGCAAATAGCACCACATCATCGAAATATAAGAGCAATTGGATCACATATCCTTGAATCTCAGTGCCTCCATCACAGTTGTTATGTAACCATTCTTCCAGGCTGTCAATAAAGAGACCAAATATAGTAGGGGCATCCTTGTTTAACTCCAATGTTACTTTCAACTGTATCTGGTATCTCACTTTTGAATGGCATCGATAACTGTACTAAAACTTTCTCATAGAGTATTTGAACTGCATCCTGCAAGTGTTTAGGGACACATAATGGCTCCATTCTTTCCCATAATCTATTCCTGGGAACTTTTAATGCCTTGCGAAAGTCTACAAATGTGACATATAGAGGTTTCCAGAGAGAGAGAGAGAGAGAGAGAGAGAGAGATTTATCATATGTTAGGTTGCTAGTTGTATTGGTCAAAACCTTCTTACAGATATTGGTAGGGTTTGAGTCCTTGTATTCTATATTCAAAAACCGTAGGCGCACCCATATTTCATAGATGCTTCAAATCATAAATGACCATAATCGAAACGGAATGCAGACACACATACCATAAGATCAATGGAACAAAGAACCTAGGTACTCTAAAGCGCACCTCGTTTAGGAATATAGAGTTAATATGTAAAAAGATACACTTTTCTTCACTTCATACATTCACATTTACAACAAATATCTATGGTACATACACAAATACGTGCATAGCAAGGTAGAACAATGTTTCATATATCATTTCCTTCCAAAAAGTGATTCGGAACAATGTTTCATATATCATTTCCTTCCAAAAAGTGAACGAATCTCCTGTGTAATCCCTTGCACCATGTGTGTTGCTTATAGTTTATTAGCAAGCCTATTACTGCTAAGGTTTTTCCCTTGAAAACCCTTCGGCGCGTGGGTTCCTAACCCTGGACAATAATAGGCCAATTGCTTTTTGTTTGTTTATTTAGATCCCACGGGGATGATAAAATCCACTTCAATTCAATTTAATTCTTTCATGCGCCAAACTCCAGTTCTTCTTTTACCAAAATATTCTTAAGAATACTCATAAACGTTACGTCAAGAAAACGGATAATGATGTGACTTGCGATAGTATACCAAAACATTACAACTATATTTAAATTGTCTTTGAATTTCTTTGAGACGAAGACATTGTCCTTTTCTTGTATATCTCTTGTTTGGCCCTTGGCATTGTGTACATCATATATTTTGAAGATTTTAGCTTTAGTCAAAAGTTCTTTAGGAATATGAATTGTGGAATACTAGATGTCATTGTTCAACATAGAAAAGGACACAACATGCATATGCTACAACCCACAACGAAAGACTTGACTTTGTTTCATGAGATGCGAGCCCTCAAACAAATAATATTTTATGCTCATATTGAAGCATTTCTGTTGGGTGTCATGACTTTTAGTTTAGGCGGCTTCTCTCACCTTTTCTTTCTTTTTTGATTTGTAATTAATCGCTTGTTTCCATTTATCGTGAAATCATGGCCATTGATTTGCATAATATTCCAATTAATATTCCCTATGCTACATTCTCCACCGTCTACACAATTTGTGAGGGGTCAAACACCCTTTTCCACGTCACCATATGATTCCTAAACCATTGGACGAAGTCGGCTATGCAAGTCAACACAGACATGGTCATATTACCATTCACTAATAATAGAACTAACTTCACAGATTCGAACCTCCTGCCAGAATAGGCAGCACCATATCCCTTGAAACCAATATGCAAATCTCAAGTTCTACATATATTTCGCTCGGACGTGGCCCAAACCGGCTGCAAGCAAAGAGGTTCATGAAAACTAGGCTAAGAAATTCTTCCAACCAAGCGTAACAAAGTGTGATATTCATAGATTATCATGCCTGAGCGCACGCGTTTTACTTGTCATGGCTGCCAGGACTCTCCAAAGACTGCACTTGGTCAGAAACATCATAAGCTCGTCCTTCAAGCCCTTCCAACTCAAAAAATAGAACTTACAAACATCTCATGAATCCAAAGATTATCATGCCATCTGTAAATTTAACAAGAACAAACAAAAACCTGCGCTCAATCTGGTCTGCAAAATTTTGTTGGCTCAAAGACAAGGATCGAATACAAGCAAATCAGCACTGAGCTTCAAATGTTAAAAAATCAAATCAGAAAGGAAAGAAAAAACTGGAAAGATTGCTTAGAATGCTCGAATTTCGTACACAGAAATACAAAGAGGGCAAGAAGTATGAAGTACTTTGGTTGAGGATCATTAACCCTTCCTCCATTGGCTTCGTCTCTGCTACAAAAGGCCAATGGATCAATCGCAGAACCTTGTCGCCATCTTGCAATGCCCCAGCATCAATAACACAACCCTGTTGCTACCATGCAGTGCCGCCCCTGTTCCTTGCTCTACGCTTAACCTAGATCAGAATACCGGAAATAGAATATATCTTGCCTAAATAGTAAGATGCCACGTTATCCTCTTTTAGCATGTCCATGTCACGTTGTTCTAACACGTAAAATAGCGACTTTGATGAAATTGAAGGCAGCTTTTGGGTCAAACTAGCCCATCCACCATCAGCATCATACGAAAATATCTACAAATACACCTCCATAACCATTCACAGTCTTATGATATACCATACGCATTTTACAATTTTGAGACCTTATTACTTCCAAGCAAACAAGTTAATTGGTCTATTTTTGGCTTTTGGTATCCAATCTGAAAACCTAAGAAGGAAATATACTAATTTATTACAATTCTACGGCTTTAAGCGTGCTAAAACTATTCAAGTACAAACATCAATATTCAAGTAGATATGTCTTCTTGTTGGTGTCTATGGCATAGGGGCAATCTGTATAATGCCGTAGCACTTTGAACATACCAAATTTTCATATTGTATAATAAAAGTTGTAAATGTAGTTTCAACATTTTTGAATTTCAAGATTTTTCTACTTTGCTAAAAAAAAAATCTATTCTATTCTTGGGGGAATCTAATCTATGTTAGAAAGAAATTTAGAGCTTCACGTTTTTAAGTTTGTGTTGTAGACTAAAAATCAAAACTTGTGACATTTCCTTCTATCTCATGCCACATCAACTCCTTGGCTCCTCGTCTCGCTTAACACGTCCCACATACCTGTGTAGTTGGAAACCCCGATAAGGGCAATCATCGGAGCCAAGAAGCTAATGTGGCAAGGGGCAGATGAGAATGTGTGGGATCTATTTATGTTTTGGTTCCAATGATCTATTCTTGGTTTTTCTTTCCATTTCTTAAAATCATTAATGAGTTGATGATCCTACCACAATATTCATTAATGAATGTGAGAGAGAGAACAATTTGATTCGATGGCATAAATAATCCAAACGTAGTTGCAAGGATGCATGATTGCTTTTCAGGCATCAATTTGATCTTAAAACTCCTCATAGCTCGAACATGATTGTAGAGAATTGGAGCAATCTTGGATTTACATGCTACCTATATAGCAAGTTTCTTTATAGAATGGGCAAGCTCATGTCCATCTGAAATGTTAGATTGCCTACGTAGTGGTGCAAGAAATTCTTACATGATATTCATGATGATATGCTACATCAAAAGTTAGTGAAGTGGACTAACATTTAAAAAAAAGATAGATAGATAGATAGTATTTTTATGTCATGCCACATTGGCATGACCCTCGTATTAGGCAATATGTTAGTATTGGTAAAAGTTTTTATTTCAAGATGTTCATAAAGCCGTTCCAAACCATTGATCTTCTCAAAAAGGGGTAGCGTTCTAGATTCTCACGGAGGTTCTCATTTATCGTGTTTGAAAAAAGCGGCCTACCAATCCTCAGCCTGTCCATCCAATCATGGAAGACTCATTTCTCAACACCACGAATAAGGTGAATATTTGGGGTGGTTATTTCAAACTTAGTAACTTTAGGATGGTTCTAGACTTAAACTTCCATTCAGTTGAAAATGCTCTTGAGTCTTGCAAGCAGAACCAGAGGTAAATTACCAATCAGCTAAGCTATCGATCAGCAGTTTGCATCGTCTAAATCACCAATATATGTCGTTTTGATGTATGTAAAGTCTTTCGATATATGTTTAGTAAGCATTTAAAAATTCATATCAATTTGTATAGCCATGCACCATGGCATTGCGTATTGACAAACTTATACAACAGTGCTGAACTGATAATAACTACATAAGCTCTATGCATTGAGAAAACATGCCCTGTGCATTGAAAAAACATGCCCTACAATGTGAAAGTCAATGTTACCAAATACATTAAACTAATTACAATCAAGCCATAGATGGATGCAGCCGACATAGCAAACCTTTAATACCCACCAAATCTGGCCCGTAGAATACAATAGAGGCACGATTTAAAACCTTGCTTGAAGATTACGAATATAAAATTGGTATTATTAATGGATCAAAGGCACATGGTCTTTAAGTCTTGACTCCATTTGTACTCTAATTAGTCTTAATAAGAGTAGAAAGTCAAATTTCAAGACCTAAATAGTAAAGGCTAGTTGAAATTTAACAATCTCCTCCAATGTTCCAATGTTGCGTGCTAACTTAGATACCCTTCTTGTGGCAGGCTCCTAGAGGAGAGCCACATAGGTTCGGATTTTTCTGAAATGATGATCTGGGGAATTTCTTCCCAATGGCTACTGGTATCTCCCCTGATAGCTTGTTATACGAGAGATTTAGCGTAACCAGGTTCGTCAGGTTTCCAAGCGACTTTGGAATTTTACCAGATAATTTGTTGTTGTTCAGCACCACAGCCTGCAGCGTTGTCATTGTTCCCAAGCTTTGAGGGATGCTCCCAGAAAATTTGTTGTGTGAAAGATCCAGAAATTCCATCATTCCCAAGTTGGAAATCGTTTTGGGAATGCTTCCTAGCAGCGAATTTCCAGAAAAGTTAAGATAACTCCACTGATCAGTGGCCAATCTAGTTACTTCCACAGATGGAAACTGACCCGTCAATTGATTATCCGACAGATCGGCATAGCTCAACCATGTGAGATTTGAAGAGAAAACTGGAGCGACGGAGCCGCGAAGATGGGTTGAGCGGAGATCCAAGGAAATGAGATTTGTATATTTGGAGAAATGGGAACGGAAGGTGGAATGCAGAGGATTATAGGAGAGATTGAGGACGAGCCAATTCTCGAAACTGCGGGCAAGGAAAGGTATGTCGCCGGAGATGTTGTTGGAGGAAAGATCAAGGGAGTACAAGTTGAGGGCGGGAAGGAAGTCAGGGAAGGAATGCAACCCACAAGAGGCGAGGCCCAGACTCAAGCTGTGGTCTGGAGGCAAGGATTTGATCCAACGGGGGACAGAACCCAAGCGGTAATTGTTGAAGGAGATGTAGAAATTGCCGAGGCCGGAGCTCTTGGACAAATCTGGAACTGATCCGCGAAGCTTGTTGTTGGAAAGCTGAAGCGTAGAAAGCTGAGTCAGGAGGCTGAAGGAGGACGGGATTTGGCCCTCCAGCTTGTTGGACGAAAGATCTACTACACTTAAATTCACAATGCTCGCCCAAGAAGAGGGAATCGATCCCGTCAAGCGATTTCTTGCCAAATCAATAGATACTAGCGATGCTGCCTTTGCCAGGGATGATGGCAGAGGACCAACAAGACTGTTGTCCTTGGCATCCAGAGTATTCAAAGAGGATAAACCCTCGAACGATTTCGGAAGACTTCCCACAAGCTTGTTGCTGTACAAATTCATCACAGACAGATTTCGCAACGAACCAAGGGCGCTTGGAATACTCCCACCCAACTCGTTACCCGACAGGTCCAGATTCTGCAGCCTCTTAAGCTTCCCAAGTGACGCAGGGATGCTGCCACTGAACTGATTATTCTGAAGTGCCAATTCTTCAAGACTTTTTAAAAAACCCAGCTCTGAAGGAATGGCTCCAGAAAGCTGGTTATTGTCGAGATGAAGAGCCTTCAAACGCTTAAGTGAACCAAAAGAGCTGGGTATTTTGCCAGTCAGATTATTTCCACCTAAATAGATTTCCCTGAGGGTTGAGATATTACTTATGGACTGAGGTATTTTGCCAGAGATATAGCCTTGGCGGTCCACTTCGAGAACCTCGAGGGCCGAAAGCTTTCCCAAGGATTCGCTGAGAGATCCGTTGAGACTGGAGTATCCAATAAATCCATCCCAGGCATTATATGCATCGGAGATGAGGAGCTTGGCGACTCTGCCAGTGTGGTTGTTGCATTCCACGAAGAACCAGGAGCAGCAGTTGAGGCCTTTCCAAGAGGCTTTCATCTCGTAGGGGATGTTATTTACTCCACCAAGGAAATCGAGCAGGGCCTCACGATCAGTGCTGTGGCAATTTTGTGCACTGGTTGTGGGAAGAGAAAATATTAATGCGAGAAGTGCTGCTACTAGAGTTGCCATGGACATTGCCATTGCTCACATTACCTGAAGCGCAGAGTGTAAGAAGAAAGTGTTGTCCTTGTTCCTTGGGCAGACAGATGGTGCTCTTATGTAAATGTAGCTTCACATGGCTGGCGGCTAGCTGTCTTGTTTGGGACGCGGGCTTCAATTCCTGAAAGTCTTGTTCCCTCATGGAACATGCGTTTGAAGCTTTGTCAAGATCCTCCATTTATAAAGTAAGCTCAAAAACCCAGAAACACGCCATGTATCTTTTTCCTTTAAACACTTTCAACCTGTTTTGTTTGCAGAACATTGGTGCTTCGCTAGAACCCTAGAACAGAGCTTCCCCTGAAAAAACTTGCCCTGCAAACAGGCTCTCGCTTTTCCTTCCTTTTTCGGTTAAGGAATCATGGCAGAGCCATGGCGCTCGTTGGATTATCTCAAGAATCAAGCTTTCCCTGTAAACATGGCTTTCCACTATCCCTGCCATCAAACAAATCTGAGACCAAGACAAGGTCAAGCAAGAACTGATCTTCTCTAGATGCAGCCCAGCAGTCCTCGCCATTTCTGTGCAAACATACACATTTCTGGCAACTTATAAGCACCTATGATGTTCTTGGCTGACATCTTATGCAGAATGATCGGACTCTAAAAAAATATTTCTTTGCAATTGTCTCAACAATAGTCTAAAGAAGGGCACTATTTTGCAGGACTGACGTTCCTATGGTGAACCTTAGCTTCAGTGCAAAAACTGCTGCAATCCATTAAAAAGGCATTTGTAGTTCTCATCTGTCCAATTTCAGCAAGGCTGCTGCAGCCTCTTGGCTCTTGAGGTTGCGCAACCCATTCTTTGAAGATTTAAGCAAACCAGTCTTGCAGGCAGCAAATCTTCCTTTGGCGAGGCTCATCTTTTAATACCTTATTTCGGACAATCTTAACTGTCTACATACCTCCCACCCAATTGTTCTAATCTAGAATTAAGATTTAAAGACTTGGGCTACCTTTCTTTGCATATCTACTTTTCATTTTCGAGCAAGATGGGCGGCAGCAGTTTGTTTCCTTTGCGCCTTGAAGAACCCTATGAAAATAGTACATCTTTAGAATACCCAATTCCAGCAAATACATCAAAGTTAGCCACCAGGCACCAGCGTTTTTGGGTTAGACATCAACTACGGTGTGCTACCATTGCTTCGGCTTGAGAGGAAAAATTAAGGAAAGATTTTCTGTAGGCCCCATGCTGATCTGGGCAGAACAATCGGCGGAAACGTGAATTAAGGGTTGATGTAAGATTTTGAAGGGAAGGCTTCAGAGATGTACAATCTGAGGCATAGAGGACCCAGGACCCGGGCGTCTTCAGCATTCCATGACCCGGTTCAAAAGAAAAGAAACACAAAATTTGAGTTACTGAGTTACCCCGCGAAACAACAAGATACACAAAGACGGGCATCGTTATGGTAAGTGTGACTAGACAGACACATAAAAAGGGCCGCATGAACAAACAGTTTTTCAAACTAAACTATAAATGAAAGAAAGTTCCTTATTGTGAAGGAATTGCAGCTTTTAGGATCTCAATATAGTAGCAGGTGGCCATCGCTTCTGAATTCACTCATGCTATTCAATAAATTTGCAGACCAAGGTGCTGTGGCTCAAGAACCAGAAAGCTATCATTTCTGAAGTTGGAGGCATGTGGATTGAATGGTCAATTTCCTCATCCAGAGAGAGATTTTCAGAATATGCTTACATGCACCTTCTGTGCTTGTTACAGAGGCCAGCATATTTAACCAGGTGAAAGGATCTGTCCAGGTGGAAAACATTGGCCATCCTTTAACAACTTATCTATACCAAGGATCATTGGCTGCAAATGAAATTTCTGATGACAACAGGGAAACGCTTTGGAAGGTCCTACTTTCTGTTCAAGCTGTTAACGTATTCAGTCAGGATCTTTTTGTTTGGAAAGAGAATACAAGGAAGCCATTTTGTCGAAAATTTTTAAGTGCATGACATTGTGAATGTTAGGCAGGATGTTAAAGATTACAGGAATTACAGGAACGCGGTACATGCTACTGGCTGGGATGGAACCTGATGCGGGGACGTTGAAATGTATGATAAGGTGAGCAAAGTCATAATTTGTTAGTCTTTATATCCCGACCATTTTCTTCTAATATGTTGATTGTTTGTATCGGTGTCAGTCATGCTCCATGTTTTTCAGATTGTCTTTCAAGTTTTATGCTCAGTGGTGAATTCTGTAAAAATTTTGATACCCTTTACCTTCATCAAATCCTTTATCCATTGGTCTAGAACTATCAGGGCCATAGAATGTGTACCAGCCCACTTCATGAGCTATTTTAATGTGGAAGTATGTTCGCTATTTTAATGTGGAAGTATGTTCGTTAGGAATATCAGCCAAGATAGCCATTAGCCCAAAAATAACACCTGCCAAGACATGCCTTCATGATGGTAAAATATATGAAATTGTGAGAATCAAAGAGAAAGCCAGATGATGCATTTTCTTCCTAACTGAGTCAATCATGTCATTTTTGCACATGATGGAAGCTTTTAAGTACTTCCATTATTGTTTGACACTGTCTCCTGTCTCAATAAACAATAAGGTTGCGAAATTATGTGGGGCATATGGTTTTGGTGAAGGTGGCCTGAAATATAGGGGGTTAGGGTTGTGCTCTTCTTCTTTTTTAAGCATGGTCTGGGCGAAAAGCAGCTGTGAAGAATTTGTGGCAGGCATGCTCCGACCAAGGCGGGCTAGCAGATGAGGATGCCGCTGTGCTGGAGGAGATCACGAACATGCCGGGTGTGGAGATGTTGCTGCCTATGGCTTGCCAGAAGAGGCGCCTGATCTGCCTCAGTTGGAACCCCAGAGATCTACTGAAACTAGGAGGAAGTTGATTGAGCTTCTTAGCAACTGGGAGGGATGAAACGCAGTGAGGATTGTCTTGTTGGGTGTTTTTTGACCAGCATTTTGTAGTTTTCTCTATATTTGTTAGGCTTTTGGGAGTAGGAGTTTGCACACTGGGGCTTCAGATGGGATTGCCAGTGTCACAATTTTGCATGTTGCTTGCTTCCCAAGTAAAGAAATTCTTTTGCATATTCAAGAAGGAATACGTCGGTGATTCCAGTTATGTGGCATGTGGATTGATTCAGGGCTCGTCAGCTGTGCTCTTCGATTGCTTGATTATGGAGCAATTTCTTCCGGAGTCTGTGTTCTCTGTGCTGGAGACGGTAGAGATACATCAATCATTTGTTGCATCAACGAACTTTCTTGGAAAGTACATCGGTTGTCGGGCTGCTGTTCCAATTGCTACTGTATGGATGGAGATATGGCTGCTAGAGGGGTGAGGTGAGGTGGAGCTGTACGGTTGGAATGGTTGAAAATCTGGCAGGAGCTGCATATGGTCTCAGGGGCCATGGGACCTCATGTGAATTTGTTTTTGTTTCATGTCTTCTTAGGTGCTGGGTTTCTGTTCTGCAGGCTTCTTTGTGAAGCTGCCTATATGTAATATGAAGCTACAACATATGATTTCATTTGTGCCTTGCGGTTCTGTGCATGTATGATGTGATATATTTGTAATAAGAATGTAACTTCTGTCAAATCAATTTTGTGTATTTCTATTCTCTTTGTTGCGTATGTTGGGTATGTGTACGCATATGAATACATGTATGTGGAGCACTAAGTTATACATGGGTGTGATGTGTAAATTCCTCAATCCTTCGTTTGGCATATTCAGGGAATTATCTTTGGATCCAATGATCCAAAGTGAGCAATAAGGAGTGATCCAAAGTACATTGTCAATAAATAATTGAACGTTAGTTTGCAATGTATACAAGCACAAATAGAAGAATCTTGTAGATAATTGTGAGGAAATAGGTAACATTAAGGCTAAACTGGTGGTGTTATTATACCGCAATAACCAAGTATGCTGCGGCTCACTCATGCATATCTATAGCACCAAAATGTGTAGCCTCACAACCTGTTCTTTCATTCTTTCTGGTGTAAAATATAGCTTAAGCTGGATGCAAAATTAATTAATTCTCATATGTTTCAGCATCAAACTTGATGTGATAGAGCAAGAGCTTTTTTTCATGACTTGGTATTTCTTTTGTTTGATTAGTCGGATACATGAATCATTTCACATGACTAATGTGGACTCACCTGGATATTGAGAGGAAAAGGGAATTCACAAGGTGAAAGAAGAAAAATAAGCCAGCCAACTTGTACTGTAGTAGCAACTTGATATTAAGAACAATAGTTGTTCTACTGTAGTGGCCACACACAACCCAAAAGCAAGCTCGAAGCCAGTAAGGAATGAAAAAAGACAAGATCCAGGTACGCCACTGGCCAACCGATGTTTAGAGGATATTAACTTGCTTCTGGCTAAATTTAAGGAGGTTAACACTAGCTCAAAGATTTAAGAAGATTACCATTAACTCAGGTCAGAGTTTTAGAGTGAAGAGAGCAAAAATTTCTTTTGAAACCTTAGCAAGTCAACCAGTATTTTCTTTTTGCCAACCTACATCTCCTCTGTGTCTATTAGTATCTGTGCTATCTGACTCTTTAACATGGGCTTTTAGTATATTAAACAATTCTGGGCAGTTGACTGTTTATGCATTAAAAAAGGAGGCCAGTAGGCTAATTGCTTTTTTGGTTCTTCAGTGTAGCATAGGTTTCTATATAGTATTTTAAATGCGCTCTCTTGAACTTGCTTGCTAATTTAATTTATAAGCCTTTAATTTCCACAGGCAAGTTCCATTATATCATTCTAAAGTTGATCTTTGGAGCTTTTCTTGGAAGTTTTATGAATGCACATATTCTTAAGGTTTTATGGGGGAAGGCCCCTTTTCTGAACTTTCTACTTTGGTGGGTCTCAGGTATCTCTTCTATTGGTGGCAAAGCATGTAGTACATTGGCTTTTTTTTTTTCCAATTCCTTGTCTATTTTGCTCCTTTCAAGTGTGCGGCTGCTAAAAGATCTTGCATTCTTTTCCATCCACTATACCAAATGTTAAGTATGAAATAGACTGTATAATATGCGTTGCAGGTTCAAAAATTGCAAGGCGGTATTCATTGGTTTGAAGTGTTTCAACGTCAGTCCATTGATACGATCGGTAACAAACTATCTTGGTACTCCATCTAGAATCCATCTTATTTATACAAACATATTGCACGATGGCATGTGTTGCTGCAGTTGCCTTTGTTGGAATTTTGTTGTGCCTCCAAACTTGCAATGGGCTAATTAAGAGCAAAATGTGGATGTTATTTGATCTGACTATTATAATTGTATCCAGCCTTTGGTTTGACTGATCGGATGTTTAGCAGGATTATGTGCGCAAGTTAATATTCAAGATTTCATGTGATTTGTATGGGTGAACGGTGCTTAAAAATTGCCTTTTCGTAAACATAATTTCTAACACATGTCCATGTGTTGAGGCATGTCATATGCTTGGAAGATAACTGCAAGCAGGTGATCATAACTGCAATATCTCAAGTGAATTGAAACTGTATTTACGGGTTAGTAAATGATTTTCATTGTTGAAACATACAGTGTCACAAGAGCTAGTCACTTGAGTCAACAATCTTTAATCTTTAAAGGTACAATAGTTAAGATATGCCTAGCATTGTAGTTGTTATAGCAATGTTGTACAGATGGAAGCTAGATGTCATGCAGGTATACACTTCTATTTAAAATGTACATGGGGGCAAGTTATTCTTTGTAAACAACAAATAAGTTCTCTGTTTATCGCCATAATTCAATTTTAATTTAAAGCGTCTCCAAAGAGGTCTTCTTGAACATTCTGTTTCTATTTTTGACAACATGGCTATTTGAGCATTTCCTTCACCCATAAGTGACAATTTTTGGACTAACTTATTAGCAGAAAAATGTGGCATCAGACATCCTATATAGTGGTTTGTTTCTATTCAAGTATCCTAAAGATTAAGATAAGATAATGCTGGCTGAATGGACTAGGCTAAGATAATAGACATGGTATATTCTACAGTTTCATGTTGCAAGATTGTGCGGTCTAAATAATTCCTATGCAGGTTTCGAATTGATTCATAAATGCATGCGTCACACAATGGAAGCCAATGGTGAACTTTGAGCTGTCAGGGAACTAGAATTTAGAAGAAGATAGGAATGTGCAAAAAAAAAAATAAAAAAATAAAAAAAATTAAGAATTTGCTTTTATGTGGGATGCCACATTGAAAGTCATCAAGCAAGTATAATAATTTGTATATTCTTTGTTCAGAATAGGGAAGAAGTAGAGCCTTTGGCTCTCAGATTTATTGATTTCTTTGTGGAGCAAACAAACCATGTTTGTTCAACCTCTATTTTACGCTGTAACTACTCAGGATCTGGCATACACTATGTAGTACAACTTGAAACAGTGAGTTGCAATACTGAAAAATTTGGTTGGGTTATTTTGGTCATGATAAAAACTCAAAGGTAGGTTTAACTGGCAGAGCATGATATATCTACAGAACATGTTTTTGGTGATTTAGAATCAAAACAGTTGAATGCATAGAAAATGATTGGAAATATTTAGGCACGTTTTGTGGTCGTTCGTGTACCTAAAGTGGCAAGAACACACTTGGACATACTCAAAATTTGACATTAAAGAATAGATATTTATCAAAATAGTTTGATTGATGGAGTGCTGTCGGGATTCGAATTGCTAAGAGCTGAGATTTGATGGTAATTAATTCATATAGTTGAGGTAGAGCAGAATCATTTCCTAATAGGAAAATGTCTGGAGCGAATCGATGAAGCCAATGTTTTAATTCAAAGTTGGAGTTTGTAACATCACATTTGAGTGAAATTCCAGGAACAAGGTGTGATAGAAAATGACATGAGTGAGTGTTGGAGGCACTGTATGTATGAATGAGAAGGAAAATGTAAATCCCATTTTGAGGTTTGACTGTGAAATTGCAAAGGAAGTAGAATTGTGTGCATATTAATGGGTTACTACACTCCACATGGGTTCACACACTCCATGTCAATAAGAACTTCAATGTGCAATCTTAGTAAAAGCCGTATCGAAGGTGAAATCTGGAGACATTGCTAAGGGGAAGTAATCCGATCCATTCTTTCGAGCATGCTTTATGTTCTTATGGAGACATATGGTGACTACCATACAATATTGTTCTAAAAACTACCCGTAAGACTCAATTGTAATGTTGTTTATACTTTGAAGGTTATGTTACACTTAACAATGATCCACATCCACATGTGCAGACAAAATTTGAAGTGAAAATAACTCTAGCCTCCACATGCAAAATGTTATAACTTATACTCCGCAATTTAGACCATCGGTACATATTCATTGAGAGAAGAGACTTGACTTGTCATTAGAAACATGATAAGCAACGAAAAACATGCAGGCACAACCTTCGGGCACCAGAGGGTAAGCCTCTATCGCAGTACCTTGTTACTCTTTGTCATTGGATCTCCTTAATTTTCAATGTATTGATAAATTAATTAGTTAACTTGTGAAATTCGCAAAATGATTTCCAACTTGGGAAGGATGGAATTTGGATCTTTCACACAACAAATTTTCCGGAAGCATCCCTCAACAGGGTGAATTTTAAGAGCAATAAAATTTTATCACTAAAATTAAGGTTGACTAGAGAGAGGAAATGTTTTAATCCTCAAGTTTTAATTATCTTAATTTATAGTTTGGAAATTTGCTCTCGCAAATGCCTGCTTTGCATTTATATGAAGTCTATTTTTATCCTTCAAAGGGCGAAAGTGAAGAAATGCTTTAATCCTCATTTGGCGATTTTATCTTAATTTATAGTTTACACCTTTGCTCTCGCAAATGCCTGCTTAACGGCCATATGACCTACTATTTCAGAAAATATATTTGGTATTTTATTTCATTGTACCCACAAAGGATAAATTAGTATTTATAGTTTAAACCTTTGCTCTCGCAAATGCCTGCTTAACGGCCATATGACCTACTATTTCAGAAAATATATTTGGTATTCTATTTCATTGTACCCACAAAGGATAAATTGGTGAACCATTAAAGGACAAGGTGCCTTCATATGCATCATATGTATAAGGCATGATATGTATAGAAATGTGTATGAAAGGTCTCTTTAGAAGCATTATAGGTATAGAAGGACCTGTGAGAGAAGTCCCCTGTATGTGTAGTACAAGTACCCAGAATCCATGTCACTTAGATACTTCCACATTCGTGAATGCTTGCTTAAAAACAAATGACCTAGAGGTCATTAGACGTATGGAATGTAGTGAATTAAGGCTTTGTTAAGGTGCTCCTATTTTGAAAAAATCCTAGAGTACGTGTCAGTAAAAGAGCTTTCACACTTATAGAACCATTAAATTTGGACATCTCAAACCTTTCAATGGTGCACAAATTTGGAATAAAATACCAAATATTCATTATACACGATTTTCCAAAATTGGAGCACCTTGAGAAGCCCTTAGTTCAATACATTTTGATACGTCCCATGACCTCTATGTCATTTTATTACTTATTCCGATGGGAGATTCTGGCATGCAGAACAATGTCTAGGATCCCCCTCAAGGGGAGGCCAATTTTGCCGAATCCTTCCATTATGAGATGCCATAATGCCTTGTCAATCGATATATAAGAATGGCGTACATGATAACGTATTAATTGCTAGGATAAACATCCAAATGAATGTTAGGTATACTAGCATTGCTGGAAGCAATGGCTGATGCTTTGAATAAATGTTCAAATAGGGTCGGCTTAAATACTTCGACCATTGTTGGAATCAGAATCTTCCAAGCCGCCAGCTAATAAATAGTCTGCACATGCTTCCACGTGTTAGTAACATGCATAAGATTCATCCAATAGAGTCAACAGGAAACAATGACTGACTGATTGACGGCAAGAACACATATATGGAATCCATACCATGCAGATGCTCCCTGGCAGTGTAAGGGAGGAACTGCAAGTATCATAAGAACCTAGGTCGCTAGACTGTTGACTACATCCACCACTGTTCCATACCAGTGATAGACTTCATCTCACTAGAACCCAAGATTCTTATCACGATAAGACATGCTTATCACGGTGCGGATAGCACTACAGGTTCTCATCCATTTTGTTGTAAGTTTGGTATTCACAACACCCTACAGAATATAATCAGGCATTCTTAAGGTAGTTAGACTGTTGACAACTAAATGACACCGTCCCATACCAGCGCCATATATCATCTCACAAAATAACCAAGAGGCTTCAGTTCTCATAAGCCTAAACTCATCACCGTGTTCTATTATACGAACACATTATAAGAGAGGATTACTTTGTGCATAACACTAGCTTACTTATAGTGCAGGAACCTTATGGTCTCTGCTATGTAGCAACGAAATCCATCGGTAGCAAGTTAAGCCAGCACATCAATGCATACACGGGCTTCTATTGCGGATAAGACACTAAGCCATTTGGGAGTACGGGTTCAAAAAAATTTCTTTGGGTCAATGATTCCTTTAAGATGAAGCTTATTGTATTATGGAAATAATTCTTTGAGCTTCATCTCCCTTCTGAAGAAACAACTCCCGCCCCCAATTTCCAGTTTCCAGGCTTACCAATTATCCTCAACTGTGCTAGTTGCAGGTTGTGCGATCAAAATCTTCTCGCCCCCAATCTCCTCCAGTACTGGCCTCCAGCCTTTCCATTTGCACTTCGCCTGCAATTCCTTCTCTTTCAACCCTTCAGCCTGTAAGGGCGGGGTCACATGAGGATGTTGACGTGATCTCGTTCATGTCGACTTGAACGTTTATAAAAGGTTGGGGTCACATGTTCATCTCAAGAAGAAATGCCACGTCAAAACGTCATTAACCGTTCAAAAAAAACTTCTAAAAATTGGATGGGTGTATCTGCTCAAAATTTGCAACGTGTCAAGATTAAAAGGGTTCATGTCAACATGAACTCCTTCAGCCGAAGCGGGAGCCGGTTGAATCGATCGACGTTGACATCACATGGGATATTCATAAACATTAACCGTTGCTTTAAGAAACCACACAATATCTACCCGTGCCTCAATTTTAACAATCCAATATTCTATTCTATTCTATTCTAGAGTTAGAGCCTATATCCCATACTTGTTATTGGGTCTAAGCACAATATTGGGGGCAATTTTTTTGTCGCTGACATAGGGTGCTGGGGGAGGGTGCTTTATGCGTATTTTTCTAAATTTAGGATCCATTAACGACGAACAGCCTCGAGCGCGAAAAAACTCGTGCAAATAAGGAGAGATCGGTAGCCCGCCAAGAATCTCTTCCCAAAATGTGGCTATCCCTCCAAATTCCAGTTTGCATTTGCTGCATTTTCTTTTCTTTTCTTTCAAGAACAGATGGATTTGGTTGAGCGGTATGCTGCTGAATTTCAAGCAAAGTTTGGAGATGCAGAGCCAGAACTTCTAGCAAAAAGCTGGGATTCGATCTTGAAGCTGATATACCAGAAATTGTGGTACCAGAAATTGAGGCATCGAGTGTTATGGTAGCAAAAGAATTATTAATTTTTGGAGAGAAGCCTTCAATTTTTCCTTGTGATAATGTAATTTCCCCTATAATTGAAAAGGAAAGTCCTGCTGGCCATAACTGTTGTCCATGTATTCAAGTGAAATGCAAATGTATCTCACCAAATACAGCTTGCAGGAGAATAATGTCTGCCAAAAGAGGGATGCAGAGGAAGAGAAGCACAGAAAGATTAGCACTTGAATCTGCATCTAGTCCGCACAGATTGGCCATTTGAACCAAACAAAAATTGGCAAAAGATATTTTGGATAATATTTATAGTATATGCAAGAATTTATTTCAAGATGATAGGGATGAAATCTTGGCAAGAACAGGTCAGGAACTGCCAGAAATTGGCATCATGGGACACAAGGAATTGTTACCAGTTAGGCAAGTTGTTGATAATGTGAAGAGCAGTCTTCAAACTAACAAACTAAGAAGGAACCAGGATATGACACAAGCAAGATCATCTACTCTTGTAATGGCTGTTAATAATTCTAGCAACAAGTCTCGAGTTGCAAAGACTTTAAACATAAAGAGAAGGACTGTGTATGCTGCTTTGGACAAGAGGAAAGCAGCTGCAATGGTGAGCCTTGGTCCATGTTTAAGAGAAAGGATAGAAGTGATAAGCTCTATTTTAAAGATCGAGAGAAGATATATAGTTATTGGTTTCTAACACAAGAGTATCTCCCAACAAGAAGCAAGTTGTGAAGCTTAGGAGAACCAATGAAGGAGTGAAGATTTTGAAGCCATATAGGTTGCATCCCATCCACTTTCTGGAAGAATCTCAGGTTAGTGAAGTTTGAAAAGAATTTAGTTTTGAAATCCTTAGCAGTTATCTAGTTCGTATATTTAGTTTGTTATCTAATATTTAGTTTATATGCTTGGAGGGAAGCATATATGAAGTGTCAATTTACTGCTACATATGAAGATCAGACAAATTTCTTGAAGTGTAAATGTAGTGGTTGTTGAATATGCCTTTATATTATGCTATGTAAAAATCCAGCGCGTATTATGGCTAAAATATGTTTTGGCTTGACCTGTAGGTTGTCTTCTACAAAAAGTTTCAGAAACAGAATCCTGACATCAAAATAGGTTTGAGTGCTTGAAACCTTTGTTTGTTAGGAGACTAAAAGATCGTGAAACTTGCATGCGCATTTATCACATGAAGATGGAATTTGTGAGACAGATATTGAATAGAATTAGAAGAGACATAAATACACATGGAACAAATTGTAAGTGCAAGTGTTCAATTTGTGGTGCTGGAGACCTTTGTGAAGCAAAGGAGAAGACTTTTAATAGTGTTAGTGAACTATGGAGGTCATTGGTATGTTCTAAGGCAGATGAGGATCTTTGGCACAAAGCAAATTGTCTTAAACTTGATTGTAGCTCATGTGGAATAAGAAAATTCAAAAGATGGGGAGAAAACGCTCTTCGGACAATCGATTGGAAGAACTTTGAGAAGGTATGTACATGTTTATATCATTGTGTTTGCATTCGTATTCAATATTTGGAAAAACATGCAGCTAATTCAAACTAAATCTGAAACTATCAATCTGAAACTGTATTTTGTTGTTACTGCAGATTAAAGAGACAATAAAAATAAATGTGGGAAATGATGGTTCTATCAAGGAGAAGACCAAGGATATCATGAGGCTAGTTTACAAAACAACAACATTGAAAGAATTCATGTCTCATGCCGAATTATTCCACATAATTATACAGCCAGGTGGCAAGTAAAACAATTTAAGAACTGCCTTCAAACATTTCCAAAAGGTACTGTAGTTTCTGTTATAGATTTTGCCAAAAATTTCTCTTTGAAGTTCAACAGGAAATCCAAAGCATGCACTGGCATAATGACCAATGTTCCATCCTAGTCCATATCACTTACAGACATGCTTTAGATTCTGAAATTCCACACATCAAGATTGGTGACAGAAAAAAGGTCAAAGAGACACATTTCTACATATCAGACGACAAGAAACATGACAGTTTATTTGTCCAGCATTGTTTGCAAAATTATCACGAGTTTTTGTTGAGAAAGGGAGTTAATTTGTCGAAACATGTATTTTGGTCTGATGGATGTGCCTCCCAGTTCAAATCTTCTAGAGCTTTCTACTTCTTAGGCAGATTCTACAAGTTGAAGGGGACTAAGATGCAGTGGAACTTTTTTGCCACATCACATGGTGAAGGGGAACATGATGGGGCTGGAGCTATCATAAAGAGAATATTGACGAGTGAAATGCTTAAAAGGGACAGCACACCTTTGAGGAATGCTGAAGATGTTGTCAACTTTCTTATTTCTTATTTCAGTTGCAAACAAACTTCAAAGGAAAGCAACATACAAAGGTATTAGTTTTATTTCATAGTGTTAAGTAATTTGATACTCAAATTATTTCTTACACCCTCTTTTATTTTAGGTTCTTTTGGCTTGTTAAGTTGGGTGATGTGAACAGAGATTTGTCGTATGAATGTGATACTTGAGGAGGTACAAAAAAGATTCACACAGTCAGACCTTAGTGCCAAGATAGGCCAACTGAAATGGCATATAGGCATCTCTCATGCTTTTGCAGATTTTGTTGGAGAGAATTATGGTCTAAATGTAGACATGCATCTCGGCTTGGAGATTATTCATTATCAATTCTGATTCCTATGGTCTTCGAGGAGTCCCCTATCAACCATGTGCAGTATGAGGGGGACAATCAATGGAAAGCTGAAATGGTTGAAGTAGATGATAACTTTGTTGTGAATGCAGAGGAAGGAAATGATGAGAATGTGGATTTCTGGATAATCAAGTGCACTGACACATTGTGCAGCATGCATTTAAGGACTATTGGGGGTCTAATTTCAACAGGCAGGAGGTTGTCTTGTCAGGTAAGTATTACAAGTTCATCGGAGATGGTAAGTATGAGTTGTTCGACAATATGCCTGATGTAACTTGCTATACACACCTTGTAGTTTGTGCAAAGGTTGAATTGCAAGCTGCACATAGTGAAAAGGGTGTGTTCTGCCTCTCAGATGATGCACATGAACAGATTATTGAATATTTGCCTCCTCCTTCATCCGAGGTACTTGCTGCCAGCCCTAGTACAGAGAAGGATTGATGTAGTGAGATTGATAGATCAAATGTTGCAGACTTCTACATATATGCATGTTACATAACATTGTAAACTTGTGCAGCTGCTTCTTCTATCAAAAGAGTGAACTTTGTATGTGAATAGGCTGCTAGTAACAGAACCTTATGGTTCAAGTGTTGTTTCCACCATTTTCTTCTATCAAAAGGGTGAACTTTGTATGTGAGTAGGCTGCTAGTAACAGAACCATATGGTTCAAGTGTTGTTTCAACCATTGTTATCAAGTGTTTAAAGTGTTTTAATATCAAGTGTTTCAATATTGATTGTGTTTAAATTATACTGGCAACTACTGTAAGGAACTAGTGTATGGAACAAGTGTTTAAATAATGAAGTTCTACAAGTAAACAGGTCCATCAATTCCTATCATCCTAGATCAGTCATTGTTTAATAATATTTAAGTGTCTTGATTAAAAGTGATGATGTTTAAATATTTCGAGTTCAATAACTTGTGTATTTGTATTGTATTGTTTGTGTTTGTAACTTAAAGAGTTTCAGAGTAAGTGTTGATACTCAATATTGAGTGTTTGATTGCATGTTCAAAGTGTTGAATTCAATATTTGTAGTGTTTGTCTTCTGTTGCGTGTTTATTTGTGTTTACATTCCAATTTCTAAATGCCCAAGTATTCCATTGTCAACCAAGTATTTAAGTAAACTAAATGTAACAACAATGCCAACCCTCAAAGTTTCAACTCGTGAAACCTGTTGCAAATCACATATTAATGAAAAAGACTGTTCACAAATTTGAAAACCATAAATATTACATTCATTGGCAACTTATTTATGTTGTCGAAGGTTCAAGCTTACTGCCTTTACAAAATAGGTAATACAAAATCATTGATATAGTGTCAATGGATGCTAGCTATAGTTCAACATGCACATTCATGCTGTATAAAAAGAACATTGAAGTTCATGTGCATTCCAAAAGGGATCTTTACTTTGCATAATTGAAATTTGAAACTGAATTAACATACACATAATTATAGTTGCAAGATCAATAAGTTGCAAACCTGGTAAATGTAAATAGATCTTCTGTTTAACAAATTGTTCGAGTGTCATGGTTTCTTCATCACTCTCATCATCACGAGCATCAGCAACTTCGGCAACAACAGATGGAATTGAAGGTACTGCAACTTGGACAGGAACAGGAAGATATGGACTTGAAGGTGTTTGAACTGAAGGGGCTTCAACTAAAGGTATTACAACTTCAAGAGGAACATGATCAGATGGAAGTGAAGGAGCTTGCACTAAAGGTACAGTGGCTTCAACCTGTGCTGGAACTGAAGGTGCTGGAATTAAAGGTATTGGAACTAGAGGTACTGCAATTACAGGGGCTAGTGAAGGTGCTGGAACTATAATGGTTCAAACCACATATTTGCAATCTAGCTAGAAGGACTCAGCTTGGTTGCTTAAACTATCATCTAATGGAAGACAATGAAGATCAGTAGTTGCAAATTAAAAGCACATAATTATTTGAAATCAAATGTAGCACATACCTGTAGGAGCATCCTGTTGTGGGCTTCTTAGAATCCTTTGGCACTTCTTTGGCAGGTGTTTTCTTCTTAGAATGTTTTTTGGTAACCACTGGCTGCTTGCTTTTTGGTCCAGCTTTCTTTGTATTATTTGGCTTATCTGTAAGGTAAGTAAGTTAGAAATACAAATAAATATAACATTATTTTATAGCTATGACACTCACCAGAAATTGCAGATACATGCTCACGTGCATTCCGTTTACTAGGTCTACCTTTACGAACATTAGGGAGTTTCTTTTGACCAACTTCTTCTACAATTGATAAGGTTTCTATTACTATTGGTGCAGGTTCAGCCTCAGAAATCCATGGATTTGTTTGATCCTTAGCAGCTTCATTTTCTTCTACAAGATTAGCATGTTCTCCTTTTCTCTTCCTCTTAGCAGCAACTGCAAAAAACACAAGGTTGTAAGGAAAAACCGCAATCAATATACACATTAGTCAACATATTAACCTTTCTTGGGACTCTTAACTGAGCTTGGGACTCTAGCAGCCCTGAGCACACAATGCAATCACTAGAGCTTCCCTGGGACATGATTGTATCAACTTCGATAAGAAGCTTCACAATGCCAACTCCAAGATGTTCATCTCCCAGCCTCTCATCATTCACACTATCAAATGGATCAACTGCAGTTATTATGCCCTCTGCAAATACCGTCTGGTTGCAAGGGTGCAACAAAAGGCAACCCTTCTTCCTCCATTGGAGCCTAGGGCAATGGCCTCTGCTGGACTTCCTTGGCTCCATTTTACTCATCTCACATGCTCCCTGAATGAAAAAGCTCACATTAAAACCATATAGCCCCAAACACCACAAATATGACCATATGAACCATATAAAACCATACAAACATATTAAATATAACCATATTAAATCATACAACCATATTAACTAAAATCATATAACCATATTAAACCATACAACCATACTCATTCTAAACCATATGTAAACATTGTAACCATATATAACCATTGAAACTATTCAACCATTGTAACCATATTAAATATATAAGGTAACATATATAAACATATAACCTAACCTTTCATATCTTGTCATGTTAACGTGGCGCCTCCTCGAGGCTGGCGTATGTCCATGTCAAGAACCCTTGATCCGCCACGCCATGGAGGGCATGGCCCACACGTGACAAAGTTTATTATTGCACTTTTATTTAGGTTCGAGGGTGCAGCCCGTGCTTAACGCACCCTCTTCCTCTCCCCCACCATTCTTCCTCCCCTTTTTCTCGATCACTCTTCGAGCTCAGATTTTCCTTAAAGCCCTTTTTCGATCGACGATCGATCGAACTGAGCCATTCCAAGGCCATCTTATGACGAAGAGCTTGGGACGACGGATCAGGCGCTTCAAAATTTGTTTGGGTTCTCAGCTTGATTGAGTGTTCGAAACCGCGTTACTTGCGAGAAGAAAGTGAGGCCCTTTTTAGTCTTTGCTTTTTTTAGTTTTTCCTTTAAGTCCTTTCTTGCATTTTTACTTATATTCTGTTGTTAGAGGCTCTTATTAATCCCTCGATACAATTCTGGCCCGACAAATCCTTATTCACGCTTTGCTTAACGACTATACCCACATGGAATCGAACCACGGAAGCCTCCTCCTCATCCGGCCAAATCTTCTAGGTGTGTTTTTGTAATATCATACCCTTTTTAATCTCATTTCTCCAGACTTGTTCTCTGTTTTTCTCATTAATCTCATTTGTCTCCACTTTGTTCTCTCTGTTTTCTCATTAATCTCACTAATCTCTCATTATCTGTTTTTCCTTTTGTATTGTTTTTTTTTTGTTATCTTTTTTCTTGCTTGTGGTTGAATTGAATACATTGTACAGGCACAAGTGAGAATAGTGGTTAGAGTAGTAGCAAACAACCCAGATGTCACTCATCGAGGCAGGTGTTAGGAAGTAAGATATTGCGAGCATTAACGAAGAGATTCACAAAAGATATAGCTAAACCGTCTAAGAATGTTTCATAACGTAACATAACTAGGAATGTTTTTCTCCCAAGAAGAACTAAGAATAGGAATTGCTTCACCGACCGGTGCATTTCTAACTCACAAGATATCCTCCACTGCGGGGAGACATGCGAGGAGGGCGAAGTTGAGAATACTTTTTGCCTTCTTCTGAAATCGTCAGAGTACACCATGAAGGGCACTGGCTTGAGGGATTTTCGATTCTCGACTTCGATTGGGATTGCACACACTACCCAATGTCTTCACATTCTTTTTTAAGCCTGCTGCAGCCTTCTCGACTTCGTGAGTCGAGAATGTCATACCCCGGCAATGGCCCTTTGTGCAAAAGAGGTGCCTCCACCCGAATGAAATCACTCTTCAAACCATGCTCATCGAATATTTTTGCAAGAGGACCGGGTCCGACCGGGTGGAGGCCTCGGCGACTCATCCAAATTTTCTCTTCTGCGAGTCGAAAAAACGCAGGCTCTAGTGCACTCTGGAGCTGGCAAAGACGATTTAACCACTCTCCTTCTATCTTCCTGACATTGCAAAGGGAAGTGGTTTTGACCGTGCAGGCCAACTCTTAGCAACCCAATTCTCCCGGTGTGGTCGCAGTTGGCCTCTACCCAATCAAAGACCGTCTCCTTCAACCATCTTCGGTGAATATTGTGAGGATGGGCTCGATTGGGTGGAGGCCTCTACAACCAACCACCTTCGGGAACCACAGTGTTTAGCCAGTATGCATTTCTTCGCCATGAAATGGAAGAATAGTATTACCCAACCGAGAACTCCATGTGTACCATCCGGAGTTCGATGGCTAAGGCATTCTCAACGGCGGCTTCGAGAATGTAGACCGGGAAGCCAATAAGATTCTCGGCTATCGGCTGGTCGAGAATCTCACTACCGAATAATTCTTCGTGAGGATGATTGGTCTCTACAAAGTCCATTCCCCTTTGCCATCTTCGGCGAATATGCGGGCCAGGGGCCAAGGGAAGAGCCGCCACGTTGAAACCCCACCACGGGTAAGCCCGCGAGCTGGCATGCGTATTCTCGACTTTTGAAGAGCGTAGGCAATAATAATCGACTTCGCCAAGTTAGGCACGGTGTCACCATGAATTCTCCACCACCGAGGCGTTGGCCTTGATGAGATTCGAATCAATGTCCCCCGAACCATCTTAAAACACAAATTGGCTGATGGGGGCCTTTCTACCTTTTGTAGATGTCCTGCTCACCACATGGTGTCAACCCCTGAGAGAAATTGAAGGCTTGCATTCTCTACAACTCGCAGAGCCGTTCTCCTGTTTTTAGTCCCAGAGTGCCTCTAGCACATGCGAGCCACTCTCCTTGAACCATCTTCCTCGAATATTGCGGCCGGGTGGTTCCGGAGGGTGGAGGCCCTCCGACTAACTACAAGAGGGGATGCATTTGAACCGCATCTCCGGGCCTTAGACCTAGCCCCACTATGTACAACATTCCAAGAAAATAGTCCATGAAAAAAATACACCTAAAAAGCAATCGTTCTTTACCCCTCGATCCATTGTTTCCTCAGAAGCATCTCTCAACCCAGGAGAAATCATCTCGAAGCTGAAAAATGTTGGACAAGGAAACGATGAATCTGGCCGAAAAAGCTTATCGGCAGGTTCCATTATTTAAACACGGGCGGCATGTTCTACAAGCGAAATAACATAGGCATCTCTCAAACTCACCTCTTCAATGCCAGAATTCCTTGAACCATCAGATCCGCGGATCCCGCAGCCTCACCTAGAGTCTTTGCTTCTTCCGCATCGGTCTCATCAAGAGTGTATTAGCATCTAATACTTGTGTCACCGCGATTCTCATGACGTATCCCCATTCCATGGCGCAAAGAAGTAGAGTTCCCCGTGCAAGAGCGGTCCTCTCGCTTCCTACCTTAGTCCGCTTCATCGATCAAATCAACCGCTGGCAATAGGACGCCTCGCTAGAAAAACACACATATGCAAACCAGTAGCTTTACCGCTACCTCGCCATTCCCCGAAGTCGCCATACCGATGTCATTCCTCAACTCAAGGCCAATGCCGCATCCAAGATAAACCACGCCCGCCACTAAGTCCCTTTTGATGTGATTAAATTTCGTAATAGTGTTTAAGGGCTAAAGGCTTAATGTTGTACCCTTTAGCCCGCTTTTTTCATAAATGATTGCATGTCCTAAATTCAAAGAAGAACACATCTTTTACATGCAGTCCCAAAACTCACAACGCGGAGGAAACTTAATTTACGAGGGGATCCGATCGTGAAGAGGATGAGGGGGCATACAGACATGGCGATTCAAGCCCAAGAAGCGAAGGAGGGGATGCTAGTTCTAGCGCACCAAGAAGAAGAAGACAAACACCCCGTGAGCTCGAGGTTTATCTTTTGTCGGAATAGCTTAACCGATCCATCCTTTCTTCTTGCAGATTCACCGCGGACTCACTAGTGATCACTAGTCAACTCCGCTCTTCATCATCGAGGGATCGGAGACAGAGCTTCTTGACACACCGCCAGATTCTTGGTGGTATGTCGAGGTATCAACAAGTGGGAAGGAGAAAGATCTGCTTCTCCACCAAAGGGACAAGAAGAGCTCCCGAGACAAGTACAAGAAAATCGGTGTTGTGCTCTCCGCCTCAGTATGATTTCAAGCATTTAACACTACATGTCGAGGACCCCGTAAGAGTAAGTTCTATCACACCAAAAATTATCGGGTTCAAATTATTCTCACTCTTCCATGAGCAAGGCGGTTGGCAATCAAAAAAAAGCAGCCTTTAAATTGTCGAACCTTGGGTGGAAGGATCCGAAGGGTTGAAGGAGGCCTAACCCTAACATCCGTGGGAGCTTGGAATGGAGATTTCCGTGTCGGGGAAAACTGCTCAATACGGGGAGCTTCACTTCTCTTGTCTTTCAAGACTCTACAACACTCAAGGTGGGGAAATGAAGTTGTGGTTCATCTGAGAAAAAGTCCGCCAAAGACCAAAGATGGAGAAGATGACACCACACGGGAGGAATCATATGACGGCGAGACGAAGATATGGTCGACTCCCCAATAATGGATCCGATGATCGATCGAGATTTCACGAGAGGGGCACGTAAAATGGAGCCGGCCGGCTCAAGATATCCGCTTGGGAATATCACACAAGCCGCCGCTAGACATTAGACGGGCTGAAGGTTTGCACGGGAGATGCCGCCTTGTTCAACCATTGGGGAATTTAATCCAAAGATACATGCCGGAGATTCGAACCCGATGGTGCGACATCCCGCCCGCATCATCCAATGCTGCGGATGTCATACCTTTTTAAGGTCTCGCATCGGCCGGCCGGTTGTTCACCGAAGTCCGAGGAAGACCCGAAGGGAAAAGACGTCCGGTTCTCGGTAGTGGACGGCCAAGATTCGTGAGGGCGGCGCAAGTATTGCGACGTATCGGAGAAGGAGGTGCCGCATAAAGGATCAAGGATAGATATGCCAGAGTGCGCAGAGTTCTTTTCAAATGAGACGCCAAAGAACCGAATCGGCCAAAGATACACGCTGTAACACAATAGCAGCCGAAAAGTGCCGCCTACGTAAGGTAAATAACTCTCCGATTCTTTTCATTTCGACTGAAATGAAAGCCCTACCATCCTAACATTTCCCAATTATCATCGGGTTTCGACTCGCGAAGTCGAGAAAGCCGTGGGAACACTGAGAAAATCAAAGGATGCGAGTTTTCGACTTCGCGAAGTTGAGAAAACCTAGAGAAGTAAAAAGAAAATTAGACATTCAAGGGGACTTTCTCACTCGCGAAATGAAAAACCCCGGGCTACTTCTTTTCATCGTTTATTTCGGTGTTTGTAGATACTATCATGCTCGACATTGGTACATTGACTGAATGCTCTCCCTTATCCTTCCACGGATCATACACGCTAGGCAACAGTGGAAAGCATTGGGTTGTCCTCACGGCCCTAAAGGAAACAAAGGCTCCCTCGATAAGTGGAAGACCTTTGAGAAACTATGCAGATATGTTCTCACCGGAGGGCCGGGAAGATGATGAGGGAGAGGATGAAGAGGAGAAGAAGAAGAGAACACCAAGGAAAGGCAGAGATCTCTCGCACCAATATGACCTCATTCTTAGCACCGAGGCGCTCCGGGAGAAATGGACCGAGATATGGGCTCAATGGACAAGAGGCAAGTCAAGGACAAAGAATGGAGAATTTCCATCCGTGCCGGACCCCAAGTTGTTTGACAAGCAGTTCATGAAGAGGATACAGGCCCCTCACGGACAAAGAAACGCTTGACCCGCAAGGCGCGAATCTTGATGGAACAATCCCGCTAAGGAAGACTAGGAGTTCTAAAATGCAGACGCAAAAAGGATTATGCCACGCCCTAAAGCGGCGGTAAATAAGTTAGAAGAAGGCATCACGGAGTTACGCGAACGTTGCATCTAATGAATACCATGACTTTGATTATTACAAGGAAAAGGCTGCCCTTTGATGAGGAAGACATGAAGGAATTGGAACCGTCTATGTCAACCCTACATCAACACCAAGCTGAAGCGTAACGTCAAAACCCTTCCTTTCCCCGAACGCGTGCTATGGCAATTCTCAAGAGGAAGCTTGGATTGGGGTGGTCCATTTAAGGCCGACGATAGCTCCCCATTTCTGGTAACTTTGGGACACAAGGGATTTGGTGGTCCGAATCGCACTGGACCCGTGGCACTATTTGTCATCAATATGATCGAAGACCCCACCCTTTTTGACAAAGGCGACATAGAGCGGTGGTACAAGGCGTGTCACGGACATGACCGACTGGATACTTTCGGTTTCCTTTGTCTTTTGCATGCCGGACAATCGGACAACCGCTTTGTCTCCCAATGGGCAAACCGATATTAACTTCACCAACAAGATCATGTACTCCATATCTGAACTTGATCATGAGTGTAGACTTGGCTTGGCGAAGGCACAAGCTTTGCCAACATAGTTTTGGTTTTGATTTCAAGATCGGCCATAGACACGGATAAGTGGTGGTCTAGCGAAAGCATCATTATCTCGACCAGTTCATGATCTCTCAAGAGCGTATGGAACCACGGAAGGGGGCAGATTTATGGAGGATGTTCCATCGATGGACAAGGTCGGCAAAGATGGTGCGACAGTCCTATATATAGAATTCCTATCCGCCAAGAGTTATCAAGTACTTCATAACTAGCTTGATCGAGGAAGATCAAATTGTATCGCGAGTGGTACATGAATGGCCTGTTCTCTCGGGGCTATCTTTTTGGAATGAAACCTATATCCGCGGGTTGGAAATAAGGACATGGTTGAAACCATTTGGTCATACACGGATCTCGCTTCATGAGCATTTTAAGGGGGAGGAAGACAAATGGAAGCAAAGAAAGACGACGGCGGACGAGGGGAGACCAAGCCGACGTAGGCGTGAATGTCGAAGGTTTAGACCAGATGTTTGCCGAACACATTCTTGAGAATCGAGATTGAGGTGAGTTTATTTTTGTCTATCGGTGTTTCTCGACTTCATGAAGTCGAAAAAAAACTTCGCTTCCTTTCAATACCTTTTTTTTTCATTCTCGACTTCGCGAAAGTCGAAAAAACTCGCTTCCCTTCTCGCCGGATGTCATCATTTCGTGGAGTTCCATGTCAACGACTTCGGATCATTGTCATTGATACCGGGCGTTCACGCGTCGCGAGGAGGAGAATGCACTCCCCAAAGACAATCCAGAGCAAGACGCGCCACAGCCGAAAAGGACCCGAAAAGATAATGATCCCGCATTTGGATCCCGATGAACCGGAAATATGGTCGAGCCAAACTCAACCGGGATCCAAATGGTCCCGCAAGCTTGTAATATTTGACGCCAATGGAGTATTAGCTTCGGTATACCATGATAAAGACGTCCCCGAGATTAACACCTCGCATCCCACCGAATCGGAGCATAAAATAGTGTATCCGAGGCCTAGAGCTAAGGAAATTGTTGAATGGTGCCTGGAACGGGGATTCGAAGTGGGCATATGGTCTTGTATGGCAAAGAAAAATATTGTCAATGTTCTTGGTGTTCTCGGCATTTCAGTTTTGAAGTTCAAGTTCGTTTGGGGAAGCGAAAGGGTCGAGCATGTGTCGAACCTCGATCCAGCCATCACAAAGGGGAAGCCTATAATGGTGAAAAGGTTGGACAGGGTTTATGAGCAATTCCAGGACTATGGCAAACACAACATTTAGATCATAGACGACTCATACAAGTGCTATCATAACGCCAAAAAAATACAATCATTGCTAAGCCATATCGACCAAGAATATGAGAGCGGATAGGTGGTTGTCCTTCTGACCGTGTCTGTCTTAGCGGAATCCCTCTTTGCCATTCTTGTCGCCGATGTGATTAGGAACTATCCGAGCCTCACGGAACCCGATCCAGAGAGCAAGGCGATCATGAAAGCTATAGACTGATAAATAATTTGGTGAACAAGAAGAGTGACCTACGCTTCGGATAGTCAAATTGTGTGAATATTGTAAACAAACGTGAACACATGTATTGAACATTTTGTAATGAATATACTTGTATATTGAGTTTTCGATGTCTTTCTCGACTCACGAGTGAGAAGGCATGCTATCTGTTGATGAGACCATTTGTATGTTTGATTGTGTGGACCGGATGCGCCCCAATCTATTATGATAATGCTTCTCACGTTGCATTTCACGGGCCTTTCTCGACTCGCGAAGTCGAAAAAGGCATGATTGTACTTTCACTTTTATGGGCCTTTCTCGACTTCGCGAGTCGAAAGACACTACTCCCCGTCATTGGATGCGGTTGTATGGAATGAATGTTCTCCATTGTAATTTGATTTCAACATTCTTTTCTTCGTTTTGACTAATGGCACCGTGAATTGTTAATCATACTCTCCTTGCTCCGGTGGTTCGGGGCCTGATCCCGACACCAGCCGCAGTCCCGCTCAGGCATCCACGAGGACCGCTCCAGCGGCATTGATCCCGCTCAAAGCGGAAGAAATCTGGTTACAGCACGAGTCCATGTCCACGCTACACTCTTGCAGAGCCTTTGGGATAAGGTTGCTTTCCTGGATTGAAGGTTGCTTCGCTACACCCCGGGGATAAAGAAACGGCGAAGAACAAAGAAAAGTCCGGGAAGCTCAAAGCATCTTGCAAGCATTGCATAACATCCACGGAGGTTGGGGAAGGAGCATATTCGATGGAAAGTCGCGGGGAGGCGAAGTGGAGAAGTGGGTGGACAGTCGGCCCGTGGGCTCGAGAGGCATCTCCCGTGAGGCATTCCACACTCTTGAGGTTGCCCCCAAGGCTTTACGATTAAACGAAGAAGCTAGTTAATCCCCTAAGGTGGACCACCTACCAAGATGATGTAATCAGAGTGACAAAGAAGACCACCATGGTCTCTAGCGTCCAGATGTAAAATACATTGTACTGCGCTTCAATTTATTAATAAAAAATTCTTTTCAACTAGATCTTTGGTTTCAAACTTTAATGAATTTCCTTTGTTTCAGTTGCATTGTTCTTGTTCTCGACTCGCTAACCAGGGAAAACTGCAGCAAAGCTTGGATGCAGAGTTTTATTCAAAAATTCGAATTAAGGATAGTTTTCGGGTCGGGGTGCTCCTTTTTATGTAAATTAACTGGGTTTGGAAAAAAAATGGGAATGGAATGAGTCCCACTTTAATTAAATACGACTTATAGACGTTGTTATACGTCTCTTAACCTTCACAGGTTCAGGTTCAGATAGTTGTTCATCCTCTATGACTTCATCCGCTTCTTCCTGAGCAAGAGGTTCTTCCTTACTCTTGTCATTAGGTAAGGAATCCAGGTAGCCAAGCTCAACATATAATTCTGTAGGTACTTCTATCTTGCAAACAATGCAAAGAAGGTTCTCCATACAAACTTGGAAACAGAACAAGTGATACTTGTGTCCACAATTCAACACGTAATGTATAATTTGGATTGAAATTAAAACCACATACTTGACAACTATAAAGAAGATTAATCACTGTCAACTTGCCAGAACTCGGTCTAATAATGCTTCTGCTAGCATAATGCTCAGAAGGTGCTGCAAATTTTTAACCTTCCCTTTGTATTCAACAAAAACTAAAGTTTTGGCCTGCAAGGCATTGTTCAATTCTGTTAGCTTCTCCTCCATTGCTCTACTGTTGTCAGCCTGTTTTTTCCTTTTCATAATTGTGAGCATTGACAAACCAAGCTTAGATTCATCATCACAAAGCTTAGCAATAGCATTGTCCTCTTCTGGAAAATCTTCAACCAAAAGCTCAATATCAAGTTTAACATTTTTAATAGACTTGAGAGAGGTTGCGACCTCATCAAAACACGCAAAGCAAGCCACGATTTCTAATTTTTTTCTGAAATTCAACCTTTTTTTTTCTTTCTTTGCCAGAGATTTAATAGAATCTTCAAAAGCTAAGTAATCGGGTTTCTAAATAAAAACACACATTAATATTCTCCAAAGTAGAGTTTACTTGATGCATTTTATGCCTCTTGTTCTGTTTTGAAATCTCAATTCTTTCAAAAAGCAAAGATAGCCCAATCCAACAAATACTTACTTGGGTTTGATCCAGCTCTTCCGGTGTGCTGTCAAGCAAATGCACGGGCAAAAATAGTTCACGGCCTCATTGTTTTTCAAATCATCTTGATAAACCACGGTAATCAAATCCTTGATGATGTTCAAACTCTAGCCTAATTAAAAGCGCTTTTACCTTGTTGTCTTTCTTCACTTCCCCAGTCCAAACTGTCAAAAAATCGCCCTTAGTGCAATCTGCCCAAGTTATAGTGCTTGGATCCTTGCCCTCATTACACAAGCCACGATATTCTACAAATTGTTGGACTGTGTAAGCTTTCTTCATCTGCAAAACAAGCATCAGAAAAGTTAGGTGCTTCAACTTAAAAAAGAACAAAACAAATAAAGATCATGAATCTTTTTTAACTTCAAAAAAGAACAGAAAAATCAGAAAGCAAAACACAGACATGGATTTTTACCTCTTGTTTGGTAAGCGGCTTGCTTGGTTCTTTGCTGAGGCACCGATCTTCAACTAAATCCTCTACAGGGTTTGTACCTAGCAGCAACATCATAGCAGGCATGGCAATTATGAAAAAGTACCAGTGATTCATTGGCAGCAGAAAACCATAGCTCTGGCCACAAATCATAGCATGAAATCATATCTCCGTCTACACTTAGAAAAGGTGTGCCATTAAGGTTTTCGGGTAAAGCAAAAATGCCAAAAAAAAAAGAAAAAAAAGAAAAAGGGGGAGGGAAAACAAAAAGGAGGAAAAAAGCTTTTTTTTTTTTTTTTTTGGGGATGCTTGCCATGCGCATTTTGGCCCCCCAATATTGTGCTTTTACCCTATTCCTAATCCAGGATCCCACAGTGTCATGGTACATCTATTTCAATGTCAAACCTTACACTGAAACATTTTGTCACTCCAATCAGTAGAATGCATGCACTATACAAAATTGGTCTAGATAATATTGGGCATAAAATCCCCCTCCAACCCTCCACGAGATTCTTATCCTCAAGAATTAGCTCTAGACCGTTGAGCCATTACATCGAGATATTGAGTCATGAACGACGACTCTCCCATGTCGCCTCTGAGACATATCTATGTTTCCATTTCACTAGGAATTCCATCTGGTCTCTCTGGCACAATCGGGGAATTCAATATTCTTTTAGGGCTAGGATTCTATCCAACTCCAACACGTGTTCCTCAAAAGGCACAACATTTGCAATCTTTCCCAAGAGCTGATCGCAACTGGCTCACATGAAAAACTGGATGAATGTCCACCTTCGGTGGTAGTTGCAACTTGAAGGCAATATCATTGTACTTTTTCAAAATCTTATAAGGACTGTTGTATCTTGGGGAGAGCTTTGGTTTCCTTCCTGCTAGCAACGGCAATATTGCTTTTCTTTTCAAATTTGTAGGAAAGACCACATGAAGGTACACCATCTGCCCCTCAATGTAGCTCGGTCGGGGCTCCAGGCAAATTGGCACATGCCCTTGCCCAATCCTGGGCCTGTTTCATATGTAACTCACCACGACCCAGCGTCCATCCATGCCTTCAAGCATACCTTATTCGACATCGAGTTTTCAGCCCACAAAACTAAGCGATATAGGTTCTTTATGATTTCTCCCAAAACATACCCATGAACAAGCTAGTTTTGATGCTTTCTTGCGGTAGTCATTATTGTAGGCAAATTCCACAATTGGCCAATAGTCCTTCCATCTGGATTGCTGAGTGGCCACATAAGATCTCACCATATCCTCCAGAATTTAATTCACTCTTTTAGTTTGCCCGTCCATCTCAAGATGATCTTTGCTAGAAGGCTCGAGCGGTGCATTTTAGATGCAAAACAACAATATTCTAAGCGAGGTGCACCTTGGACTACCACATTAAATTCTGATTCATTAGATCCTCTGATCGAGATCAAATGTCGGGGGCACGTGAGCACCTCGTCGCCTTATAGTCATTTATGATTGGAGATGCCTATGATTTTGAAATATGAAATAACTGATTTAAACTTAAGATTTTGAGGGAATGTCCCAACCTCTATACGGTTTTAAGTAAGATTTTTAGAATATGAAATCTGAGGACTCGAACCTCTACCAAAATAACTCAATGTCATAATAAGACTACTTTAACCAATATACCCGGTGAGCTAATATGATTATTTTTTATCTTGAATCTATGTTTTCTTATAACAACCCATTCAATTATTTTAGAAATATATAGTCTATGGTTTCAGAAATTGTTATTTTTTACATCCATATCAAATCCCCCCACCCCATTATTTTGCTATATATTCTAAGCGAGGTGCACCTTGGACTACGCGATCGTCGAGATTAACTCGATCCTGATCGAGATCGTATAGCCGGGGCTTAATGACACCTCTCTTTTTCGCTTAAAGGCATTTATGATTGGAGATGCCTATGATTTTTGAAATATGAAATAATCTGATTTTAAGCTTAAGGTTTTTGAGGGAATATCAAACCTCTATCTGAGGTTTTTGTAGATTTTAGAATATGAAATTGTCCTAATAAGACTATTTTAACCAATATACCACCACCCGTTGAGCTATAATGTGATTAATTTTTTATCTTTAATCTATGTTTTTTTTTTTAACAATCCATTCAATTGTTTTAGGGATATATGGTCTATGGTTTTAGGGAATTTATTTTTTTTACATCCATATCAAATCCCTGGAACTTCTGTTATTTTGCTATACTGGCTTTTCTAAGATTTTAGAATATGAAATCTGAGGGGCTCGAACCTCTACCAAAATAACTCAATGTCCTAATAAGACTACTTTAATCAATATACCCAAAGAGCTAATGTGATTATTTTTATCTTGAATCTATGTTTTTTTTTATAACAACTTTCAATTATTTTAGGAATATATGGTCTATGATTTCAGGAATTGTTATTTTTACATCCATATCAAATCCCACGGAACACCACTGCATCATTTTGCTACATATTAAGCCAAAAATTCCCCGATTGAACTTCACATCTCGATCACTTACAATAGCTTTAGGTTACCCACAAATAGGAAAAAAAAACATCTTTGCATATAGCCTTGGCCACTACCAAGCCATCATCATTCTTTAATGTCGGTATAAAGCGTGCATATTTGTTAATCTATCCCGCGATGATAAGTATCTAGATATAATGATCTCTTGATCTGAAAACAACTTCCTGATGAAATCCATATAGATTTCACTCCATCAGATTAAAATGCTATATTTAGGGATTTTTTAAAAATAGGCTATGAATATTAGATAGTGCTAGCTTTAATTCTTTGTTTAAATTTGCCCTCATTTCTATGGAGGAGGTCCATAGCCTTATGAAGTCATTGATTGCCTCACAGTTTTCATGCTAAAGTTTCTATCTTGTATAGGCTGGTGTGATTTTGCGGGAACAATTTTGGAAGGATGATTGATTTGAAACCCAATGTTTGTTGGTTGGGGTTAGTCCTTCATAGACGTGTTTTATGTTTGCATCTCCATTAGGGCTCCTATTTTCTTTCGGGTTCTTGTTTGCATGGCATTAGTTTGGGCTCTCGTGCGGCGAGACTCAAGATTTAGAGTTGGAAGAATCACAAGAAGAAGATGAGCTTTACCTTGTGGGTTTTGTACAAGTCAATGTCATTGGGTTCTTGCGGTATTACCGAGGGAACCATAGCGATGGTGAAATGTTGCGGCTTGTTAAGTGAACTAGACAACTCATCACGATAGCAATGCAATCAAAATTTGTAATATTAGAGATTAGGAGCAAGTTGGGCATATTGATAATATAAAGCTCTCCATTTACTTCCCACTGTTAGATCAAAACCTTTAACATTATGGAAGAATTTTACATTCCAAATAGTAGAGTTATTTAAATGATTTCTCTTGCTTGAATCTATTAAAAATGCATTACAAAATGTATTGAGCGGTCCAACGTGAAAAGCGATTAGAGTCAACCTTGAGATATAAAAAAAAATTCTTTTGCCATGAAACTGTGTTTGCCCTCGTGCGGGGTATGCAATCCTTTATTTGTTCTTGTAAAATTGGACTTTTGCTTTTTTACTCACGAAGATGCAGCACAATAAATGATTCTCATCAATTGCATTGCCATGCATAGAGCTGTAAGTAAAAGATGCTTCAAAATAGGTTGTCAAGATTTGATAAAAAAAAAATTGTATGTTCCAACAAAAATATTACCCCATTTAGGCTGTTCAACAGGCTTAGAATAATATCTGTTCGACTTTTGACATGCAATCCAGTTTTAACTTGTCTACTTTGAAATTCAGATTTGAACTTTACAAGACTTCAATGTGTGGTTCTAGTTCAGAGGTAAAAGCAATGTAGGCTTCTTGGTGTGATGGACATCATGCTTCTTTGGATTACTTGTTGCAACAATCTTTTTTGTTTTTGTAGGTCGCGGAGCTATACTTGAAGACATGCAACTGTGTTTGGAAGCTAATGGCTACGGCCTTCAAAGGCGAATAATGGACTTCACCTTACAACGATGGCATGCTGTTGATAGGTGAATTCATTACGCAACTCCGGTATAGAGAAGTTGTGTATCGCAAGAGCCTTGTCCTTGACACGAGGTGAGCCGTGCGCTCCCATAGTGGCACGGAGATGTGCTTGATGGTCCTCAAGAGCTGCTTCGTTCCTCACGATTTCTTTAAATGAGGCGTGGCGTGTTTTCTAAAAAGCTCCACGTTTACTTTAAAGACTCTCTTCGGGACCGGTGTTTGAGCATGTGCGACCCCAGAACTAATGTTTCAAAGCATCCATGGAATCCAAATGATGTTTGATATCATTTTATGAGTTGAGATTCTTGGAGCTTGAGCATGTAACTGCCACATTTTGTTCATACTCATAGAGTGCCACATCGTGAAGGTTGGTAGTGCGGTGAACAACAGATAAACGAGGGCCAATCAATAATGGGTGTGGAATCACGAGAAGCATGTTTGGAGATTGACACATGGCTTTCTCAAAGCTTGGGATGAAGTGACAAAAGAATGACCTTGAAGAGGAGGGCCGAGCTTCGTCTGATCTTGCTGGGGGGGAGGAGGGAGGGAATCCCATGATGTGAAGCGACATGGGGTCGAAGGTCTGGTGGGAATGAATAGCCACAATGGCGGTATAGAAAAAGTGCTAGCTGATGTGTGTTCTTTTTAAAAAATAACTATAAAATTTTCTCCACAAAAACAGCTCATAAGGCTTGCAATAGTTGTAAGCTTGTGGGTTGTGGCGCATATGGTACTTGACCATACTTTGTAACATCATGATCTTGTAAAGGCTTCCCTGAGGAGAAGGGGTGTAGGGATAATTAAAATACACGGGACAAAAGACTTTGATTGAGGTAATTCTAGTATGATCAGCCGGTACTTTGGTATCAACATCAATCTTCACCAAATTTCTACAAATATAGCCAAAGGGGTCCGGAACGATGGAGTTCTTGGTACAAAAATCAAATAGACCCACACTTTTAGCAACTTTGTGACTTAGCCTTCAAGGCGGTTGAAGACCATGTGTCGACAAATGTCTGAGATAAAAAAGTTCAGGATTCATAAGGCAGCGTGGTTTTGCAGTGGCCAATTTTGATGTGACATCCATGGCGATTGAAGAAAAGTTAATGATGGCCGAGGAAGAGGAAACACAAAAAATTTGATCTTTAGGGTTTCGATGCGATTTCAGCAGAGAGATTTCTATAAAAAGTTAAAGGGCAAAATCTGGACCGTTAATCATAGCCGGATAAGCGCATCGAGAAAAAATGGAATATCAATGATGGAGATTTGAAAGATTTCGGCCGTGCGATGTTGAACATGGATCGTCTCTGAATAATAATTTACGGCAAAGTCGTAATTTGATTTGACATAACTAAGAAGGGAAACCGAAAGTGCGAACTTCTTAATGAAGAGTGGAAGAAGCCCGTGACGGACCCGGAGAATACTTTGTTACTAGATATCACGGCGTGATATGAGAATCTACAATTTGAATTTTCGGAATATAGACCGAATCGTAAAGGCATTGAATTGCCATTTCCATCAAAGGTGGTAGGTATGTATAAGACCAAAAAGAATATTTATCACGAAACGACAAATGTAACAATGGAATTATCAACACTATGTGAAGAATTGCACGGAATGGCTACCTTCTTTGCATGAATGATCTTAACCTACGGAAAATAAAACCGAGGAATTCCCATTGATGGTTGGTTGGCCCTCGGTAAAACAATCGATCCCACGATCTAACTATGTAGATGGCCTTGCATCATCTTTGGGATCCAGGAAGCGGGGTTATGTGATCCTGCGAGCACAATGCCACTCGAATCCAGAATAGAATGAAGAGTAGAGTGGGATTTTGTGTTTTAAGAGCGATGCCCATTTTATATACAGAACTCCTTTTTGTAATATGTAAAAAGTATTTGCTCAAATCGGTTATTTATATACGTGTCATTGATATTTTTAGGTGTGATGATTGATATAAAATGTTTTGAGGCAAAAGCCATTGGTCCCGAGGGAAAGGGTAATGGGGTGCCATCTAATTCAACAAATTGGGCACTTGGTTGGACCACCTTGATGATTTTGTGGGGCCAAACCAGCGAAATTTGAGCTTGCGGAAAAATTCTTGTATCTCGAGTCATAGAAAAGAACTAAATCTCATGTGTTGAAAGTTTTGTCTTTATCTGAACATCATGCCATAATTTTTACAATTTTTTGACCAGCAACAACCACGAGATAGGCATCCCTGAGAAGTTCATCAAGTTGTTATAAGCCCGATAAACCCTTTCACAATAAAGTAGCGGAAAGATCATGAGCGATAGCTAAATCTTAGGTAAAACCAAAAATAAACTCAAAAAGCATCATTCTTGGCCATAAACTAGTCAGAAGAATTAATGCCCCGTTAGCACTTTTGTAAGTGGTGTTATAGGCCCATATAAAGCGGTTGGTAACTTTTACGCCAATCTTTTCACAGAAGCATCACAAATTTTTCTTTAGAATGTTGATCGAGTCTTGTTGGTGCTTTCAAATGAAACCTTTACCCTTGTGGATAGTATAGCGTGCTCTTTAGATGATGAATATGCAAATACTCAGTAAGTTCCTTGATTATGTGATTGACAAAATGAACACTCAGGTCACTCACTAGTTGGTGGGGTTGGCCGTCATGTAACGACTTGTGTGTAGAGCACCCACGCCATGCTGGATGCAGGTGTTATCAATGCACAAAGCTTCCAGCCCATTTGGTGGCATAATCGTGGGGACAAGTATGTATCGAGCCGGGAGTTACAGTAGGTGGGTCAATGGGCCCAACAAAATCTATCCCCCATTCTTTGAAGGATAAGTGGCAAGCTGGTATTAACCTGAAGGCCATTAAAAATGGCGTGAAGATCAGATCAGCGGCAGGGCGTCACATTGGCATGCATGAAGCGTGGCGTCTTTGAACAAGCGTGGGCCAAAAATATCAGAGGCCAAGAGGATTTTTAGGTGCCATGTTATCTCCCACGAAATAATCTCGATAAGCCTTCATGTGTAATGTGAACAATCGGGGACCTCATGAGAAGAAGAACACATCTTCTCAAAATCCCTATCCTTACCCGCGTTTATAGAGATGTCCAGCCACCACGTATGGTATAGTCATCGGACTTTGCGAAGGAATTATTGATGGCATGGGCGTAATTTGTCTAGAGGCGTGGGATCTGGCGAAGGTAGAGTTACGAGGAGAAGATATTGTTGATAGTCATAGAACCCGATTGTGGCATGGGCGTGATCAAAAAAGTTGAGCATCCAGAAAAAGTGTACACGAAACTCTGATGAAGGATCATGCGTATGAGAGAGAATCCGGGCATCACACATAAAGAGACTTTTCTTGTATTGTGAATAATCTGAAGGGCAAACTCTTGTAATAGCAACACCCAGTGGCGATGTGTCAAGTAGACATGGTGTTGTGTCCCGTTAAGAGCTTTTGATCCACAAAAGAATTTGACTTGCTACCAACATATAGTGGCGAAGCATTTGCCGCATAAAAATGAGTCAAGTGCTTTTCCCATTAAGGTGGCGGAATGATTTCTTACCTCGCGGGGGTTGAGTTTCACTGCTCCTTATAGCTGGCTTAGGTTTGTGCGGTGGTCATGCTCTTGGCAGAGGTAGCACCAAGGCAAGCAAGCGATCCACACTCGAAACATATTGTTCCATTGAGGTGGAACTAGGGTAATTCTTAGAGTAAAACCGAAACTTTTCAAAGAGTTTAGAAAGGCCTCATCAGTCTTGGGGTTAGAAGCCCAGTGGATTTCCATCACACTTGTGAGGTTTGTGAATGAGTTAGGCGGCATTCAAACTCGGAATGAAAGTAGCATAATAATTGACTTTACCAGGAAGGATGCTTTGAGCTTATTAATATTGGTAGTTGATCCGCCGAGGTGCAAGTGACTGATCTTGGCGGGGGTCGTGGTAATTCGCGTGTTTGCTGACCACATGGCCGTGTTCTCTGGATTTCAAATTGATGCCGATTCATCACATTTTGAAAAGCTCAAGCTTGGAAGATGATCATCCCATGGTGTTTGTAAGTTGAAGGTGAGTTGGACAAGCGAAAGGCGACTTTGGAGAGCAAAACACCTAAAGTGGTGAAGGTGGTTTTCAATTGATCTTTAGGGCAAATTGGGGAATTTGATTGTAGCAAAAATCCATTCATGAAAAGAGAATACATTTAGGTGGCCTGCTACTTCTTCAAGGCAGTCCATGAAGGGTAGCGGAAAATGATCATGTTCCATGGCGGAGATTAAGTTTTTCGATAGTTCAAGCAAAACGAATTTTCATGCTGGGGGCGCAATGGGGGCTCAGTACCCACTCCAGAATGTTTTACCTCATAAATAAGTCTAACTTTAACAAGAAGTTTATCAATTTTACCTTTGATCGATCCGCGATAGTTTGGGGTTGAGCACATCTTGTCGTTGCTAGATCCGAGTGCATCGGAGTTTGGTAGGGAAAAGCGTCCGGGTTTGGTAGGAATGGTGAGTTTCCCCAACTCCTTCCGTATATAAAAAAATCCTTTTAAAGCTCCAAAAAATATGGACTGCTTGAATAGACTTGGCCCAGGGTTTATATGGTTTTAAAAAGATTCGCGATAACTAGGATGAGGTTGGTTGTCTCTAGATCAATAATTTCCGATTTTTTGGAGTTTGAATGTATTGGAATAACATGGTATCTATTATATAGTGTGAAGCGGTCGTTCTTTGAATAAACAAATTAGATCGGCTGTCTAAATTGAAAGAATAAAGGCTGTTGATCCTTGTCAGAGTAAGGGTTGCGTCATGGCCATTTTACCCAACACCCATAATGGGGTGAGGGTGTCGGCATCAGGAAGGCATCAATATCTTTGAATCAATTGCAAAGGCACGAGATGAGGATTAATCAAAGGGCGACAAGCTGTATAATGTTATCTAGATTCATATATACGGAATCCAACATGGCCGGGATAGGATGATAGTGGCAAACTAGCATTGGGGCTTAAGATTGATAGGTGTTTTGTATGTCTTGATCAGTCATATCGAGGCAAATAGCCGGCAATGAGTTGCCGGTTTCAAGATCCATGGTGGCATTCAAATGACCATCGGTAATGACAAAGTTGATCGGTGGTTCAATAGTGGATGCTTTTTAGCTTGGCGGAGAAAAGGTCATCCGGCCAGCATTTCATAGTCACGGATCTTCCCGCAGTTTCAGAATCACAGAATTCCAAATTCCAGCGAGATTTTAGGATCTCAATGTTGATTTGAAGTTGAGGAGTAACACACCTTGAGGGGCCCGCGTGATGTGGCCGTTTACCCATATCATAATGGGTGCATGATACAATTGGTTGATGCCCGAGGAGTTGTTTCGGAGTTTGTTCTTGATGAGGTTGACAACACTACCCCATCAATTTGTACATGATTACCTACTTGATTCCCATTCTTAGCATGAGCGGTAAGGCGTGGAAGATGCCTACGGCACCAACAAAAGAACAATTGGTAAGAACAGCAGGTTCGGAAGAAGCGAGGACACAACTTCAGAATGGTAGGGGACCCTGGGGAGACTTTGATCTTCTGCGAGTTCTTCTTGCGGTACGCAAAGGAACATGGGCTAAAAGTTTCTAGGGATCTAAAAAGGCCCATGGTTCACGGGGCATAGAGGCCAAAACTCCTTTAGGAGATCCCACTTCAATTTTGCCTATATTTGGATATAGGCTGAGGGAAATGTAGTAATCGCGAGCGTGGATGAATGCGTGTGGTAGCATAACACAATTGGTATGCATCACGGCGAAAACATAAGTTTGAGGATATCGGCATACCTTAGGCATAACATGAGGCATAGGTTTATCAAGATCAAAGGGGCAAAATACCCGTCTTGAGGTGGTTCTTTGGCGTGATACCGGGACCCAACCCGGTTGGATTGTTTGCACATGTGGATTGAGGCTTGATAGAACTCTTCTTGGGCTTGTTGAATACAATCTGACTTCTTGGGAGCTTGTTGGTTAGCTGGCTGGCGAGGGAGCACATGGGGGTTTTAATAAAGTTGGCCATGGAGCCTTGTTTCCCATTAAGTCACCCAGAGTTGATAGGCTATGGCGCACCAAAAGCGGTTTGATTGGTACAGATGGTTGTACTTGAACTTGGGAAGATGTGGTGGGCCTTAGTGGTGGTGTGGCCCCATTCCTTCTTTGATGATAACGGTAATTGAGCTTTAAGGCTTTAGGTCAAAATGTGTAGCGCTTGTCCTCACAATTGTTGAGATGCTTGAGGCTGTGGATACTGGCGAGGTGTGATTAGAACTTGCAGAGACCAAATCTTACATTGGAAAGGGGTGGGATGAGAACCGTGCATTCTTAGGTAGCATGATTTTACATTGCAACATGTAGTGAGGGAACCATTAAGCGAGTGCATTCATTTGCGGGATAACCATGATTCTTACAAATATATAACCCGGTTGACTTCTACGTCATTTAGCTTGGTTTGATGAGGTTGGGCGAGTGCAATAGGAATCATGGCGAGGATTATGAAGGGTTAGATTCATGAGTGGAACACCTCGTGTAGATACATTGGCCCGAGTGATTGTCCCGGCGGCAATGAAACTGATCCAGAGTCTTGGCACTTAAGTATTCAGTCAAAAGGCGAATAGCGGGGAGGTACACAAAAGAGCCCAAAAATGAACTATATTAAACCGATGTCAGACCTTTCAAAACCATGGAATATGAGATTTTTTAAAAATACAAATTTATTTATTAGAAAAAACCACATACCATAGTGGTTTTGTTGAGACTATAGTGATTTATGGCGTGGTTATTCATATTTGGTTATTGATACTATAATGGATTCTTAAAGCTAGCTATGGTTTATGACCACGGTTTTATCCTTGCAATGAGTGGTTTATTAAGACTCGTAACAATTATATCGAATATGCCATGCTTTGGAATCTAGTTTTTGTTATAGCAATATTTATCAATGCATATGACATGGTTTTTGTTGATATTTAAACTCATTGGGCACATGTGTTTTATGAATGCTTTCAGGGCTATGATGTAATTGGTTGAATGAACAATAAGAATAACTGGTTATTTCCCTTCCTTTTTTTTGGAGGGGGGGACATGGTTGGTTTAAGATAATGGTGTTGTGTGCATATGGTGGGCGTACATATATGAATTTTGTGCAAGGAGTCCTATATGTGTTTGTATTCTATGTCATCGTTTGTATTATAAGGTTCATTATTGCTTGTCGATGATTGAAGTTTATTAGTACCGGCTCCCTTTAACGATTAAGGGTGTGCATCATAAACATACTACGGTGACATTCAAAATATCTTTGTAAAAGAAATATTGGTACAATGGGGTATCGTCTCATCACATTATGTTGGTCTCAGTTACATTCAAAATATAATGTTTTGTTCTACATGTTGTTGGCGTCTTTTATGATCAGGAGAGTGACATTCAAAATACATTGTTTTTATTCTATAGGCTAAGGATAGCAATAAATTGTTTCATGTTTATTTGATGTCTTTTTATTATCACGATAGATGCTGCTAGAAAACCCCGCTATAGGATGCCTTCTTTTTTTCTTACGTGGCCGTCGCGGTCACGGTGATCACCGGTATTCTAGTTGCAACCCTAGTTCTAAAATAAAGCTGTATACATGCTTTAACATAGGAAGGAAAAAAACAAACAAGATATTTTAGTTCAATACTTTTATTTATTGAAATATAGCGTAAAAACAATTCTGATACTGAATTTGGCTTCCAATCTTAGAAACACAATTTGCTTCAAAATCTGAGAAAGAAATAAAAGGAATTCATTAAACAAGCGAAGGACTAATCCCTCGACAACCTTTCAAAAGAGTCTTGTAAGGCTAAGAGATAATTCCTTCAACTTTCTCGTAATTTTTCCTCCTCATATTTTGCATTTTTTCCTCAGGTTATAAACTTTCTTCATGAGCCTTCTTGTTGAATGCACGTCATAGCACTCCGCATTTTTGCTACCTCTGTGCGGCATTTCTTATTTTCTTGGGTTTCTGGCATTTCTGATAATGGGTTTCTCTTCATATTCCTTTGGCGTCTCCTCGGTGCTTTTCTTTTTCTACTTGGGCACATCAAGTTCTTCAATCTCATCTAGAACTTACGCCATGGGGTATTAGCATCACACACTTTTCGTGAGCATAGCACACAGGACTTGTAGTCCATTTTTATTCAGGAGAATCCCAGACGAATAATACCTCAAGATAAGAACTAATGGGGAGGCGGCTCACGCGTGGAAATTTGCAAGGCTATAGCCCGGGGATACTCTTGCCAAAATGAGCGCAGTTTCCCTCGAGAAGAAATCTCCTCTGTTTGTCTTGAGCTCGATTTTGCAAAGCGCCTTTTGCAAAGTAATTTTTGGGGAAAGGAGGCCGATTACTTTTGTTATTCACAATTCCGGGTTCAATCACGAAGATGTTCAATTTAGATTTACATCTATGTTCTAATTTTTATTTGGATTGTCCATGTTCAATTCATGCATGTAATTTGAATGATCATCCCGATTTAGCAGCAGATAGAATGCTCTTTGAAAGAAGTTAGAAAATGATGTACATTTATAGATTTTTACTAGAAAATTTAATGCAAGTTTAATTAGAGTTTTTAATCTTTCTTAAGTTTTTCTTTTGCTTTCGGAATCTTCCTTCTTCCCAATCAAAGCTATTCCTCTTTTCGTTCCACTTTCTCAAGGCATTGATGACCTCTGGTCCAAGCATCAACCAACACCTCAGCGAATATCCCATTCTATTAGCGGAGTCCACATTATCCTTATATTTGGCGTTCAACCTTTCGAGTGTATGAAATATACGCTCCACCTCTGGCAGCATCTTCATATGTTCGGCCTTGCCGATAAATTAAAGAAGCGTGCGTGCAAAGCGCCCGGCCGAGGAGATTGGTAAGAGGCGGGGGACTAAGCTGGAAATTAATCGTTACACTTTTCATCTTCGGACAAGGATAGTGAGGCTTGGCAAATGCGTTGTTTATAAAATTTGGACAAGGATAGTGAAAAATCGATAAGGTCAGAATAGCGTATCGGTTACGAGGAGGAGTGAAACATATAGGTGGTATGATCTTATGAATCAATACATGAATCAACGGGTTTGCGAATAGTTGTTTACGGTTTGTCATAAACTAGTACATGTCTTCTCATAATGTTGCTTCTATTAAAGAGCGAGAGGAATATCGTTTAGGTGTTTGAGAATGATTTCACGGATATTAAATGCACTTCTAGAATTTATAGTTTAAGATGCTATTAACATCCCGATTCACTAGAAGTAAACCATGGTGTTCAAAATACCATGCATTTTTTGTTAAGAGCAATATATCGAGCTTAAGCCACAGGTGGCTTGATTAAGAATGTTTGTGGATAAGATTTACGCGCTTTCTTTCTTTGAATCGTTCTCACTTGGGGGGTTCCATATGAACATTATCGATATACATTTGTGCTTCTTCTTTGAATTTACCATAAGTTGTCACGAAGTTTCAATGTCTAGGTTTATGCATTTGGGTTACCTTGATGAAAATGTATTGGTTGTAAACATGAAGGGAATTAGATAATGGACTATTACTAAGTTAAAAGGCATGTCTTTAAGGGTCTGGATTATTTGAATAAATTACGAGTTCTCCACGAAGATGGGGAAACTATTAGAGCTGACATCATAATCAAAGGTAAAGAAAGTGTTCAAAATTATATTCTTTTGCACATTTTATTGGCTATCCGGTGTATGAATTTCAAGTATCTTGAGTTAATTATGAAATGGTAATTTGGATATGAGAATGGAAAAGTGTGGTAACTTTCACATGTGAACTTTCTTGAACAAAAGATTCTAACCTATAGATTGACTAGATCGATTAAGTCATTTAGACTATCCCTTCTATGCTTGAGATAAAAAGGTGTTGTAGTGTTGTTTTAGATATGCGGCATAGTAATTGAAATGCATGAGACATGAAATATCACGAACATCAATGGAAGGGCGGTCTTGTTGTGACATATATCACGAGGCTGAATTTCAATTCTATAGTCGATGAAGTCTAAACAATGACAAGGTAGCAATGAATTCATTTGTCATTGGAGGAAAGGTTAATGTTTTAAAAGTGTATTAACCTTATAAGCTGAGAACTTTCTTAGACAAAGAGATTCCTAGCCTATGAATTGACTAGATCGATTGAGTCATTTGGGCCTATCACTTCTAATGGCAGGATAAAAAGGTGTTGTAGTGTTGTTTAGATATGTGACATGGTAATTGGAAATGCATGAGACATGAAATATCACCCGAACCAATGGAAGGATGAAGATGTGAAATTTGAAACATATCTGGCTTGAATGTTTGTTCAATTATGTAGTCTGTAAGTCCTAAACAATGACAATGTAACAAGCAGATTCATTTGCTTGTACTATATGCAAATACAATATCATTGGAGGGAAAGGTTAATGTTTTCAAAAGCAGCATGCATTAGATTCGTGCTCCTGAGAACAATTCACGAGTCTTTTGTGATGAATATCATAGAGAGTCAATTCTTAGCTCTTGGTTCTTGTTTCAGATTCACATTCTTTGCGGTATCCCTGTCTGAGAAAAGGTTTCTTCATCACTTTCAAGTTCTACTAGTTGCATCTTGTCATAAAGGAACAGCGGAGACATAAAATAGGTAAGGACAAAACTCAATTGCTCAAGGGTACTACGGTTTACTAGGCTTCAATTCACGGTAATGGTTACACTCTCTAAAGTAGTCAAAGTTCTCTCAATTTATTATTGCTTGGTATCTTTTTGAACCATGAAGAGAAAACAGTGCATGCCTATCTTGTCCATTCAACAAGAAATTTAAATGCATAGACAATGCATGCATGTAATTAGGTACTTGGTAGATGCATATCTTTATCTTAGGTTGCCTTATTTGAGCCTTGTTGTATCATGGCCGGCTTGTTACATAGTCATGCCTCACGGATCATTTCACCGATTACCCATTCTCATGTCTTGTGTTCTAATTTGTCTTGAGGTTACTGTTTCCCAATGGATCCAAGCACTCATTGACCCTCTACAAATATGCCAAATATTCACATTTGATCCTTCATAATGTTGGAGATGTGTTAAGGCCAGTACCACCATCAAGAGATACATGTATGCATGTGTGCAAGTGCTCAAATTAGTGCAAGGAAGATGAATTTCATGACAAAGTGACAAAGGAGTTGTTAAGATTGTACAAAGCATAGAAGGATACTACAAAACATCTTGTCACATAGTCATCTTGGATAGAATGTTTAGATGGAAGATGAGGGTTTCAGGCAGCACGAATGGTTGTGCGGTGTGTGTTACATCTAGTGCTAAGAACACACACTAAGATTGGCGGAAGTCCCAAAAAGTGGCTATTGCATTGATTAAGCCTTGCAAGTGGTTTCAACACTTCTGTGGTATGAGAATTATATAGGTTAGGCGTCTCTACGGCTTATAGATGTGTTATAGAATTTGTCGATGATTAAAATAAAGGGAAGAAGCAGCATTGTGAGGTCTTGGCCCTCATGAGAATGCGTGTAAAGAAGATGCAGCTTTGAGGCCAAGCATGGCATTCAATGTGATTGGTATGATGGATAAGCAGTCACATTTCTATAATAGCTTCTATAAGAGCATGCTCGATTATTACAATAGAAAGGCTTTCACTCCATCCTTCACCACAAATCATTGTTGATTCGGATATACGATATGGGATTACGATGTTGGTTGGAGTAAGTATGCACGGTGGGCTGTTGGAAAACCGCCAGCACCCAAATTTTACCTCACGTCCGAATGTCGGGCAAATTACTATGTCGAACATCACGAGTTCTGTCTTGGAGTCAATGATCCCTTGGTTTGGAACTAATCTGTAGAACCGATGGGAATGGTGGTACATGGGCCTGGGGACCCTATAAACTTAAAACTGCTCGCCAGTTTAGAAACTTGCTCAAAGTCCAAGGTTTGGGTGGGTCCCGCAGAAGGGGTTGAAAAGGAGGGTGTTTGGGAACATTAGATGCCTACAGTTGCCATAACTCTCGCGCACAGGTCCTCCCTGAGATCAATGCATCAGCTGAGTTTGGAGTCATGGTCAACTTTACATGGCAGAATTGGCTCATAGTCCAAATTTTTCCGACCACACAAAGGCATGGTTCCGGGTTCCTGGCGGATCTCAGGGAAGAGGGAATGGGATTCATGTCAAAAGCACATGGGTACCACACCTAGAAACCTCATTAGACATGCAGAGAGAGTTTGGTGCCCCGAAGCTCTTCGTAGAAGAAACAGGCAGGGACAAATTATGATAGCATGTCATATATCCATAAGACTGATCGTGGGCTGCATGACCGCCCAGGAAGACTTTGCGGGGATTTTACCAGCATCCGCATAATGATCCGCTGGAATCTGCGGGATGGTATCGCCCGTCCACCAATTTCAGGCAACAGCTTCCAGGAAACTGAATGCGCAACTCGGAAGGAAACATGATCGGGTTTTGCGGGAAAAGGCTGGGCGTTGCTGTATGAAGTTCTATGGTCAATGACAAAGGAATGATATCTCGGTGGCGCTCTTGAAATTACCTGTGGGGCTTGGTGTGTTCAGGTTGATGCCCCCAAATTACATTTACGAGATGACCATCTCTTCGCCTAAATGAGTGTTTGATGAGCAAAATTGCAATGGGATGGACCACTTTTTGGATTCTGTACGACCAAACTGAGGGTACCATCCTTCGGGTAACCAATTTTGCGTAGGGGATCGCAGATCCACCTATTGATCGACTTAACAGCCATGGTACTTCATTTTCCGACCATTCGCGCTTCACGCCAGTGGCTTTTATTATTACCTTTATGAGTGAGATGAGAATTGGGCTCTTTATGGTACAAAAAGAAATTTAAACATGAATCCTTTAAAAAAGGAAAGAAAAGAATTAAGCTCTAAAAGACCAAATTAAAATCTCTCTAAGCTAGAAACTGTGAATATTATAGTATCAAGAAATTACGTTAAAAAGTAGTAAATCTAAATCCCTATACAAAAAAAGCAAAAATATTCTGACTAACACAAAAGATAAAGGTGCAACCTAGCCCTTACTCTATAAATGCTTACTTTCTAAGACTTGACAAATTTGCAACTCACCATCTAGATGGGAAAGGAGAGCTTGAAGTGGTGTGAAATTCAGGGAACAAAGCTCCTAGATCCAGTACCTAGGGGTTTGGTTAAGTGATTCCCGACAAATTATAGGGATTTGGAACAGATCAGTTCCTCATTAGCAAAGCATAAATTCTCAGGATCCCAGCCATTGTGACTCCCTATTTCAGAAGAACATTTCATGGGACTGGGATGGATGATGGGGGGTAGGCAGGGA